>CM022529.1:13010237-14210237 GCA_012273795.1 Dendrolimus punctatus | reverse complement strand
ATTCCTTTTACTCAGAACAATTGCTATAATAATTAAAATAATAGATATAAGAAGACTCACCAAACCACCACCAGCTGTATAGAGCATGAGCGCGACGAACAAGCCGACATGCGAAAGAGCAGCCCTTGGACAGAAACCGCCCCACCGGGATTTGGGCGGCGTCCCCATAAGGGCCTCAGTCTCCCAGGACACATTTTTCACGTTCTTACACATTGTATCACTTTGTTCTTAACACTTTGTTGGAACACTCAACCATCTTCTTATGTCTTTTATTTTTGTGTAGTTAATACTTCTGGATTTCATAATATTAATAAAGTAAGGATTATTAAGTCACGCAAAACATTATTCCTGCTAAAGTTAAATGTAATCGAAAATAAGACATCCCTTAGTAGGCAGGATTTTTTTCTATAAAAGGTCGAAGAAAACTAAGATAATACAAAACCTTTTAGACAAATGAATTCACATAAATTAAAGTTGGTATCTTCTCCTATAGCCTGAATGCCAGAGTTGAATAGACAATACTGATAAGGAATTTCAATTCATTTAGCTCGAAAAGGGAGAATTTTAAATGTGAGTTAGTATTATTATTACTTTTTGAACGTATTATTATTATTATATATTTTATTCTTAACTGCCTTGAGAAACAATTGAATCAGTGTTGAAGCTTCATAACAAAGGTATAGAGAACGTGGAATTCAAAATTTCTATTTAAATCAAGTTCTGAAGAAATAATTTCGAAGGTTATAACATATGTTAAAACTTAGATGCTTTTTCAACAAGACTTGAACATACTTAGTCAAGAAATTTGATGCCTTCACAGTAAAAGTGATTAGGAACATCTTATGGCTGGTTTTTATATTGTACAGACCGTTCATTTGCCTTACTATCAGTTAAAATTTTACATAAGCGCCATACAAGTAATATCAAAATTCAACCGGTGGTATTAAGTAAGTGAATGATTACTACCCGTGCGCAGAAGATTTGCCAATAGCCTCACAATGTCACGCTTCGATGTTCAGTAGGGTTGACAAAAAAGGTTACGTCAGTAGTTGTTGCAATTAATTTATTATTTTATATAGGTACTTTACAAAAACGAATAAAAAATAATCTTGGTCGAATTCTCCCACCAGTATAAAAAGCGACTAAAGGGAAAAGTGGTAGATAAAAAACGCTGTTTTAATTACGTGGATATTATGAATTCATATATAATAAAGGAATTAAACTAAGCCGTAAAATAATGGTAAAACCGACCAGACGAGCATGGTACGCGATCGGTGGAAGTGGGGAGATGGGGGTAGTCATCGGCAAACCTGCGCGCGACTTATAGTTAGAAATAAGAACCGCCCTTTATAAGACTGGACAGGACTGCGTCAAGAAGGCGACCTCTCCTGACTGATAGACGTCTTCTAGGCGCATGGTTGCTTCAAGAGTTATCCATTACCTTGGTTGCATAATTTAGTACCGGGGCCTACGTCGGAATGCTATCACTGTGACGTGGGCAACGATGACTCTATGTTACAGGTAAATTAGCTTATAGACTTACTGTGACATTGGCAAAATCAATGCCAAAGGCGTTGGAGCCAGCAACAACAAAAATAAATAGATAGTAGCGTCGAGACGTTTTTGCTTTTGTAGGAGTAATCTAAACGTGAAATTGAAATTGTTGAAATTTAGCATTTATTACAAATTATGTTTAATATTTATTATTTTAATATCGTTTCAAGTTGTTAGTTTCATATTAATGACCAGCCTGTAAAAATATATAAAAAGTATTCGTTTATTTATGTGCTGACAGTACATTACTACAAACGTAAAAACGTCTCGAATCTGTACACACCTTGTAAGCAGGTTCTTAGGATAAACCTAGTCATGCTCTTATCGCCAGCGCTGTACAAAAGCTTTCGCTCACCGTTGTGGTTTCAGGTCATGGTCAAGAGCTAATCAGGAAACCCAAAGCTTCTTATATTTCAAATTTATTTATTTGTCGATCAAGATATGGAATCAATTAACCTACTCTTTAACCACTAAGTAGCGTGAATTTAATGGATTTTGGTATTTAGTCGCCAAGTTTTGTTTTCCATCAGCTTTGTACGATTCATCAAGTTTCCTAGTCTAATTAAACCCCCGATCACGATATTTGCGTAAATGCGGGTTCACACGAACGGAAGTGAGCAGTTATTATGATTTAAGATTAAATATACGTAAATGTTTCGTAATAAACTTGATTAAAATATGAGTCACTTTTTATGTAATATTATTACTATAAGAATTAGTTACACTGGCCATTAACATAACAAGATTTGGTAGCAAAAGGGTTTTTACGGTTGCAATATTTCAAGGTAAAAACCTAAGCATCAGCTAAGTGCGTTACAGTCCACGCACAGTAGTGGGTTCAGTCAACTGTTTGTTTATCATTTAACAATACAAACCTTAAAGGTGTCTATGAATTTGTTTTTTGCAAATTTCGTTAAAAGTATAATTCAAGGTAAGGTCCACCATGAATTTTTATCAAATTTTTCCATTCCGTAACGTAGTAACGAAAGTTACGTGGTACAAAAATATTTTTATAACAAATATATTGATTTGAATATCTACGTCACATATTTTGATATTCATTTTGAAAACACAAACAAACCATTGTATTTTACTTATTTGTATGACTACTACTAATACTACTGATATTCAAATTATCGTATAATTATTTTGAATATTGATTATTTGTGAACAGGGAGGGAACAGTCAAACATGAAAATATCCAAGCAAATTCACTTTCACAATTATTTATACAAAAGAGATCCCAGCAGACATCGTCCTGCCCTCTAAAAATAAAAATCTAGGATCCAATCCCAGCGCCACATGGCGGTTCCAATTTTGAATCTAAATAATCCCCCAATCCATTCATCAAATCATCAAAATTGGTAAAGTTATGCGAATACATACATTTCTACGTTTCGTTTGTATATATATGGTATAGTATGGATTAAAATTTCTTCTAAATGCATCATAGACCTTCAGACCAATGCTGTTTATATAACAGAATTTCATCTGAAATATAATTATTTTGTTACAATCCCAACTCGCCAGTCACGTTCGTAACATTCGGAGAGGATTTTCTCTTACTTTGTGTGGATGTATGCTAATGAAATTGGCATGTTGGTCTGCCTCTGTGGGCCAGTTAATTTGTTTGGGACAGCTGGTATATACACTATGAAGATAATGAAGGGTTGCTCATTTCAACAAAGGTATTTAATATACAATTTTAAATATATCTAAAACTTTTTAGTCGACTTCCACAAGAAAGACGAGGAGCTCAATTCGTCTGCATGTTTTTTTGCGTGATTGCCCAATCAGTTGTAGATGTTTATCAAATATTTTTTTTTACAAAATGGTATATTCCCGTGTTGGTCCATAGTCACCAAGTCAGAAGCTGATATTTCATTCATACACAACATTCGAGATAAACCCTCGAAAATTCTTAACCGACTATTTTGTTGCATGATATCTCCGTCAACTGTAGGGCAATTTTGTTTTTTTTTTATCGAGGTAGTATTATTACCAAGTCAGGATGTGAGGAGTAGATTGCAAGGAAATTGAGAGCAACTCTCGAGCATAGACTGAGATGGCCAACTTGTATAGGCGTGCCAGAAGTCCAATTGCTACAGGAGTTAAATATATTATTTCTAGGCTGTTTAAGTATATTGCGCGACTAAGGCTGGTGTGCATCGAATTTTAACCGATGGTTAAAATAAAATAATGGTTAAAATAAAATAATCGCCAAAAATGTAGGGGAAAAACAGTGATTATTTTTGGTTAACCGTTGGTTAAATTTCGGTACACACCAGTCTAAGAAGTAAATAGTATACATTTTAAATAAAAATAAAACCAATTTCCAAGCAAAAAAATAATATTCTACCGACTTCTTTCTACAATATACTGAAGTCGGTGCGAAGATAAACATAAAAATTACTATACTCGTATTTAGCAAAGTTGTTGTTGTTTTTTTATGTTCACTTGGCACCGATTTCAATATGTGGTTGAAAAAGTCTGTTAAATATTTATTTTTACTTTTTAGCTTGGAGTTGGTATTTTTTTGGTTAAGATATATATATAAACAAATATATATTAAAACAAACAAATCAGCAACAAACACGATACACTAACATAACACAAATTAAATCCTCTCCTAACCTGAATGCAACACACACAGTATATCGCATACTAAAGTTCCATGGCAAATGCCTACAGGCCAAGAAAGTTTCTGTTACGATAAGTTGTGTTACAAGTAATATACGTCGAAAACCGTTGAGACCGAGCCCTGTTACACACCATCAGAATTAATTATTAAAACTTCGCTTACGATAGCCGAAGTTGGGACCTCTGTTTTCTAGTAAACTTGGCGGGTTAACGCCCCTACCTAGTAGTACTGCTAGTGGTCTAAGCATTGGTCCTCTGCAAAAGCTGACAAAAATTATTTCGATAGCAGTTTTGTTGTTGAATTATTGTCGAATTATACTCCAGGAATACACCATGAAGTAACAATGACTTAGGTATCGATGGATTAGAACGGCAATTCTTAGGTGCGGTATTATTCTAAAATATTGTTTGAAATACTTGAAATACTTTAATGAGAGTTGAGACGTGAAATTCCAAGACATATGAGCCCTATATCCAAGACACTTGTATCGAATTAGGTCGCTGTCATTATATACGTTCAAACGTTTATTTACAAGGAAATACCAAATTTCACACTTTAGCCAAGTTGAAAATTGCTGGCGCCGTGCCGACGCCGTTAAGATGTCTCACTGTAGAAGGTATTATTCATTGTTGTACTACATATACATTTATAAGCTACAGGTATTATCATGCTCTTAATTTTATTTCCTTATGGAAAGGGCAGGCATACAGGCAGGTAAATGGGTTATGTTATTGTAGTCTACATACTAACAGCTGATTCTACATCTTAGTATCCGTTCATTTACCTTACCACTTGTAAAAGTTTCACATAAACAAAATGCAAGTAACGCCAATTCTCTACAAATGGTTAAGAAAAAAACAACCAAAAGTCTTTATTAAAAATAAATTCTAGTGGAGATCATTTTTTAAAAGTCATAATATGTATAAGTCAAATGTAGGCTACTCGCAGCGTGTTATGGGGGTAAAGTGGAATAGATAGTAAGACATAAAAGCGCGAGCATGAAGAAGGCAACCCATGTGTTGTTTACCTCGTTGGTCTTTAAATAGCTGTTTATGCCCCCTTTTTGAAAAAATCATATTGTAATATTCTGGGAATACTGTGGAAGGCACACCATTACAGAACTTACACATGTATGACATAAAAAGGTTGGGCATGCATGAATGCCAAATGTCAAGGAAGTGCAATTAAATCTTAATCGCCGGCTAGTGGTGCGGTAGTAGAATGGCGACGCCAGAATTGTAACAAAAAATAAGATACGCAACCATTGGTATTAGATACATATTTGTGGCTTTCGGAGTTAGACTTTGGGGCCGTGGGGACACGAGGCTTATCAAATCTATCGAGACCTTTCAGTGTAATTGAAAGAAGTCTCACGTGATCCAAAGGCTAGCCTGTATTTTGGATGAAGAATTAGCATTGTATATGCTTGCTTCCATTACATTCCATACAACGTAGAAATGCGGCCAGCGTTTTGGGAACTCTCCATCGACACTAACCTGGAATCCATATTTCATTTGTAAATATTCTTTATATATTGTATTAAATGGTGCAAATACTTGTATATTAATTAGGGTTCAATATGATAATGATAAAAACTTGTAATTACTTGGAATTATAAACAAATGTGTATTGCTAACAGTACTGAATGCATAGATTTATGTTGAGCTCTAACCTTGATCCTAGAATACGTGACTAAAACGCAGCTTCACAGCTTATATCATGAAAAGGGTCCAACATCTAGTCTGTAGTTTCTTGGCGTGGAATTACAATCTTAAATGGCTTGTCTTTTCATGCCAATATGATTTACATTTCCGAAAAGGTTTCAGTAAATCCGCAATACGGCTTACGTAACCTTCGTGCCTCCCACGGGATATATTTATTCATGGACGATTACAAAAAGCAACTTTAAAAAATCCTAAATCCGACATTACTAGATGGCGATACAAGTCGTTATTCTCTCGTTTTTTGATGTCATTATTTAAAACTTTGAATGCGAAAAAATTTTTTCATTGCGCCTAAACCTACATTAAATATACATTTTCAACGAAATTGAAAAATAATTTAACTGTCGTGTCTAAACTATGTAACAAACACACACACACACTTTCTTCTTCCGTTATTTGAAAGTCTTTAAAAATAATTATTTGAAGTTTAATATGACTGATTATTTTTTGACGTGTATGAAACGATTGATAAGAAATTTTAAGGACAAACCGGATATCGTGCGAATAAGTGTCGTCTCTATTATGTTACTATTCACCACTTGCCTTACCATCGGTAAAAAAATGGCATTACTTGTAGATATGGAGCTTATGTTAATTTGTCACGGAGAGTAAGATCAATGAACGTTTAGTGATATGCAGGAACCGGCTACAAGTAATAAAATCATTATTATAATATGTTAACTTAACTTATGTTATATAATAGTATGTTAACACAATTAAAGTTTGTCTGAGTCGGTCTGGGTTAATTGAGTCTGAATGAATTTAACCTTGAGACAAGGTCAAGACAAAAGTCTTCGAGCAGTGCGTCCTCCCCGTCCTGACCTACGGGCTGAGACATGGACACGGACGGCAGGATTGGTCCACAAATTCCAAGTCGCTCAACGGGCTATGGAGCGAGCTATGTTGGGTGTTTCTCTTTTGGATAAAATTAGAAATGATCCATATCTGTAAGAGAACCAAGGTAACCGATATAGCTCGCAAAATCAGCAAGTTGAAGTGGCACTGGGCCGGTCATATCTGTTTCACGACCGATGGCCGAAGGAGCAGACGAGTGGAGACCGCGTCTCGGTAAGCGTAGTGTCGGACGCCCTCCAGCCCGATGGACCGACGACCTATGCAAGGTCGCCAGTAGGCCCTGGATGAAGAAATCGGAGGACAGGGATGAGTGGCGCCATCTTGGGGAGCCCTACTTCCAGCAGTGGGCTTGAATGGCTGACGACGAATTTAGCGTTCGAGATATAATAACTTTATAAATGAAGATCCGCTTAGAATAATTCCCAAAAATAGGTGTGATATTAGACATGCCTCTATCGAAACTCACTCCAAGGCTTTAGTAATAAAAAAGGTAAATTTAAGGTGACATAATGACAGGTTCAATTTCACGACGGACAGGTAATCTTTATATCGATATACTTGGTTACTTATGAAACTATATTCTTTTGAAAAATATGATAGTGTATATACGTGTTCTTAAGAAGAAAAGTGAATATAATATCAACATATACACTTTTATTGCCAAAAGCACTTTGCACTAAGACCTTCTATTATAACTCGAACGCAAAAGTAGTGAATCATTAATTCTATTGACTTTGAAGGATTTATAGTTATATTTGTTTAACTATTTTCATTTTAAATAATTGCCATGTCTACAAACCCATGAATTATGGCTCTTTAAAAACAGCACCGCGATATAAATCTACCCATATAATTTCCACTGATCAGACCTCTTCAATTTTATACAAGAAAGAGAGCATACCGTATATGTAATAGGACAATTATTATTAATTTAATCAACTGAGATACTATTTATCATCTTACGAAATGTCGAAGCCGACTAGATTTTGATTGAGGGTACCAAGTTGTGACGTCATATCTATAACAAGTCAAACAGCATATTAATTACAGTTTCAGCTTTCAACAAATTATTTCTATCATAACATTTTAAATCGATAATAATACCAAAGTATTTTAATGCCCGCTCTTTTACATGAAATTTTATAATTAATTGTAACATGTGTCATCTGCCTAATTGTAACAATATGCACACTGGTGGTTAGAATAACTAATATTTCCTATATATGATGTATCTATATATGTATGTATAATTGTATATATTATAATGCGGAACTAGAATAAGACATCACGATATCGCGCTGCGCAATATACCTATAATTATTATAATTAATAAGCAGAGACGAAATGTAAAATATCAATGTAATTAAAAACACGAAGTGCTGTTTGTTATTTATTCACTTATTCAAAATTGTATATATCATGTAAAAGCTAACAATGCAACAGAACGTATAAAGATTGGATGAAAGGGATGAAATGTGTAAAATATTAAGCTGTTAAAAAGTTTGCGTTTCAATTTATTTAAAATACATTGTATTTCGAAATAAACACCAATGTTTTTGGGCTTGAATAAAAAATGTGGTAGAACAATAAGAAATTTAAATATATAAGTCAAAGAAAAAAAGAACCATAATACTGCTCCTTTTTGTTTTGGGATAAAATTTTGGGCTTGGTTTTCATATCTCTAGAATGTAAAAATCAAGTCAAGCGATAAATTATATCTGACAATGACGACGGTCAGGAGCTTGTATTACTTCTGGTATTACAAATTCATTCGATTGGAATTTCCAAAACTCAATCTAGACACCCTGCCGCTGAGTGATTTGCCGCTTGATTGAGTCGACATTAGAGAGTAGTATTTTATTAATATGATTGCGTCAACCTGAAAACGTCTGAAATGGGTAATTGAGTAAGTATACTATATTCTATGAGTCTATAATATAACTTTAAAACTATATATCGGTATACCTATGCTTATAATTGTGTCCTAAAACATTTGTTGTCTACGGTGCCTTTCTTCATTTAATTTTAATTAGTTTACTTTCTTATTCATATGAAAAAGGTTAGATAATCATGATTTAAAAATTTCAGAATCAGTTAGATGCTACAAAACGCTATGAAAAGACCGCAAATGATGAATGAAACTTTCATTCCACTGTATGCATCATTTATAACATTCAGTCTTGTGTGAAATAAAAATTACCAGAAACAAGTGAATAACCCGCAATGCTGTAGTGTTACATAAGTAGGGCAAAGCTTTTCGTATAAAATGAAAAATAGTTGTTCGATTACAATTAATATTCACCATAAAACTGTCGCATCACTTCCATTATGAAACAGTAAGCCTTATAATGTATGTAGACTAGTGTAACCTATGTTAGTTTTTTACATTCCATGTTGTTTCACTTTTTATTCGACAAGGTTTTAATTTCCTAATTTTCAAGAACTGCTTACTTATTAACACATATATAATTAATATTTGGCACTATAACCCCAATGAGTCACTAACAGATTTTTTCATAAATATATATTACAATAAAATTTACCTTAGGATGTTCAAGTGGAATAACAGATTTAATCGACTTATATACATTCGTGTCACAGCACTACTTATTTAAAAAATATATTCAACCCCTATCACCTGCAATCAAACTTTAAGACCTATTCCTTAAAGAATAAATTTACATCAACATTTGGTTTAAATGCTCCAGCAAGTGGAGAAAAAGCTATCAATAATATCTATGATTCAATACCATAAATAATCACAATGAAATGAACACAAAGTTATTAACTTTCGGACACGAAGCGAATTGTTAAAACGGGAACTGCGAACATCCTTTCCCGACCGCAGTCCGCAAATAACTGAAAATGAAAACTTCAGCAAGCTTTCAGATCTCCGACTTACTGGCACTTAACAGGATCGTGGTCGGAATCTCATCCAATATGCTACTTTGACCCACTTTAAGGAGATTGTGCTAGGATCTTAGCGTGAGTCTGTCTTGATTACTTTTGGTTCTAGGATGATAAGCAAACCTTAGCTAATATACCAACTTTGCTCAACAAACACGCACAGTGGAACATCTAAAGATTTCCCTTCATTATTGCTCTCGACAATTCAGTTATATATCTCACGAGAAATATAATAAAACGTTATCACAAGTGCTTTGAGTTTTATTAGCTTCACCAAATGCGATAAAATTGTTTCATGACTAAATTAAAGAGTGTACAAATAAACTCGTTTCACATTTAATTTTATAGTACGGATGTATGTAAGTATGGCCTAATGACACTTTGAAAGTAGGTAAGTAAGTATACAATAATAAATGATGCGTACACATGCGTGACAGCGTATTTATTCCTTCCTTCTTCCCAGCCTGGGGGTGGATTAATTTGACACCGCATATCTCTCTGTATACTTTCTCTGACGGGGATAAATATAATCATACGGTATACTTTAGTAGGGAATGTTGGTTATTTTTCATGGAATACGGATATGTAGTTTGTATAAGTGAAATGTACTATATTAATAATGTAGATATAGATATAGTCTGGAATGAAAATCAAAGTCTGAAAATATAAAATGTATTGTTGTAAATATGTTATAATAAAATAGGTACATACCTACTCGCATTAGTAGACAATTTTTTTTGTAATTTTATGTGTTATTTGACTGTGATTATTACGAAGATCCATGTGAGTGAGAGGTGGGTGTAAGTTTAGCGCATTCGCGATAGCTTCGGATATGGTAGCCGCAACGTAGAAGGGAAGGCCATCCTTCAAAAATAAATTCAAACACTTAATCACCAACGAGAGCTGGAGGCATGCTACCTAAAACAGCTGCCTACTCACCAGGAGACACCACATCAGCATAGTAGCCTGTAACTAAAGGTCTTCTTACCTGGCGAATCTCACTGCACAGCACTGTCTCCTTATCATGGACCTCTGTGTGAAACCTAAAGACAAACCCTTAAAGTATTGCCGACGCCAAATTAGACGATGGCTTCTTGATGGAGGTCAATTCCAAGAGTTCACGTCGGCTTCCGTCGGGATATGTGTAAGAGTCTATCGCGAACTAGTCCAGAGCTACTGGGATAAGCTCCAAGTATCCATTATTAAGGCAGCATATGCTGGGCATTTCTAAGGGTAAACTCAAGTGTGATAAGGAGACATAGTGGAACTATACAGTCCAGAGGGATGTAGGATGAAGAAACCCTCTTTTAAAATTGTCAAGAGCATACAAGGCCACAAAACGTGCCACTAAAGCTGTAGCCAGAGCCAGATGAGATCACTTACGACCGTTGTATGATAAGTTGAAATTATTTGAGCTGAGAAGCTTATTTAAAAGTTGATTCATTCTAGGGTCAAACCGGCACAGAATATTTCCAAGTGCTGTTGTGTTAAAAATCCTGACGGCAAGCTCTTACGTAAGGACCTCGTAGCGAAGGAAAGATGCCGCTCATACTTGCAGGAGCTGCTGAATAAGCAGCACTAAGAGGTACTGTCACCGAACCTCCCTCCAAATCAAAGACAAGTGGAACCGATAATGCCTGATGAAGTCCATAAACCTCTTCGCCACATGAAGAATCGAAAAGATGTCAGTGTCGATGGAGTCCCCATCGCGGCCTGGAAGGCGATGGGTCCTGTTGGTGTGGGCATTTTAATAAACTTTTTAACCGCATACTCCTCACTGGAGACATCCGGAGCCATTAAAGACTGACTGTTATCACTCCAGTCTTCAAAGGCATGGTATCAATGTAAGAGTGCGAAAAACACCTCAGTATAAAGTAATTCCCCACACCATAAAGCTCTTTGAGCGCATAGATGACTCTCGGATCCGGCAGGAGTGTAGTGTCTTGGAAAGTCAATATCAGTTTCGCCCTAGACATAGAACCATGGACTTTTTTAGCCCTAAGGATCACCATGGAGAAATGAAGTACGAAGAATACGCCTCTGCATTTCTAATTTTTGAATCTGCAGAAGGCCTTCGACTGTGTTTCTTGCGTCTAGATCTAGTGGGCATTGAGGCCTAAAGCGGTGCCAGAATCATGATATTATTCGGGCCATGTACCGTAATTCCGGTTCCATAGTTCGCGGACCGCTGTTGGTGAATTTACAACCTTCCCTATAAGCATAGGAGTGCACCAAATATCTGTCCTTAGCCCGTTTTTGTTCAGCGTGATATTGGACGCAGCATCAGATATGTACATGAGCAAGCTCCACGGTTGCAAGGGACCCCAAAATGCCGGTAAAATTAAAAGGACACATTTATAAATCCATAACTAGAACTGTCGTTTTGTATGGCAGTGAGACGTGGCCTGTACTTGAGCGACACAAGCAAGAGCTATGTGTCACGAAGAATGGATATGTTGCGATGGGTATGTGGAGTCACGTGGAAAGATCGCATTAGATCTCCCGCATCCGTGGCAGTATTCATATCTGTGACATAGCAGACAAACTGCAAGAGTGTCGCTTATGCTGGTATGGTTACGTTTTGGGTCTCATGTCTGGGCTAATTATGTGAGTAACAAATATCTAGCCATGCCGCCTCCGCATGATCCTGTTAAAAGGGGAAGGCCCAGGAAACGCTGGCTTGACGTTGTGACAGATGACATACGCACCAATGGCCTCAAAACAGGGGATGCTGGAGACCGCGCGAAGTGGAGTAGAAAAAGTAGGAAGCGGATCCTGGGTATCGAAGCGAATGCTCCGAATGCAACCGGGATTTAAAGCTCGGATGTTGATGATGAATATGAGGATCTATAACATATTTAGAGTATGATCAATGTCTAAAGCATTACTGAATGGTTTCTCACGATAAAACTACGTTTTAACGGCTTTAAGCGCAGTAATTTATTTTATTATTATTATTCGGACGGCCAGTTTTAAAATATAAAAATCATCCAAATTAATTAAATAATAAGTAATTCGTTATATATGTTTTGTAATTAATATATCCATTTCTTTATTTGCATAGAAAATATCGACTTTTAAAAAGAAGTCATAAAACCGTTCATTTAAAATAGGTAACAAAACTGCATGAATTGTTTCAGAAAATATGTTAAATATGTTCTGTAATAGTTAATGCAGTTTATATGGTTACATTAACGATAATTAACTTATATAACGAAAGAAAAATACAGCGGCATTTCACCTGTAGTTAGAAAAAGAAATTATAGACACGCAAGCGCCTGATTGTTTTAACTGATTTATATCACGGTAGATTTATTATTCCTGAGCATTTACTTAAGGCGTATGATTAATTATTTTTATTACAGTGAAGGTTGATGTCTGTCTATGTCTAAAAAATTTGTACTCCAATTAAATAACAGCTAAAAAGAAAAACGAAAAGTTCAATAAATTTTAGATTAAAGTCAACGGTAATTAACAAAAATGGCCAAGTGCGATTCTATCACCAACTCCCAAATTTTGTTCAAAATTTTATCAAGTTTCTTGTTCCTGTTAATTAGCAAAAAAAAAAATATACAAACTATAAATTTTTCAGTAATTATTTAAATTCATTTATAAATTTGAAATTACTTAATTGCACGAGGTTTTCTATAAGTTCTAAATATTTATTTACATGGGCAAAGAAAAGCATAAAATCAATTTAATTTTAGAATAGAATTGCGTATACTTTATTGTACAAAAATGCGATATAAAATCAAGAATATTAATATACATGTACAGTCGGTGGTCCTACCAGTCATGGCAAATTCATCCTGGCTACCTTTGAATTGAGTATAAGAAGGACAACAAAACATTGGAGTTGCTAAACCAGCACTCGTGCGATAATTTAATTTAAACATATGCAACATAATTTAATTAATACAATCAATAATACATATCTACTACAAAACTATCTATTATATTATTAAAACTAACTTTTAGTTAAACAAAACTTTAATATGGTTATTGGCAATAGCAAAAAACAATGTTCTCTAGAATTTCATAAAACAATAACCTTGAAATTCCCTAAAACGTAATGATTATAAAAATTTAATAGCGTCTAAACAAAAAATCCCACATTTATTTTTAAATAGCAACATTAAAATATATGAGTGCCGGAGCAACCAGCATGCTTAAAATACCACTTTTTGGGATTCCATAACCACATAATAAAAATAGAATCTGTATTTTGTCATGTTCATTCGTCCGTCTGATTGTTGTTTCTTTCATAGGGGATTGAGAAAAACAGTGATTGTTCCCAATCTCTATCGAACTCCGTACTGTTCGTAGACTGATATTGAAACGGCCGATTTTTGATTGCATAATATATACTCGTATATTATGTTAGTTGGCGGCTGTAAAAGTTAAGCATACTAAAATATGTACATAAACATTTGGCATTTCCTTCTGGCGATGAAAGATAAACAAGTAAAATATGCACTTACATGTATTATTACTTTTCCTCTATAAAATTTTACAGAAGGATATAAGTAAACAATGAAAACGTAACTGACACGGAAGATATGCCTGTAAGTTATGTAACACTTTAAAAAAAGGCATTCATGAGCATAAAATATTCAAAAATTTTATTTGAATTTCATTTGGCTGTTAAAGCCAATTTATAAAGACATTGTGCACGTATGCACACAAAATCCTATTCAGAAAACAATATAATGTGGCTCAGTGTTGAATTGAATTATATTCAGTTCACTTACCATCTCTTCCATTATGTACGAGATACATTTATTGGCTGTTTTATAAGATACTTATAAGAATTTCAAATGTTAGCCTAACGCCGATTTTTCAATCATCAGCTAAAAGTTATCAGTAAAATAAAATTCAACTATTTTATTCATGCAACTGTCACGTGTTATATTTTCTTCTTTGAATAACTTTTATCTGGTGATTGACAAATTGGTTAGATAATATATTTATAAATCTCATTATTTTTAAGTTCTTCTCTTCTTTTCCTATTCTTTAATTAGTTCATGCAATAGTCCGTTATCTAATCTGTTGCCCAGTATGTTCAGAACCCGACCGAATTAAGAATAGGGCATCGAACTGTGAAATCTAAGGAGATACTTTTATAAACCTAGAGAACTTCGCAGCCTCTAGTCTTGATACGAGCATACCTACTTATGAGGTCATAAGTACGACTAAACGGAGTCATTTAACTCATTAATTAGTGTTTCAAACTGATGATAATTATTTATATGATGATATTTTAAAAATTTAGTTGATAGATAATATTTTAATTATGAATTTATTTTACCAAATATTCTGAAACAATCGTAATTGCAGACTCGGATTAAAATTCATTCACCACCACAGACTGCAGACTTAAGGCCGATTTGCTTACATGCTTTTTAGACGTCCTCAAAGATCACAGATTATATTTCAATCTGAAAAGTTTTAATAATCAGTTAACTTACAAATAAAGAAAGAAAGATTTTATGTGAAGAAATAGCGACCTTGTTTCACTGTTTACAAAATATGAACAAAAGGTTTCAGAAAGGTGTATTTTGCCTTTTCAAACGAAACAAATAATACAAATTGTCGTCGTCAGCCATTCGCAGCCCGCTGCTGGACGTAGGCCTCCTCAAGACGTCGCCACTCATCCGTCCTCCGATTTCCTCCTCCAGCGCCAAGCGGCAACCTTGCAATGGTCGTCGGTCCATCGGGCTGGACTGCGTCCGACACTACGTTTACCGAGACGCGGTCTGCTCTCCAGGACTCGTCTGCTCTATCGGCCATCGGTCCTGGGACAGACGAGGTTGGCCCACTGCCACTTCAAGTTGGTAATTTTGCGACCTTACCTTGATTATCTTACGGATATCCTCATTTTTAATTTTATCCTTAAGAGAAACACCCAACATATATTCAGCCCCAAATAATAAAAATACATCAAATGAAATCATCCAGGCATGTTGACATTTACTTTACTTACAAGGAAATATTCTGCCTTGTATTGTGATACTCAAGAACAACAATAAACTCAAAATCATAATTAATATGTACCCAAAAATAGATTGTATATCAGGTTTTTAATGTTCCAAATAGTGTAAAGGTTGTTTTCGCAATCAAAAACGGATTATCAAGAAGGATTAATCATTTGCAAAAATCTTGTTCGGTTCTAACTTCTTAAGTATCCATCAATTATTAATTATTATCGGTTATTTCTAATCAACATTAAAAAGCCACAATTTATTATACTATTCTAAAATATCGGTGTTTAAAATTATATTATTGTATGTCTTTAAAGACCACGGTCCATAAAAATTATATTTATTATTATATATATCGATTCGTTCTCAAGGAACAGCATGCTCAAGCAATATTCTGATCTGAAAAAAATTCGACAAGTGTTGTATGACGCACATTTACGGGCTTCGTAGAGGCAAGTAATATACTTAACTGTTTTTTTAAATAAATTACAAAACCCAATTAATAGGGTAGGAAAACCTTATAAGGTTTTTCTACCAGTCTACCCCCCATATAGATTATAATAGCATTTAATAGAAAATACCTTATATCTCTAAAACTACTCAACCGACACAAAATTTATTTGAGTGTGACTTAAGCTCTACCATCTGGATTTTTTCTTGAAATTTCTACCCCATATTATAAAGTTTTTACGCTTTAAAAACACATATTTCACAAAATATACAATTAAGTAATTTTAAACCCTAGCAACTGAGGTTGTGTTTAAATTAATGTTTGTACATTTTTGTCTTCCTGTCTATGTATTTGCATATTGGAATTCTCAAAACTTATAGAGACTCTAAATACAGCGGACTCTAGATAATTTGACACTCAAGGGACTAGAGAACATTTTCAAATTACCAACAATTCAAAATAATAGGAGTTTATAACCAAGAGAGAGGGAGGAAAAAATCAAGTAAACAAGAGATTGATCAAAAATCATGTTTTTTTTAATTTTTTTATTTATCTATATTAAAATTTACGTGGTAATACATATAAGCACCACTTAAACCTATGTGGTTTGTGTGTGGTGCAACACACCTCGCAATTCAAGTTAAAAAATAAAATATACATTTATAAAATTACAAAAAAAGAAGTAAGAAAAAAAAACTTATTTTAACAACAATAAAAGCAATAAGAAACAAATAAAACGTTCATATATACGCTTCACTGCATTCTAAATAATAGTTTTTTAATTGACTTTTTATTTTTTTCATTTGAAGATTCCTTTAGGGAAGTGGCAATTGATTGATTAATTTGGTATGATGTATTGTGTGTTTTTGCCATAGTGTTTTTGTGGGTGGATTATTATTTTAAACATTTGTACAATTATCCATTAATGTTCATTTTGAAAAGAAGTGCATAATTTTCTGTGTAGTGAGCAACTTCAGTCTATTATTGTCCAACGAATTTTCTATTGTGACGGAAGCTGACAAGAAATCGTCGCTTGTGACGGTTCCGAAGGCGTAGAAGCATAGGGCAACGCTTCAAATTATAGAGTAGGGAAGCCCGGACTTCAAATTATTGATGTTGGCGGGCAAGATACTATTCCTTCAACTTCAAATTATCGAGGGGACCAATTAATATTGAATTTGTTCAATTAATCTAGTATTTTTCCAGGGACCGGGAAAAATTCAAATTATCGAGACTTTCAAATTAACTAGTGCATTATATTGAGATTGACTGTAGTTTCAAATTGGCATATCGTTCAAGTTCATGACGTTTTTTATGCTGTGTTGTATAATTTCTTGTAATGAGTTTTGAAATTGCTCAACACTATTGACTTTAAAAAAATACTTATAAGAACTTTATGACTATTCAAGCCTTTTTTACGAGGGGAACCCGATTGAAGGACGTTAGCCACGTTCTGAACTGAAAACCCACGACCGGTGTGTGGGATTTGCCAGATCGGGGTGGCACTAGCACCTCTACTCGGAACTAAAGATGCTATTGGCACACCACAGTTAAAGATACCCACTTAAAACCTTCGGTACTCCCTCCTTCGCCTATAATGCCAAGGGTCTTTGGCCTAGCCTCTCCGCTGGCCCTGGCAGGTGGTAGTAGATCGGCCTCTTCCACTGCCAGGAAACTAGTTTTGTCCTTCGTCATCTTCTTACTATCATTGAGTGGGGCGGTTTGTTTGCTCGGGCACGCGCGGAATACATCGTACTCCCATCTCGATGGCAATGATTTTTCAAGACTTCTCTAACGACTAATCTTAAGCGCTTAATAAAAATTATGTGCACTGTTTTTTTTCCATCCGTCAGTACACATGCGTAATTGCTACATATATTACCATTTCCCTACACCAGCGTATAAAGATTTGCATAAGACACCAGTCTGTATATTGTTATGCAGAACTCGAATTAAAATGCCGTTGGAATTACTATAGAATTTCTTAGAACTATATAAACACGTATAATATAAGTACAAATATAACTAGACACTGCTAGTACTAACTGCATGATTCTATAACACGCGCATAGTACGTCACTATATCGCTCATCGAATGTACATCTTATTGTAATCCTCGCTTGACTGCCTCACCCTCCCTTCGGGTATTGTTTTATAATAAACTTTATAGTACCAAAATCTACTGCGTGGACTGAGTTTTTCCAAGAAAACGTAATCTGCACACCTAATTAATTATTCCTGTGAACTAACATAAATGCAAACAATAACAATAGGCTATTGTCTAATTACAACTTTTAAACACAAAGTAAACAAAAGAAGTCCCAATGCGGGTAAGGTGATAAACCACGTATTTCTTTGTCGGTATGTAAGGATATTATTTCCCAGAACACAAACGTATCTGCCTACCTTGGAAGTTTACAATTTGTGTTTTTCTGCTAATTCACTTATGCCTACCTATCACTTTCTTAACACGTGAGGCCCTTGATTGAGGCCGTTATTAATTATTCATGATGTTATTAATATGCTGTTCCAATTAAATAATTTGCAGTGTAATGTGTCTATGATTGATTTCCCTTTAATGCTAATTGATGTATTTTATATCAATATGAGAATACCGATATAAATCGAATCAAATTCAATTAATGCTCGTTTAATTCATTTTAATAAATCTAATATAAAAGAAGAAATAAACATAATTTATTAAAAGAAAATATTACATACAATATAATTTAGACAATACATGAACATGATAAAGGCAAATTTTGAGAATTAATGTGCCGGATCTTTAGTTTACTGTAGAAGAATTTTTTATCGATATAGGTGCCAATACGACTTAACGGATTTCCATGATTCTACTGCTTTATCTGCGATAATATTATAGATATTATCCACTGTTTCACGTCAATGTAGCGATCGATGGGTTTAAGGCGTTATTTGTGATTCGGTTTTGATATTAATTGCAAATCACGTTAAAATTGTTAACGTATATACACTTATGTTGTACGTATTCGTTGACGGCGTTATTTTTTAATGCTCTAAAGGAGTCGTATTTGAGCAGTCAATAACTATGACATTATAGTAGGTGAAGCCCGAGCATGTAAATTGAAAGGATTAAAGCACTGTAATAATCAATTTTATCTGAAGTTTCGTTCCGATCATCGAAGTACAACGTATGAGGCATTAAAGCATCTCACGCTGGCCACTTTCTACTTGCTGTCATTGAACTAAGCATAATTTAATCTAAGAATATAAGAACAAATATGTTTGTTTGCTTTTTTATATGAGTGAGCGAGTTACCTATCTGAAGACGTATGCAAATTCGTATGAGGTACTTTAGTAGAAGAACAATGCAAGTTTTAAATACCTTCTTAGGCTGGTGTGCATAGACATTTAACCGATGGTTAAAATAAAATAATGGCTAAAACTATATGGCTAAACACCGATTATTTTATTTTAACCGTCCGTTAAATGTCTATGCACACCGGTCTTAGTAACATTATTTTTAAAGATAATTTAAGGTAGAGTGACAATTTTTCGATCATTTTATTTATTAATCCGAGTATCACCATGACGTTATTTAAATGATGTTAATGACATCAATCTTTTTTTCTCACGTCTTATAATTTTGCTCAACCATATCAGTATTTAACTTACACTTAACCACCAGTATATTGTTGTAAAGAATGCATATGCAAAAGTTATTGGCAGTAAACGTGGATAAATGATATATCTGCTAATATAATGTACTAGCTTCTGCCCGCGGCTTCGTCCGCGTGGAATAACAAAAAGAAGGTAAGGTAAAAAAACCCCGATTTTGAAACATTCTTCATTGGTACTCCGCTCCTATTGATCTTATCGCGATGATATATAGCTAATGGGTTATTTACCACTGAAAGAATTTTCAAATCAGACAGTGGTTCCAAAGATTAGCGCGTTCAAGCATACATTCAGGCTCTTCTGCTTTATATGTTAAGACTATAGTTGTTTCTAACATAGAGGTTATGTTAAATCATGTTCCTCTTTTATGAGCTAGAAAAAAAATGAACCAAGGATAAATGCTTGTCTTTTGTTTTATGGGAGCAAATAAATTAATAAACAAACAAATTGAGAAAACATGGCAAAGGGCTCATAGAATTTGAAAATATATAGCCTATAACCATCTACGATTAATTCCGCGTCGAATAGTTGTGGTTTCATGCTTTACCTCGGTTTACCTCGGACAAAGAAAACAAAATTTGCTTATATATATAGATTTTATTTTTATTGGATTTGAGCGTTAAATTTAAGGAAGTATATTAATTAGGTTTTCACTACTAGTACCACATGAATAAAACTACGTTCTAACAGTTTTAAGCTAGTGAAAAGTGACCGTTTAAATAAAAAAACGATTAAAATGCAGCGCTGAAAAAGGTTGAAACGTAGTTTTAATTAAATCTAATAAAGACGGACATTACAATAGTTTTAGAAATATAAGTCATGTTAGAGTTATGGCTAGCGCACGGGCCCCAAACACAAAGAACGTGGGTTCGAACCCTTGCACATTGATATAACCCATATGTCAAACCTGCTAAGCCGCCTTGAACGCTTGTCCAAGGTAGGTAAGGTATGGAGAGGTCCTAGTACAGCAGTAGGATGTTTATGGGTTGTTATTATATAGAAATATAAAAGCACGGAATATAATATACTATGATATACACACATACATTTTATAACATTAAAATACGGCTGAATAAATTTAACAACAGAAAACAGTACGCAGTCTTATCACTAAGTCATTTCTTAAATGTTCTTTAAGAAATACGGCTGTAAAATAAGAGTTCTGTTTGTGTCACTTTATTTTTGAACCCTAAAATAAACAAAGAGAAAAGTGAAAAAGGATTAACAGGCTATGGAGATCAAAGAGGAAGTCCCATGTAAGGAATGCTTCCTTGTACGATTTCGCCTTGGTTAATACGTGATCGTGAACCGCAAAATGCAAACTTTGAAAATGTTGTGAACTTTAACATGTGCATAAAGAACCTTTGTCAGATCAAAGGTTAATGTCACTGATTTAAAGTGGACAATTATTACAATAATTGTCTGATTTTATATTTGACACAATGTGAAATTACTTCATTTTATATTTAAAACGCATTTAAGATTAAATAAATACTTTTAATTAAAGGCCTTTTCTTCGTAGTTGTAGCTTAGTATCTATGTCAATTAATCTCTAATCATTCTAATGATGTGAGTTAGAATCCTGGCTTAGCTAGTTTTTCTGACCTAATTTACACTTTTTTTTAGTTAAACCTACTGACAGGATAGAAAACATAAAGAGGAACCTGCACTTCTTTAGTAGGTACTATATCGGATATATACCAAGATCAATGATGTTACGATGTTGTACGAATGTTACGACCTAGTCGCCGACAAAAACAAATACACACCTACATACCTGTAAAAACACATTTTATTACCTCTCGGCATTTGGACTTCTTCTGTTTACTTATTTATTGGCATGCGTTTACTAATTATTATAGAGAACAGTCCACTGTTGTATTGTAATATTTTATGGCAGTCATTAGCCAGGTGTTCCGGATTTAAAGTACAAAGTGATTCTAGGAAATTCGGTCCACGCGGCCGTACAAACATATTGCATCTGGGCAGTATAAAGCAATGCCCCAATGAAGGGACGACGGGCGAGCGATAACCACGAGCGGAGCAAGACGTGTGTACTACAGTCGGGATACTTTTAGTGACGGACTTTGCGCGTTTTTATGGCATTACGACCTTCTGCATTACGTTTGGACTTGTTTTATTCGGTTATATTTGTACCTGTGCTATACGTGCTTGTATAGTTCTAATTATCTCTATAATAATTCCAACGGCATTTTAATTCGAGTCCCGCAACTCGTAACTATATAATAGATATTTAAAACTATGTAAACTACTGAAAATAGATAAGACATAAAAATGGTGAATTGAGTCATACTAAGTATTATATTAATATACTGAGTAGAATAATAAATATATGTTTTGAAAAAGCAATAAAAATAAAACCAAAATGCCCTAATCACAAACAATGCCCTGAATGAAATAAATTGAATATATTAAAAATTTAGGTATACGTCTATACTGTAGAAAAATATTTCAACACTTGAGAAAATAGTCCTTCTTTTAAAATAAGTTACAGATAGACGTGGTTTTACAAAGTCGTGTTACATCTTAATATTATTGGCTTATCATCGCAGTCACAGGCTCACAGGCGCTTATATAAACATAGTATTTTACCAGGACAAGGCTATCTACGCTGATCATCTATCTATCTCTAATATAATAAAATCTAATCGTGCCGCTGTCTGTACATTGGAGTAGAAAAACAACTGGAATAGACTATATAAATGATGGAGAACACAATGCATTTTTTTGTTACATTTCTTGTCTGTTTGCCTGTTTTTTCGGGATTCACGTAAAAACTACTGGGCTAATTTCAACACGGTTTCTTTCACTGGTCAACAGTAAATTTCTAGACATAAAATCTGCGCTACATTACAACCTGGGAATCCCGCGGGAATTTTCCCGGGAGCGGTCCTGATCGGAACGCATGCTCCTCTTAGTCAGTTCTCTGATCTAATGTGCATATTGTTACAATTACCACGTGCTAAAAACGTGAAGGAAAACATCGCGATGCAACCTGCACATCGAGATAACCGATGTGTCAAACCTGCCAAGCCGCCTTGGACAAGCGTGGCGGGTATACTGTCCGTTGCCCTATAATGGCCCGAGCCCACCAGTGGGACATTTATGGGTTAACATTATTATTTTATTTATATTTCACTAAAACGATAGGATACATTCTTTTTCAACTTGCGAAAATTTAAGTCAAGCATGGACGAAGTCGCGGGCAAACACTAGTTAAAAATAAATTTACTTAATGGATTAATTTTATTATTGTACACATATAATAATTATTTAGTGCTAGTTCATATTTCTGGATCTTTCTTATGACGAATTAACCGTACAAACTGGAATATATATCTAATTGTAGTTATCATTATGAAACCAAGATATTTAAAAAACAATATTTTAAAAAACAACTACACTTTATACATGTATAAGATTACTAGTCATATTAGCGTTCCATAAACACTTTGGCAACTAAATGCTAATAAATTAGCCAAATCCGTCGGTGTCATATCAAATTTCCAGCTGTCTGTCTAATGAATATGTTATTATATTGCATATATTTTCTTCAAAACTACCACATCTATAATAACGAAAGTTGGCAGGTGTATTCTATATATCGATACAGAATGGGTATATGAAATTGCGCTAGGACCAAATATTAGGAAAGGCCACCATAAATGTAGCTGAGGTATGATCTTTCTCCATTTTAATGAGGACCTTGTGATTCTTAGAAATAAAAATCGATTTGCTTTGTAAGTAGGCGTGTTGGGCATCGTTAGATCTTGATCAAACATAGCTATCCAAGTTTTAATAACTTGATTATTTAACGAGAGTCTTCCCCGCGGCTATGACACAAACCCTTACCTTACAAGGGTAAGTAGTTCTTTTGCTTTAACAAGAATTTATATATCGCAAGCCGCGGACCAAAGCTAGTATACATATAAACATTCCTTGAAAGATTATCTAACTGATGGTGAAAATTGCTTAAAAGTCCATTGCTTGGTTTAGGAGTTAGCCAATATAGAATCAGACAGAATTTTTTTATATGTAGGTTTTTTATATTTTTACATAAAATATTCAATGTGCAAAGAAACATTCACTTCTAAAGTCTTTAAATACCTCCACGAGGAACGAAAACCCAAAGAAAGGAAATTTACTTTCCTATCTAATATTTATTCATGACTTTTTATGGCTAATTAAAAAAATAGAAAAATGATTGAAATAGACCTTTCATTGTATATATATCGGAAAACGGAGAAAATCATTGATCATAAATAGATTACTTATATGAGACAGCTAGGATATGCCTGCTATACTTCGTCCACGGTTCACTTGCAGTCCCGCGAGATAACTAACACAAAATACCGTAACTTTAAAAATAGAATGTAAGCTATCGTTTTAGTGGAAAAAGTGGCGGAATAAGCTAATTTTTAAGCATCCAAACAACTTAAGCCGCTCCCGGAAAAATCCCGTGGGATTCCGGCGCTAGAAATATCACACACTTTATTACATTGGATTTGCTATCGATCAGTAAAAAATCACATTAGAATTCGATATTTTTTAATGTATTTTAAATCATTCCTAGAAAATTTCCAAAGGGATTCTCAGGACAAAAAGTAGCACAGTTTGAATCTAAGAATTAGCTGTCAATAAGCGAACACTGCATCGAAATCGGCCCAGTGATTTTTACGTGAATCCCGAATAAACAAACTGACAAAAATCTAAAAAAATATATTGTGTTTTCCATATATTCAATGTACATACACGTCATATCTAAATAGGGGTTGATCGTAGAGGGTTGAAAATTTAGAGTTGTATGTAATTAAGTTAATGCTATATCATAAAAAAATAGCAATTTATATAAAAAATTTAAAAAATATGTAGGAGTAGACTACCCTTAACATTTAGGGGGATGAAAACTAGATGTTTTCCGATTCACAGATCTACCCAATGCGCACACAAAATTTCATGAGAATCAGTCAAGCCGTTTCGGAGGAGTTTAACTACAAACACCGCGACACGAGAATGTTATATATTAGATTATAGAATATACGATTTTTGTAATAATTAACATGAAATACAAGTGTATGAACTCTGACGGCAACCATACAAATTAAAAACAGCACTAATTAAAAATTGCCATGAGATGAATGTATGCAATGTTAAAACTGGTTGTCATACCAGTTTGGTGCTTATGGGAATGTAGCACTGGTCATATTAGCATACAACATTTAACATATTTTTTTCTGTTCTTGCTATAGCACAACAGAAATCCGCGGAAAATAAATAAGATGCCAATGCGGACACCGGCACAGTAGGTGCTGAGCTCTAGCCAGAAACCGAAGAGCTGATCCGTTGCTTTTTGAAAAAATAATTATTACATTTTGTACTATTTAATTTTTTAATAGAGCATCGGGAAAATGCTGTCGGTTTACAGTTTCGTGATTTTGGGTGCACTTGTCTACGGCAGCAACGGCGATGACGGCTATTTACGTAAGTATTTTACTTGGATTACTTCTAAAACTTAGATCGTTAAAAATCAAAACATGATATACAATTTAAATCTTATAATAAAAACTTATTTTTAGAATTATTATTAAAAATGATTACCAATTCACTTCCAGCGTGGGGATTCCCAAAACGTATATATTTTATGATATGTTTTTATAATTATAAACATAATTTAACCCTGATATCGTCGATAATTTTAGCAGCATTTTATAAAAGTTAAAATCCAATAATCCAATCTGTAAAGTAGCGCAGTGCAATACTACAAAGAAACATGCAAATATTCATAAAACCAAACTTATTATCATATTGACAAGGATTACTAGTTCAAATTAATTGCAATCTAAAAATGTGTGTAAATAAAATAATAATACTCAATCATGAATTAGCGCTTGAAAATCCGGGAAAATAAAAAGTCTAATCCAACAGAATTAAGTACATGAAATACGATCTTTCAATTTTATAAGTCTTCTTTATGGTTCCAAAGAAGCGTTCAAACTTACTGTAACTCTTTATGAATAAGACCGATATGTCTAAATTTCAATATTTTAGGAATGAAGCATGGGTAAAGAATGTTTCCATTGTATTTCTCTTTGTATGTTAAATGTCGCTAATGATTATTCGTAATAATACTTAGATTATTAAAAATTCATTTAAAAGAGTTATTCATTCAACTTTACGTTATTTATTTTTAATTTCTGATGCGCTGTTAAAAAGAAAATATAAAGTTTTAGTGATTTAAATTATAAATACCAAGACAATAAAGTATATAAGCTATATGACATCGCTATTGCAATCTATGGTATTTATGTCCCATACATTCAATAATACAAACCACACAGAATAAATAATTAAGGTTTCTTCATAACAACTTTGTGTTGTGTTCCGGTATTAGTGACCAGGTTCCAGTTTCCCTTAAGAGAGCAGCAGCGCATTTGTATCACCTTTGGTGTTGCAAATGTCCATAGGCGATGGTAACCGCTTTTCATCAAATGGACCGTCTGCCTGTCTGCTGAACTCCTACAATAAAATAAAATAAAAATAAAGGATTCTGAAACAAACCCCACAGTTTATTCTTGACTTACTTCGTTACACATCATGTAACAAGGTAGGTAAAAGAAAATAACAATTCTTACTCATGTTTTCCGCAAAGTATTACTCGTCCTGAACTTTAATTTAACATTGACCTTCGATGGTCATGAACTCGATACGTTTCTTTTATGTCAATTTTAATTTGCTTGTATAATAAAAGATTGGTATGATTGACGTAGATCGGATTTCTTGTAAACTGCGAATGACATAACTGCAACATTATATATAGCTATTTAAGACTAGACACGCTCGTTACGTCTGTTTTTTTAAACATTAATGTCTTCCAAACGTACTCGAAAAGTTAACATAAAAATTTATTAATAATCCAAAATATTTTTCATTGATAATTTACTCCTAATTACTCTGACATGTATTTACACACCTCTAATTTAACAATACTGTTGAAGATTTGCAACAAGCGCACACTGTGATTTGAATTAAACTGCTACAAGTCAATGTATTGTTCACATCATCTAGCAATGATATAAACTATTCTTAGAATAACAGTTATCTGTCACACAAGGCGTTAATGAATGAGGATGAATAACTCGACATAGTTAGTGGAGTTATTCATAAAAAAAATATACAAACGAATTGAGAACCTTTTTGACTCGGTTAAAAAAGCTAAGTGTATATGTATATGTTATCTGCCAAATAAACCCTGATTTTGTATGTGACGAAAAAATGGCCCTGCCAGTTTATATTATAATCTGGTTTATAAGCCAGAATAAATAAATATAGACAGACTCTGAAGCACGATTTGAAATTTACGCGAGCGAAGTCATGTAGAAAATAATTGATGTTTATATCAAGAATATAACAATCAATTGTTCTTTTGACAAGGTAAATGAGACGTGACTGGATAATGAATTAACTAATGACGCCAAACATTCTCTATAATATTATGCAAGTCGCTATTCTTTAAGCACAAAGTGCAATGCTATACAATGAACAACAGAAAAAATACAGCTATGTATTTGTTAACTACATGACCGAATATCGTAATAAAACAAACATTTTAAGGTATTAATTGCGTAAATGGTCTTATGATGTAATATCTCCCAAAATACATAAGTGTTTGTATGTTTTTTGCGACGGTATGATGAACCAACGAAATTACGATGCCAGTCTACTGGGCCATTAGTCCGCATATCATCTCTCACAACATCAAACCAGCATTTCTTAGATCAACCATTTTAATGGGAATGAGGGAGGCGACATGGCTAGGCTAGACATTTGCTCCCCACATAGCCAATCGATTTCTTTAAAAGTAACTTTGCTAGTTCAAGCAGCACTCTTACAATTTTTTTACTATGTCACGGTCATAAAGATTGCCATAATGTATATTTATATTATTTATTTATAATGTATTTTTACAAATAACTTAAACTTTAAAGAAATTACTAATCTAACTTAATTTTTATATGAATCTGTTACAGCTCCATACATCAAGCCCTGTAACTACGATGAAAAAGATTTAGGGGCTTGTGTGAAAACGCAAATAGAGAACAGCTTAAACAGATTCGCGAAAGGTATACCAGAGCTCGACGTGCCATCTTTAGATCCCATCCATTTAGACGATATTATTATCGACGGAAACGGTCTGAAACTAACATTCACAAATGCTTCTATGCATGGAATAAGTGACAGTAAATTAACAAATTTAAAGTAAGTAAAATCGTGCGCAGTAATTGATGTGATTTTTATTATTCCAACGTTTCGGCCACTTTTCAGTTTCACCCATTTTAATATAATATAAAATTATTAGAGCTAAGCCTGTTGCCCAAGAGTTTCTTGCGCCGCTTCTTTTCTTCAAGTCACAACATGATGCGGTGGTAAATTAGATTAGGCTCCCATAGAGTTATATAGCAACCGTAAGCAAAATTAAAGCTAAATAACTAAAATGAACAAGTTGGCGGTAGGCTAAATAAAACTTTAACAATACTCATTGACACTCGACATCTTTGTCTTCCGTGATCGCGGCTACTGAATAGTGGCTGAAACGTCGGAGTAATAAAAATCAAATAAATTAACGCGCTCAAAACCGTTAAAACATAGATTTATATACTAGTCGCGAAAACTTGAGAAAATTATAACTAACATTGACTTTATCTTTTTTTTTGTTGACGCGGGGGGAATGTCTTTTCTTGGGACACCATCCTCGGGCCTGGGGGGAAGGCTCGCCGAGGGATGTGTGGGACTCTTGATCGACCGTATGCCCCCATGACCTCCAAACGGAGGGCAAGGGGGATGGTCGGCCGTCAAACTACCCACTAAACCTAACCTGCGTCCCTAGCTCACACGCTTTTACAGGGCGCCACAGGAACTGGACCAATAGGTACTACTTCTGTGACGCCCCAACGCTTGTCGACGAACTCAGGGTGTCCTGCGGGGAAGGACACCCTCTTCAACAACAGGGGGGGAAGTCCGCGGGATCCCCCACTCAACATTGACTTTATCTGCCTTAACTGGAATTCACACTTAACCACGAATAGCATGTGTACTTATAATTGCACTTAAAGGTTATTGAGGCATGAGGTTAAGTCGGATATCTAATATCAACGAAATTTTTTAGTATCTATTGTAGATCTATATTAGTTGATAAACAATTAGTGTTACATGTTGTAAACAAATCGAATCCTACAGACTACCTTTTTGTATTTGGACAATGACTAATTTCTATTCGCACTTCAATGATTTTTATAAAACATGTACCTAATTTGTACACAAACGTGTATTACGAGTCAAATGTTAGAAAAAACAAATGTTCTCCACGAAAACGATCCACTACTGGGCTTTAACCTTCTTATAAAATAAAACCTCTCTAATAAGACTCTCTGTTATAATTCCAAAGTATGTTATTTGATAAAAATCCATAACAAACTTAAAAATCTAGGAAATGTCGTGGTAATCCAGTAAATTTAATGCATATTTTCTCTTAATATAATTAAATTCATCTATACAATTAAAGAAACAGCTGTATTTTATTTGAAATCAAAAGTCCATTTTTTTGTTGAAAGTAAAGTATATTATTTATGCTTACTTTCCCTTCGCCAGTAAACTGGGTGCGTATAAAGGGAAAAGTAACATGTCACTGAGGTATTTTGATAAAATTACCAAATATTTGTTTAAAAATATGTAACGACTTTAAAGGATACCTCTTTTCTAGAAAATTATTTTTTTATGTAAATCTTTCTTAGTTTATTTTTAGTATTTTAATTAATAACTACATTATGGATTTTTTTTATGAATCGCAACATTCGATATTACATTGTAATAAAACAGAAGTTTTCAATAGACTCGCTTGAAATTAATAATTAATGATCTGGTAGGTATAAAAAGTTTAATAACCGGAAAAAGGATATCATCATGCAGTATGCATAATAACATCAATCGATAAACAATGTTTATTGAATCTTATGCATTTAAGTACTAGGAAATCTACATTGTTTGCAAATGTTTTAATCACGCCAATAATTATTATTTAAGCACCCACTGGTATATATAATTTATATCTATCTTTAAGATTATTTTTTCTAACAAATAGTAAATGTACCAGGGTTTTATGGTGATGACGTCATTGGCCTTCGTGGTGGGCAGCACATTGGAAGCATCTCTGGGGTTGCTAATGTATATACTTGATTGATGGTGACCTTTTATCAGGCGGGCCGTAAGCATGTCCGTTGACAGTACTCCCGCAAAAAAATAGAGACATTGGGTTTTTTATACCTATGTTATGACATACATATTTAGTTAAGATTACTTATTATTAAGATTTTACTACATATTGTACATAAATAACTTATTGCGTTCATTAACTTGAAATTCAAGTTTAAGTCTAAGAATCAGCTGTCGATCAGCAAAAATCGCATCGAAATCGGCGTAGTAGTTTTACATGAAATCTCGAACAAACAAATAAGAACTTTTAATAATGGGGTTTGTTCACAAAAAATTACCCTCTAATTTTAAATTTTTATTACATAAAATAGGGTGTTTTAAGATACTAATTTGAATATTTTTGTATTTTAAGCGTCAGTTTTTTTATAATTAGAGTTTAAAATTATTTTTCCGATGACGTCATAAGGTACAATTTACATTGGTTTCTTTGCCTAGAAAACAAAAATAATAAAAGTAAGTTTTATCTATATATAATCATAGTAATCTGTGCTAATATTTAAATGTCACTGTCTCACACTCTCATTACGTATCGTGATCATTTTAGTGTTTTTTGTCGCTAGGCTTATAATTTTTCGTGTTCAACCATTATTATTTTCTATAGTTATCGTTAAATTTTTTAAAGTGGGTCTTTAGATCTACAGAACTTAAATCAAATAAAGTACAGCTAGAATGTTTTTACACCTGAAGCAGGCAAACAGGCAGACGGCCCTCGTCATTGGATTTAGGTCAAATAAAGTCAAAAATAAGGTCAAACGCATTTCTTAAAAATACAAGAAGATCGTACGTGTTTTGGAATTTTAACTAGACTGAAATGATTAGGGACACTATTCCTCGAAATGGTTTTCAAATAGCTAAATTGAAAAAAGTGAACAATCCCAATTGCGTCGCGGTCTCCATCATGTATAATAGAGTGTATAGTTTATTGCAGTTGTTTTTATTAATAGCTTTAATCTACAGACAAGAAATGTCTAGAATTTTATAATATTATAGATAGTATATAATATATATAAGTATTTTAGTCATACATAAAGATGAATAAAAATAAACAATCGGATTATGTATTGGTTTTTTTGTTAATATATTGGCATTGTACATAAAAAGCCTTTAATTTTCTATTTGGCTTTTGGGAATTAAATGAAAATAGGAAAAAAATGGTTTCAAACTTTAAAATTAAATTAAGCCTGTATTAGTGCCGTTTTACGATTTCGTATCTATTTTGGCAAAAACTGAACTCTTATGAACAAACATAAAATATACTTTATTAGTTTGTGCAAAATCTGTTAACTTGTTTTAGAAATAAAAAAATCTGATCACTTCATTGTGATTGGACTACAACACGCTTGACACATTAATAATATTAAATTAAAGGTGAATTAAACATTATCACAACTATTATATTACAGAGTGGTACTGGGCAAAATGGATGAAGCATTTTCCCTCAGTTTTAAGGCAAATCTCAGTTTGACAGCGCACTATGAGGCAGATGGTCAAATTCTCGTTTTGCCTATCAAGGGTAACGGGGACGCTTTAGTCTTCGCACGTATGTATACAAATTGTATTACTTCTAAACACCAACGTAAATAAAAAGGATTTTATATTAAGTACCTAATAAAATATCTTTTATTTCCAGGACCATTTGAAATTTCAACTAATATGTCTTCCCAGATGGTCCTGAATTAGAATCTAAAAGGTCTTTTGTTAAGCACAATAGATAATCCTTATTATCTAACCACAGCCGAAAGACTTAGTATTTTGTTTTTGTTAAATTTTCTATCAATTACCCTTATCCTAGCCTTAAGCCCCACTTGCAGTCTAGTGACTGCTTTCCTACTTTTTCTTTTCTATTTCGCGCAAACTAGCATTTCATGGGCGTATCTCTCCTTCCGAGGCCTGTCGGAGGCAATTCTGTAGGCAGTACCAATATAGAAGGTCTTATAGTTTAATATCAGCTATGTTAGTCACCAAAACTTCCGCGAATGTGTAGCCTAACGCGTTGTCTACAAAATCATTGCTATTGATATTAAGGGTAATAATGAATGAATGAATGAATGAAAAACCTTTATTGTTCACCAAAAAATAAAACTAAGTACAGTATATGTTGAAAAAAGGGCGGCCTTATCGCTTAAAGCGATCTCTTCCAAACAACCACCCACTAGCAACCCAATATGGCAATAGTTCTTTATATAAATTGTGTTTGCTCTGCGATCATAGTATCATGTCTTATTCCTCTGAATCGGGGTCGAATAAGAGCGGCGAACACGCACTACTTAATTTCTTGGTTTAAATTGGAGGTGGCGCAGGAAAACATCGTGAAGACTGACGATGCCGGAGGTCATGCTTTTCCCTACTAGTGGACGTAGCCCTCGGGGCCTGCCCGCCTGCAGGGCTCGCGGAGTTGTTCAAACTTCCGCATTACCGTTGCCCTGGCATAAGGCGCAGGAGGAACATCTAGCGTTTTAAGTGGATATCCCCGACGCGGCGTGACTAGTGCTACCCTAACGTGATGCATCCCACATTCCCCACCATATTTCTCACGTTAAAAAAAGGAAAATATCGTGAGAAAACAAACTTGTCAAAATCTGCTTAGACAAATGTGGCATTCATAACATCTGTTCCCCTAAATCGAGAAACCCGAGTCCATCAGTAAACAGGTTATAATATGACTTCAAATTAATCTCATATTTTCCAGAGGGTTGCGAGGTTACAATAGATTCCAACTTAGTACATTACAAAGACGGAAAAGGTGAACACCTAAAACTAAAGTCGCCAAACTATAAATACACCTTCGAGCGTACAGTATTTCATTTGGAGAACCTCTTCAATGGAAACAAACAGCTTTGTAAGTATTAGAAAAATATAATGATTGCCAAATTATTGTTTGAGGACATATGTATTTTGATAGCAAATATCATCGACTACAGTCTTGCCCTCCAAATACAAAGTCAATAAATCGATTTCTTAAGTCGATAGAATAAGTAAAGGTATTTGCTATATATATCTTTATTTGTGAAAAACATGACCTTATCAGATTTTATATTAGTTTGACTTCTTCTAAGTGTATTTTTTGCTTTCTGAATGAAGTTAAAATGCAATTATTGTAACGTTAAAATGTGGGAAACATTTTAACGTTACAATAATTATAACGTTACAATAATAATTTTTAAATATCTTTTCGCAAAAAGTCGCCTGCTGTATTCTTCCCCAGGATACAATCTATTTGCTTGCCAAATTTCTTTCAACCGTTTAGTCTTGAAAAGGCGAAAATCCGACAGTTACTTTTACATTCATAAATAAAATTGAAAATAGAGATATTAATAGAGAAAATAGAGGTAGAGTCTGTAGATTGTTGTCCTGATCATGTAGGCTGTAGCTATAGTATATTAATATACGAGTATAAAAAAGGAAAGGTGAGAAATAAAACCGTTCACACGACCGTTCACTAATACTGTTTAATATTGTTTATTTTATTCGAAAACATTAATTCTTTAAAGAGACGTAGTACAAACAGCGCAGAGTCATGTAAATTGACCCAAAGTAGGTATATAGATATTAATCGAAAGTAAATATAAATTTCAGCGGACGCGACCCTGCAGTTCGCGAACGCAAACTGGCAACAGTTGATGGATGATCTAGCACCTCCAGCCATCAAAAATATCGTGAAGACAGCCATCAAGTCTATCAACAAATTCTTCGCTAGCGTCACTATTCAACAAATCATCGTTGGATATACGCGATCCTAAGAACCTGCACCAATATAGATATGTGAATGTTTGGTTGAATGTTTGTTTGTTGGTTCTTTCTTCACGACTGAATTCCATATTTTGGTGTATAAATACCTTAAGGATCAGAAATGAAAGTAAGAATTTTGTCGCTTAAAGTATTAGTTTCTGTTGTACATGGAATCATAGTTTATGAAAGCGAAGCCTTGTGAATAATGCGGTTATTTTATAGATCATTCATTACACGATTTCCAGAGTAGATCAATTTTATTTCCATTGTTTATGTTTCCGAAACTTTTGTTAATAACCAAGTTATAAAATCGACTACTTAATTAGGCATTAAGAATTTAAGCTATCTATCTTACAAGTTTCTTTTGTACGATTCATTCGTAAAGTTATCTTAAATTATGACTGTATAGCGCTATTTATAATTACGGCGTTCGAATTGAGTTGATTGATGTAAGTTCCAACCTTCATAATTATAGTTCCATTACCAGATATCCATTGCGTTGCACCACTGAATTATCGAGTTTGTTAAATATGACATAGACAATATGTAATGGACTTTGTATATTATCGCATAAATTATACATATAAAGTGGCTATCATATCACAGTAATATAGATGAAGGTACGGACTTTGAAGTCATATAAAATATCTGTAATATAAGGAAACCAATATATATCATTGACGTCTAGTGTAAGGTGACATGTTACATAGTATCTCAAAAATCCAGTTTAATTTTTTAAAGTTGTGTCATGTTATTTTTATACAAGTTATTTGACTTTTTGTCTACGATCTTAATTTTAATGGGATGCCTAAATACTAATATTTATTAGAGTTCTTGTGATAGCATTAATTAAAAGTTTTTTTTTTATAAATGTGTTTCTTTTGAATAGATCTATACCTATTTCTCATTCTATTACATGAATTAATAAAAAACTTATTAGAGCTTAGAAAACAGCTTTTTATATCATATATTGTTATAAGTTCCTGAGGGTGAATATCGAAGTTTATCTACGTACTATACATATGGAACAGGGTGAATAGCTCTATGTCATACCTAAATAAAAGCAATTTTATAACAGATTAGTTCCCCGATTAACAAAAACTACTTATAGATAAAAAATAAAAGTTTTTATATTATTTAAAAACATACAAATACATATTTCAATTTTTTTAAATACAATCTATTTAATATTTTACGAAAATATAAGATGATAAAAAAGACGAGATTTAAGAATGATTTAAGTTTTTATCTACATTCAATAAGATCAGATTCAAAATGAATTCCATAGATTTAATTTATGATTTACCTGTGGGTTATATTAACAAAGGATGATGGCACTAATGTATGCACCTTGGAACTTGGTACTTTTGAGTAGCATAAGGAAAACCGTGCCACGCTCATCCCGGTTTAATGTCCGATCGAATTAATCACCTTGAAAGTTATTTATTTTTGATTAGTTTTTTGACACTTTCTATTCAAGTATTTTATAGTCGGTCTGTCACATTTTTCTGCACTTTGGAATAGGATTATGATTTATTATTAATAAATATATTATTATTACTACTATTACTATTTATTAATAAAGCGCCTTAGCATACCTGCCCCCCGCGCTGTTTCAGGGAGCGGGGGAGAAATAATAAAGAAAGTAATAATAAGCGTGGCGGTCTGCGGCCTCTCCCGCTACGCCACCTCCCTTGCGAATATTACAGTCTCGCAGTGGGAGGCAGCTACGTCCCACGCGTCGGCGATCCCAACCATGGCCTTCACTACGGCCGGAATGGACAAATCCAACCCGATGGCCGCGAAGAGATCACGGCACAGCACGCCGCACGCCCTAGTTTGGACACACCAGGAGGGTGTGTAGCGCCGTATTGCCATCGCCGCTGACACAATGGTGGCACCATGACGTCTGCTCACGCCCTATTTAACACAGGTACTTCCCGAGGCATTCGTACCCCAAGAAGACCTACGTAAGGCGGAACGTCAGGGTGCCATGACGCCTCTGCAGCCATTCTGGCATCGGCAGTCGGCTTTATCACTCTGATAACGGCGAAGCCGGCGCTGGGAATTGAAAGACGGTCCGGTCCACCCATTCTGCTACCTGGACCTGGCGCAACTCGTCTCTGCTCCCTATGATCTTACGGGGTGCCGGTCAGGACTTTTAAGAACCTACATACTTACTCTAACTAATATGAATAAGACAATATACATATAAAGTTGTTTGCAGTCATAATGATATCGCAAGTATAAATAAACACTTTCTTTCGAAATTATAAATATTTCATCTGATAATTCAAGTAAATCGAATTATCATCTATTACCTTAAAATCATGTTCTTAATAAACATGTTAAAGTCCGGGTGGTGCTTAGTATGTAATTTGGCCAAAATATAGTAATTTTTTTATTATTTTTATTTTTTTTTTGTTTTTTTTATATTTTTATTATGTTTTACTTTGCACCGGATTGGAATTGAATTGGAAGTTATTTCGCGTCGAACAAAAAAAGAATCACGTAAATCGGATCATAAATCACGGAGTAATCGGCGAACATTCATAAAAAAGCAACAAAAAAAAGAGATCGCGACGAATTGAGAACCTCCTCCTTTTTTTCCAATCAAATTTAAAACTTGAAATATAAAGCTTTATGGCCTTAATTGATTATTACATATTTGAAATTCACTCCACGCTGAAAAAGTATCGCACATTTAATATAACTTTGAAAACGAGTATTATCTAGTAACTAAGAAAATAACGCTATAATTTTTAAGACCTGTTTACTGATACCCTCTTCTATATACACTGAAATAAAATGTTCATGCTTCAATTTGTGGTATAGTAACGGCCACGTCTATTTTTTTCGATTTCACTTATGTCATTGCGTAGCGGTATTTATACGCACATACGGTACCCCTTCCCTTCAAGTATCATTTATATATAGATCCAGTATGTACCTACTGTAAAAATAACTATACCATACAAAGACGGACAAACAGACGGACGGCTGAACATAATAATTTTTGGCGACTAATATTTTTTTAAGACAGTTGCGAACCTCTTAGTATACTAAATAGAAATACTGTTAGAAATACGTATTTTTTATTGATCTTTGATCTGTGATCGAAATGAATTATCCAAGTTTTTATATTCGGGTAGTCGGAAGACCATTTTCGAGTCGAGTTGTTATCTATAATATTATAAAATTCTAAACATGCCGTGTCCATACATTGAAGCTATTAAAGTAATGCAATATATTGTATTAAGAATGCATAGGAGAAAAGAACAAGAACTTTTTTTTGATTTCTTGTCTGTTTGTTCTGGATTCACGTAAAAAGTAATGGGCCGATTTCAATGCAGTTTTCACTTAAAAACTGCGCTACTTTCTATCTGAGGAATCCCGCAGCAATTTTTCTGGAACTGATCTTAAATGGATAGGTTAAAAAATCGGACACAAATGTGATTTTTCACAATCATACTTTATGTAATTTTTATCCCGGGATTCGCGCAGGATTTTCCCAAGAACGGTTTATATTTGTTTGGGTGCATAAAAATTTGCTTATTTCGACACAATTTTCACTGAAATGAAAACAACATACGAACGTTCTTGCCAGCAGTAGCTGTATCATTAAGCAGATTGATTATTGGCATTAGTGCTACTACTAGAGCTTCTACTACTAGTTTCACTGGTTCTAGAAGCAGCATAATCTGAAATATTCGCCAAGGAAACATTGTCGGTTCGAGCCGAAGTGGAAGAGAAAGTCTGCGTCCAATTTCGGATCTTATCCCGTTTGTACCATACTACTCCGCCAAGGACTAGGAGTAATGCTATCCCACCAATCGCCATTCCCATGATATCAGCTCTGAATTCTGGTATCGTAGACGCTAAAACAAAACAAGATAAACAATCAATACCGGTGAATTTTGAGTTGACAATATGCGTTAGGTATTGGCTAAAGAAAAAATATTTATATTATATTTATGTTCTTACAAACTAGATCAGATGTAATATATGTGGGGGAAAACAAAGGGCGGTCTTATATGTTACAGTTATCTCTTTCAAGCAACCCTTAGTATTAAAAAAAAATGTTTTTGATTTTAACGTACTTAGTATTGCTCGCTTAAACTTTAGGATAAGCGTCAAATTTTATCATAATGGATTCTTTCTGTTGCGCTCACTTCAAAATGATTCTTATCTCACTAAAAGTATAGTACTTTTCAGCATAATAAAAAAGAAGTTTCATTCATCCCCATTATTAAAAGTACATAAGGTCATATTATGACCAACTTCCATAGACAAAGTCCTTTTCAATTTAATGAGTTATGATTAAACCTACAGATAAACTATCTTAAAAGAATATGTATTTTTCTTTACTAATATACCTAAACCGTTATAATTAGTAGACAGAATTTCTATAAAGTATTAAAATTCAAAATTAAAAATTCCGACGAGGATCACTACATTCACCGGTTTTGCTATTTCTTTGCGGAACTCCAAAACGGTGTGGAAATAAAATTGTAAGAAAAATACTTAGGAACATATCATCAATCTCATAAATTTTCAATTAATCATTGAATAAAAATCACATTAACCTTCAAAACAGTTGATAACAATAGGATTTGTAATGAAAGCACTTTGATATTTTCAATTAAATTACAAAAAAAAATACGGGCAAAGAATGTTGATTAAACAGGAACTATAAATATTACTTAAATGCCATGCAACAAAACTCTCATATCTTTTTTTATACTTGCAGTTAAAGAGCTGCACGCGACTTATTGAGCTATTTATAGGACCTGGTAGATAAATCATAATAATAAAGGAATTTATTCATTTGAGATAAGCCGCATGTTCCTGCAGCTCACCTCTCCACACCCGTTAGCCACAGACACCCATATTGCCCCTCTTGTACTAGGAGTGGAGAGTCACTGTCTGCCCATTTTTTCCATGTTTCCCGAACATTGCGAGGGACAGACGCCACAGTCCCCATAGTCGCAGATCGCTAGGTCCTCTAGCAGTTCATTACAATAGCCCGGTATCTTTTGTTCTCATTTCTTACAATAGTAGGACACTGACCGGGGCTTGTCCTTAGGTGCATATTTATGTGGTGTAGACAGAGGAAATAGTCGGTCAGTATCACGTCACATTTACATTAATTTTGTCTAGGGGCCTCTACGTGTTGGCCTTCTCTTGGTCCTACGCAAGTAATCAAAACGTGCGAGCCACTTATATGACCCATGGTCTTCGAAGACATACAAACAATGAATTAATTGTAGCCATTGGTACAATTAATTTTCAAGTTGTCATTACTCGATTAGATGGTCAAGATTATGAATCTAGAAGGCACAAGGGTGCTTGCAAAACGAAGTTTCTTCCTAGGCCTTTGAGTAGATACGGTAGACCTATACAGATCTACGGCACCTCATCATCATCATCCAAATGTTAATACTCGGTTGGGAATGTCTGCTTCGAAACCCGGGGCCCGCTTTCGTATAATGTGTTTTCTAATTAGCAGAGCCTCTTGCCGTACGCATGTACACACGACATCAAGCCAGCATTTCTTGGACCTATCCCTTTCTTTCTGCCAGATTTAATGACCATGCACAAAGAAAGGTATTATTGAATAAGTTTTTTCTGCCTGTAATCGTACTTAGTACAATTATTAGGTACTCTAATTTGCTTGAACTTAAACTACCTCAATTCTGAATCCATTGGCTTATGTGTTTTTCTGCACAACGTCATTCCTAGTTTGGATGCCAAAAAGGTATTTCTGCAGGGATATCTATATCGAGATATCTTCTACCCACGTAGTTCCAGGTCGGGTTATAATGGTTGTATTGTATGATAACAAGGTTATTCATCTCAGAAACAGTGGTAAACTACAAAGAACTTACTTCTAACATAAACCGATATAGTATCCCTCGATTCAGATGTTTCGTCATATAAAAGGGCTGCACACGTCCATTCTCCTTGATCTTCTATTAATACAGGATCTATTGTTAAAGAGCAATCACCGCTGTCCAAATCTTTTTCTGGTGTGAAGTAAAATCGGTCTAGTATGGCACTATCAAAAAACATTCAAAAATAATGTAGAAAAAAACAAAATCAATTGAAACACTTTTTAACAAATATGTATACATTGTATACAACTTACATAATGATCAATTCATATGTACATTGTACACCATCACAGTATCTAGTAAGTTGGTTAATCTGGTCTGTTGGGCTCAAATACAAGTGTAAACTTTCTCACAACGTGAGCTTTTTTCGCCTATTTCTAGAAGCAAGTATCTTACACAAAGAGAAAAGCAACAGACTACTACCATATGAGGCAAAATATTTTGTTTTCCTACACTATAACATGCCTTTGCCAGTAATAATTATTATAACAGATTCAAGTCCATGTTTTTTTCTAGAACTGATTGTATGTGGGTGCAGAAAAGGAGAACGAATGCAATTTCCTGCGGCCGGCGGCCTATCGTAAGAATCGACAAAACGACCCACAGCCAGATGGGAGGGTATTTTCCCGACTGAATGACTACCACCCCTGGACTAGAGTATGTTGTCAAACAACATTGCCTACGCTTTTATTATAAATTTACTTCTTCTCTGATCAAACATCTGAGTTTTTTTTTAGTACTTCGGCATATTAGGATTGAGAATTATTCGGCCGATTATGAGTACTAAAAAAGACTAAGTATTAAACCGAGTTGTCGGAGCGTCTCTAATAATTATCACTATTGTTCTTCCGTCACATATCCTTTTGCACCTCACAGTCGAAAAAACATAAAATATAACAAAAAAAATATTCATAAACCTTGATTATAAATAAGCGAAAAAGAGCTGTAAATTATTTTGATTTACTGTAATATTACCTTCATTGATAATCTAAAATAATAGCTATTTTTTGCAGTCTAGTTCAACATATATTATTATGGAATATTTTGACGTCATAATAAACCAGTTTTGCGAACCAGTCAGTGTATAATTTAAAGCTATAGGTGAATGGCTTTATAGTGAATATTTAGCAATTCATTTCGAATAACAAAACAATATTATATGCAAATTGAACACTCACTTATCTTGTGTTACAGAGGAATCCACGCTAACACCCACAAATTTAGGGGTCAAGAAACGACAATAGTCCAAAGGTCGGTTTCCATTTGAAGAGTGACAATGCAGGGTCACTGTGTCTCCAACAATCGTTGTTATTTCTTTTTTATTCGCAGCTAACGGTCCTGTCACACGTACGATGACTTCATCAGTAATTTCCACTCCAAGTACATTTCTAGGGCCCATGTGACAAGTCCATACACCAGCATCATCAGGCGTGACGTGGGCAAATGTTATCTCACACTCACCGGTTTGGAGGCTTTCCCCAGAGTACCTGTTACAAATTGACTTCTACATTAAAATGTACATAATCTACTGACGCAAAATTGTATGTAGTATGATAATTATTGTATATTAAATAATGATAATACTTCATGGAAAAATGCCTTTAAGGTGTAAGAATTTCGAATATCCTAATTCTTACCAAAACTTTTGATCTTCATCAACCTGGGGAACGGGAGTGTATTGAGATCCATTCGGATGTTGGAACCAACAGTAAGTTAGAGATACTTCGGCCCGGCATGTGATAGTGAAACTCATGTCATTTTGAACAAATATTGTGGTTGGCTCATCGTTATTTCTTTCGATATATCTTCTTACAGCAGAATCTGTTCAAATTTTACGTATTAATTCGATAAATATGAGTAGAGTGATACCTTACTCAGACACCCTGTTTCATATACAGTCGAACATGATGAAGTTTTTGTAGTGAAACTTCTTTTTATGATTTGAAACTTGATGAAATGAAAAAGCAACACTAAAAAGAGATAATCATATAAATCTATAGGACTTAGCCTGCGAGAAAATTAGATACGAGTTTTACATAGTGCACCACAGATTTGAGAGTCATATCAAGCGATGATTAAGCATAGATCCAATTTGGACTGAAATAAAATTGTTAATAACATTATAGACTAAAACAGTGAGAAATTTAAAGTGATACTTAAGAAGTTTTTTTTTATTTGACTTGACTTTATGTTGTTGGTCCGAAGACCTCACAACTTTACCGGGGTTTTGGGGCAAGTGCCTTCGCAAGGCAAAGACGCTCGAGCCCGGGGGCGACTTGCCTGAGGGAGCTCCCTAGGGAGTTTTGCCTCGGCTGGACTGTTGCCATGAGAGGGGGATGAATCTGATGATGCCCGCCATAGGGCGACACAATGAACTAATTGAGAACGGGCGACGGGTAATATAAAGCCCGAGAAGAAGGATCCCGGCGGACCGGAATCGGCGGTTCGCGGCGGCCTACGCTATCTTACTGCCGTTTCGCAACGTGTTATGACTGGGAGAGAAGAAACGGCGAAAGAAACTTCCCAGCAACACGCCTAGTCTATCCTATGCCTTGTGGCGTCCCTCTCGAGGACGTGGAGAGATCGTGATTGGCGTTGTCTGAGACCGTAATAACGCCGACCTTGTCCGTGAGGACATTACGCGGTCGTCGCACGAGAGCCTTTCGCCGAGGCTTGTAATCGGACGCGGACACGACGAGCGGATTTCGATGGTGCGGCGCGAGATCGAAATACTTACGCGAGAGCGACGTAATGTAGTTTTTGATGGAGGTAGCTCCAGATCGCGGTGGAGGTCGACGTTACGCATATAGAGGGGAGCACCGACGGCTCTGCGCATGAATTTATTCTGCACGATTTGCAGTTTATTTAAAAGGGTAGGCTTGGCATGGCCGAATACTACACTCGCATGTGTCATGATCGGGCGAATGCATGTTTTATATAGAGTAAGCTTGTGTCTGAGGGACATTTTGCTTCGGTTATCTATCATGGGTGCTAGACGACCCATCACAAATCGCGCTCTATTTCGGACTATAGTGATATGCTCGTTGAAGCGCAAGTTCTGATCTAGGGTGACACCCAGGTATTTGGTGTGCTTTGCCCAGGGGATTTCTTGGTTACAGAGCGAGATAGCTTTTAGGCGAAGGGAAGCGCGTTTGGGGGAGCGAAGCGTGCCCGGGGAAAAGAACATTGCTGCGCTCTTCTCCGGGTTAACCTCTATCCTCCATGTATGAAACCATTAAGAAGTTTATTTTGAAATATATATTGACAGATATATACTAAAGGAATTATATTTATAAAAATAACAATTAGACGAAGAATTACTGAGAAATAGTTCAGAAGTAAAACATCAGAGAATATACTCATGTTCTCTGAAATTTCACTTCTACTAAGTGTGAACTGTTTTTTTTTTACTTTACTAGGTATATAACTTTACGTGTTTTTGAAGTTGAACAAAACATATAAATATCATCTTAATAATTTGATCCAAAAACGTGGTTTATAAAGTATCAAACCCATCTGTCAAGGAAAAACAAGGTATAAATGATTATACAGCTGTAAATATTACAATAAAAAACAATACTATAAGAAAAAATATTGCTTAAATTCCTATACTTATTGAAACAATTTAAATGGCCTTCACGGTACAAAGGGCTTACGTTGTAGATCGATAATATTTCAACTGTAAAAATTTAATAAGCTTACTCGTGTTACCATCTGCCACGCGTATCAATGCTTGCATTGGAGTTTGCTGCCGTACTTGATTGCCCACCCATGCGTTGACGCCCACTGTACATCGCCATGTACCTGCATCTTGGGGTGAAGCAGTTTCTATGGTCATTCCACACTGCCGTTTCCCGAAACCTTCACCGTAGTAACTGGAATACAACATTTAAATACTGCTCCACTTCTAAAAATAGTCTTTAATTATTGAGATTACAGACATGTTACGTAAGAAATGATGAGAGAGCAGGGATAGAAGAGCATTATTTCAATGAATCTAGGATAGCTCCTAAACGAGACGTCTAGTAATTAAGGTTTAAGAGCTACATCACATATGTGAATAATCTCAAATTGATCAACTTACCCCACGGGTTGGGTAAGTTGAGCATAACTTTGCAGTAAACCAGCTTAACACGGTCATCTTGACTACGTTCATTACTTGATAGAAGAACTTTTCTAGAAACCCTTTTCAATTATTTTTTTCATATATTCAAATATGATGGATACAGGATTCCTTGACGATAGAATTTATGTTGGTCTTCGTCCATGACAGATTTTTTTGCATTATTTAATTAGAGAATATAAACAGACACGCCTATATTATTTTCTTCATATGTTTATATCTTAAAATTTTAAAAATCATATCAATCTGTTCCAGTTTTGAGCTGCGAGATTAGTTAAACCACTATTGCTCAGCTAGCCCCTGACAAAAATAATAAAACTAGCCCCCTTTAGCTAGAATAAAAGTAGAGTTATAAAGAAAACTATTTATATGAAATTTATAAATAAAAGTTAAAACTTTGTCAAAAATCGACGATATTTGACGTGTATAGAATAACTTGAAAACAAAACAATATTATTACTTTTTGTTGCAAAACAAACAATCCATCTATGTTTGTAACTTAATTGATAAGTCACAATGCACAGTCGTCTTATAAATTCTTCTCCTAGGGCCGCATATTTTTGCAATTTGATAAATTTGTATAGCGTGTATAATTTCTGAAATATTTCCATTACCCAACACCCCATGCTCAACAAGCCTCTGTCTAGCGTATTATAGATTTCTCCGTCACAATCATTGTATGTAATACAAAGTATAAAAAATATCATTATCGTAACGTCGACGGCGGCGTCGAGTAGGTAAAAAGATCAAGCAATATATTGATACACTGCTAAAATTTTGTCTCACCTATGTGTACCGTCACTCAAGCCATCCATTACATTATATCCGGACGCCTCAGTGGTCCTCTGAAATCTACAGAATGTAATATTTTTCTCTGTATGTAAAATATTGCAGTATAAGTGCAATTTATTGGCAGAAGTATCTCTAACATAACCCACATCCAGTCTTTCGGCTAAAAAAAACTTATATTATGTACAATATATAACCGTAATCCTCGCCAGTGGAGTGAGGTGATGAAATACGTGTAATTTTATGAGATAATGGACCTCGGCTGTGTTTAAAAACCATATTTCGAAATTTTCTATGCATAGGTCACAAAGATGACGTTTGTATATTGTAAGGCATAGGTATAAATTTTATACAATGTAAACTGAGATTCGATCTGTAGTCAGTAATTATTGTAATTTTCATGATTATGACTGATGGATTAGATAAATAACCCATCATCTGAGAATGATTGATACATATTTTCAACGACGATGATTTTTTTTTAATACCATAATAATGATGAATCGATGTGAATTTACACATTCATTTGATTTTATGAAAATAAGCAATTTAAAATTTGCGATTTCTTTCAACTTGGTATCTACAAACTCAAATTGAATGACCCTCAAGCGATCGCTGTGTGAGTTTGAGCTCGAGTGAATCTCCTGAGAGGCATGATTGTCCGCACCATGTTTTCTTAAAACTCGTGCTAAAAAATCATTCAATTTTGGTTATAATATGACTGATTAATAATTATTGTTACCAATAAAGGCACTTGAAATTCTTAAAAAGATATAAACTTGATGATGCGAGCGAATGGAAACGGGAAATTGAACCAACCTCCTAGGAAATAAGTATTCAGTCACTTCTTGTTTATTGTTGAGATGCTTAAAATGAGTGATACCGAGGCCACGAGGCTCTATAAAAGGCTCAACTCACCGAGTGATCAGAGGGCTACTATCTTTTTTGTTTTTTTTATTGCAGGAGTTCAGGAGACAGGCTGGCCCACTTGATGTAAAGCGATTACCATCGCCTATGGACATTTGCAACACTTAAGGTGCTACAAATGCGCTGCTGCTCTCTTAAGGGACACTGGAACCTGGTCACTAATGCCGGAACACAACTCAAGGTTCTTATGGCGACATACTTTAGACCAGAGGTGGTAACCATCCAGTCGGGCAAATGCCCTACTACCTGGCTGTGGGATGTTTTGTCACCTCTTACGACAGCCCGCCGAGAAGCAGGAAATTGTATTTTTTCTCCATTCCTGCACGGATAAAATGCTTCGTAATCAGTACATCTATCCAGCGATATAACATACTACAATGTTTCTGCTCATATTATGCATAGAATAAACTGATCGAGACTAATATTCTACTTATCGACTTAATTTATTACAGTGTAGATAAAATTAAATATGAATAATGTGAATTAATTAGGTTTGTTTATATTATGTTTTCAAGAATGTTCTTGAATATTTCAGTCAATTTAGCTCATAATGTATGGTTATATATTTCGACAAAAATTATCTACCATCAGTTCTGTTGCGTATAATGCTTGATGGCATGAATGTGCTTCTAACATTGTTGTATGCGCTACAAAAGCGGTAAACTGAATAATGTCCTAAAGACACAGGATACCTATCCATGAAAGGGTTATTTAGTTGTTTAGTTGCCTTTATGGCGCTCTGTTGTTCGTGCCTACCCCGCAAGGGACCAGGCGTGAAATTATGTATGTATGTATGTAGTTGCCTTTAACTATTACATACCTTCAACAGCCACTTTTCTCTCCACTTTCAGTTCGCTTACTTGACCTGGCAAACCAAGTACAACATTCCAGTTGCCTTGCACAGCTCTTGTAGTGCGATCCAAGGTTACCCGACAGTGTCCTGGGACTAAAGAACTCTCTGAAAATGGCTGAGCCACCAGACAGTAGGAGTTATCAAGAGACGTCAGTTCAATTTCAGCGTGGTCTGCCCGTCTTGAAGAGATATTGGGGAACCACTGTATTCAGGTATTTTTTCTGAAATATTATACAAAAATTATTTACCGCCTCCCATAGTACTGAGTGTATTCTTTTTATTAATGAGAGCTGTAATAAGTTACTTATCTTTCCTTCCATATTTTACAATCTTTTCACACATTTACAATCTTGATGTTTTGCAGGTTTCGTCATGAAAGTTCTTTCATCTTCGTCGTCGTCGTCAGCCATTCACAGTCCACTGCTGGACGTAGGCCTCCCTAAGACGGCGCCACTCATACCTATCCGCTGCCTTTCTCATCCAGCGCCTACCAGCGACCTTGCGTACGTCGTCGGTCCATCGGGCTGGATGGCGTCCGACACTACGTTTACCGAGTTTACCTACGTTTACTTTCATCTTCAGCATGGTATAATTATTGTAATAACATTATATCGAAAAATTGTGATAAACCAGTTCAAAGTGAGAAAGTAAATACCTTGAACATACAACTCAATCCAACCAGTAAAAGATTTATTCCCTCGGCTTGTAGTCAACCGCCATCTCCCTTCATCAGACTTAGTAATGTTTCGTACTCTCAGACCACAGGTTTCGCCCCATAGCATGTACCTAAAGTTAGAATAAAGCAAATTACAGACATAACTAAAATTAAAAAAGGCAAGCCGTTTTGATTTTGTAGCTATTAATAAAAAAAAATACAGTTTACATATTAGTAATGCGGATACATGTTACAATTAATCGTAATATTTTTATATATGCATTAGTAGCAAGGGCGTAAGGAAATCATCAACATCGTAACATTAAATCACGTCGCATTTAGAGAGTCTGCTAAGAAAATGCTGAAGAGAGAATTGATAACTAAATTTTAAAATATAGAGACCTGCTGCTTGGGGGTTGGCGAACATCAAAGGAAACACCTGATGGTGTATTAACCGTACAGTGGTCTGGGTTTTCGAAGGCATTTTCAACCGAACTGAGTTTCAATAAGGCTTCGTTTCCTTCAGCAACTTGTAATTCATGTGGCCACCCAAGTCCTCGTTGCATAAGCAAAAGATTTTCCAAGTTCACATTGAATGTCAATATTTGGGAACTCACTGTATGCAGGCAACAAGCTCCTAAAATTTAAACATATACATGCTCAAATGTATTTTTAATACTTTTTCATATTTACCTTACCTTTTGAGTCGAATCGAATAATTATATATAGTTATAAAGACAAATAATAGTCATTAGTTTTCCTTGCGAGTTACGAAAAGAAAAAATAACTATTTTATATTCATTGCTTTGAGTCAATTTTTAAATTAATACAAAAATAATAAATACCACTATAATGTATTGCTGTTATCAGAAAATAATTAATAAATAGTACATGTGTCTTTTATATGTACCTATATATCCACAAATTTCTTCCATACCCTATTTGCCTAATTTTTTAATATCTTAGTACAGTAAATAGTTTTATTCGTTTTGCGACATAAAGCTACCTTCTCGTTTGTAGTTAATACTGAAAGAACAGTAAATATAACTAATAAAGTGACTTACCAAATATTAACACGCTTATTATTTTTAAATCATGCATGTCCAGCCTTATATCGCCTAAAATTACGCCGTTCACTAAACTGGAGTATATTTTCTTGACAATGTATGTTATTATCTTTATAATTATTTATATTTATTTTGAACCCTACAGCTGCGACTGGGACAAAATGTGAAATAAATAGTAGGTACTTTATTGTACAAAAATGAAGTCCAAAAGAAAATATTACATGGTATGTAAATGTAGGCTGTCTTTCAGTATGGTGGGCCGATGTCCTACTAAAAGTCACTGATAAAGGCTTCCTAAAGAAGCAGACGAGTGGTATACAGTTATGGCTCAAACTTAATGAGATCTACGTCAAGCAATGAATACCGATTGGTTGAAGATAATTAAAACTTCCTATTTAAATAAACCCCAACCTTTGTTCTAATTAGCCAAGATCACAGCGTCTTTAAAGTCAGCTTTATAAGATGTGAATTAAGTACCTCATCAGCTTTAGTTAATCATAAAGAAATATTTTGATAGTTAGTTCTCTAATGAGATCCTGTAGCAGTGAAAGTGTTAACAATAATATCAGAACAAAGGTCGATGATAAAATGTTTCAATACTATCAGTGTTATCATGAAAATTGTGATATGATTATTATAACTTATCTATAATAAATATTATAAAATTCTAAAAACGCCGTGTCTATACATTGAAGTTATTTAAAGAAAACAAATGTTATAAACGATGGAAAGACGAAAACACAATGTCTTTTTTTAGATTTCTTGTCTGTTTTTTCGGGGTTTACGTAGAAACTACTACCTTCTCGATATTCAAACTATGAATATTTGAATATATTGACCGCCTTTGTGGTTGAACGGGCAAAATATTTGTTGGCAAACCTCACTACAACGCAGAGACTCCAGGTTCGATTCTGTAATCGTAAATTTCGTAGGAGAACTTTCTGTCATTTAATGTGGTCTGGATGTCTGGGAACGGCGCTAAAGTGGTCCGTTGTATATTACCATAACACAATTTTGACTTACTTTCCTTGGGGATAGTGGATATACCAGTGCAACGGCAGACGTTGTCCTGCCCTTAAAAGCAAGAATGTAGGACCCGGTTCTAATTGTGAATCTAATCCTTCCGGGGGGGACCCAATCGAACACACAAAAAATCATCAAAATTGGTCCAGGAGATTAGGAGGATCCTATTACCCTATCCCGGTGCCACCTACCGGTTCCAATTATGAATATAACCATCCGAACCCCACTCAAACACACACAAAAAAATCATCAAAATCTATAAAGTCGTTCTCAAGTTATGCGGGTAGAAAATTTCTACGACTCATTTTTATTTTTATAAGATTATTTTAATCTAAGCAGGTAAAGTCGCGGGCTGAACAGCCAGTTTGTTTATAATATTATACAAGACTAAAATCACACGCGACTTTATTCGCGAAAACTTTAGATTTACATTTTCTGATATAAAAATTATCCTAAGTTCACGTCCTCTATCCGAAGTACAAACATACTCAGATTCGTCATAATCGATCGGTTCATACCCAAGGTTGTGGAAAAAAGCAAACAAATATTTTAAATGTAAACATACATTTATTTGACTTTTAAATAGATATAAATATGAATCTAAAATCAATTTGACTACGTAGAAGGCTATTCAACAATAACTATTCAACAACCATTACAAATATTTGAGAAAAGTACAGGAATAAAACCAAAAAGACCTAATTAATAGAAACATGTATGTTTTTTTTAATTAAAATCGGTTAATAAATATCACCCAAAGTAGGCAAAGAGTATGGTAGTAGGTACTAATGTGAAAGCCTTAGTCAAGGGTAGTGAGTATCCTAGAACACAATGTATGTTATGTTACACATGTAACACATGCAAGACCAGATTGGTGAAATATAGGTGTCTTTTTATTCGTGTAGAAAGTATACAATTTCCTGCGGTCGGGCGGCCTGTAGTAAGAACCGATAAAACACCCCATAGCCAGGTGGCAGGGCGTTTCACCGCCTGCATGGCTACCATCCCTGATCTAGAGTACTCATGCCACCATTACAACCTTGAGTCGTGTTCCGGCATAAAAGCCAGGTCCCAATCTCCCTTTAGTGAACGGCTGCACATCGGTAGCACCATTGACATTACAAATGTCGATAGGCGTTGGTAACTGCTTTCCATCAGGTGGACCGTCTGCCTATCTGCTGAACTCATGCAATAAATCAAAAATCTAACTACTAAATAATTATATAACGTAATCACTGGATTTAGTATCAAAAGTAACAAATAATAAAATTAAACGTACTTCACGTCAAATATATTAAGCATTTCTAGTTTTATATTAGCAATACATAATCCCTCTGCAGTAAAGAAGTCAATAGTTTTAGCGTAGACGGGGTTCTTAAGGGTTTATTTAAATCCAGAAACTTCCAAAGCTGGTTTTAAAGATAACCTGTGTTAAACCAAATCAGTAAATTGATCAACCGTTTAAAAAAATATAATCGTAATTTAATTAATCTTTATATCGGCTACTTTTCTTTATCAAACTACGATAATAATAAGTTACAGCATGCAGCAGCAATGCATCATTCATCCACGCGATATTTTTTCCGAAACGTGGAGAATAATTATTTAAGGCTTCGCCACCTTCTCGCGAGAAATACTCGAGTACGTAAGAAACTGAGAAAGTGGGCGCCTTTCTCGTGGTATTGTGGTGTTGTCGGCGAGACATTGGAGCTGAGAACTTAGGATTTAGCCAAATGCCGCTATGCTAATGGAATTAGGCCCTGACTTCAGAAGGGATAAGTAGGTATACAAAATGGGCAGACGGCTTAAAAACAAAGCTTAAAAAGTCTAAAAAAAACACCATACTACAAGTATATAATATTAAGGCTGGTGTGTACCGACTTTTAACCGATGGTTAAAATAATATAATCGACAAAAATGTATGGAAAAAGTGATTATTTTTGGTTAACTGTGTTTCGGTGCACACCAGCCTAAGACTACGTTTGATTGAAAACTATTACATAAATAAAAATACTACATAATTATTACTCGTCTTTTTTCGGTACTTAATGATAGTAATAAAACAAGTAAAATTATTGTTTTTGCATATTTATTTAAATTTAAACACAAAAAGTAAGTTTTGCATACAATATTATAATTGTTTTATGAATAAAGTTAGCATAATTTTGATTTTATCCGAGCAGTTACCCGAATCTTCAATTCAAATCTGGCCACACTGCCAGAAATTTAATAACAGTACCATACGAGTCGCTAATGGGATCACATAACGTTTGCAGTATAATTTCCAGAGCTTGGTAGGAGCCATGCTTCAAAGCAAAAGGAAAATTAATGTGCGGTTGGCTCCTTCTGTGAGTCGGTCATGGCCTAGAATGAGGCAGCCGAGAGTGAGAGAGAGAGGGAGAAGAGCATGTCAGCGGACCCTATCCGCAGGAGTCGCTACACGCACGTAGCGCCCCGTGAAATCCCCCTATTGGTTGCGCGTTTTTTTTTCCACCTTCTCCTCCGCCATAGGTTAAGATGGAGGTTCTTTTATTCTTTTCTTATTTATCTATCTTAAAGGTAATGGGTTCTTTATTTTGTTTGTTGTCATATTTTTTGTTTCTTTTTTAATTGTTTTATTTTTTCCAAAAAATTAGTATTACATTTGTTACTTATCCTAATTTACACTTGCTTGTTATTATATATTCTTAATATATATTAATTTACTAATCTGACTAATGAATTCACGTTGCGCGTTGGGGCGCCACAGCTGTAGTGTCGAAGAACTAGTTCCTGTGGCGTCCCGTAAAAGGGTGTTGGAGCGCAGGTTAGGTTTAGTGGGTAGCCTGACGGCTGAGTTCTCCGTGGCCTCCGTTCGGAGGTAATATTAGAATCCGGCCATTCAGGAGTCCTCTTTCATCAGTGTCCTCCATGGCCTGAGGATAGTGTCTGTTAACGCCGAACAATTTGGTCACACCGCTGTTTCCGCGAAAATCTTACCACGTTTTGTGTGTGTGGTGCATTCTACACACTTAAAACTAACCCGCGTGCTGGAAGGTGCTAGTTGGTCCACTCGTTGAAGGAACCACATAACTTGAAGAAACGATCGTGAGGAAGACATGCCTGCTGCTCTGAAGCTGATCGTTTGTAGTGTGTCTGGTGTCGTATCTTCAAGGACGCGTTTGTCAGGCTTCTGTCTGCGCTGACCCTTATTCCCGCTTTCCCGTTCGCGTCCAGTGTCCAAAGATATCCCCCCCCCCCCCCCGTGTCATCAATAAAAAATACCTAATCAACATTCAACTCAGTGGGAACTCTTAGATTCACTAATAAAAAACACATTCTAAGCATTGGGATATATATTTATTGCACCTTAAAACTAACAAGTACTTCATTAGAGTACATGAGATCAAGTAAACACTAGGAGTTATTTTCTGAGTTGACTATTAATTTATGCATTGTCTTCTGCTTAACCGGAAGGAAAGGGATAACATCATCTGCTTCTTTCATTTGTGATGTTGGTATCTGAAATGATGAAATATAAATATGCATTTAATGCAGACCATAAATGTACATGATATTATGTTTCGAGATGAGTCCAAACTGTAAGCAAAATATCATCTTACCATATTTTGCAGCATATATATATATATAAGCAAAGTTTGTTTTCTTTGTCCGAGGTAAACCGAGGTAAAGCATGAAACCACAACCATTCGACGCGGAATTAATCGTAGATGGTTATAGGCTATATATTTTTCAAATTCTATGAGCCCTTTGCCATGTTTTCTCAATTTGTTTGTTTGTTAATTTATTTGCTCCCATAAAACAAAAGACAGGCATTTATCCTTGGTTCATTTGTTTTCTAGCTCATAAAAGAGGAACATGATTTAACATAACCTCTATGTTAGAAACAACTATAGTCTTAACATATAAAGCAGAAGAGCCTGAATGTATGCTTGAACGCGCTAATCTCAGGAACCACTGTCTGATTTGAAAATTCTTTCAGTGGTAAATAACCCATTAGCTATATATCATCGCGATAAGATCAATAGGAGCGGAGTACCAATGAAGAATGTTTCAAATCGGGTTTTTTAGCTTACCGTCTTTTTTGTTATTCCACGCGGACGAAGCCGCGGGCAGAAGCTAGTATAATATAAAATAGGAAATATTGTACTACTAGCACTATCATACTCTGCCTGTTTTTGCCTTGCCTTTTAGAGCATAATAGACATACAAGAAAGTGTGCATACTTATAGCTCAACGACTTTTTTTCCGCACGTTTATCACCCACTTTATGGTCATCTACATTTTCGATAATATATTTAGGTTTGTTTTTTTTTAATCCGAAGCTGGCATGGTACCATCACCTATAAGCATTTGCAACACAAATAACAAAGCCAATGAGTTGCCATTATTTAGGATGGGATAAAGAGCATGGAAAGGGACGGGATAAGATACATACTGGGATCAGACAGGAGGTCTGAAATAGAAGATATGCGAATGGAATAGGGTAGGTATTATACCAGAATACATGACAATGACTGCTTAGAGAAGAAACAAACTTCATACATTAGTATAGACGGATGAATAAGTTTAAGGACTCAAACAGCTCTCTATACTTACATTTAAGTCTTTTGCATTTGATTCTTTGGCTGTAAACTCTCTTAATACATAGTTTGATTTCAGCATATGGAACATTCGAGTTTCGTTTGATCTCACAAGAACATCGTCAACTCTCAAAAAATATCTTAGTAGAACATACCAGTATGACGGCATAACTCTCTGAAATCAAAATAAAAGAAACATTCATAACTACCTCTGTTGAGTTTATATTTAACCTCTATTAAATTCTATTGATAGTCACAAAATACACCTCTTTGAGTAAACACATATTTAATTGTCAATCCTGTTACAACTCAAAACAATAGTGAACCTTAATACACGCAACAACCTCGGACACATTAGCTATAATAATATTTAGTAGTCAAGTTACAATTCAAAAACTAAATTTAATCAATATGATTCAATTTAGTTAAAAGACAAAAATCTGAGTGTATATACCTACAATAACATTCATAGTCCTGAATTAATGACTGAATTTTATGTTTGTGTTGCTTCATTTAATCCTTCCAGTTCCCACCAAAAATTCCAAATAGCCAATGAATTAATGTTGATAGAACAATAACATTGTAGTGCGAATTGCTATTATGACAGATTACAGCAAATTGAACTGTAACATTATTATGAAGGACTGAGTTTCAAACCACAGGTATATAACTTTGTTATTTATGGTTGGTTCCGATACCTTACTATTCATTCACATGCCTTCGACTATCGGTTGAATTATGACATTGACATATGACTTGTATAGAGCTTATGTCAAATTACAACCAATAGTAAGGCAAATGAACGGTCAATATAATATGCAACCAGCCATTAGTCCAAAAGCTTTCACACCTACAGGTTTCATTCCATCAAATTATAAATTGATCCGCTTCGGCGACACTTGCAAAATATTGATTTTTCTACTTGTATAAAAACTTAATTCGAGTTTTAAATACAAAAACCTTTAGGGCACTTGATTAGCGATCGCCTTTAAATAAAATTAGTTAATCATATTATACTGTCTAAATATGTTTTGCACAAAACATATTAACAGTTCTTTAAACATTTTTAGTGGCAAATTTTGTGTTGTGCAAGAAGCTAATTTTATTTAAGGATGTTAAATATGTTTTGTGTTCCTTAAATATATTTTAGCAACCTTGTGCAAGCAGCCCGTAGTGAAACATTACCTAATGGTGAAAACTGCTTAAAAATCCACTGCATGTGTTAGGATAATATACATGCAAACTGACAGATGTGGAAAGCAACTTTGTTTTATACTATGTAATTATAATAATTGAACTCACAATTTTGACAGATAGCTTAGAAACACCATGATCATGTAGTTCATCTTCGAATAGTGTTAGATCATGATAGAAAAGTATTTTATCCTTCTGTTTCAATAAATCAAAGTTGATTTGTTCATTGGTCTCTTCCACAACAATGTTATCAGTGAGTGTGCCTTTATAATCTGTTGAAAATGTCCAATCAAATGGCCTTTTCAACTTCGCTGCATCAGGTCTGCGAAAAATAGGCAAACAGTTTAGCTTTAAGGATGCATATACCGAAAGGTAAAAAAAAGATAGCCTTATGATCTCACTATTATCTTTGAAACAAAAGTTTCTATTAACTAATGAACTCATCAACAACTCAACAATCCGCCGAGCTCTTGTCAGGGTCGGCGTACCGGCCATTCTAGAACCAAATGGTCTGATGAGTGACGATGGGATGCGACCTGTGTTGACACACTGGCCCCGTCACATCTTCCAATGACCGAGTCAGGGGCTAGCAACGCTGCCGCTTCAGCTAAAAAAGTGAAACGGCGCAAATATGGAGCCTTAGAAAGGGGTTCCATATTTGTGCCGTTTGGGGTTGAAACATTAGGCTCGTGGGGTCCGTCGGCAAAGAGTTTGTTTAAAGACATATGTAAGAAACTCTTTGACACTACCCGTGATCAGAAGGCTGACTCATATTTTGCACAACAAATAAGTATTGCCATACAGCGTGGTAATGCAGCCAGCCTTCTGGGCACGCTCCCCATTGGCAGTGATCTGCTACATAATATATTTTAGTTTCAATGTCCTTGTATTCAAGAAACATTTACCTTATAAAAAATATTGATAATACTGTTAATTAATATTAAGGGTAAAGATATTTTTTTTGTATATGGCTTCAATGCCAATTATCATTTGTCAATATAAAAAAAAATCAATAGAAGTGGCAACAGGGAAAAGAAAGAAAAATATATATATCAAAATATTAAGGCTATAGAAATGACATTTGGTAAACACATACAAGTTTCATGTATCTACAAAATTGTATTGACTGCAAAAAATAAAATAATAATGAAAGGGATGCAAATAAAAATGTTGAATTTTAAAGTCGAGTAAATTATGACAGAGTGAGATATCAAATTAAACCGACTATCAGATGACACAAATGGAACTATTAACAAATTTAAAAAAATATTTTAATTTAATCTTTTTAATTTCTGTATTTTTCACATTAATCAAATATGTAAAAAGAATATAATGTTTACCATATGAAATATTTGAATATTTCAATTAGTATTCTATTACATCCAACAACACTCCTGTATTTCTATGTCAGATTAAGCATTTTTCAGAAAAGATTGCCAAAGATCATACACAGACAAACTAATAAACAGTAAGTTGAAGTTGATTTTTAGACTAAGCATAATAATAGTAATGTCATATTTTTTCAAAATTGTAGAACACACCTAGCTTCTTGCCATGCTTCAGCACAGGAGACCTCAATAGCTTCAACTGTACCAGCTACTCGTTTCAAAGCATCCAATGGGTTAAAGTTGATTTTAGCACCACTATTATGAGTTAGCTCCAGAATGTTCTTCGGAAACACCATATCAGGAAAATGTGGTATTGTTAACTCCTTGCAATATCTGAGAAGTAATACATAGTGGTCATAGTTTAGTTTTCCCTAACATTATTAAAAAAGAGTTTGAACAGTTTTAATCTACTGAAGCATACACATTTGGTTACTTGAATCATAATTACATTATGGTATGAAGCATACCTAGTGATTGTTGCAGGTTTCTGCTGCCCCTTGCAAGTTGTATATAGCTTTTTCTATTATATATTGCCACCAAAAAACAAGTAAATATTAAGTTTCAAGTGCAGCTGTGTATATTATTTTATAGCTTTATTATTCTAGCACGTAATAAACTTGACTGTCAGCATGATGCATACTGTAATTTCTACTACTACATACTTTCTTTATCACCAAGATGCCTCAATATCGCAAGATATGACTTAAAAAAAAGAGTAAAATCACTGGTGCAGCAAAAGACATCAGACAAAAATAACACACTTCTCTACATTTAATGACAACTCTATATAACATCATAAAATGCACAGTCCCTTCAGTGTCGTTATATGGAGTTTATACTGTATTTACTAATATAATATAGCTGGATAAAAAATAAAATGATTATTATTAAACATATTTTACATATATATATATATATATATATATATATATATATATATATATATATATATATATATATATATATATATATATATATATTTTGTTTGTGTTTACTTGAATAAACACAAAAGATCATCAATTATGGTGGTAGCATGATCTATTATGTATCTGTAATGTAAAAACAAAAACTGTTATGGTCCTGTATTTTATAACAATAAAACTCTAAAATGAATATTGCTATTTCAACTAGATGGCTATTAGAGATGTTATTATGATTTTGGTTTGGTTACATTTTATAATTTGACTATGAACCTTTAAACACTTTATGGCTGTATGCACTTTTGCCTGCAGCCAGAATTTGATTGTACAGCCTAGCTGGGTTGTGTTAGTACCCTGAATTTGAGGAATCTATAAATACAGTAGAGTCAAGAAGGTTGGTTAAAAAAGTTAATCAATTTAATGATAACTTTGTTGTATGAACTATATTTGGGGGCAAAAAAAGACCTAATAAGACATGTGACGGGTTGCTATTACTGGAATCGGTATGAAGAATTCCATTACTTACATGCAGAATTGGCAATATTGATCATCGTCTCGTTCACAAACCACTTTAGTAGAGCACATACTGGGTAATATACAGCTCAAATCGTATGAAATATGCCATGGTCCGAACTCTATGGACTTAGAATTGGTCGTAAACTGGCCAGAATCAACCAGAATTTCCTGAAAATATGTTAAAGAATACAAAGGCGCTAACCTCACCCGGCATTTCGCGGCTATTACTATATAAAAGAAAACAGAACAAATATAAATTTACTACCTCAGCTGCGAGCATTGTTTTAATACTCTTAATAGAAATCTTAATTCAAAATAAGTTGGATGTATAGGTAAAATAAATATAAAACTTTAATTTCAAAATTTTCAATACAACAACCTTGCAAACTCAAACTACACCTGACAGAACTTGACAGTCTTGACACCAGTAGAGATGGTCGTTCTTGTAAAAACGTTTTTGAGCAACGATTCCAGTAGACGATGCTGGGATCCGATGCCGATATATTGAAAAACGGATGCATGCAATATCCGATGCGAACTTCACCGAATGCGAGCGAGCGAGAGGCACCGTTGACCACGCCATGGAAAATGCAATGATGACAAACCGAAGACTCGACGTATCGCTCGCTCGCTAACTCTCGGGTGCTCTCGGTACGATCGGTGGTTGTGCAAGGCAAACAATCAACGTAATACAACACTAGGAGCGTGCGTAATTGTTAGAAAATGTTGTAATAATATAGGTACTTATTTTATTTTTTAAAGTATCTCATGTATTTTTTAACAATCCCATTGAATGGTGGCTTCGTCATTCCAAAATATACTCGACGTTGGCAGAAATATACCGCTCGAGGTGCAGTATTATTATAACTTCTGTGCCATGCGAACAGATATTCTCCAAAGCCATATTTTGAATGAACGAAGAACTCGTCTTACAAGTTCCAAATTTGTTCAAAATTGGTTTTTCTTAATGTAAACTCTAATTTTGTTCAAAATGACGACTAATATTAATTAACTTATGTTTATTTTTAACTTCCACACTTTTAAAACAACAGGCATCCAATGTTATACGCAGAGTTGCAGATACTTTAGCCGGCAACTAATTTTGGCAAATCGTATCGATACCAGAAATAACGATGCCGGCATCGGATGCGGTTTACAATTAACGATGCGCATCGGATGACAAAATTTAACGAAAACGCCCATCGCTAAACACCAGTAACAATAGTAGTAGGTATAGTTTGGCTATCGAGTTTAATCTGGAATTATTTGCAAACTTTTTACATGGCAACTCTAATACGAATGTCAAGGTCAATTTTGACAAACAAGATGGCGGTTTTCGTTTGGTTGTGAGTGGATTTGCCTGTGTTAATACTTTGGCGGAGTCCCATCTTCCGGACACAGCTTTGACAGCCGGGGCTGCTGCTGCACACCAGGAGGCCCTGAAATGTTGCAAATATGTGTCCATTGGTAGTGAGTACGTATGTGGCTTTCGGGTCGAGGCTAAGGGGCCGTGACGAAATCTGATTTTGATTAAAGCGGATAAAACTAAGTTTTTCCGAATATTGCAGGATATTTTTCAAAACATGTAATGACTACTGATTTCCTGCTATCTACCGGAATTAAAAGTAGATAGTCTATATTCTATTGTAGGTCATTCTATATTCGAGATATAAGGGTTAGTAATAACAAGTTTTCCAAATTTCATAAAAATCCGTTCAGTACTTTTGGCGTGAATGAGTAACAAAAACATATCACTTCAGTATTTATAATATTATCGTTAGAAACGAGTATGATGTATCTATTGTCACACATAAAATACACAACATAAATAATTAAGTATCTACCAAGTATCAAAATAGGTTAATCCTAATAATGTTGATGTTGCCATACATATATTATTTAAATTTGCCGCCATTTTCCAGGGTCAACTTTCGTTGGCCAGACTATACACCGTGCGGCTTGTCCAGTCGCAAGAAGTGACAAAACAACCCATAGCCAGGTAGTAGGTTATTTGCGTAGCTGGTTAAGTAAATTTGATATTATTATTTTCATTTTAGTCGAACTAAATCCACAAATATGTTTTTTATCGAAGTGATAACTTCTTATGGGAGGGTAAACCACTTTGTTACGTAACGCGTTACGTCGCCAATCTGTCTGGCTTCCCTTTCTCTCGCGTTAGATTAGTTTGAGTTATCACTTCTGTCGGGCGTCCCGAGACACACACCATCTTTCTATTTATTTTTATTGTTGCAGTACAGCTGACAGGCAGACGGCCCACTTGATGGAAAGCGGTTACCATCGCCTATGGACATTCGCAACACTAAAGGTGCTACAAATGCGCTGCTGCTCTCATAAGAAAAGTACTACACTACACGAAACGTTGATCAACAAGAGGAAACTGGCTTAAAGACCTAGTTGCCAAGCCCGAAATATATATAAAAAAAACAAGAGGAAAGGGGACAGGGGTGAGTAAATCAATATGGCCGACTTTTACCGGTTGGTTTGTCTGTTTTGATATTTTAATAAAAAGAATCCATTTGCATTATATAAAACCAACGTGCACCTTTCAGTTCTTAATTTCTGTCTGCGTTGCATTTTATACATAACAATGGAAGCCCTTATACCAGTTATTAATAAGTTACAAGACGTTTTTAATACTGTGGGTGCTGATGCTATCCAATTACCTCAAATTATAGTTTTAGGAACACAGGTAACCGCATTTGTTTAAGTGAATCAGTGTAACGCCGTACTTACAATATATAGCAATAAATATTAAATATATAAAAACTTTCAACCCAGGGTAATGGTTATGTAAAGTGTCAGTAGAGTTCTTTGTCCTCATTTTATTCAATTTGACTACCCTGTCATTGACCAAGACCATAGTCGTATTAAATTCTTCAATAGTGGCTAACATAAAATTTATCTCATGCTATTAGGTATGTAGTGCATAACCAAATTTCATGAATTTAAATATAAAGGCTTTTTACAGTGTACAGTACTCTAATCTCAATTTCAGATCCCATGTAAATTCACATTTTCAGAGTACCAAAATCATGGCATAAGTAATCTCTTTTAATTGAAATTATACATATATCAAATCTCAGGACAGTGGATTCGTTCCACTTTGCTTGTATAAAATTGAATATTTATCCCACAGAAAATAACCCATTACCAGTAAACATTGTCCTACATTTATTTCTATTATTTGAAGTATTTATGTATCAAATTCAATTATTTTTGGTGTTCTCTTGATCTTGTGAAGACAGAACTAACTTAATGACTGTCTAGATCCTTGTAGCTAGTGAAAAAAGATTCATTCTCTAAGCATGTTTTCTGTCCTCATCATTTTCTGCAGAATTTCTATCCCTGTTAGCCAAATTTCTGCAGTTCTTTTTGTGTATTGCCAAATGTTTGCTTATAATAATTTTACTAATAAGTTCATGAGATCTTTTTAAAAATGTTTCTTGTTTTGGCCTCCTTTGTATCTATGGCCAACTCACTTATACATGAGATATAGTATCTTTTAAATATAGATATGTATAATTTATTGTGATTGTAAAAATCTATAGATTTTTAAATACAAAATTGTGGTTTTGGCAGAGCTCCGGTAAGAGTTCAGTAATTGAGAGCCTTGTGGGACGTTCTTTTCTTCCTCGAGGACCTGGCATAGTTACCCGGCGGCCACTGATCCTTCAATTGGTATATAGCCCAAAAGATAGCAAAGAACATCGCTCTGCTGAGGAAGGTTAGCAAAAGTATTTTATTATAATACCATTGTTGTCTGCTATGCTTGTTTATTGTAACTATATGAAAGTTAATTTTGCACTGCTTTATATTAAAATATAAACATAGAGACATGCACGCATGCAAGGCATTCTTAATATTATGTATCAGTTTAAAAACCTTTGAGCATTCGATGAGCTTCAAGACCTAATAGTTTCTACTAAGTTTTAGGTGTCAAAGCCCTCCCATATTAGTTAGTTTAAAAGTGCTTATAATACTGTGTTTTTATTAATTCACAAATATAAACATTTTTATTTTATTACTAACTCAATAATAGTTTATTCAAACTATTATTATTATTAATGATATTTTAACAAATGGTATGATATTTTATTAAACTACACCTATCACTATCTATTTAAGTAAAAATGTGGCTTAGAGATTGGTGGGTCAGTAAAATTTCAACAAAGAAATACAAAAAACCTTGATAAGCTTTATAGTGAAAGATAATATATTAAGGGGAGTGGTATTTACCAAATTTATGTGGTATACACCAAAACATCCCATTATGTAGTAAGTAATTGACTTATTACCTGAAATATTGCTATTTATTATATCAACACATAACAAATGTAACATTTCATTAAAAAAATGAAGCAATATTATGTATATAATTGTTGCATCATGTAATGTTCATTTCAAACATATAAAATATATGTTATTTTATCTCTATCATTTTAGTCCAAAGAATTTTCGTATATCTGGGGATTTTCAATAACGGTATCGAAAAATAGTTTGGGTATAGGACAATTAACAGCATAAAAGTTTCTATTGTAAATATTAAATATTGTAGACATTTTTTTACTTACTTTACAACATCAGTCCACATGTATTATGTATCCCACTCTAAGATGTTCTCCCCAATTTTATATCCCCATTTTTAAGGGAAAGAGCAGTGTACCTACCACACTTATTTGTCCATGACAGATTGGCACTTTTACACATCAGAAATCCCAATGACTAATTTCCCACACATTATTCATGTTAACTACCATGTGCTGATGCTGAAGGTGAATATTGTGAGGGATTTTATGCATTGAGATTTCTCATATTTTGTTATATATGCACATTATGATAGAAAATAACCTTAAGTGGTGCAGCCTCTTCAGTTAGGATTGGAACCCTTATCAATGGAACAAAAAACAGGTGCCTTTGGCACTAGTGGACCATGACTTATATCTACATACTCTTAGAAAAATGTAAATCAATATAATAATGTGCTAACAAGGTTTTTATTAGTACACATTACTTATATGCTTGATCGCATTATGAAATATGCGCCCCAGTTTATTGTTACAGTGAACGCATGTTCAATGTCAACATTGCGGTACATTGACTTCCTGCTATTGTCTTGTACAGTTCAATAATTTTTCCATAATATCACAATTAGCCAGAAAAGTTCTCAATGTCATTGCTATTCGATTGCGTTTGTTGTCATGCTCATTTAAATAACATGTTGTTACATTTGATTGTTATTTATGCAGTAAAATATAGTATTATTAAATACAAAAAGTGCTGTGTCTGTACATTGAAGCTATTTAAAAAAAAATACTGGAATACACAATATAAAAGATGGAGAGAGAGAAAGAACATGATGATTTTTTTTAGGTTTCTTTTCGATTTGTCTGTTTATTTGGAATTTGCGTAAAAACTACTGCACTGATTTTAATGCTGTTTTCGCTGATCGACAGCTGGTTCTTAGACTTAAACTCTGTGCTACATTTGAAATCCATGGGATTTTTTTGGTAATGATTTTGGTATGTTTGATGAATGGTAATTCATATGGCCACATAAAAAATCGAATTACAGTGTGATTTTTTTACTGATTGATATCAAATTTTATCTAAAAAAATGTGCGTAAATTTTTTATTCCGGGAATCCCGTGGGAATTTTCTCAGGAGCGGTTTGTTGTTGTCCGGGTGCATAGAAATTAGCTAATTCCAACACAGTTTTTACTAAAATGATAGCTTTGGTACTCTGTGTCTCGAGAATCCTGCAGTAATTTTCAACTCTAGTGTGGACTATGTCACGGGCATATCCTAGTTCTAATGTAATCATATAGTGACACAATAATACATGACAGGTAAAGTAGTCTTTAAAAACTCAATTGGCTTAAAGGTTTTTAAACTGGTTTTTGTTGAGTGAACATTATTGAGAGAAATACACGTCTGAATTGTTACATTGTCATCCTTATGTTTATTACGTCTACACTATTGAAATAACGCGTAAAGCAGGATATTTCTTATTACAAATAATTATATTTTTTCTTATATCTAAAGCAGGCAAACAGGCGTATGGCATGATGGAATGTGGTTACTGGTGGCCTAAAGACATTTGAAATACTAGGGGCGTTGCCGGCCTCTAAGAAATTCTATAACTTATCACAGCGAGGGAAAACCTCCGCAGGAAGTTCCCTCCAGATCATTGTTCTACGCGGAAGTAAGGTTCTAGAGAACCGTTGGGTAATTGAGCGTGGGAGCTGCATGAAATGGGGGTGAACATCCCGTCGATGGCGAGCGCTACGGTTGTAAAATGAGGCGTTTGGCACCAGAATAAATAGTTCCTCGGAACACTCTCCGTTGTACAGGCGGTAGAATACGCAGAGGGACGCAAAGTTTCCGAAGGCTAAGCGATTCTAAACCGCCTGTTAGTATGGGATCGTCGACTATACAAACGGTGCGACGCCAGTTGGAGTCGAGAGGGTCAGTCTGAAAAGCGGGTGCTCCAATCCATAAGTGTTAGCAGTATTCCTTATGTGGTCTAATTTGTGCTTTGTAAAACACAAGTCTTTGCCGCGGGGTGAAATACTGCTTAACCCGGATTAACACGCCAAGCTTATTGGCAAGTTTAGCTTTCTTCCCAGATGACCCCGAAACCGCGTCGTTGGTTCAACGCCAAGGATCCCATACTGTTTGGAGATGGTAACAGGTTTCCTTAGAACTGTGGCCCAGAGACAAATGGGGTTTTTTGCTGAGAATGCGCAGACCTGTGTTTTCGTGGGGTTAAATTGGACAAAATGTTGTCATCCCCAATCAGAGGCTCGCCCAGGGAGTTCTCTACTTATATCTCTCATTGCCGTCTATAACACTACCAGTATGTTTAGATACATGGCAGATTTAATGTATGAATGTCCAAAAATGGCTGTTTTAACACCACAGATCAGTTTTCACTCTCCCTACTTCCCTACAATTTTTCAAATAACCAATGGGGCGCCCAGTAGTCAGGTGCCCTAAGCATTTTTTGATTACTATTTTTTGGGTAACCAAAACAAAAAAAAACAATCAATGGTCTACTCTAACATGTTGGTAGTTTACTCAATTATTATGTTTTTAACACAATCAAAATAAAAAGATTTAATTGAAATTGACTTACAACTAGTATTACCAATATTAATTGATATAATTATAGTATTATTATAATTGTGTATTTATGTATTTTATAATATATCCTAAACTATTTTAGTAATAAGACAGCAGCACAGTGAGCCTACATCATGGAATCCATTAGCTCATCTGTCTCAGTCAATGTTCTCATCAGGTTTGTATCAGAAGTGAAGCTTGTGATGCTTTCATAATATTGTTTTATATTAGTAGACATATTAGTTTAAAAAAATACTCTTTGAATCCAAATTTTGAAGTCAAAGTGCTAAACTTAGGAAGATCTACATCCATCAGTGGACTATGAGTGGCTGACAATGATGGCGGCTTTTTACTGATACTATAAAAGGTCTATGACCATAATACCCTTGTTACAGGTACAATAAACTTAGAAGAATGGGGGAAATTCTTGCACACAAAAGACAGAATCTATTCAGACTTCGACGAAATAAGAAAGGAAATAGAGAGGGAGACAGATCGAATGGCGGGAAGCAACAAGGGCATTTGCCCAGAAGCGATAAACCTCAAGATATATTCAACGAGAGTGGTCAATCTCACGTTAGTTGATCTACCGGGTATAACAAAGGTATTTGAATGATTACATAATGCCTTATTGCCTACAAATTTAAACTATTGCAAAAATGCATAATTACAATACTTTCTTTGTACAACAATCTTATAGGTATTTAGTTTCGATTTTGTACAGAATTCCAAAGGACTGACTGTTTTTTTTCTATTGCGATATTTATCACTTGTTAAAACACACGTTAAAACAAGTTGTCACTATAGTATGTGATTGAATTATTATAAACAATAAACTTAATTGATAGCTAACAAAGCTATACGTAATTAATAACATTGGAGTTATTTTATTGATGAACGTCACAATGGCATGATGCCAAACACGTGATTTAGTTCAATCTCTCAACATCAATGTTTTGTTGTGACAAGTATTTATTTACGGATGCTATAATTAATGTACAACTAACTTGGACTATTCATAATTGGCCTACCATTGATACCAAACTCTGACAGATGTTTTTTTATCCCCCCTTCCATTCAACCTTTCTAAATATAAAGATCGGACAGTGTGTTTTTTATACTTTTGTATTGTTATATATTCCCACTTCTTTATTATTTTATATGTCGTAAATCATACCATAAATCTTCATATAATTCACCAATCTTTTTTGCACCTACCTTTACTAAATAATCTTCCGATTTAACGCTCTCTTGGATGGTATATGTGTAGTTTTAAAAATCATCATCAATTAAAAGCGTTATATTATTTGCATTCTAACCAGAAATCTAATAAAAATTTAATATCATAAAATATCTGAAATGGCTTTAGTAGTAGTTCATTTGTTTCGGAAAATTAAAAAATTACATTAAACTAATTAATAATAGGGCATTCGAATTTTGTAAGAATATTATTATCACGAAGCACTTTAGGGATCAAAGCAGCTACAAAATGCGAAATTCCTTATTGAAAATCCATGTTATTATTTGTCAGACGTGTAGTAGCCATAACAACATTGAGTTGTGTTCTGGTATTAGTGACCAGGTTCCAGTCTCCCTTAAGAAAGCAGCAGCGCATTTGTAGCACCTTTGATGTTGCAAATGTTCTTAGGCGATGGTAACCGCTTTCCCAAGTGGGCCCTCTGCCTGTCTGCTGAACTCCTACAATAAATAAACAAAGTTAATTAACTGTCTGAGAAAACTTTCATTTTCCTTATGGCTTTCGCTTGTTTTGTTGTCGTGATAAATTGTGTAATTTTAATGTGAAAGTTTGCATTGCATTATATTGTTGATAGTTTTGTATGGTACTGTTCAAGTATTATGTAGTATGGATCTTTGGGAAAATTGGGATTACTGGAAGACGCAGATCGAACATGTTAACCCATTCTATAGATAATACTGTTAGAAGGCTGTAGCAGCTCCCAAGCTAACGCCCTCCAGTTGACTCTAGGCGTAAAGCATTAATTAGATACCCCCAACCATGCGCCAACATTTATGGTCTCTCCGAATTGTCCTCAAATGTCTGCGCAATACTTAATTTTGTATGTAACAACTACAACTCCATAACCGTTACTAATTTCAGCCAAATGTTTATAGGTACCTATTGGTGATCAACCGGAAGATATTGAAAATCAAATAAGGAACCTCATTATCAAGTATATTGCTAATCCAAACTCAATTATTTTGGCTGTGACCGCCGCGAACACAGATATGGCCACTAGTGAGGCTATTAAAATGTCCAAAGAAGTCGATCCTGATGGTAGGAGGACACTAGCTGTAGTTACGAAACTTGATCTCATGGATGCTGGTAAGTTATAGTGCATATGAAATATTATATTCCACGCTCCTGTAAACTTTACGGCGGAAACTATTCTACTATATTCATTCCGCCATTTTTTATTCTATACAGAATTGAATTTTATATTGTGACTTTTAAGTTTTGAGGTTGAATAAGACTCCATTAAAACTTAAGTCCATCATTTTTTATCTTAGTAACAAGTAACTAATTGTTTCGTCTTTTGTAAAATGACAATCGATTGTATTAAGAATGTATTTATTATCATTAATAATTACGCAATAATTGTTTTTTTTTTATGTTTTGAAGTAGCTTACAGGCCTAGTATTGAGTTGACTTTCATTTGCTTGCTTTTAATCTATTGGTTCTAGGATAAGCTTATGATATGCATAAAATTTGAATGCGACTATAGATAATTAAGCTTCGTGAGTTTGCACAGGTCCAGTCGAGAATTTATTTATTGCAGCTGGCAATGTGTATACCTCGAAATAAATGTTATACCGAATGCGGGTAGCAAAGTAGCGAGAGCGCAACCTTCTCACATATTAACTCTGTTCATATCTACCATCTGTTGAAACTTGTAGTTATGTTCTGCATAATTATATTTACGTACTGTAAGGATACAGTTACGTTTTACTTCTAGAACACATTTAAGTGAACTTCTTCAAGGGCTTGATGTAGAAACAGTCTTAATGACTGTTAAGTTCATACATCACATCTAAATACGCACGCATGGTACGTTTCATCGTGAAGCACATTGTATGTATATATTATAATAAACAAGATAATCCATAGTCCATAAGGAACCTCATTATCAAGTATATTGTTAAGATAAGTCCAAGATGTCCATAGTGGTAGAAAACATTAAACAAATCAATATGTTATGGCTATCAAATGCTGATATAAAGAATCAAAAAAATGTATCCAATTTGGTTGAGAGGCACAGAACACGATGTTATTCAATGTCATGAATAAATAAATGAATGAATGATTCAAATTTGTTTATTTGAATCACTGGTTTGTGTATTGAAATTGGAGGATAGGAATGATCCGTTTAATATGGGGTTAACGGATAAGTCGATAATTTATATTACAGGCACTGACGCCATCGACATCCTATGCGGGCGCGTCATTCCGGTGAAACTCGGGATCATCGGCGTTGTAAATAGATCGCAACAGGATATTATCGACAAGAAATCAATTTCGGTAATTGTTATCTATAAAACATTAATTACAATATCAATCGTCATTCCAAATTGTTGTTTGATATTATGATAAGGCATGTTCTACATTCGTTTCCACATATTTTGCTAATCTAATGGATTTTTTGCATCGAACGTTACCGAGTGTTACATGTTTTTTTTAGATTTAATCTCATTTGAAGCGGTATGAAGACGCAATGACATTGACTGAGAAAATGAGTCGTGTATAAGATAGTAGTACATTCAAGTACAATGAATTCAGGTCACTGACATTGCTATATTTTATCAAATATTTGTAAATCCATGCTTTCCACGTGTTTTTTTTTTGGTCGCGTAATCCTCGGTATCATGCGAACTTATATTTCACCTGCTAAAAATTATCATACACTCATCTTTGATCTCTGAAGTATCTGACTACAAGATTGTATAGTATTTAAAAAAAACTCTTCACATTGTGTTTTAGTGTGGTGGTATAAATAAAATAAATATTTTATTTTAATTTTTAGGATGCTCTGAAAGACGAAGCAACATATCTACAAAGAAAATACCCAACAATCGCGACGCGGAACGGTACACCGTATTTAGCTAAAACCTTAAACAGGTTACTTATGCATCATATAAGGGATTGTTTACCTGAACTTAAGGTATGTGACAGCAATATTATTGTTAATCAGAAAATATTCTATGTATTTGAAGGTCTATCTACCTGGTCTAACGGACTGACCTTGCTAATTCAGTGAAGTGTAAAGGCAATATGTGTTTGTCTGACAATATTATTTGTTTAATCCTGTAAACACAGCTTTTTGAAAGTTTTCTGATTAGAATTTAATAGATCACGTCGACAATTTTAATACTAACGTCAATGAATTATTTTTATTTACACTGAACTCATTTTATATATTTTATTATTACTATTTATTCGATATCTTAACTAAATACTTAAAAATAAACTAAAGTATAAATAAATTAAATTAAATAATACCTAATTAATACTTATATAAAATACTAATAACCAGCTCATGATTCATTAAAATGTAAATAATTCTAGACATAATAAATACGCTGTTTGTTATAGTGCTAAATAAAAAGTAACTTAGCTACTAATTAATAAAAAATGTTGATCACCTACCTGCTCTGTAGTTGTATACTCACGCTTTATTATTGGAAACTAGGGATTTTCGGATATAGGCTATTTTTCTCTGTCTTTACATCACCGCTAGAAAGAGAATCTGAGTTAAGTTTATTTCTAATAGGACGGTTTGGCTAAGCGATCCACAAAAGATAACTTGTAGCATTATCGTAAACTTTCCTAAGAAATAAATATTAATTTTAATTATATACATTTAATACTGTTACTATTTAAGAATAATATTATATTTAAAATCAGGATGTTCATTTATTTCTCTATTTCCGTATTTCTCCATACCGTCCTATTTGAATTAGACTGGGAATAACATTAAGTTTTACAGAAGACTTCAAACTACTTCTAAACATATGCATTTTATGACTTCAAATGTGTTCAATACGTTTCGTGGTTTGTATGCTTTAAATTCGTCATGTGAATGTGGGATAATTTCATACATAATAAGTTAAAATACAATATTACAACACGTGACTTTTCTCACGATCTTTCATTACCGTTACACATACAATATAACGATTGATCGTAGAGGGTTGAAAATTTAGGATTGTATGTATTTTTTAATGCTGTATTTAAAAAATAGGGGTAGACTACCCTTAACATTTAGGTGGATGAAAAATAGATGTTGTCCGATTCTAAGGCCTATCCAATATATGCACACAAAATTTCATGAGAATCGGTCAAGCCGTTTCGGAGGAGTTTAACTACAAACACCGCTACACGAGAATTTTATATATAATTTAAAAAATGTCTAGTCTGTATATTGAAGCTATTTCAATAAAAAAAAAACAACTGGAATACACTTATAAACGATAGAGACACGATGCATTTTTTTTAGATTTCTCATATGTTTGATTCACGTATCAACTATTGGGCCGATTTCGATGCGGTTTTCGTTGATCGACAGAAAGTTTTTAGACTTACAATCTGCTTATTTTGTATTTATTATCCCGGGAATTCCGCGACAATTTTCACGGGAGCGGTTTATAAATATTCGGGTGCATAAAAATTAGCTTATTCCACACAGTTTTCACTGAAACGATAGCTTACATTCTTTTTTAAATGCTGCGGTACTTTGCATGGCGGGAATCCCGCCGGAATTTCATATCAAGCGGAGTCGCGGGCATATCCTAGTACATAAAACAATAGTATTCTTTCACCATCATTATTTTTCATTCGAATAAATCTGATAAGTGTATCATATTTTTAACTGACTTCTAAAAAAAGGAGGAGGTTCTCAATTCGTCAGGATCTTTTTTTTTTGTTGCTTTTTTATGTATGTTCGCCGATTACTCCGTGGTTTATGATCCGATTTACGTGATTATTTTTTGTTCGACGCGGAATAGCTTTCAATTGCTCCCCTAAAAATTTTACATAGTTTGGCCCAGTAATTTTCATTTTACGAACATTTGTTGTTCTCGTTTCTTAGGACCTATATTTTTTAACAAGCGCGGCACCATACGTAAGTCCCCCCCCCCATACATAGCTAGACACTAAAAAGTAACAAATAAAAAATAAAAACTTCGTTTAAAAAAACCGACTTCAAAAACTAAAATGTATAAAATAACTTATTTCTAAAGCTATTATTATTAATTGTTTAAATATTTGTATTGCATCCTATTGCAGTACTAAGATTTTCAAAATTTGCGTTTTTCGACGTTTCATTCCAAATCGGTCATTATCGTCAGCCAATTATAGTGCTCGGTCATTTGCGATGTTAATTAGGGATATAAATGGAACCAAAGAGCACATAACTGAGATTATCTTGGATTGCCTTCGGACTTTGTCGCTATAAAATAAATAATTGCAGAAATGCTTTTTGTTCATTCACTTACTAACAAATAGTCGAGATTCATTTCATAACCGTAGGGGTAGTCAGGGTTCTAAGTAAACTTTCTGTATTTCTTTATTTTGTGTCATGACATCACGCTGCAAGTGTGCTGCTTCTGTAGTCTTTGAATGAATATTATATTAGTGTACGGCCTCCTTATTTCATTGCTATTTTTTCTGTGGAATTCATGTTCGACTACTTTTACTTCACACAGGTGCGTGTCAATGTAATGATATCACAGTTCCAATCTCTCTTAAACTCATACGGAGAGGATGTATCGGATAAGTCACAAACGTTGCTGCAAATCATAACAAAATTCGCTAGCGCTTATTGTTCGACTATCGAGGGAACAGCTAGGAACATTGAGACTACAGAGTTGTGCGGGGGTGCCAGAATATGTTATATTTTCCACGAGACATTTGGAAGGACTTTGGACTCGATACATCCATTAGTTGGTAAGCTCGCTAAATTATCTATTTAATAGTCAGAGATATCTTTTTAACTTTAATCCTTAACTGTGTAAGGTTGTTCTGTTTTTGAAAAATGACATGTATGTACAAATAGTAAAATATAAAACATAAAAATAATCGAAAACTATAATCCGAAAATCTGCTCTAAAATAGCATTCAAGAAAAAATCCAATTCCCAGTTTTGAACTTTAAATAACCGTTTCTATGCAAATTTAGCTGGATTTTTTTATTTATAATTTATTCAACTTAGTTCCACTCCGTTAATTTCAAACAAGTTTTAAATTACAATTATAATATTTAAATTGTTCTTTGTTGCAAATATGCTAAGAAAATTTATAATCTATCTGTGAGTAATAAAGATCCTTATTGAAAATCCTATATTTATGACTTCAATAGAGGTTTTCACTTGACTTTGATTATTCTTTGAATATGTAACATCTCATGTTCTAGGATAAATAATTATGGTCTATTCATATATCAAAGTTCTGGAACATTTATTCTCTTAGATATGGACTTCAAATACTTAACTAAGTTAAACTATCTCATTTGCCCATCGATTTTTATGCTGGTGTGCACCAAAATATAACCGACGGTTAAAATAAAATAATCACTGTTTATGCATACATTTTTAGGAATTATTTTATTTTAACCATCAATTTCAAGTCGGTGTACACCAGCCTTAGTTACTGTGATTTAATTGATTATTGATTGATGTCATTGGTGAACTTACATGCACTTGCATGATCAGTTTTGTAAGGGGAGAGTTGAATGTTTATCCAGTGGCAGATATAATTATGAGAATGCAAGTATTAAAGCAAGTGTATTATAAAGTTTGCTGGTCTGTGTGTAAATGATACTGTACTGTGTTGGTAAAAGAAAACTCGGCAATTGGCCAATATTTAAGGATATACCATCTATTTCACGAAATTGGAGAAGCCCTACTCTTAACTAACTGGAGGTCTACAGACGATAGTATCTTCATTATTGTCCTAACATTAAGGTCTAGAACTGTTAATTATTATACATCCTTATAATGACTTGTGGATTCGGAAATACTTTTATAACAAATAGATTATCTTACCAAACATAAGTATTTGTATCGTTTAGGTTAAAGGAAGTTAATATGATATAATTTTTGTTTTGTTTTCTTTTTTTGAGGTTTAACTCGTATGGACATTTTGACGGCAATACGGAACGCTACCGGACCGCGGCCTGCGTTGTTCGTGCCTGAGGTCTCTTTTGAATTGCTAGTCAAAAGGCAGATCAGGAGACTAGAAGACCCGTCTTTACGATGTGTTGAATTGGTAAATACTTTTATACTATGTACTTTGTTCAGAAATTATTTAATAATTCATTTTACAAGTTTGTGCTTTGCTCGATGTTAATTCTTCACTGTTGGCCTCCTATAGTGATAGTTTAAAAATTCATTATTTCAATATACAACTGCATATCGGCAGAATATATTATACGAACTATAAACTAGTAAACTTGTGTTAACCATCGGCCTATCTATCGACCTAACATTTCAAGCTAGTACTCCGTTGAGCCATTACAAAGATGCGATTCATTTATTACGTAAGGGTCCCGAGGAGAGGGGTTTAGAAAAATAATAAATATATGTCCCTATATTGGACCCAATGGGGTAAAACCCGTTACGTATATAAAGATAGTCTTTGATTTACATTAAACTGTGTATTTTAGTGTCTGATCCATTTCTACCAATATTTTATTATTCCGAATAACGAGATGGATCTCGTTATATAAATAAAATAAAGTTCCAATCGTATGTAAATCGTATGTATCTTTACATGGAGATAGGGGGAGTCAAAAATCGTTAAAATCATCCTTACGTATTGAATTAATGGCTAAACAACAACCGTTAATCGCCTGTTCTCCTATAAGAAGTAACTTATGCACATTTGACTTAGTTAACGTAATTATATTTGAATATGTTTAATTAGACCATTAAACATATTCGAAATATATATGTTTAATTTATTCATAGCCTGGAAACCCAGGCTATGAGATATCTCGGCGTATGATTGCGCGAAGCGACCGCACTTCCCGCAAACCGCAGATATTATTGTTATTGGCCGTACTTTTATTTATTTGCTCATTCGGTTAGCAGGTACGTTGAACGTCGAGATTTGTTCACCTTGTTCAACAGAGCAATCAAAACCAAAGTACAGAAAAATGATGACAGTTGCTCAGTAAACAATGTCAAATAAAAAACTCGACAATTCTACTGAAAGGTAGAATTGTCGAGTATTAACGAACTTTCACCTTTATACAAAAGCACCACTAGACTTTTGGTCAAATTTGAAATTTGAAATTCACAATGAAAAAAATGCTAAAAACCGAGTCAGGGGGATGTAAGAAGTGAAATAGAACTTATTTGGTTTTTTTTCGAATTTTTTGTTTCTTTGTTTGTCTGTCTGTTTGTACCGGCTAATCTCAGAAACGACTAGACCGATTTACATGAAATTTTGTATGGTGATAGCTTATATCCCTGGTCATCATATAGGATAGTTTTGATCCTGAAAAATTAAAAAGTTCCCATGGGATATTTAAAAATCTTTAATTACTTAATCAGCTTATAACAGACTGAATGTAATTTCTCTGCAACATACACAATAGTAGTGGAGATTTTGACAGGGCGTGGTGTCGGTGAGAGAGTTTCATCTTATATATATAATATATAGAGCTGATACATTTGTTTCTTTGCTTGAACGCGCTAATCTCAGGAACTACTGGTCTGATTTGAATTTTTTTCAGTATTAGATAGCCCATTTATCGAGGAAGGTTATAGATTATAAACCATCACGCTAAGAGCAATAGGACCGGAGCACCACTGAAGAATGTTTCAAATTCGCGGGGGTTTTTTAACTTAATTTTTTTAAACTATTCCACGCGAACGAAGTCGCGGGCAGAAGCTAGTGTTATATAATATAAACCACATGTTACGAATTTTGTCGTTTGTTTATCGGTTAGAAGTGTAGTCCTATTTATCTATATTAAAACGCTGGAGAAGAAAACCTTTTGAAGAATACAAACAGTTAAAGCGCTTTGACTTGTACAAAGCTATGACGTCATAAGTGTGAACGCTCTGTAACACTGCAAGGTGATAAACACTGGCTATAACAGGTGCACGAAGAGATGCAGCGCATAGTGCAGCACTGCGGCACCGAGGTGCAGCAGGAGATGCTGCGCTTCCCGCGGCTGCACCAGCGCATCGTGGACGTGGTCACGCAGCTGCTGCGCACGCGCCTGCCGGCCACCAACTCGATGGTAACGTCTAATAAAGATGCCTAGGCGTATGATTAAATATAACCAGAGAAAAGAAATTTTGTCTGTACAATGGGGAGTGCTCTGATGAGCTGTTTGATTTCGTGCCTACGTCGCCCTTCTACCATCGCACCGCTCGCCGGCGATTGGGAGTTCATCCACACTTCCTGGACACTTGGAAGTCCTCCACGGTACGTGGCGGACGCTCCTTTATGCCATATGTGTCCGGATTATGGAATGAGCTCCCTCCCGCGGTTTTCTCAGAGCACTACAATATGGGGCTCTTCAAAAAGGGCGTGAATAGATACCTAAAGTCTCAACGAGGTAGGCAACGCATCGGCTCCCCTTGGGTTGCAGATGTCCATAGGCGACGGTAGCCACCTATCACCAGGTGGTCCGTTTGCCAGTTTGCCTACTAGCAAACATAAAAAAAATATTGATCCCTAGGAAATGATTGAAATACATAGATATAGACAATATATACAAACATGTTATAGTAACAACAACAACAACAATAAGAAAAACGGAACAGTCGTAAGTTGTAAATATACATAATAATAAAATAAATAATAATATACATACATAACTTCACGCCAGGTCCCTTGCGGGGTAGGCACGAACAACAGAGCGCCATACAGGCTTATTCTTACACACCTCACTTGCTTCTTTGACATTCATAGCTCTTGTCATGCACGACTTAAGGCTTCTTAAGGCTCCTGACATCACCTTCTCCTAGTACTCGATCAATTTGATCATGGAAGGTATAAATTGTAGTTAGAAGTTGTAAATAAAGAATAAAAAAAAAGAAACAAAATAAAGCAAAAAATAAAATATCCTAAACAGTAATTCTCTGGCCGACTTGTACTTAGTAGTAATTGTTGTTGTAGGGAGCGGCTTAAGGAGAAAACTAGGAATAATAATAGCACAGTGAAAAACGTAACCGAAACGTAACTGTCATAAATCATTTCATTGTTTCTCTTTTCGACGTTTATCGTTTAAAATATTTTTGAAAAATCAGTCGAAAATTAAAAACAACTTGTTAACACAATTTCGAGTGGATTAAACTTTAAAATAACAAAGTTACATGTTATTAATTTACCTGATGAAGAACCAAACAATCAACGTTTGATAACGTCATCACATATATGTATATAAAACTGAAAAGTTTATTTGTTTGGTTGAACGCGCTAATCTCAGAGACTTCTGGTCTGATTTGAAAAATTCTTTCAGTGTTAGATAGCTCAAAGAAAGAATGCTTCAAAATCGGGGGTTTTTTAAACTTAGCTTTTTTTAACTTTTCCCCCGGTCGAAGTCGCGGTTAGTTTATTGTATGACAAAAAGTAAAACTTCTGTATGAAAAAAAAACGACTATTATAATATCCTGTTTTACCTTATAAAAAGTTAAAATTAATCGAGTGTGTCTACTCGTCTGCCGTTTTTATCGCCAACGTAACAGCCTTGATTTTGCTAAACACAATAAGAAGTAACAGGTGACGGAAACGTTTTTAATTCAATACAAGCAAAAAAAATTTTTTTTATGTGTAAATGATTATTTCTGTTTTCTTTGTTTTTTGGTTCTCTGATCTCTTATTAGATATCTTAATTTATTTCTACCTGTGGTGACTTGTTAATAGCCCACTATCACTAATGTGTTATTATTATAATTATTATTATATAAAATAAAATAAACCTCCAGGTGGAAAACCTTGTGGCGATCGAGTTGGCATATATAAACACGAAGCACCCGGACTTCCACCGCGAGGCGGCCTTAGTGTCCGGTCTGTTGAAGAGCACGGACAGTCTGATGGACGAAAACAGCCCAGTGTACAGGCAGAAGACCCCCAGACCAACACCTTCACCGGTATTCCCTATAGTAAAAGTATATATTTGCTTTCACTCAATTATTTTTCTCGTTGCATGTGGGAAGGGGAACATTAACTTGTGTATCTAACTTCCCAGGTGAGTATATCGTTAAGTATTTCTGATAGTTTTTAGGTAATAGTTGGTGATAATACAGCAACTCGGAGAACTAGAAAACTTAATGGTTTGTAGTTTGAAATAAAGATATTCAATTGAATAACTTTATTTGTCATATTTCTATCCTCCATGTAGTTATAGTATGCGAGCTTTGATATACCTTCCTTTTATGCATGTGATGAACGAAATTAACGAACAAGTAAAATATTGGAAAAAATAAAGCGAATGGGAAGCAGCCATAACCTTATTTCAGTTTGCTTCTATGGCATTTTAACTCGAGTTTTATTTTTTTGGCTACTCGAGTTTTCGTTGCTCCAATTTAATAAAAAACTTGACGTCTTAATCATTATCCACTGCTGGGATACTAATGGAACATACATTCGCTTAATATATAATTTATAGAAAATTTATTTATAATACTTATAGAAACACTACTTTCGTATATTCTCAAACATAATAAGACACAGGAAAAAGTCGTCTACGTACAACATGCTTAAATTACTCACATGTGTTATTTACTGTTCATTTATTGTGTTTTTAATTAACACTTAATGGGGGAATTATTAGAATTCATTATATTTTATCAATTCAAGTCGAAAAGTAAGTAATCATTTAATGGTTGTTTGTAGCAATTTCTACGACAAATGGGTGAAAGAGGGTCCGTCCTAGTATACTTGGCAAGTATATTGGAAGTGTATGAAAAGGTAAAATAAAGCCAATTTATAAGAATGTGAGCTATAGTAATTACAATATCATAGTCACATTTAGATTCCATATAACAAAAAACTGTACAGTGATCACTCTACATGCTATATGGGCTCTCTTTCAATCCATTGCTATTGGGAATGTTGCATTAGATTTCATGGGTTTTGTTTTATAACATTGCATGTGTTAATACTTTTTGTGAATAGTAATTTTTGGTCAAGTTCTATGACGGCCTCTGTGGTTGAGCGGGCTAAGTCTTTGCCGGCTTACCTCACTGCAACGCAGAGGCTCCGGGTTCTCTTCCTGGTATGGTAAATTTCGGAAATGAATTTTCTCCGTTATTTACTATGGTCTGCGATCGGCCCCAGAGTAGTCCGTTGTATATTACCCATAACACAAGCGTAACTTGCTTAATTTGGGGATATACAGTGTGTGTATTTGTCTGCCAATTGATTTATTCATATAAAAATATTACAATAATTACAATCACCTACTAAACAACGGTACTTTAAAATAGCCCTTAAATAATACAGACATCAGTAGGCGAACTAAATTTTTTTATTTTTTTAGATCAATTTAGTTAAAGATCAAATTTGTTTCGATTTTTATGTTTAAACAGTGTGCCTGATTTAAGTTAATAACTTGCCAATGATGTTACGTATAGAACTAGCAAAAATAAAACGCGTCCTTGAAGTTAGTACAGTATGCGCGCATATCTTAAATGAGCTTCGAGTGAAGTTAGTTTCGTGAGATTGCACACGTCCAATCATAATATGTTAACGTTTATTACAATTTACGTTATGTTGTGAGCTGTTAGAGCTCTGTCTGTGAAGCTTATCATTTTGTTTTGTTTTATGTTTTGTGCAATGACGTGTACGAACTTCAGCGACGCATTTAAGTTTTGCTCCTACTTAACCTACATGCATAATAATAAAGTATACAAAGTAATTGATATTTATAACATGATAGAACGGTGTTTCAATTATTTATTCCATTTTAATTTTTTATAATTTATATTTCCTTATGTGCAACATGTGGGCATTCTATTAATTATGTAAATAACTTGGTCCAAAGTAATCTTAATACCATTTGCACTTTTGTCTATTTGTGACATTTCTTTGACCATTCATTCCAGTGGTGTAATTTGATATATTTTAAATTTTCTTTAAAAATATTGCATTGTAAGTGAATAAATTTACCCTTAAATACGATTTATAATTCATCAATATGCATGAAATGTATTTATTGCACGTACATATTCGTTAACCATTTTTGACGAATTTTTAATCGTAAGAAATTCATGTATTTTTTTCTAAACTCAACTATAAAAATATGGGACCTCACATATTTCATGTTAATGCTTAAATCTGGTATTATTTGGCACCATTTTTGTTTGGGTTATATTTGAAAGGGACAACCGATTTCAGAATGTTCCCGCGATCACAGATGGTCATGAAAATAAATCCCCAATACAAAACAACGGCGAATCTCCAGTATCTGCGCAGGTAATTGAGTTTTATGAAGTATAAAATTCAATGTTGACAGTGTTTCATTAGGTTTTAGCAATTATTACATTTAGTTATTGGTTTTGTAATCTTTGTTATTTAACTTTGTTATTTAGATGAGTGAATTTGGGGAATAGTGTGAATGGAGCGTTAGGTAAACTTCTAGGCGCTAAGAACCTCAGCCAGAAGGCCCAGCTTGCCATACACAACGCGGTGCTGGTACCTACGCTCACGTATGGAAGCGAGAGTTGGGTATGGAAAAGAGAGCATGAAAGTAGAGTAAACGCGGTCGAGATGCGAGCACTGCGCAAAATCTGCGGAGTGACACTCGCGGACCGCGTTCGTAATACCGAAGTAAGAGAGTTGGTCTGAAAGAGAGTGTCGGGGTGAAGGTAAGGAAAGGAATGCCTCGGTGGTTCGGGCGTGTGGAACGAATGTATGATGAAAGAATGACTAAACAGATATACAATGCAAAAGTGGATGGATGCAGAAGTCGCGGAAGGCCACGACACATCTTCCATGATCAAATTGATCGTGTACTAGCAGAAGGTGATGTCAGGAGCCTTAAGAACAGACGAGACGCATGACGAGAACTAATGAATGTCAAAGAAGCAAGTAAGGTGTGTAACAATAAGCCTAAATGGCGCTCTGTTGTTCGTGCCTACCCCGCAAGGGACCTGGCGTGAAGTTATGTATGTATGTTATTTAACGACTATCATATTATTTTACCGTAGCCATGATAGCAGAATGTGCTATAGAAATATCATCTCGCCTAGTAAAAACTCGATCCTGAAAAGCCGCTAAATCTTAACTAGCTAGATGAAGCCATTCTGCTTGTTCTTTCATTTTTTGCCGTTTTGTGTGTAAAACAAATTTGAGAACAATTCAATCAAAAATTGCAACGAAATTGCAAAAAAAATATGACACCTAATTTTTGTTTGACTTGATCTAATAAAATTATGTTCAAAATAAAATGTGAGTTGAAAATTAAGTGACAGATTTGTATATATAATATCAAGAATAATACAGCTTGTGGCGTAATCTACACATCCCTGAATCCTATAAGTATAGAAATAAATATAGTACTTAGGTGTATAATAAATGAGTAATGATAAATTATCTTGCAACAGAACGTTGCGTTTAGTTAATTTTATAATGAATAGGATCGTTTTTTTTTGTCAGGTAAATGGCACATTGGAAAACAAAGTGCTCACTCCACAGAAACCAGTTAACCTCCTACCAGAGGTTCCTAGTCAGACTTCAAGAAAATTATCTGATAGAGAGCAACATGATTGTGATGTTATTGGTAAGTACAGAATTTATTTATTTAACAATACAACAGAGAAATATTTAAAATAGTATTTTTTTTAATTACGTACATAAATAACTTGTAAAGATATGAATTGATATTTAAAATTTATCACTGTACATTTCATGTCCAAATATAAGAATTGGAGCCCGGTTTCTTAGAGCGTATCACAATACCTACATAAGTAATTATTTGTTATCATTTCAACATTCGTCATTATATGAGCTAACTCTCAAATTTTAAACGCCACTTAAAATTTAAGCCTTGCTTAAGTATTTTTGTACTATTATTAAAACTAAAAAATGCGTGGCCTTGTACGAGTATGATACACGCGAACGCTTCCTCTATAAACATACTGCAGATGTTAGAGTGAGAATCATAGTTTGCACATTTTTAGTGAGGAATGAAAAACAAAAATAGTTTTAAAATATATATAAATTGACCAAAAGGTTTGATAATATTTTTTTATTCACTTATAAAATACAAAAAAAAAGATTCCTAAAATTTCCATTACCCATACATACAAGTAAATCCCCACAAAATGCTTCTATAAGTGTGCCAAGTTATAAATCTATACCTGCGTTTGTGACGTGTTAGAGGTATGCTGAAATTTAGAGCTATCTTGATCCAGATTTTTTGTATACATTTTCGGAGCCCCTCTAGGCTGGAAGCCCCCTCGTATCATTGATATGGCTGATAGGGCGAGCGATAGCTAACCTCCTGATCCCATCCGAAAGGCTGGCAATGCTTAATGTTGCAAATATCTATAGGTGACTTTAATCACTTTCCAATAGTCGGGCCCTCTGTCTGTTAGCCAGCTTCGCAATAAAATACAAGGTACAGTTCCTGAGATTAACAGCTACAACATACACAAGAAGTGAACCAATGCTTTCTTATCATTAACTTCAATCAATGTTTAAGCAAGATTAGATTTTAGGTGGTGTTTCGTTTTCCATTTGTCTAAAACACAAGTGTTTTTATGTACCATATATACCTCAAAATCAAAACCTGTTAAAAATTTATAAATGTTCGTTACAGAAATCCTTCCCTTTATAACATAAACTTAACTACATCATCCATTGTTGAGTGCCCCAATGCTTAAACACATAGTTTTAACTGTTTTGTTGTGATGCTAGGTGGACGGAGCGACAACACGACATTCGTTAACAATTACCCAAAGACCGTAGACGGCATCAGCATGATGCATTTGAGCCAAATGGGTGATTTAGTTGGTGAGGATAGTATAGACGGACAATGCTTTCATCATTACTCACTGTTTGCCTACCGACCACCTATCATCTGTCTATCTAAGGCTTTAGAAACGTTTGCGCGTAGGAGGGGAATATAAAGCCTCTCCCAATTGTGCGATATTATTTTTATGCCTATTTTATTGCATAATACTCAAATTTGTAATTTTGGAACGATGAGTAAATCTTTTACTAAAAGCTTCTTCTCCTTTGAACAGTGATGACACATTTCGAAGTGGTGTACATAAAATAGATAGTAGATTTAAATTTTGACTTACATGTATGACATTCAAAAAGTGTTCTCCAGTAGAATTTATTTTGAATTTAATTTAAAGCCGCATCTATACATATAATAAAATTGTAGAGGCCAAATTTCTGTACAATAAAAAAATTGCTAAAAACTGAGTCAGGATGTAAGAAGTAAAATAGAACTAATTTCGATTTTCAAATTTTTCGTTTCTCTTTTTGTCTGTCTGTTTGTACCGGCTAACTCCGAAACGACTGGACCGATTTACATGAAATTTTGTATGGTCCGCTTATATCCCTGGTCAACATATAGGATACTTTTGATCACGAAAAATTAAAGAGCTCCCGTGGAATAGTTAAAAAACCGCGAAGTTGCGGACAGAAGCTAGTATCAAAATAAATTAAAACTATGATAAACTACTATGATTAAAGAGTTAACATAAAAACGTCGTCTCGTAACTTTACCTCAGTACTCGCATTTCTATCGGCGAGGAAACCTGTTTTGGAGTGAATTCCATTGATGATGCACATAATATTTATAAATTCAAATCCTGTAATAAAAAAATCTTAAACAGATTTTATTCCTTGTGCGTTTGTGCACGCTGAACCAATTTGAATACTGCTTTAGTAAGGTAGCTAAGAGTGGAAGAACATTTAGTCTATTTTTCATTTAAATTTATTAAGAGATGAAGAGCTCACCAATTTAAAACTTATAATAATAATAATTTAATAAATTATTTTTTTGAATAGTTTTTTAACGGTTATAATTATATTTACTAGATTCAGTAAATAATGTTTGGACAAACATAAGTAAAAAATAATAAAATTAACGAAAAAAACAAAATATAATATAATATACCTATACATACAAGAATTTGTCATAGAGTGTATACAATAGTATAGACCATGGGGTGAATGATATAAAAAAAAATTGTCATAAGACTAGCGAATTTACAGTTTTATAGGACATAAAAATGGTGATGTTGACCGTGGGAGAGGCTTTAAACATGGCAAATACTATTTTGTTTATTTTTAAAATATCTACACACCTTATGCAACGCACCCTATGCTTGGCAGATAATATCAATAGCCGTTCATCTATAATAATATTATTTAATTCTAAGCTTGACAATAAATCACATATCCGTCACAGAATGTTGTTTATAAAGGACCTAGTTATGCAAAATGGAACCAACCCACATACTGACAGTTTTGAGAAAAAGCCGTTTTTATTAACATTTTGCAAAAAAAATATTGTATATTCTAATGTACAATTCTAAATATTTTTTTCCAAAATATAGACACATTTTTTGTAAGCAAAATTTTAATAATAATGCCTTTTTAAAAACTGTCAGTGTGCAGTTATGCAAAATGGAACCAACCCAGGTTCCATTTTGCATAACTATGTCCAAATGACATTTGATTGTTTGGCCGGTGTTGCCATACGATGCGTGGCAGAATGTAGAATCGATTGACGAATGATTTATGTTTGAGGAATATAATATGACGGTGGTTATTTTGAATGCATTAATTTAAATCTCTATTTACAATGTTATATTATTGTGTTTGTCACGTAACCAAGATTTAGTAGAGTTCAACTGTTGGATAATATTTGGTTGTAACATTTTCGCATGTTAGTTGTGGTATATGTTATTGTCAGGGGTCGCATTCAATATATCTGCCGAGCATTTGCCCTTTGCTTACAGTTTCGAATGCTTGTTGCACGACAGTTAATTTCTAAATATTTATTGATCTAATGCACGTTAACTATACTACTATAATTAGATTCAAACAATTGTTATACATTGTTTAGATCACGAAAGCCACTAACTAATCTTTTCATACGCATTATCATAATTGTGGGTTAAAATATCACCCATTTTATAGATACATAAAAATACTAATTCACCCGTTCAATGTATTATTTACTTAACAATTAAGTATAATATTGAGCGTATAATTTGAACATGAAGGTGAAATTTAGGTGCGATTGTATTTCCGCATTATAGGTGGCTGCCATGTTTGTTCAAGTTATATGCCCATTATAAGATATGGTGTCTGAATGTTTGGAATGTATGGAAAATAGTAGTCGGTTTGTAATATAAATTTAATACACCTACTCATTAATTATATTAATATTTACTTACCTAGGTTTGTCTATAGGCTTAGGTATTTTACATTTATTTATTTATTGTCAATTCGAGCTTGTTTTTTGTGTTTTGTTTGCTGCATCTCTCAAGCAATACTCATAAAATTAAAGTTTGTGCAAAGTGGCGTATTTATAGTATTTATTTTGCAAATTAAACGTACTTTAATTTCCTTCATTTTTGGCGGATACCGAGTTTGCTTTCAGAAGCTTATATGTGCGTAACCTACATACATATATCGTCCTTAGCACTGATGATAGTAATTTACTCGCATCTTGGCTCATTTCGGCCTGGTGAACTATAAATCTTTGACTTTTTTTATCTATAAGTAACTTATCAATTATTCTATCCATTTTCAGAGAGACTGATAAAATCGTATTTCTACATCGTTCGTAAGTCGATTCAAGATTCGGTGCCGAAGGCGGTGATGCATTTCCTAGTGAACTATGTAAAGGACAATTTGCAGTCCGAGTTGGTCACGCACCTATATAAGTCCGATCAGGCCGAGAGCCTTCTCAACGAGTCCGAACATATTGCACAAAGGAGGAAGGAGGCCGCCGATATGCTTAAAGTAAGTGGATGTTTCTTTTTTTATGTATTAATTGTGTCCATTAGTTATTTATGACTTTTATATTTGTTTGGGGAGATAAATACAGTGACACCACTCTTTTACAGGATATCGATGTGAAATAGCTTTGAGCTAATCATGTTCTGTACAGCGATTGAGCCTTTAGGTGACAAATTTTCCTTTTCTCCTATCCTATTACCTATATTCCACCCCTCCTATCTCATACTAGAGGCTGGTACCGTACTGTAACTACTTTCTATCAGATATGCCATGTGTTTGCTTTTTTATTGCTTGAGTTCAGAAGACAGGCTGATTGTACGCTTCATGGAATGCGGTTACTATCGCTAAGGACATTTGCAACACTAAAAGCGTTACAAATGCGCTGCTGCTCTCTTAGGGTGACTAGAATTTGGTCACTAATGCCCAGGATTGGTAGCCATCCAGTCAGGTAAATACCCTACCACCTGGCTGTAGGTTGTTTTGTCGCCTCTTATGATAGGCTGCCCGGTCGCAGGAATTAGTATTCTTTCTCCGTTACTGTATGAGTACGGCACGCAAAAAGCACGGGTCTTGCTTGACCGCTTCAAGTAATTAAACAACAAATAAATAAAGAAATCCTTCGTAGACTAGTTCGGTACAGGGGTTATTCTTAATAACATTAATTTAGCACATTTTACCAATGACACAAATATTCAATGTTGTGCAAGCTACAGCTTGAATGTATTGTTTCAGGCGCTGCAGCGCGCCGGTCAGATAATAAGCGAGATCCGCGAGACGCACATGTGGTGATGCCTGTTCGACGGTGAGGACTCTAGTCTGTGAAATAGTTGAATTATCATACAAGGCCCTCATTCGCTTCACACATTCAAAGCCACTCGAAATTACTTTATAAACATTATAGAAGAAAATCTCATTTACAATCATACAAATTGTAAGGTTGTCAAAGGGTGGGCTTGTAGCTTAATCTGCTCCAGGCATCCTTGGAATGAACATAATATGTACACATCACATAGTTGTACGAACACGTGGTCTAAGTTCCTTTAACCACAGAATAGTGAACTTTTAAAAATTTCACTATTCTGCGAAGTTATTTAAAAACACGAATGATATGTTGGAAATATAAAATAACTTCTTCATAATATGATGTATTTAATGTAGTTTTATGTAAAGACAGGCAGCAAAGGTTGCTTAGGAACTATGATAAAAATGAAATATAAGAAACAATGAGTAAAAATTTGATAAAAACTTACAAATTAATTTTCACTTACATTCACCTGATTCGTTTTTATTTGTTTATGTATATTATTTACCAGTGGGTTCTATTTTGAAATATTCAAAAAGACAAGATGTTATAATAGTTTTTAATACAACCTCTACACTACAGAAATAAAACGTTATTGAAAATGCTTAAACATCTTTATAGCCAAGCCTATTTGCCTGTTTTTATAAAGTAACAAGGATGAAACGGGGTTTATTTCATATTACGGTATTATTTTTACTAGGGTTGTAACGGAACTTCGCTTCCGCCTCCGTTACTGCGGAAGTTCCGCAAGAAATCGTACCCCCGCCTCCGCATCCGTGTAATTTTTGCGGAGTCATAATGGAGATTTATTTACGAATCATACGCAAGCAGCGACGCTCGCGACGAATCAGCCGTCCGGCCGCGCGCAGCAAATGAACAAAAATCTACGCGTGCGCGGCGGGAACGCGGTTGGGGTGGGGCGGGGGACTTGCAAACGTCATTTGTCAAATGAATGATACGCTACAGGAATCAACCTGTGGAATTGCTTAGACGCGTTAGACGTACGTACGAAGTTTTACCGACGCGATGTAATGTATAAATCATAAACTAATATTTTTTCTACATTCAATTTCACTTCCGCCTCCGCCTCCGATAACCTCCGCATCCGCGGAGGTGAAACCCGTCGCCTCCGCATCCGCTTCCGCTAAGAGGCCTCCGTTACAACCCTAATTTTTACATATAAAAGTGCCGTTTTCAGGTCACGTCTCAGGGAACAATAAGTACATGATTTATGAAAAAAGTATAGTTTTCGCATTTCTTGGATTGATTAGATATATAAATTATTAAGTCAGTCACACACGCACTTGGTGTTCGCGATACAGGCTAGTCCTAAGGCGGAACCTATGAAAGCATTATTTTTGTGTAATTTTTTGTCAATAAATTGATTTCGTTTGATTTACAATTATAATATCAGCGGTTACGATGATGGTAAATAATCATACGTAAATAAATATAAATATAGTTTAATCATACACAGGGGATCTCGCGTTGTTTCAAAATAGCTGGGTGGGATTTAGTTGATTTGGGCCTTGCTCTGTATATATTCCCTTTAGTCTAGATAAATTATGTGCTGTGGGCTTTTTACTTATGACGTTCGTACATACATGCATTTGCTTTTATATTGCACGATAGAACAACGAAGTGATGAATTATTTTTTACAAATACAATATTTGTAAATGCACAAAATATGATATAAAAGATTATTATCTGCGTATTTAAATGATCATCTCAAAATCGTAATGCGATTTATTAATAATAAATTAATCTCACATTATTCAATGTAATTATTTCATTGAAACTGCGTACAAATTTAAAAGGCTAGTTTACAGTCAAATATAATGTCAACTGCTGGATGTTGTTAGTAAGCAAACGAGGTTAACCATTATAAAATATTTAAATAAAATATTTTATTCTTAGTTCTCTTGAAGAATATTTTTGAGTCTTAATCTAAATTAGAAGTTAATTTCCTACTCTATGTACACACTACTTGACAATGTGTTGGTAGTGGTTTTAAAATGTGCATCAAGGATAATGAAAACTTTGTAATAACATAAAAATATTGAAGCAAATGTATGTGTGACGGTAATGGTACGACGGCCTTACATTAAATTGATATACTACAATTTAATGGCGATACAACTACTTGAATGAAGAGCCATCTTATAAAATGAAATATAGTGGTGTGTGGCCTCACCATAAGCGTATGCTTATACATAATATTCCTGTGAGTCTTACATAAATCCAGTAATAGATTTTTTCTAGCAATTTCTTTTACATCAATGTAAAATTATATTGTCGATAACGTTATATGGCTTCTATGTATCGTGGTTGAAAAGGTGAGTTTTCCGACGTTTTCAAGCTGATATTGTATGCGAAAGTTGGTATTTATTATAAACTTTATTGTAAGTGAGCATTAACATGAATAGAAATTACCCAATATAGATATTTTAATTTTTATCGTACTAGTTAATTTGTCAAATATTATTATGATTTGACCAAAGCTTCACCGCGATGTCGAAAGCCTAGTTTTTGACATTGCCTGATTTAGGAAAAGAAATTTTTCACTTAGCACTGTTTGATTTTGTGGTATATTAAGTACCCTATCTTCAACCCCGTTAGAAAGAAAGTACCAAATTTCTGATATTGAATTGGACACTAACATACATTTAAAATATCTATTCAAATTCGTATTAAAATAGAGTGTATGAGTGGTCGTTAGTAAATATTCATGAATATAACTAGAGATAGGGTCGAAATTTATTGCAATCTTTCGCTTTAAGTAATAGTTGATTGCACAAATGTAATAATAAAAATAATTTCAGTTACCATTTCATAATGAAGCTTGCACTAATGCGGTCTTGGGTAGGTTGACTGAAGTTTACTCACAATGTAATGTAGTTTGTAATTCAGTGATATTATTTATAATTTACTGGTATGTATTCTCATTATGGTCGGCGTTCTTTGTGTTATGCCCTATATGTTGTTTGATACTATAAATATAGAAGAATACTAGGGACGACGCTGCACTAGGAATCGCCTAGTAAAAATATAAATAACCCTCTAGATCAGCATTTCCAGAAATGGCTGCAAGTTTTATCTGCGTTATGATATAGAAAAACACCATAAGACTTTCGACCAACTTTGTAAAGCAAATCAGTTAAAACTTGAATTCAATTAAATTGCGAAGAAACTTAGGCTTCTATAATTATTTTTTAAATATAATATTTATTTCTAAAATACAGAAAGTTATTTAAAGTAATTATGGATTATGTAGCCAAAGGGAATAATGCCAAGAATGCTGGCTGCATTACCCCGCTGCGTGGCAGTGTTAATTCATTTTGGAATCCGCAAAGAAAATCTTATGCCACCCATTACCAGGTCGCACAGCGGATTAGTATTACTGAATTTGATTTTTAAATGAGATGGTCTAAATATATAAATAAAATACTAATAAAATAAATTAAATACTTATTGAAACTAGTGGTGATTTGCTACACAGGAACGCAAGAGAACAAAGACTTGCAGACACCTCTAGAAATGTAGGGGCTTAGAACTGTTATCAGTAATAGTTTCTTCAACGAATTATCATACTCAGTGTTCTTTTATATTTTATCGAATATATACCTTTTGTTTACACTATGCTGATTTCAATGGCAGCAAACAGGAACATGGAGTTTACATACTCACAGTGTACCCTTCCTTCGTAATTTTCCTGCTCACTGCCGTTGTACTTAGCTTAGTGTAAATAGGGCTATTTTATACGACGACATTTTGAGCTAATGCAGTTGCCAGATACCAAAAAACATAATGGACAAGATATTTTGTAGTGTTTATTATAAATAATATGTTTACCATTGTAATGAATTGTCATTGTGTTTTATTGGAAATATTTTGTTCAGTGGAATGAAATGATAAGTTATTTTTCATTGCCACCACAGGGTTGGTTAATTTTGAAACGGTTATGATTTCATTTTATAATTCTTTTTTATTTTTAATATGCTAAGGTTAATTAGGAAATGTGCTTTTGCAGTATGATTTAATTGATACAGTTCCTCATTTGAAAGTCTTTTTTCTGTCAAACTATTAATTCCTTAGGGTATGTGAACATATTAAAAGTGTAAATTTCGCGCCAAATTATTACTAATGTAGAATTTCGGAAAGGAAAACAAATACAATAGAAATAACTATTTTAAATCAAAAGTAATCGCCTTGGTCGAATATTTTGACAAGAAAAAGACTAGGTATATTTGCATGTTGTGTCAAATCATTCACGGTTCAAGTCATAATGTGTCATGTCCACATATTTTTAACATCATAGCATAGATAGTATTCCAATGTTAAACTGTATTTATTGTTATAGTTCGATGTATGATTTGATGTGTGGGAAGAAACCAATTGAATGTTAAGAAATGTAAGATTGTATTTAAGTCTGTTAAAATATTATAATAAAATAGATTGTCATGTATAATTTGCTTTTATTTATTATATATTTATAATGTCAACCAGACGTCCTCCTGCTGAGATGGGAGTTCATTTTAGAGGAGCAGACAGCTTACTCATCACGCTTGACCAAGGCGGATTGGCGAGTTTCACATAAGTAATCCGGATTTGCAGGTTTCTTCACAATGTTTTCGGTCCTTTCAAGATAAAATAAACAATATGCACATTACGCCAGGAAAACTTTCTAAAAGGATAATGTTTGTCTGGAACTTGAGACTCATAGGTGCGATGACTGGTGTTTCAACATACACATACCACGACTGCACCAAACAATCGATATACAGATAAAAATATATAATTAATTCGTATTTCATGATTGGATTAGTGCCTAAAACCAAATAAAAAACATATTTGTGTATTAATCGTGTTTATTTCAATAATATAACATTCTATTTAAATACAGATTTAGCTTTTTAACAATATTATCTAAAAACAAATTGGTACCTGTCATGTTTATTCATTAAAACAAATCTGCATTTCACAATAGTCCAAATGCTGATAAAATACAAAACAATGGCACTCGATAATTCCATTCAAATACTGAAATGGCCATTATTATAATCAATACTACATGTGACCATGAATATGAACCTAGGGCGAAATTAATCTGGGATAATTCATCCTCTTTGACAAATATATTGAACATAGAAGTAAAAGCTGATATTACTTGTCACATTTCTGTCTTTCAATATCGATAAAACAACTAACTAAAGTGATTCATGTAAATATAAAAAAAATTGAATCAATCGATCGTTTTCTATCATTTTTAAGCTTTTCAACCAAATTTATTCAATAAATGTTTTGCCATTTGCCCAGCCGCAAAGCAGAATGAACCTTGTAAATCGATTAGCTTCTACAAGCAGAAACTCGACACGTACAAATGTCTTGTCGTTTCGCTCACATTGCGATTGAGTGAGCGAGACGGCAATATATTAATACTGCGTGTCTGAGAGAGTAAACTAATAATATACAGAGTACGAAGTTCTACCAGTATTACAACTGCAGTAATACCGGGTAATAATCTTACTATCTATCTATTGTATTTTTTTAAAGTTTTCGCGACTACTACACATAATAAAAATGCGTTTTAACGGTTTTAAGCGCGTTATTTTATATTTTATTCCGACGATTCTGCCACTTACCAAAGGTGAAAACTGGCCAAAACGTCGGACTAAAAGTCAATAAATACCGTGCCTAAAACCGTTAAAGCCAATTTTTATTAGAACTAACATTTTTTTGTCTTTGTATTTTCCTCCACAAAGACATTGAATATATCTCCGAGCTCCTCCGTGACCACACCTGCTGATAGCAGGCGGAAGAACAGCGTTATCTTTGTGGACAGTATTATGCTGAATCTGGGTCCCATTTTAGGACATCGTTTATTTTATTTTTCTCAGTATTCTCAAAGTGTGTTTTTGACCTAATTAACCATTAAAAAAAATAACAAGTATTATTACGACATATGAATAGATAAGTAAGATACAAAATCTCTTCATAAATCACACATCTACCGTATGATGATTCTAAATACTATTCTGAAAAAGTAACAGGTGTATCCCAAGCATATAAAACATTGGTATTTTTGACCAATATGTTAGATGATATTATCATTTTCACAGATTCGGTTAGATTTGTTTTAATATTATCTAATGGCATTAATAATTGTGTAATAAAACATAAAAAAAGATAAAAGCATCAGACTACGTTATAAATTATAAGGTCTGGGCATTGTCATACACTACTAACCTCTTCTTTACATTTTTTGTGAAACAAGTAGGAAAAAGGAAGTGGGCAGCGCGATTGTGCTATGTACGGACATGCGTTATGTATACATACTCGTGCCGTCCGGCACTTTTCTGTTTGCTGCAGTGGATGCATGGAAGATGGATGATTCTTCCATGGTGGAGGTGTGTATAATCTAAACAAAACATTATTGAGAAGACCTTAAAGAAAAGCTGTCTTCAGTGTTTAAATATCCTTGGGAACCATAAAGCCATTTAAACTAAAAATTATGGATCTACAAATTAAATATCATGCTTTATGGAAATCAGTATATGTGACGTCCTTTCTCACTCTTTTCTTTCAAATTTTCCTGATTATTAGGGGTCCACACTTTATATGTATCTCGTCCTTCCGCACTCATCTATTCTGACAGACGTCCTCTGTCACACCACAAATCATAATATCATTCTTCACTCAATCCATCCATCTCTTTTTTGGTCTACCTTACATTTGTACCCATCAATTTTGCAGTTTAACATTCTTGCTGTCACGTGACTTTCATCCCTCCTCAGTACATGCACATACTACCTTAGTCTCTAAGTGATGACTTTATGGCGTGATAAATGAAGTATAGTCTCATAATTGGATATATGAACCTTTGATTACAATCTTCCAAAAAAATTGCGGGAGTTGGAATACCTTAAACCAATATGAAAGTAGATTACAAAGGCTGGTATGTTTTCGTAACAAAATGAACATCAGCTGCTTATCTTATTGTAATTAATTTTTGAAACATGTTTGAAAAACCTAAACAAAGCAGGCAAGATGAAACAAAATTTTTATGACGAATAATCACAATACAATTATGATTATTTTATCAATTAATAACTAACAACAATACTAGTGTCATGGCTATCGAATTATATAAAAATATGGCAAGGAATGAGACTCATTGTCCTTTTGTTAATATCATAGTTATTGCAAGATCCAAAAAAATCAATTAAAAATTATCTTAAAAGCATTATTAATTCCGCACTCACTATTGATGGACCGTAACTTTAAATACTGCCAACTACGTATTTCAAATTAGTGGTATAGGACATTCAATTTTTAATTTTAATATTCGATAATTAAATATTTAATATCAATTCAGTGATAAATATTCATTAAGGCGATCGACCCATAAACTTTGAGTACGGTCGAACATATCGTAGTTCTAAGACCATTCAAACAAATAGAGTCGGCTAAAAGGCAAAATGAGGCCCTTATTTTTAATATCTACAAATTCCAAAAGTAACATATTTTCTACAATTGTACATCTATGCGTCTTACTTGCGAAACTTGGTGTATGTTAGTTTTTTTTAAATCTAAGTTATACTACAGATGAAGTTATACGAGTATAACATATATTTGAATAGTACAGAATATTTAATACACATATATTGCAGTAGTAACTTTTTGAATGTTTTCTAAATCATGACATATTACCCACTGAAAAATAGATAATTTTCGACGACTGGAATTTGTTCATTAATTTGTAAATTTGTACTTATTTTTCATATGATTAGTGTGTACTTAGTAGATTATGCTAGTATTTTTTAGACAAAAATGTTTTTATTCAATTATTTTAATTTACTTACTACAACCTATTTACTACTAATTTTGTCTATAACAGGTAAGTTTTGTATAAAGTCACATATATACACAAGTGTGCAGCACATTATGAGAATTAGATGATTAAACTAACTATTTATTGGCAAATAGTGAGGAACTTACATTAATGGAATACTAACGAATTTACTAATGTTAATATCATTCAAACGGAGTAACTACACACCACATCATACTACTACTTATACATACATATTTATATATGCTAAGTTGTATTAGCACCAAAATGAAATGTTAAAAAGAATGTTCGTAAATATTATACAGCGTGTTTCAGACCTTATGATAATAAATCAGACCACGTTTTCTTCATGACGTACTCTGCCCAAGTACAAAAACGAATCAAGGTAGCTTCTTTGGTTTAGCCAAAGGACCTCATTTTTCATTTCAGAATTTTACAACAACATGTATCAGTTATTGTGACTAAATCGGTAGGTTAATGACCAAATGTATCATGTTGCCAGCTCGTCTCTTCATCATTAAACGCAGAAGTTGTTCATTCTTACGCTCTCGCTCGCGAACCAATATTTACAAGATGTTCTGATTTTATTCCCTTTTTATCATAATTAATTTGTTCGGAAATTGCTTTTTTTAAATTTGGACATTACGGTTGATTTAATAGTACCAAAAAATGTGTATGGAGTACGACCGCTAAAATTATTATTTATTGTCATTTGAAATGAAACACGCTGTATAATTGTTTTTCTATTGGGAACCCATCAAACTTGAAACTGTGGATTACATTACATATAATTACATTTCCTAAATTATAGTTTCTATAAAATTACATACAATTTAATACAATGTAAGAAAATTTAACTTATTTGTATTGTATTCTACCCATAGTCCCTCAAGGCTATACGTAGAATACTGAGCCCAGATCACCCTCTTCTATGGGTAAGGTGCCCAGAAGGCTGGCTACGTTTCCTCGCTGGATCGCCATACTGATCCGTTGGCCGACGTAAGCAAAAATTATATATTACTATCATGGAAAATAGTATGAAACTGTAAGTAATCGTATTTACAGTTTATACTGGGATAAACTATAAAACAAAATTTTAAAGGTCATATATTACTCGTATCATTATTATAATAAAAATTGAATACTTTTGATTAAATCAACGTTACGGTCTTGCGTATTAAAAATGTAGGAACTAAAATAGACCAATAAAAATTTGTTCATCATTCTAGTCTGTAAAATTATACTTCAGACCTAACTTTATGGCTACTCTTACCTCATAACAAATCAGTGTGCAAAAGAGGGTTTCTTATATACAACAAGTAACTGAGTCTTAATCAAATAATTCAGATATGCCATTAAGTATGACGATGAGTATAGGTCAACAATTATTTTGTAACGATGAGACTGGATGCAGCTAAAAATAACTCTATAATATCGATCTGTGAAAAAAAGTGTCCGTCGCCGGACAGAAGTGACAACTTAGCTTGCCTGCCGCTGCCGTATGCCTGAAAGGGAAGCCAGACTGACTGGCGCCGTAACGCGTTACGTAACGAAGCGGTCTACCCTCCCATAAGAAGTACTTTAAAAATACACTAAAATAGGACCATGAATAATTTTAATTACGGTTTTTGCCTTAAATTACGTCTTCTAACTACAAATAAGCAGCGCCAGACAAAAAATAATTATTGTATACATTTCTTATAAGTTTGTATGCTAATTTGGTTCTTGAAATTTTGAAGGATTTTTAATAAAAATAGTTTTTGAAATAAATAATTTATCTTTAAACGAAAAGCGAGACTTAGTGAAGGTAGCTTGCTTGTCGACTTTTCTATTTGGTACATGAATTGCCTATAAGACCCTAATCAACACTTTTGTACCACAAATTAAAGACTTTTCCGTAGTCTCTGTAAATTAAAAAATAAAAGTACTCGTGCTATTTCTATGCTATAAAACTTAACAAATTCGTCTATGGTCTGATTACTTGTATAATTATGGCATAAAACAATACTGGAATGATAATACCAGTAATTTAATATGTTGCCATGATAGCATTTGTTTGCTGGCATCTTTTTTATGCTTTCGCTCATGGCTCTTGCGTGAAGCCATCTCGTGCCTAAATAGGTCTCTTTCACCCCTCATGTAACAATCTACTATTAAATAATCAAGAGGCGGTAGAAAAAAAGACTTATAACGTGTGGGCAACAGTAAAAACATATAATTCAGAGGCTATTTCAAAAACAAGTACTTTTTTAAAGAGCTATTTGTCATTCTTAGTGACCTTGAATTGAATGATTCACTTGAAAAATCACTAAGTTCATTGTTAATTTTATAGAATAAACAAATTAGTGTTTACTGTCAAATAAATCCGTTAGAAAGTTGATAAGAAAAATAGCTCTGAAACTGTTTTATTATCACAAAAGAGACCAAACAACAGACAGAAAAAATTACAGAGTAAAAATAAAAATGTGTTGTCATTTTAAAAAGGGTATAATTTAAATGCTCACCAAAAATATTTTTTGTCCCTTAGACTAAGCACCAAATAAAATATATTACTTCATATAAATTTAATCCACTCTATACCGAGGTGCCCAAAAAACAATGTTTTACGTTCCAAAATAAATATACACTCATCAGAATAATTGTACGTTTTGTATTTAAATTCTTTTTGCTTATCAAAATGGATAAATGACCACCAAATATTGTTTTACTAAAACACTAACATTCAAACCGAAAATTACAATTCTAAATAGTTTAAGTGTAATCAAATTATCCAACCTGAATCCAAGAGTGGAAAAAATACATATTCAATTAATTATCGAAGTTTGAAATTCACGACAATGATCTGGTAATTTTGTCGCCGAGACGTTTTTTGACGGGATTTATTTAGATAGGAGAGAGTATGTGTCCGAAAATTTAAATATGTGGAGTTTTAAACAGTCGGTTAGGTTAGGTTATGTGTAGACCAAAGCGCACGAGCCGAGCGAGCGTGCCGCGGGAGCGGCCGGCGAGTGCCAGAACCGACTGTAACCATTCACTATTTATCTTATATATAAGTGAAATATTAGTGAAAAACAACGCAATATTATATTTGGTATTAAAAATAATTGTACGTTCGACCATTTGCATTTTTGCCTTAGCAAAAATTACTAAATTGGAAGTGGAGAAACAAAATATTGGTAATATCGACTTAGCGATAATGTAAAATATTTGGTCTGAAATTAGCTTTAAAGGTGTTTAATATATTTTTATGGCATAGCATTAAAAGGAAAATAGCTTCATTTCTACAATACTTCTGGAAACACAATTTGGTGAGCATTTATCCATTCTGGTAGGTATTTCGAATTTATTGGTAGTAAAATAGGTGCATTTCTGGTAGGCGTTTAAACACAAGCCTTTTAAAAATGTTCAACTTGATTGATTTCTTGAATAAGATTCAATTCGATTATACACTAGCAATTCCAGATTACATGTAACTTTGCACGCAAACTGTGAACAAGTGGTACTTTATACAGATTAAAAGACGGTGTTAGTAGTATTCGAGGCTGTTTAGACAGCAGTGACGAGTTTGGTGCGCGTGCGCGCAGCCCTCTGCTAGGAAGAAGGCGCTTTCTTTTCCCCCTCCAACAATCTGTCGTCGGAACATAACTTCGCACATTGCTTCACGTAGTAAGTGTTGAAGTTCAACCTGTTTATGTATAAAAATATTAAGTCTTGGAGAATGGTCTAATCGCAATCAAGTCCGCAAGCTTTTATCTTTCTTTGGAAGTTATTTGTCAGAACAATATATTGGCTAAAAATGCAGCATATGTCGAATATTGATTGCTTTATGCGTAAATTGTGTTTTTGTATTTAAAATTTCAACTGTTTAACGAAAAATCTACTTCGTTGGACGCCAGTTAAAGACATACGATTCCGCTAAAACTTTTGTACACACGTCCAGCTTTCATCTGGTGATTATTTACAGATAATGTTGAATATTTGTAACTGCCTACTAGATACGCAAAGCGTGCAGCTATTTAAACAAAAATGCAAGTTGAATAAAAGCTTGTAATAAGACAAACACAGCGGCCAGTGGTTACTTTTGCAATACAATAATCGTGTGATCATCGTTACCTAAATTAAATGCAAAATATATTCGAATTTAAAGTGAGATTAAATTAAAAACATGACAATTATTCACACAGGCATTTTTTAAAGTACACATGTGTAATCAAGACTCAGATCATTCTAGTTTAAAAAAAATTTTTTTTTATTCTAAACTTAAAAGTAAACTTTAATTGCTTTTACACAGATTATTGTTACGAGTTGCAGGACTCGAATTAAAATGCCGTTGTATTTATAATAGAGTTTATTAGAACTATACCAACCGGTATAACACAGGTAAAAAGATGACCGAGCGCAATAAGTCCAAACGTAAAGCAGAAGATCGTAATTCAAATACACGCGCAAATTCCGTCACTAAATAGATAATCGAATGTACAAAAGTCTTGCTTCGCTTCTGGTTATCGCTCAACTGCCCCATCTCTCAATTTGAGCATTGCTATATACTGCACCGATGCAATATGTCTGCCCGGACGCGTGGACCGAATTTCTTAGAATCATTTATATCCGAGTATTTTAAAGCCGAGACACCTGGCAGTGATCACAATACAACAAACAATAGGCCGTAAAAGATTACAATATACAATGGGCTGTATTTTTGAACACAAAGTCAGCAAAAGAAGCCCAAATGTCGAAAGGTAATAAAACGCAGGTGTGAATTTGTCTTTGTCGGTCTTAACAGTATGATAAAAATAGCACGTTCGAAAATATCACAGACATACTACAAACCTGGCGGATATGTTGAGTAGTTTGTAAGTGTTGTTATCCCTGGCCATCTGGTCTATGATCGCGAGGACCGAGAGCAGCGCCGCGGTGAAGCGCAGCCCGTACCGCGACACCGAGCGAGAGAACGAGTCGGCTGAACCGCTCGCCGTGGGACCACCGCAGCTCGGATCCTATGCAATAACATTAAGTATTAAGCTACTAGCGGCTTGATTCGCATATACTCGAAAGGACACATAAGTTGCATCAAAGTGCAGATAACATTCACTTCCCTGCACTATTATTATTAAACCTGTCGTTTGATCCCCGGTTCGATACAGGCACCAATTTTTAAACGTACTTTTCGTTATTTACTACTGATGTAGTAAGGATATCTGGGATCTGCCCTAGAGTTAATATTGTCCGTGGAAGGTATCTCGCTAATTTTAAAATGACCGTATACATTACGGTACACTGGACAGATCTAAGTAGGTTAACCGGATCTGTAGAATATATAAAACTGCACAGGTCTATTCCCATCATGCTCCAGTACATACGCACTGCGCAGTCACACCTACACAGGTAGACCTGTCCGGTGGACCGTAACGTGTATGCTCGCCTTTAGAAACACACTGTTTACGCTTGTCTACCGATTTATATTTTACTAATCTTGGCAGATGTTGTCCTGCTCTGAAAAAATACAAATCTAAAACCCGCTTCCAGCGCCACCTACCGGGTCTAATTGTGAATCTGAACCAGCCCGGAACCCACTCAAACACACATAAAATTTCGTCAAAATCGTATAGCCCGTTTCCAGCGCATTGTGTTTTGATTGATAAGTTACATTATTAAAGTTTTAGTAGGGATCCCTGATATTCTATATAGCCTTTATTAATTGGGGATAATGTAGCATTTGAATGGTGAAGGCCGACTGGGTTGTTGTGATACCACGCTCTCAGAGAATATCGGCGTGAAACGTTTAGTTTTCGGTTTCGTTCCGATGGCCCACTCCCCCCTCTCTCTAATCCAATCCCATATCCTATCCTTTCTGTCCCGTTCTTACTGTCTTATCACTCTATCCCATTCTAAAGACTGGCATCGCGTTGACTTCGGCCCGAGTGTTGAAAACGACCACAGGTGGAACAAGAACCACTTTCCATGAGCCATTGCCAGCATCACAATAAAAAAGTCACATAGATCTACCCGAAGCCTTAGGTGAGTAACTTACACTTGACACTTGGACCTGACTCCGGGGACCAAGACAAGGCCCCCCCTCCGCCTCCGTGCTCGCCTTTGCCGGCCGGCACGAAGTGGAGATCGCTAGAGCTAAGACTCAAGCTCCAGGGGTGGAAGTTATAAATGGCCTAACGGAAGTAGCCTCGGAGAACCTGCAGCCCACCTCTCGATACCCCATAGCCACTCATACCCATGTTGCTCCTCCCCAATCTTGTACGGCAATTTTAGGGGCCCATGCAATGAGTGGGGAGTCATCGTCTGCCCATTTTTCTATGTTCCTGGTACGTTACGACGGGTCGACGTCATAGTCCCCATAGTCTCAGAGCCTTATTTCCACTAGCAGTTCACCCCAATAGCCCGGTATATTTTATTCTTATTGTCTACAATAGTCCTACACTGACCGGGACTTACCCTTGGGTGCATTTTGATGTGGTGTAGACAGGGATAATCGTCGAGCAGTGTCACGCCACATTTACATTAAATTTGTCAAGGGGCCTCTACGTGTTGGCCTTCCCACGCAAGCCCTCCAAAAGTCTGGGCCATTTTTATGGTCCGTGGTCATGAAAGACATAGTTATAACATAGATCTCTTAAGGAAAATAATGAAACCAGACATTAGCGAAATGGAAATGTTTTAAATTAAAACTGTGCCAAAAGCCTAAATGAGCGAATGCTAAAATGAGCTAATTAATAAAATTATACTTACTACATGAGTCTGAAACAAGAAAAGGCATGAAAGGACAAAATGAAAACACGTCAATATTATTTTACTGTCACAAATACTACATGGAAGCTTTATGTGATAAAACAGATCTCATTATTTAATTGCTTTTTTTAACGATACAAATGGTCAAAAAATCAAGTTAACGGTTACGTGTTTGTGATATATATTTAGTGATAACGACAATTTTAGTGCATTACTACTCATGTTAAGTATAGCTGTGCTATTTCAATATACCTCGCTATAATCTGTATTCTCATACGTCGATCCAAGCATACTGTTAAGCTCTGCATCCACGAAGTACTTGTGCATCTCCTTTTGCCAATTTACGTGTAATGGTAGCATTAAAAGAAAATACATAATAAATAAAATTATATACTATTTGTAATGTATATTTTTAAAGTCATACAATATATTTACAACAGTTCTCTACAACGTTTATTTCGTATAGATATTTTGGAACAAGCTTTTTACTTCTTTACGTATTCTAGAGCATCGTGTTGTTTAGGAAGAGGGTCATGAAATTGCTTAGAGGGTAACAACCTACAGACGACGTACCGGTATTGTAAACATATAGACAATTGTAATCACTTCTTATCCAGTGAGCCATTTGTCTATTAGCCTGCTTCATGCAATAATACAGTTTATTCTTCTTTCTCTGGTTTATGGAGAAAATGAGTTCTGAAAGTGTTTGAGACGTTTATGTCTAAACGAATAAACGCTATATCTCGCGCACGCCGTGGCAAATTCAAGGATTGATTTGTGATTAAATAAATACAGATATTATGTTGATATTACACTTTTCATTTCTGTCAACTTTATTCAACAACCAAAGTGATACATTTAAACGTAAAATTAAATCATTATATCCGTCGACGGTAAGTCAATGTGGTCGAAGCGTGTAATAGCTTTTACTTCACCGTCTAGCCTGCTGCTATTAAGTGTGACTACTATTCTTGGGTGATTCATGTACTCCTTTATACTATCCATGTAGGTATAGCCACTTAGAATCGGGTAGATCATCGGTACAATTTTATTTTTTACTATAAGGCTATAAACAATGATATCGTCGTTTCTCTACTTTAATATGCTGAAGAAATAACAAATAAAAAAATGCTTAGGATAATACCAGAAAAGGAGAGTGGAAGAACACATTTGTTTCAACAAGCTTGCTGCAAAAGGTTAATAGTTAGTCTTTCAATATTAAAAAATATAAGGCAGTAGTAATATACGACTTACAGTAATATTCACAGCAAAAAAAAGATGATAATATATAAAATTTAGCAAATAAATCTATATTTACTGATGTAACGACATAATTATATAAATATTATTTAACCTGACAGGAGAATTGAGTTAATATTGTCCACTATTTTACCCTATTTCTAAAAATAGTAATTATATTTATAACAAGTAAATGAAAATAAATTACCTGTATAAACGTACAGAACTGGACACAGACCAAGCAAAGAGTGGTGACTGCTTTCAGTAATTGTGATTTGGTGAGCATGCAGTCGCCGAGACACGACTCGAGAAAGTCGTTGTGGCGCTCCAGAACCTCATCTACATTGTGCACCTGGAAACGCATATTATGATATACATTTATGATATTAACTCCTGAAATGTTGGATTTTTATTTTTCATGAAAAGAAATAAACAATAGAAAATATTATTTACAAAGAAAATCTTTTCATTTGAGATCATCGTTTATATTTCACAGGAATCGCAAAATTTGGGATTTTACCGTTGCCCTACAGTGGGCACGCAACATGAGGTAGCTAAAAACCTTACGACACGATCGAGTGTGTCGGCGACATTCCAGGTTTTAACAACTTTCCAAGTAGCTTCGCTAAGAATCATAGGGTCCGTATCAAGCAGTAACTATCTCAATTTTCACAGATATAAACAATCCATATGTAAGCCCCGTTATCTAAAGTACTATTTGCATATTATGACACAAGAACTATTGCATTTTCTGTGAGACAGAGTATCTATGTACAGTCTGACTATCGCAAGTACCTACTACCTATATGGCAAATTTCTTGACAATCGGTTTATTTCTCAAAAGCGTAAATATTACCATTGTAAATTAATTAATTAGGATTCTGTCTCAATTACACCTATTATATTTCCAATGGTAAATAGTAAATATAAGTGTTTTTAAATTTTTTGATAGCAGGGATCATTTCCCAAGGACGAAAAGTATTGTTTTCACCCCTGTGATCAGGCAAATAAAAACCGCTGCTGCTTTCAAACTGCTTTCAGAATATGAAAAATGAAATAGTAGATTGTTACACGACAGGTGAAAGTGACCTATTTAGACATGATATGGTTTGGCACACGAACGTAGCGAGGGTGCTAATAGATCAAGTGCCTAAACAGGCCTTTACCCGAGGTTAGCACTGCGCTTTTCATTTCGAATATGAGGAAAGTGAATAAAAACTGATAAATTCAACAAACAACTACTTCTGTAATGAAATCAGGTGTTAAATCTATATTTAAATCTGATGAACAAATTTAATACGTCGCATACGAAAGCTGAAATAAATTTATTTTCTGTTAATGAATGAATGGATGAATTGATGAAAAATTTCTTTTCTATGGTATTCTACCAGCCAGTACTTTTTTGTCACTGTTGATAGAAACTATTTAGCTCAAATTTATGCAAATTAAATAATAATTTAGTGAAAAGTAATAGTCATGTATAAGTATAAAATGATGTCACAAAATTGTTGATATGTTTTTATTACAATTTATACCGCGATTTCACAGTGTGTGTGTAAAAGAAGTTCACATCGCTTTTGTTACAGCAGGGAGAATTGTTTCCCAGAGGCGGAAAGTGCTGTCCTCGTCCCTGTGATCAGGCAACGCAATATGAGAAATGAAAATCAAATTTTCGTGTGTGAAACAGCAGAAACATCCTAGCATTTATGTATTTCTCCTATCAGACATCTAAAATTTATTACTCAAGCTGTGTTCTTATAAGTATGTATTGGTCATATTTTTCAATAAAAACAAATATGATAAGCTCTGCAAATTTCTGTAAATGCGTTAATCCTGGGTTATTCATAACTTCGGCTGTGTCCGTGCTTAAAACTGGCGATTCCTTATCGCTCCGTCCAATGTAGTGGCAACAATGTAAGCAAGTGTGTGCCTAACTACTAACTAAATAAACCTCGACGCCTGAAAACGTTTAAAGCCTCTATTGTTTACATAATGGAGTTAGTCTGAATGGTGCTAAAACCAAGCAGTGACTAATGCAGCCTTGTGACGTGAACACTGAGCGAGAAGCAACGCCTACAAATTATCGCAAACCCGCTCCGCCCACAGCAAAAACTTTAAGGCTATACTCAGAAAAAAACTGCTCCAATATGGCTGATAGACAGCACCTTGAGATATTACAATTAATATTGTTTTCTTAAATCGCAAGAAACCAATATCGTTACGCTCAAACGACAATGTACTATAATCTCGTACGGTCGAAACCTCTTGTTACACATGTCACTGAACCTTAATCAGCAAAGATTTTTAGTATGTTCAATAGAGGCGCAATAATATAAAAGGGTTTTGAAAACATTAGCTAAATAAGCCAATATAACATTGCGAATTGCGGGTCCTATCCAATAATCGGGGTTTATGCGAAAGTACCAATTAATACAATACATCCAAGCGATGCAAAATCTTGTTTATTTGAATAGGTTTTCACATCAAAAGTGTAATATAGCCAGACTCGGAAAGTGGCTTGCCCATCATTTTACATCAGCAGACGAATGAGTCAACAAGACGTGCTTAGATATCTCAACACTCATATTAATTAATGTCTGCTACAGCGAAGGTTTGTGTTGTATATAATTGCGTTTGGTCAGTACACAGTATTGCAGGATCAGCGTTGTCTCGCCTCCCACACCAATGCGCGAGCGCACCGCCTCATTCTGTGCGCAAACCCGAATGGCGCGGCCGTACTGCCGCAATGCTAACAACAGCCAATACCATCTCCCAATATCAGTGAAGTGCTTGTGAACGCAGTGCGAGAAAATTACAGTGATATTTCTGTTCAGGTGGGTTTGTGATATTCTTCTTCCGTATATCCTAAAAAGTCAGTTTTAAAAACATATTTTATAAAAATGAGTGAAATTTCAAATGAATAAGGCTAGTAATTCGTAATTCGAACGTAATGATATCTGATGACGAATACTTCGAGAAGTATTGATTCTAAACTTTGCATTTTCAAATAAATTTTTATCCCAGGATAAGATAGGATAGGATATTAACGCTTAGGTAATGTTGTTCTGAATAAATGTGTCCATCTATGCATAACGCAATAATTCCTCGGATTTGATATACCTAGTCTACGAAGAAATCAGAACATCGTAATATCAATAAAACAGACAAAATCTGTCGCTATCGATAATTCATTTGATTTTTACAATTTTATATAAGCCAGGTAAAATTATTATCAGGACGATAATACCTGGAACCTTCTCCAAACGATTGATGGTAATAAATAAAAACAACTAACAATAGAATCGGGAAAGGTTAACTTTCCTGTCTTACAGGATATACAACCGCAATCATAGGTTCAAATTAATTGGTCAATTTTTGATTCTTTTATTTCAAACTATGTGGGTCGTAACATTGAAAACAGACCCATATGTTTGACAGTATAGCCCTGGGACAAGGTCGACAGGGAATGACGTAATCATTATTATGATGCAGCAGGACATGTGGGTTGTATCTGTGTTTTACATGAGTACAAGCCACGGGAAGTTATATCAGGACGACAGTAATTGATAAAGTGGCAAACGTATGTATGCCGCCACCACAAGTGGTGTTATTGGAACAGACAAAGGCATATCCGGTTATAGTTCACTATCAAATGTTATAACCGTATTCTATTCTGATTTTAATGTAAGAATTTAATGATCAAAGGTGATTATGTTTTTAATTTTGACTGAATAACTGGCGCTTTTCTAAATTCATGAATTGTTTGATTGACGCTTACGCTACGTTACGTCGTTACAACGTTGTTGAAAGACGAATTTCAGATATTTTAATAATATTATGCATAATAAAACGAGTGTTGCAAAATCGAAAAGTATGCAGCGTAAGCACCTTGTTATACATATTTTTAAACAGACAATGCGGTTATAAAATTGCAAATGCATAGATTATGCAAGTGCGCGTCCGTGGTCAAGCAAGCTTTATGAAACTGGTTAGGCTGTTCATAGTCACGAATTTGAAACCGTAAAGTTAGGTACCGATAGATTATTACCTATTTTCTATATACAAACAGGGAAAATTTATTACTGTTTCTATTAATAATAACAATTTGATGAGTAAATGATTCATAAGACTACTACTACGGAGTTTTGACGTGTCTGTGCCTAAACTAACATGAACAATTGAAGTACGTAGATATTTTCCACACAATACTTAAATGCTTTCGTCCAAATACTTTTGTAATTTGTTATATAAAAACTTAATTAAGGCAAGTATTGAATATGATCAGTAAGAGTATTTCATATAGCTTCGGTCCTATAAATTCAGCAGATATTATCCACCATTCTAAGATAAAAAGCACCATGTTTAGTACCAGTGTCGAAAGTAACTACATATATCTACATTTAGGTAGGGACCTACAATTTCACGCTAATCTGTTAATTCCTTTTCACTTGAAAAAACATTAAACATACAAGTAAACCTCCTTTCACATTTATATTTTATAAAGTCAAGAAACATAAGCCATATTTGAGACTGATGGGAAAATTGATTACGTCACCACCGCCAATCGCTAACCCTAGCTAAAGTTAACCTTTCAAGTCAGCCGCCCTCATTGGGAAGTCATTAATTTGTCTATAACGACAGTATGGAGCAAGTATTTGTTCTCACGCGATTTAACTTAGTATAATCGACCGACAGTGGTCAATGTTTGTAATACGCAATCGTTGATTACGCGTGGAAGGATTTTGAGTGGTTACGTGTGACGAATACCGTAGTTTTATATTGATAAAGATCAGTATAATTATCCGTAACACTATATTTTTCCAACGATTCTCCTATTTTAGCGTAAAGTAAGCAATATCTACTAAAGCGTTTTATTTGCTTATTTTGTCACATAAACAATCTTCAAAGAGAGCTTTGTAAGAAACAATTCACGTTACGACTACGAAAACAAGCAAGGGTTTGCTCAAAACACTATTATAATAGCAAAGATATTATTTTTTAATAGTAATAAATTTTATTAAAATTTTAGAATATTTATTAACAATTAAATATTTTTTTAAAATTTTTATTAACAATTAATCGTAAATCAAATTCATTTATTTGTATATTCTCAAACATATATCGATGATTATGGTTTGATCAAACTTCTAAGAGTAATTATCAAATTCCCGAAAAATATCAAAATAACAAATATGTAGAGTAATTTCCCTAAAAGTGATTCTCGAATCACTTACTTTTCTCAGGGAGTCATCCTGTAGCATGTTATTTTAACATCTTCTAAGAATAATCATTCCCCTTAGGGATTTGATTAAATTTCGTTATTCATAAATTCCTTGTGACAAATATACCTACCGATTCCAACTACTTTCCCTGCCTAAGTAGTAAGTATCCTATCCTTTTCAAATATAAATTTACAAGCTCGACGCTTACAGATTTCTATAGAACCCTAGACAGAATATGATAAATTAAACAGTAAACTAGGTTTATTAACGGAACTCCCAAATAATGATGACCTAAATGTTTGTTTGCAACGCAGCCTAAGAAGTCCGACTTGACAGGTCATTTAAATATTGACGATGAAATCGTTGACTAATGCCGCTGCCGACTCACCCACATGGCCCAGTAATATCGTACCATATAGAGACCCCGGTCAATTCAATTGCCTGCACTGGTCCTTTGAAATAAATTATTAATTAACTTCCATAACAGATAGGAACGGTAAAGTCTTATATATTTATCGCTATGACATTCGACATGATTAGAACTCACCATATTTAGTGTTTGCACCTATTCGATATATGAATACGAGATATCCAAAATACAATAATAAAGTAAATATACCATTGTGATGTATTTATATTTGCAAAGTGTGACAAGTTTTGAGGAAAAATTACTCCATCATCTTTTCAATTACCTACAGATAAAGGTCGTTTAGTCTTTAGCTAATATGGAGTAAGTGGTTCGTATCGAATAAATAATATAGATGTAGACGAGCCATAAGTTATGAGAAATAAAAAAATGGTCAAGGGCCTTGTTGGTCCAGATTCAGTGAAGGGTTCTGTAGTCGAGATGTATTCATGTTTCCGACACTTGGCTATGAAAACGTAAAAACAGCGAAACCAAAAATATCTCACATTAAAAAAATACTAAACGTATCTTTAACTAAGAAAAGTAAACATAACAAATCTTTTCCTTTCCTCAATTACATCCACCCTAATATCTAGCTTTCTTTGCGATGTCAGTACACGATTTTATATTATGTATAGCTATTTGTAGAATATACGTATCTTTCTTCCGAGGGTCATACCTATGTGTAAGATAATGCCAATAGTATTAGAAAAAAATAGTTGTGACATGGTAATTGTATGTAACAATATGCACGTTAGGTATAAAACTGCCTAAGAGGTGCATGCGTTCCGGCTAGGATCGAACCCGCACCCTTTGAGTTCGGGACACGTGCGCTAACCATTACGCTACCATAACTTTTTTGTGACGTCTCTAGACGAAAAGATGTGACAAATGAATAAGGATTCTGTTTATACTATAATGGTCGCGGAACCTTAGAGCGATTAGCTATATCTGCGTAATTGTTACTCATAATTTAATAGATAATATACAATCGTGTAACAAATTAAGATACATAAATAACTATATATAAAATATAATAAAATTATAACATATATTGCCGTGGCTCACGCGTGTGATGGGGTCGAACATACTTATAAATATATCACATTAACATACAAGAATATCATATACATAATTTAAAAATGCATACATAAATTAAATCATATTTGGAACCAGTAAAGCCATTGTAATTTAAATCAAAATTAAATTATTAAATGAAAAACAAATTACTTCGAGAAGTCTGGCTAGGCGAAAGCTGAACTCGACCATCTAAAGAATGCAAAATAAAAGGTAGACAACCAAGAAATCTTACAGCATGCAACGTGCTTAATAGGCGGAAAGTGTTTAAGATGGCCGTCTAAGTACAAAGTAACATTGATCTCTGCAAAAACATTTAGTCACAACTTGTAATTCAAGTGGACTGTTCTGGCAAATCAAAATAGATACTCTTACGAATTTAGTATTCTTATTCTTTTATGTCATAAAGTTTACTAACGTATTTCGCTTAACATTTATGAGCTTTTAAACTTTGACACGAAGATAGTGCTTGTTTGATCCATATCGCAAAATATAGGGCGAGACGCCATTAGAAAAAGAGAGCTATTAAGATTGTACTAATGATTACCTTAATTGCCAAACTATTTAGATCATATACAAGCCTAATAGTGAACAAGCTAAATCCTATTACATATATACATCATATACTTTATTTTTACACGCTGTTTTTATGAAGAATATCTCATTTTCCGAGATGCAAAGTAAATTTGTTCCTTCCGATGTCTTCCGATTATTGAAAGTACATACATCGATTCAGTTTTACACGCATGAAATTTACATCTTATCCATGAACACTCACATTTAACGGGATAAATTATGACTCATTAATTCATGATAATGGGTTTATTTCTACGACTCAGAAGCAACAAACATCTTAACTAAGTCACTTCTACATTTGACAGTATCATGGAGAAAAATACTATCCTTCCATGGTATATACATTCATATTGCATGACTAGGGCATCATGGTGACTATGTCACTAAAAACCCCTAAATAAATTATATTAAATAAAGTTTTACATCAAATTATACAACAAACTTTTTAAAATGTTGAAAACGAGACATTAAAACTACACCGACATTGAAACGCAAAAAAAATTGGCGATTCAACAAAAATGTAGTCAATTAAAACGTTGCACACCGATTCATAACGACCTTTTCTATATTTCAATATGTTTAAATAAACTTAACGAATACGTACTGTTAGTTTTCCAGGGAAGCAAGTGTTATGAAAAGAAAGGCACGCGTTTTGGGGCCGAAGCAAATTAAGCACAAAGTTGACAAAAAAGTGCCGATGCGTTCGTGCTTCGAGACGCAAGCGTAGAAATTGAACTATCGTGTGCGGAACGGAAGGCTTTTTACTATTAGTTGGTCAAGTGCCGGATATGTGCTCACTTTGCTCTTAGTACCTACCAACTCTCTATATGTATTTTGGCCTTATAAAGAAACTCGGATGCATCGTAGATATGATACGCAAGATTATCCTTATGCCGTACAAAATTATTCACGAACGAATAATTCGAAACTTTACATTGCAGCAGATGTACTCAATATTTTTATTGCGTTCTTGTAATCGCTACTTTATTAATTCTCGAAAATAATTCAAATAATTAACGGAGACCTTAGGTAGAGATAAAAATTAGGAAAATTCAAAATGCACAGAACACATAGGCATAATTCTACAGAATTAATTTGCTGTTTCTTCTTATTAAAACATCGATATAACGTTACGAAAACGGGTACACGGGTAAAAAAACGATTTAATACAGATTACCTGGACTATTCGATTATAATAGTTAATACAAAAAATGCTAACTTTAGTCATTTTTCAATGGAAACTTATTCCTTATTCCCGACGTAACTTGTCAACGCACTCTCATATGTTATAATATATCATACATATTATATGTATGTATGGCAGGTAACATTTATATTTCATGTACGGAATTTTCGCACAACGGTACATTCGATAAAACTTTCCTATTTTCCTAAACAGGCCCCTGAGAAACATTCACATAATTAACAACTGATCATTCATATGATCGCCGTAAAGGATGACATGATGATTTGTGGTCTGACATAAGACGTATGTCAGAATAGAGTTGTTGCAAGGAAAAGATATATTGTGCCGATCCCAAATAATTACGGAAGATGACAGAGAAGAGAGAATTTACGTGATCGTTCATTATTTCATGTTACATATTTTCAATTATTTTAGTATTATTTCATCCTTCCCAAAGCGGTACCCCTTTTAAATAACATCATTAAAATTCATGAACGCTCGAATTGCCGTCACAGAGATGACCGCTTCGCAGTATTGCACGAAAACAAGTTTTTGGCAAAAAAAGTTTACGTTATTTATCGATTTAGTCATCAACCTATCACCACGTATTTAGGTATTTATATAATTATTGTAAAAACAAAACTAACGAAAATTATATTATTCTTAAGTACTTATCTATTTATTTTTAGTTCGCGATGCAGTTATGTTTGTGTATGTTTCGCTTGAGGGCATTACGGTTACAAATAATATGATTTATAAATATAATATTATTTATTTAATAACCTGAAGTAGTTTACATTTTTTATCTTTATAAATAGGTATTACAAACGGTAAACCTGCAAATGAATCGTCTTGTTAAAGTTTATGCACCAGTGTTCAAGGTGGTCAAGTTACTGCGTTAATGTATAGTATGCACATTCTTAGTCGCGGTCGCACACTCGTATGTGCATTCCTATATTATGCTTAAAGCAACACTTTAATATATTTAAAAAACATTATGAAACTCTTACACACGTAACATTAGACTTTTACAATTCAGAATCATAGTAAACTAACTGTAGACCCAACAATCTTAACATTATCGTATATTTATTAGTCCATTTCCATAGCCTCGAATAAGGAACAAACATATAAAGTCATGTACACATTTGTCTTTTTTTTTAAGGAGGTGTAATCCATCATGGACACCCTATTGCCCGGGACAAAAAGTAGCGTTAGACTCCCTATATAATGTTCGGACCTAACAACTAAACCATTCCGGTGTTCCATCGCAATGCCGTAATATCAGTCTCGAGAACCGAAGATACTTCGGATAATAGCATGACCTCCCTGCAATAACCTGATATATTTATTTCTAATTTTAAATCCCTGAGAAAATATAATCTCCAAGCGAGACGCACGTACGATATGGTCAAAGTTTGAAAAAAGTTCCACCACAAAAGCAACAGGCGTGTCCGGCAATTAGACCGAAGCACCCAACAACGGTAGCGCGCCGATAAAACGTATAACTAAAAATATATTATTATTGAGAAACAACGGAAATGACTAATTCGAGAACAGATTACTTCAAAAAAGTAAAGCTCGGTGTTATTACTTCTACTAACTAAGCACGATAAGGGGAGTGTGGAATGTTTGTGGTGTAGGTTTACGAGTGTATTCGTATCACTAAATTGTTGAATTAGGTATATGAAGTTTAGTAAAGTAAATCTATATTCTCACGTAAAGGGCCTGTAAGACCTTTGCAAGCTTTTATTTAACTTGCAATGGATGGACCTATGTATGTATGTATGTAAATTCGAGTGGAATCTTGCAAGTTAAATCTTACCAACTTCCCGTTTTCCGAATGAGCTGAAATTTTGCACGAATATGTATATCGCGTGACAATGCAACAATATGGTACCACGGGGCTGATCTGATGACGGAGTCGGAATGTGGCCATAGGAACTTCGGTACTAAACAAGATAGACCCGTCGTGTTAGGGCTCGTTTTATTCTCTTGGCTAGCACTCTGCTGCTACATGATATGCAGGATCTCATAAGCTTGTATTTAAAAACCTTTTAAAAAAAGTTTATAATTCATAATGTAAACTCTCATACAAAATTAAATAAACGGCATAAAATTAATTAACTACAGGAAAAGCTCAATAACTAATAAGTATATTAGCGACAAATTGTGGTCAAAATTTTCCTAATACTTTCGATAATCATGCAAAACTAAAACATCAAATCATAAATACATTTTTATCGTTTGTATATGTGCTATGATTATATTTAAAACTAGAGTTTGTCCTGCGACTGCGCCGCGTGTTAGAATTTGAATTGAGTCCTCATAACGTAGTACATTCATACTATTCCATACAAAATTAAGGAAGCCGTGATGTTTGGTATGACTATAAAAAATATCTCTGTTGATTTGACATCAAGTAGTCAATTTTGTACAAGAAGATGGGTGGCGCTCGCGGTCGTCCGCCTCGTACCGTCCTTCGTACCGTCTTTAGAAAACTTGCGAATCGATACAGATGAACATGATGGTCGAGTTTTATATATTGTTACGAGTTAGCAGGACTCGAATTAATATGCCCTTAGAATTATTATAGTTTATTAGAACTATACAAACACGTATAACACAGGTATAAATATAACTGAACACAACAAATCCAAACGTAATGCAGAAGGTCGTAATGCAATAAAACGCGCAAAGTCCGTCACTATTAGATTCCTGAATATATACATATCAAGCCCGTGTCGTAGTCGAAGCTCAACTGCTCCTCTCTCCATCAGGCCGTCGTTTTATGCTCCACAAATGCAAATGTGCCCGCCCGGCAACACCATCACAGCTTCCTAGAATTAGCTTGTATTACCTGGCTAGTGATGCTAATGAGCGGGTACAATAGGACCATAGGCTATTCTCTACAATAAATAGAAACGTATGCCAATAGCTAAGTGAACAAAAGAAGACGATCATAAAAGGATTACAATTAGTTCAAATGCCGACAGGTAAGAAAATGTGCTTCTACAGATCTGTACGTGGAATTTGTCTTTGTCGGGCCTGGGTTGTAACAATATTTTTGTGAAATACATTAACACGTTTTGGATAACATCGTTGGGTGGGCACATGGTCCGTTCTGTGGCCCAATTCTGCTGTTACTAACTATCTCTTCAAAATTGCCGGACATATACCTCGCCATCGTAGGTTGGCCTGATTTCGGTATTCTGTTAATTCCAATGGCGTGCCCGTGGTACGCCACTCTATAAATACTTATAATGGTATGGTACCTTTTCAATATTAATTTCGGTTAACGCGATTTCTGCTAATGGTATTTTTTGTCTTCTATTATTCGTCCGAGAAGATATTGTACTAAAACAAGGATTTAGTGAAATACAAAATTTTAACTATCGCAAAGGATCGTACTTATACGATATTTGCATCGCCAAGATATTGAAATAGCAGAATTGGGCCCCCGAAATGTAGATACAAAATTCAACAGTGGTACTGTTGTATTAAAAATTAGACACATAACAGATAAGAAATTTCTAAAATGTATGCATTGTACAGAAATAGCCAGCGGAACCTACGTCATGGTTCAATATTTAAATAAAATTTCAGCAAATATTTTCAGTGCGAACAATGTATTGTACTATTGTATAACATGAATCTGAAGATCTTACACGTTACACATGTATTGTACATACAATCGACATGCAAATTATTCCGATGACGGTAACTGATAGATAAATATGCATAAGCAATTACTTACACTGACTGACAAGGTTTGAGTACTGTTTAAATACTGACACCTCAAATCTGAAGTACCTACTATTACTTTCGTGTGAAATAAGCTGATCTCAGCTCTTATCATTTTTAGTGAAAAGAACGGCCGATTCTTCATTCCGATTCCAGTCCGATTGACGGGTTGCACACTCAACTTCCTAATCTCAGCCAGCACGTAATTATTTTAGTATGCGCATTTAGTCAAAAATACCGCCGAAGCGGAGAATGCTTCCCGGCCAGGTTTCCACGTAATTGGAACTGAACGCGGGTACCACGACCTCTATTCTTGTACGATAAACTCGAAAGAAAGCTAACTCTAAGCCCGTTGTAAAATAACATATTTACTTATAAACTTTGAATTATTCATTGATTTTGCTTAATTTTACCCTGCACTGGGTTGTACGGATTTTAAGTGTTAAAGGCAAGGCTGTATAATTTTGTGTCTTCTATCGAATCAGTTAAAATTTAAGAGGTACTATGACGGTCAAGAATATACAGAGTGGATGAAGTATATAAAGTGTTAAATTTCACAACACCATATATATACATATATTAATGTTAATCGTTCTTGAGCAACAGATCAGGTCAGATTCAATCAGGGAACAAACAATAGAATTAAAGGTCAGTATAATATCAAATCATGGAATCATTTTGAATTTTAATAATATTGTAACATTCGACAAATGCCAAGGGTAAACTTGTACTTATTATTATTAGTTGTACTTAAGTACAGGAACTTTTCTTTTTGATTATTCTTAAGTATTGCTAGTATATTGTAGGCCATTATATGCACAGAACATATTTCATTTCCCTTAAGGGCAAATTGTGTTATTTGTTAATATATTGACTGGGGTATTTGCGGCGTTATATATCTCTCCCTTACCTAGTTTAGTTTGGGCACCGTAGGGCACTTTTGGTCAATGTCATGTGTCGGTCATACTTTTGGAGCATTTGTGGCAAGTCTACTACTACCTATCTATTAAAATATTCGTTACACTCCTAGAAATTTTCACATAACCCTTACAAATCGTTAGGAGCGAGTACTTTGCTGTCCATAATTATGTTTAATTAGGTAAATTTTAATATCTGTTGCATTATATAAAAATCGGGGAAATCCAAACGCATTAAAAATATATAAGAAATGTCATAGAGGAGACAGACCCTACTTTATCATCTATCAAGTAATCTACCAACCATCCTAGCATGTCGGATATCTATATATTAAGCACTATCCATCATTTGCCTAATGCTTGGCGGATCAAACGCATAGAATTAATTTGGTTGAAAGGCACAGAACTGAAAGAGCACGACGATATTCAATAACATTGAAGGATTCAAATTTATGTTTAAATGAAACAATTTTGTTTGATGCATTCAAATTAAAGACAGATATGAAAAGTCTAATCGCTCAATAATCGGTTAAAAATAATTCAATCAGTCAATTTAAACCAGTAGCAGGTAAGGCAAATGAATGGACAGTAAGATATATGTATAGAAGATACCCGGTAATAGTGAACAGGTGATGATCGTAAAGAACAATGGCCCATCTTTGGACCTGACGAAAGCATGTATTGAAAAGAGCAATATATTGTGGTATTGTACGATTCGTACCGCTCACTCGAACATGTGGAGTATCTCATTGCGTTCCGATGGGCGAACATCACCATTGTTTGGTATATACGCCTTTGTTAGTTTTTTTTGGATTTATTTTCGTTGTGCGTACGAATTATACCGCAGTTCACGTCTACAGAAATGTATTTTTAAACAATTTGTAAAAGTAAAAGGGTCTATCAAAATAGCTGAGATTATCTTTTGGATATTAATCCTGCTTTATAATATTTGCGCGGGCAAGCATTTGATGCCATCAGAAAGTTCTTACGTAAATATTTTTCTTATCCTGTTTAATATTTACAGTCTTGATGTCTTATTTTAGCTGTGACAAAGTAAATATAACTATTAGCAATTTTATACATAACTGTACTGGAAATTGGTCGTAACGACGAATCAAAAGTCAAATAAAATACCGTGTTAAAAACTTTTAAAACGTAGAACTTTGTTCATTGACATATTATTCTTAAATTGCAAGCGTGCTCCAAATACGAATGTAACGGAGTCAAATTTAATCTAACTATCTGAATGTAATACAAACATTCTTTTACCTAGAGGCAAATTGACTGATGTCGTAGCCATTGCGACAGCTTTGATTTAATATGTTTATTACGTAAACAATAACCTCGAACAATATTTTCAAAATTATTCATATATCACAGCAACCCATAAACATCCTACTATTGGTCCGGGCTCCTATATTTCAGAAAAATCCACCCATCGCCCAAAGCTAAATAGTGAACATACCCATGCATCAGTTATTTTTCGATGTCTTTTTTTTACCGCCAGCACATAGTAATAATTATAATATGCATATAAGCGTGCACGCTCTCTTAGCCAGGATTTGAACCCACGTCATTAGAATGAGCCGCGAGTGCGTCGGCCACTCAGCTACCCCGACTTTGAAATCATCTCATATAAACTAAAAAATTATAAAGATCGTGTACCAATACTAGAATTTACATAGAATGCTACTCACTTTAAATCGTCTAGGATTACATATTAAACTCAAGGCAAGAATTAGTCACAGTATATTCACATTGAATCCATAGATAAATATTATCCTACATAGTCCGACAAGCGTAGCAAATGGACTTTAGAGGATTAACATCCACAGGTATGTGTTCAATGTAAGAGACAGACAACCCCATTAAACGTTTAGTCAGAGTATCACGATATCCAAACATCTACTTACACGTTTATTGATCAGTACGTATTTGTATATACACTTTGAGTAACATGTGGGTGTTTGATATGTAAATTGAAAAGCTAATAACAAAACTAAACGCTCGATAAGGTCGATTAATGAAGCAACAATTGCTTTAGGGACGCAAGTCCCCATACAAAGCTATAAAAATCAGAATCAAAAACATTATCTTTCAATATGTGTAATGATTCAAGACATTTTTTTATTAAACCTACTTGTATACAGGCGTTTTTTATTGCATGTACTGTTTATAGTTAATTGCACCATCGTCAGAAATCTTTCAAACCTAGTCTAGTCTTGTCCAAAAGAAAACGCTTTTTAGCAACACGGCTGCCCGATGTATGATGTTTTCCTTTTATTTATCTATGCTCTGTTAAACAATAAATAGTTATCTTACTTTATAAATCCCCGAATTGTGTATAGAAATAAAATATAAAAAATACAATGTATCCCGTTACTCTATTAACTTTACCGTAAACACCGGGCTCATTATTGAGAATGTTAAAGACACTAATGGTTTTACAATCAAGAACAACGCTACAGGGAGCGTAAATCGATCAAATTACGTGATTCTTGTGCGAGAGCATGCACGGACGTAGCATTAATTTTATGGCACTAGGAGAAATTTCGTATAATTGCCCTTTCATTACTGTAACAAAACAGTACCTCAAAGGGTATTGTACCGAAAGACTAATTAAACGGAACGCTTATAATAGGCACGCTCAAGTAATTAATGATGGAAAATAAACCTGATACTCTATTGTAAAATTGTATGTATTTTGTTTTCTGTACTCTAAGTCTAATGCTACATTATGTGAATGTCTGAAAACCGTTTCTTTATCTAATTAACAAGGTAACAGATTAGCGAGCTAAATGAGATCGAGATGTTGATCATAAAAGCTTCACAAGAATGTTTGTGCAATCATTTATCGGCTTTTAATTAAATAAACACAGATATAGACGTTTCCAGTTACCCTGCTTGGTAAAAGAATAAACGCACCTTAAGCATTAGAAAAGTTCAACATACCAGTATGTTTAATGGGTAATTGAATTAAATTGAACAATTGCCGTTACCAGTTTAGAGTACTACACTCAATTAACTTCATTGATTGTAACAAGTTAATTGGTGTATATTTAAGAAAAAATGTTTGCCCTTTTCAGATACCAATGCAGCCTGAAGCATGACACGAGACAGTTACGAGATGAAGCCCAATAAAATATCCCGCGGTAGCTCCTTGTTCGGCTCGGACCCTCAAGTGCAATTAAGAACAGCTCTTCTTACCAACGACATTACAACATTCAAGAAGCTTGTTAGTTATGGAGCCGTCGATCTTGAATATGTGTACCAACACCCAGATTACAAAACATGTCTCGAAATAGCAGTATCCGAACCAAATAAAATACAATTCGTAAAGCATTTATTACAACATGAGTTCAAGTGAACAATATAAATGAAACCCATTCAGCAGCCCCAATACATTTTGCCGTTGATAACGCGAATATCGACGCGTTGTCCGCTCTTTTGGAAGACGACAGAATTGACGTAAACATTAAAAGCAAAGGAAACACAGCTTTACTTTTGGCTATTAAGAAAATAGAAGATTTAGATGACGACCGTGAGAGAGATTTAGCTACATACGAAGACATGATTGAATTACTGTTAAAAGCAGGCTGCAATGCTAACGCTCCTGACTTAAAAGGCATCACTCCTGTATATTCTGCAGCCAAGCAGGGACTTGAAAGAGTTGTAACATTTATACTGGATTATTCTAAAGATCCAGTCGACTTAGATTCTTATAAAGACAGGCGTGGAAAAACCGCACGATACTATTTGAAAGAGGCATTCCCACACTTAGAACCAAGATTTGATGCATCTATCCCTAATACAGAAATCATCGATAACGATAAATTATTTAATTACCTAAGTAGACACGAAGAAGATGCTTTCATAAGGGATTTTACTAAAGTTGCTAATAAAAATGAACATCGCCCTGCACTAGCAGCTAATAATGGTTCTTATACAATGTTGCAAATGGCTACAGAAAAAGGTTTAGAAAAAGTTGTTAGTTCTTTGTTAAGATCAGGAGCTGATCCAAATGCTACATGTTCATCAAACACGAACAGACCTATTGCTATCGCATGTCAGAATGGATATTACAAAATTCTTAAAATGTTCATAGAAAACGAATCACCGCTATTTGATTCAGTAAACACAGAATCACTTTTACAGATAACAATAAAAGGTATGAGATCATATGGACAAACTCCAAAAGTGAACTTTACAGAATGTTTAAGATTATTGCTTAAGCATCCTAAAATTAATATTAATGTGAACCATCCCGACTTAAAAGATAACACAGCTCTACATTACGCTGCACGAAACGGTGACAACGAAACTGTGTTGGAGTTATTAAGGAATGGTGCCTGTGTAGGACTACGCAATAAATTTAATGAGCCACCGCTAGCTGATATTAACGCAAAAACATTAGAGACTTATTTGGACGAATGCATTACGAGTAACGGCGAGCGACCAAGTGACGATGATTACGAAATACACATGAAATACAGCTTCCTAGTTTATCCAAACAATTCATTTGAAAACGAATTATGTAAAGTACCACTAATGGATAATTCTAACAACAACGTGAAGGAATATGATTCCATTTTGGCCCCGGAAACAGACGCCTTACTTTACATGACACGAAATGAAGAATTACGTCCACTTCTGAAACATCCTGTAATCACCAGCTTCTTGTACTTGAAATGGCAGAGAATAAGTTGCCTTTTCTATGCAAATATAACATTTTACTCATTCCTTTGGTTGTGCCTTATTATGTACATAATATTAGGCTATGTGCCTAATAAGAAACAACTGAATCCATTGAAGCCTTTAACATCATTACTCATGTCGGAGCTATTATTGGATTAATTCTTCTTATAATTCGAGAATTATTCCAACTATTAGTATCACCGACACGATATTTACAAAGTATTGAGAATTGGATGGAGATTGGACTAATATTTGTAACGACGTGGATAGTTTGTTACGGCGCAACTGAGGAATCTACACGACAGCAATTATCAGCAGTTGCAATACTGCTATCATCTGCGGAATTAGTTTTATTAATTGGTCAATTCCCTACATTGTCAACGAATATTGTAATGCTGAAAACTGTGTCATGGAATTTCTTTAAGTTTCTACTTTGGTACTGCATTTTAATAATTGCATTCGCATTAAGCTTTTATACTTTGTTCAGACAAGAAGATGAAGAGGATCAAAAAGCACCAGATTTAAACCAGACAGGCAAAGGTGAAGACGAAGACGAAGACTTTTTCGAAGATCCAGGCCGATCGCTATTTAAAACTATTGTTATGTTAACGGGAGAATTTGATGCTAGTTCGATTAAGTTTAGTACATTCCCAGTGACAAGTCATATAATTTTTATTGTTTTCGTTTTCATGATTCCTATTGTATTGTTCAATCTTCTAAACGGCCTGGCAGTAAGCGACACGCAAGAAATAAGAGCAGATGCAGAACTCGTTGGTCATATATCAAGAGTAAAATTAATATCATACTTTGAGAGCGTTTTAATAGGTAATACAAGAGCATACACAAGGCCATATAAATGCTGGTCATGGTTACCAGGGAATGTACAAAATTTAAATTTCATAAAACCGAAACGTTCTTCATCAAACCGTTCGCAAAAAGAATAAGTTTATTTCCTCATTTTTTACCTAAATACCGAATAATAGTGAAACCGAATCAAGACAACAGGATCGAAATACCACATGCCGAACCTATGGGAAAATTTGGGGATGATTATGAAGATATTGAGGGCGGTGGTGGTGGATGTTGTTTCGAACGTTGTCAGAGCTATAGACTCGACCGTAAAATTGTTAAAAGCGCTAAAGTCGTAATAATCAAAAAGACAACGGTGACAGAATTTGATGAAATTAAAGACACGTTATCAAAGTACGAAAGCAAAATTCAATCTTTGGAAAATACATTGAAGAAAGTACTGCATGCATTGGAATCAAATCAAAAGTATTAAAAGAATCATTCCATTATAAATTACTGACGTCCTAAAATACTTTTATAATAAAGCATTCGTTGGTACCCCTGCCAAGGAAAATGAAATTTAAAACCCGCCTTGCTTGTTTAATGTTTATAGATATTGTGCCTTAACTGGATACTTTTTAATGTTAATTTATTACTAATAAGAAGGTAACAAGTGTAATATTAAGTTTAGAGTATTCTTACATAAAATTATATTCCATTCAAGAATCTCATCGATTATTTTATAAAATATATGTATCAATTGAATAAACAATGATGTTGTTATATGATGCTGATTTCTTTTAAAAAAAACAAACAAATCTTTTCTTTGCATTGCATTGTGTGCAATATGCAACATATTTTTTTTTATTGTAGTATAGGTTCGCGTTTGATCACACCTTGCCCTGTGTGCAGCGAAGATGTGGTCTAGGATGGAGCACGCTTACCTAGCAGGTACCTATTCACACGGGACTTGAAGACACCCAGGTTATAATTATCGGAAAAGAGACTCCGGCAATGAGTATAGATGCAAAGCGCTTTGTTGTTATAGGTGGAATATCCACCATATATCGGTGCCGCATACCGGTGCGTCTGGTTGTTCGATGATGGAAGGGAAATGGTGGGATCAGATCGAAGAGCTCAGCGCTGTACTCTCCAAAGTGAATCCGATAGAAAAATAAAGGCAACCCTGTGTCGATGTTGGAGACTTTGCGTTTTGTCATCGAAAGGCTGGTTGTTGCCAACCAGCCTCCTGGGTCTCTGCACAATCGACTCTAGTACTTCGAGTTGATATTTGGCTGAGCCATCCCATTTGTGGACCAGTTCTGTCAATATTTACAGACTAAGCAATGCGTTTTTTAATCTACATATATATGTTATGCTTATGTTTATATGTAGATAGATAACACTTTATTGCTCACCAAAACAAACAAAAACAAAATGTATAATCGGGATTGTTTACTTTTTTTCAATCTAGCTATATGAAAAACCATATCGAGGAATAGTGTCCCTAATCAGTTCTGTCTAGTTAAAATTCCAAAAAACATACGATCTTCTTGTATTTTGTAAGAAATGCGTTTGACCTTTATTTGACCTTACTAAACCCAATCAGGTGGGCCGTCTGCCTGTTTGCCTGATTCAGGTGTAAAAATTGATTAGCTGTACATTATTTGATTTAAGTTATGTAACATGGATTTTCCCTAAAGACCACTTTAAAAAATTAAACGATAACTATAGAAAATAATAATGGTTGAACACGAAAAATTATAAGCTTAGCGACAAAAAACACTAAAATGATCACGATACGTAATGAGTAATGACAGTGACATTTAAATAGTAGCACAGATTACTATGATTATACATAGATAAAACTTACTTTTATTATTTTGTTTTCTAGGCAAAGACATCAATGTCAACTTGTCCCTTATGACGTCATCGGAGAAATAATTTTAAAATCGATTTATAAAGAAACTAACGCTTAAAATACAAAAATATTCAAATTAGTATCTTAAAATACCCTATTTTACGTAATAACAATATAAAATCAGAGTGTAAGCTTTTGTGAACAATCCCCATTACAGTACTTCTTAGCAAAACAACAAGCGGCCTTATTGCTAAAAGCGATCTCTTATAATTATGTATGTACAAATTATATTAAATATTCCCATATTTTGTCATTAATTAAAATTATGAACTGCTTCATCATTAGTATTACAAATCTAAAAAACTCTTCTATACATACCATAGGTTTATGCTTGTCTGGAAATATTTTTTTGCGATAATACTTTGCTTGATCATGTTTCTTTTGTTTCTACGTGCTTTATTATCTATTAAATCTTATTTGTCGCTTGTATTATAATCCTGTAGTTTTCAATGTGCCAATTTATCTAAACATAATACATTTTTAGAAATTTATAATCCCACTTACCTTATCTAAGCTCTGTATCAGTTGACACCAGGATGGCTCGATAACTTCAACACACATGTAGTACTGGAGATGTTGGACGCAGCTGAGCATGCGCTGGCGCAGGGCGAACGCGTCCGCATATAATCGCGCCTCTGAGAACCGCTTCACTACTTTATTGTATAGCCACACCCTAAAATCATGTACTTTATCTATATTTTACTTATTATACAAAATACCGCACGCAGCCGTCCATATAGTGCTCTCGCATACAGGAGGGATATTGCTTGATGTGGTAAAACTAAAAGAATTGCGCGACGTTGGCAATGGAGCCAAAAAAGGGAATCAGTTCTATAGTAGAATTATTTTCTCCGTGCAGTTTGGGTCATAAATAATCGGAGCGGTGAAGCGAGTATTCGCTCTCTCTTTCCCTCACGGGCCTTATGGGCAGGCATAGTGATACGCATTATTGTTGTCGATAAGCGTTATCGATAGTGTATTTACTTTTGTCATTTTGTGGGTTACTGATATAAATGAAAGAAAAAAATAGATAAAACAATGTATTTATTAAAATAAGAATAATAATTATTTAAAATAAATTATTAATTAGGTATTAAAAAACTATAAGTACAAAAGTTTAGAATGTAACAAGTTATATTAAAAATAAATATAAATACTTATATCTATTTTTAAAATTAACAGCAAAAAAGATAATAATGATTTTTATAAGAATGATAATCTTTCTTTGACAAGAATGAGTTTTTATCGATAATGGCGTTGCGCCCGTGCAACATGCTCACCGCCTTAGTCGGGCTGAGGCCGAGCTTTTATTTATGACCCAAACTGCACGGAGAAAATAATTCTACTATAGTTTCAGTGACGTGATATTTACAAGGAGACAAGAATCTCAAGAAATCATAAAAAATCTTCAGACTACGCCTAGCAGACTGAAGATTTTTTATGATTTCTTGAGATTAGATATAGAAGGTAGCGCAATACAAGACTTTGTGTGAGAAAGCATTTGTTTTGCCAAAACCTAATTTTACAACCACACCACTCGCCATCGACGGGATGTACATTTCCTGGAGTTTCCACGCTCAACTAACACAAGTGCTTACTTCGTGTACAACATTGATATGAAGAGAGCTTCCCACCGAGGTGTTCATTCAGTGGCAAGAGATGGGATTTTTTCAGAAGAACGTTATAAATTTCTTAAGAAGCCGGCAATACTCCAGCTTTGCAAACTTCCATAGGCGACGGTAACCGTTTTATCAGTTGGTCCGCCTGCATCAGGAGCACCTGATAAATATTCCTGATATGTTGCCTGTAGCAACAGGCAAGAAGAAAATATTCTTGCCAACTACCTTAGTTGGCAAGAATATTTATTTCTTGCCATCTTTCTTGAAGTTAATAACCTCTCTAGGTTACTAGGCTCTTTAGAGCAGGCTAAACAGTTTTTAATTAGTTATTTTATTACTGCAAAGCTGGCAAACAGGCAGATGGCCAGGTCGTAAAATTGGTCACCATGGCATAAGCCATGGTGACAATTTGCAATTTGCAAATGGCGTTGCAAACGTCTATAAAAGGGGTAAAGGAATTAGACGGAGTATGGTAGAGGGGATAAGATATAGGTTTGTAATAGGGGGATGCGATAGGGGAAGGGGGAAGTGGCCATCGGAACTCTCACTCATCGCAGAAAACACGATTAGCTCCCGACTAACTCTTACGACGACATCAGAAATCACATCGATCGAGTCGGCCCAAAAGCTGTAACCAAGATTTTGAGGCCAATTAGCCTTACCACTTATACTAAAGTATTTTAAAAAGCTGAAGTTTTGTTTGCTTGAACGCGCTATTCTCAGGAACTACTGGTCAGATTTGAAAAATTATTTCAGTGTTAGATAGCCCATTTATCGAGGAAGGCTATATATCATCACGCTAAGACCAATAGTAGCGGAGCACCAATGAGAAATGTTTCAAAGTCGGGGTTTTTTTAACTATTACACGCGGACAAAGTCGCGGGCAGAAGCTAGTGATGAAATAAAATAGATTAAGCTTGTACAAACCTGCACAGCAGTCTCTCCACGTGTTTACAATAGAACAGATGTCTGAATATCATCTGATAGCAAGCAATGGCCTTATGGTTGAGGACAAGTGATACCGGCCATTTAACTTCCATGCCAAATGAAAATGTTTCTATACCGGTTAGTGGAGGGCAGTCCTTGTTTTGCTTATAATCTGAAAAAGTATCTACTTTATTATCTATGCCGTTTTACGGGATAAAATAAATCTTAGAGTTTATAACCATTACTGAAACAGCAATGTACTTAAATAAAACTCTCATTTGTTCATTTTTTACAATATGACCCTAGTGGCCGTCTAAAATAAACCTCCTATACGTGTGATTAATGACATGTGGGCAACCTGACAACATACTGAATTACAGCTATGGTTGTCTACATAGTAATTGCGTCGCCATCTATTGTGCTAATCCGTCATAAAAAGTATCCTAAATTGACTCCGATTCGAATTTCATTTAAATCCGTATCATTGTATTTACGTGATGCATTAACAGACAGACAGACAAAAATTCTAAAAATTGCATTTTCGGAATCTGCTGGTCCGAATTAGCCCCCTTGGTTTTAAACGCATTTTACTAACTTGAACCATTTACAGATTTATTATAGTATAGATTAATAAATAATCGGCAGACAAACACACATTCTATATCCCAAAATTGAGCAAGTTACGCTTATGTATGGGTAATATACAACGGACTACTCTGGGGCCGATCCCAGACACCCAGACCATAACAAATAACGAAGAAAATATGTTTCTGAAATTTACTATACCAGGAATCGAACCCGGAGCCTCTGTGTTTCAGTGAGGTAGGCCAGCAAAGGCCAAGCCGACACAACCGCAGAGGCCTTAAATTATATCCATAGAAGTATACGCAGATTATATACTATATTAATAAATTGGTACATTCTTAATACTATTAAAAAAGTTTCTTTGTTATTCCTTTAGAACTAGGAAGAATTACATCATTAGATAGCATAACTATGTTTCTCACGACTGTAAGAAAAAAATTATGTCTGTCATTTGGAGTTATTCTGAGACAATCAGCTGAACTTGATAAAATTCAATGTATCAACAATTTACATACATACATGCACAAACAACAGAGCGCCATTTAGGCTTAGGATCAACAATTTATAGATATATAATTCATCCAAAAGCAATAAATAATAATTAAAACAATGTCCATCACAACAAAAGGTAAATGACATACCTTGCTCATCCTCAGTTTCAATAGACAATATTTTAAACATCTGGAATTGTAAATCGTAAGGTAGGAGTTCAACCCTCATATCTTCATTATAAGGGTCGTGACTTGCAGCGGAAAGTCTGAAAAAGATTCAGGTCTATTTGATCTAATATATTTAATGCAATTTACTGTTTAAATTTCTTATCCCTATAATATAATTTAAAAAATAAATATTACGTATTCTGAAAGATATCGAAATGGAACATAAAAGAAAGATAAAATTACTGTCTTATTGCCTGGAATTTAACTGGCATTCGTTGAATCACTCAGAAGCTTATATGACACAACTTCCATAAAGACTGACAAAAATTCTAACATCAGTAATTAACGATTAGGTATTTTTGAATAGCAGTTTTTAGTTAAATCTAGGCATTCAAATCACAGACACCTCTTCAAATGTATCAAAAGGCTTTCTACATGTCATTATATTTTGCTGACTCCATACTGAAATCTTTCACTCAGGGCTAAATAACACTCTGCAATACATATGTTAGACCCAGATAATGCCGATATGCGGTTTATGATTAGCTATAATAACCTTAAAAAGAAAATTACCTCAAACATAAACCTAAAAGTGACTCCAATTTCGAAGGTATGATATCATCAATCTTCTTGGATAACTCCTGTTCTGTGGCATCCATGAATTGTACTATGAAATCGCCTTGACTCATCAAAAAATAATTCTTAACAGACTTAAGTCGACCCATTAGGTCGTATTCTTTAAGTAATAACTCTAATAATGACTTGCTGGCAAATGCGTAAGCTTTTTGTATAATGGCACCATAATTTTGTTCTCTTAAGGAATATTTAATTTCTTCTGTGTTCGTCTTTGATATTGCTTTACCTGAAATAACGTAAGTTTTTGTTTTTTTATTGCAAACCTGGCAAACAGGCAATAGGCTTGGTACTGGAAAATGGTTACCATCACCTATAGACGTTTACAACACCAAGTATCAAGCCATCGTGTTGCCACTCTTTAAAGTGCAGTTTAATTTTAAAAAAATGTAGGCATGTTAGCTAATAATAAATAATAATTGATCAATTGTTTTCAAGGAAGTGTATATGTCATGTATTAAAAACTGTTTAGTTAAATATTAAGTTGCCATAACAATTGTTCAATATTCCCTCAGCCAAATATATCAAATAGTTCAACCAAATGCTTATTTTATATATTTGGCTGGGCATCTGCTTTTTTTTATTTGTGCTCTTTTGCCACATGTACTATTTATTTCCTTGATTTTTTTCTTATCTTTACTTAATTTTATTTTATATTTTATTATTTTTACTTTACTAATAACATTGGGTTGCTAAGGCTTCTGTTACTCAAGGCTAGTTCTGGCCTGGTATCTATTTATTTATGTATGTTTCACTTTGGCTTGAAAAAGAAAAAAGCAATAAATATGGTTATACTCAATGAAATAATGAACTCCATTTAGGTGGCTCCATTAATGATAATATACCTCTATCTCTGTTAATCTCATGGAATAGTTATGCAAAAAGGTATGCAACTAAAAGGACGACCTTACGAAACATATTGAATTTAATACTTACCACACTGACTTATTACATTCAAATATTTCCCAGTTCGCAGGATAATATCAGTAAATTTGTCCAAAAACTTAGGAACCCTGTCTCTCTGGATGCAATAACGTTTTTCCCAATAATCGGCCGAATAATCAACTGGCAGCTCTTCCTTGTTTATTAGCTCATTATCTTCTATCATAAACTCCTGAAATTAGAAGTTTTTAAAGAATTTTATAAATTAAATATATGTACACTTCTAGTAGAATACTTATTAGATAATATAGACATATGTAAAAAATACTATTATAAGAGTAAACATATACATACAAGCATATTTTATGTATGAAATATAAATAAAATTTGGATGTGCATAGCGTACTACCTACAAATATGATAATTTCGAAAGATGCAGTGCTGAAGTGTATACAATAAAAGCCACAAGAAATCTAGTAATAATAACAATACAATATTACATCATATTAACAATGAAATTTACCTGAAATGGGTCAATAATAGTGCCTTTATGTATCCACTGGTCTAAGATAGAAAGATACGGTCGGCAAGCTCTTTCAGTGAGGAACAACGATATCTCCTGGGCCCTAGTGTCACCCATCAGGGTGTTTGTTTTGTCGTGAAGTACTGTCAGCACGGCGCCACCGCGCAACTCACTCTGAGAACCAACGATTATGACGTCATTTAATAACAATTTACAGATGAGAACATGAGCCTATTTGAGAAATATAATGGAAAATAATTCATTACATTTTGGGTCAAAAAGAGTTAAAATTCTTGTACAAAAAATAAAAAACCTGTATATTCTGGATGCTTGGCAAAGATCTCTTCTTCTTGTCATAAATGAACAAGGTGTGAAATGAATACCCTCCTGCTACTTCCAGGAAACAGATATCTAAAGGAGCCGATGAGTCAAACAATGCAGCAGCTCTTTTATGCCAGGTTTCTATATTTTATTTTACATCAAATTGCTTTACTACGAGTACTAGTCAAAATGTAATATAAGCTCCCCATTTAAGTAATGTCCATTTTCTACCAATGCTAAAGTAAAAGAATGGATAGTAAGAAATAAGGCGATGGAAACTACTTAACATCAGGTGGATGGACCTTTTACTTGCATACAAGCAATAATAATAACAAACTTAATACTGCAATGCCTTTCAGAATATTCTAAGATAGATTAAATATGAAGCACAGTTTATTGTATTTTATTCTGAAAACCTGGTGGATAAAACTAATAAAGTATGTACAATTAAACATATTTTCTCATATAATATAATTTATTAGCTGACCCGTGCCCATTTCGCTCGGCGTCTTAAAAAAAATAGAAAAGCACGCACGAAAACCAATATTTAATTAAGTTTTGTAACTTTTAATTAATTTACAAATGCAAAAAGCACTTGCAGTGCCTCACACGCGGATATGTGAGATTCTTTCATGAAAAATTATTGCTGTTATACATTTGACAGGCGTTGCCGTACGCACTTCACCCAGGGGTCATTAAAAAATATTATTAATCACAATCAAATCTAGTCTACGTCACTCCACCAGTAGCAGAGATTACTCCGAACATCCAAACTCACAAATTTTACCTCTTTATAATATTAGTGTAGATGTAACCTTTAAATTAATAAAATGATAAATAAACTTACTTTCCCAATATTAGTGACAATGGCAGCAAGAACTTGCATAGTGTGCATTGTGGGCAGAACAAAATACCACAATTTCTGCAAGGTCATGTTCCCAGACATGTGTTCGGTTTCTAGTTGAGCTATCATTGTCTGAAACATTACATATATTTGGATATTAAACAATTCGGACATAAGTAAATAAATTCAATACCTTACTACACATAAAGACTATAGTAGAATTATTTTGTCCTTGCAGTTTGGGTCATAAAATAAAGCGCGTATTTCGCTCTCTCTTCCACTCACGGGCGTTATGGGCGGGCATAGTGATGCGAATTATTGTTGTCGATAAGCGTAATCGATAGTGTATTTAGTTTTGTCATTTTGTGGGTTAGTTATAAAAATGAAAAAAAATATATACAACAACGTATTTATTAAAATAAGAATAATAATGACTTATAATAAATTATTAATTAGGTATCTATGTTAAAAACTATAAGTACAAAAGTTTAAAATGTAACAAGTTATATTAAAAATAAATATAAATACTTATATCTAAGTTTAAAATTAACAGCCAAAAAAATAATAATGATTTTTATAAGATTGATAATCTCTCTTTGATAAGAATGAGTTTTTATCGATAATAACGTTGCGCCCGCGCAACATGCTCACCGCCTTAGCCGGGCTGAGGCCGAGCTTGATATTTGACCCAAACTGCAGGGACAAAATAATTCTACTATAGTATTGCATCAAAAAGTGGCTATGATATACATAGATACATGGACATGACGATGAATCGGCCAGTGTAGTCTATTTTACATGTATTACATATTCAATTTCCATTCCAAGATTTAAATTTAAATCGGCTCTTTATTTTATAACTAAATTTTTTATAATAATTTTTATAGCTCACCTGGGATTTTGACATTCTACTAGTATAATAAAAGTTTCCCATTTATTATGAGTGTTTTATTTAAGTTAATAGGACTTTTAAAAATATTCCAAAAAGTTATATATTTTACAACTCCTAAACCCAATAGTTTAGGTTGAGTTTATTACATATTTTATATTATACATATATTGTGTTTATATATATTTATATGTTATTATACTAAAAAATACATTTTTATGGATTTTATTCTTTTTATCAATACAAATTTAATAATAATAATGGAAATGTGTACTCTGCTATGCCCACATGTAACTAAATAAACAAAATAATGTCATGTTTTATATTATACATACATACATACAAAACTTCACGCCAGGTCCCTTGCAGGGTAGGCATGAACAACAGAGCGTCATTTAGGCTTATTCTTACACACCTCACTTGCTTCTTTGACATTCATTCATATTAAATGAAATAATTATATTATTAGATAAAACTTACGTAATAATCCTTCAATAAGATCTCGATTGCTGCTACCAAAGCATGTAAAACTTGCCCTGACCACATATTGCAGTGCTCAATAAATCTCCTCACAATTGAATAATTTGATGCTAATGGCAACATTTGTTGGACGATTTGTTTCAGTGCATCATCTAAATCTTCCGTTATAAGGAATGTACGTGAATCAAATGTATCTTTTACTGTTTGGTGTACAATATAATTGCCGGGGACCCCAGAAAATACATAAAGTAGCTCATCAATGATAATGTTCTCCTGTGACGCTATTGGAACACCAACTGAAATATAAATAACACAAGAAAAATATTTTTAACACTTGTATTGAAAGTTAATACAAGTGAATGAATAGTTGAAAGTCGACTGAGACACTTTTTATCAGTAGTACCAGAGAATAATAAGTTATTTTTTTGAGAAATATTGTGTGAAATAGAAGAATGAACTTAATGTTTATACAGTTATTAAAATTATTTATACAACTATTATAGTACAAAATCCATGAAAACTACTAAAAACTTCTACATGTGTAGGAACAGAGAAAGAGGACTGTTGTTAGAGAAGATAAAACAGCCCACAGACACGTGTTATGGTATTTATCAGTCTGAATGGCTATCGCCCCTGGTCTAGGGTATGTCTATATAACAACTTGAGCTGTGTTTTGGCATTAATGGCCAGGTTTCAGACTCCCATAAGAGAGCAGCAACACATTTGTAGCACTGTTGTTGCAAAACTCTATGGGTGATGGTAACCACTTTCCAACAGATGGGCGAGCCATCTGCCTGTCTGCTAAACTCAGGCAATAAAAAAAACAAATAAAAATAATAAAGGTATTTTAGAGCCCACATTTTATATTAAACACATGCCATCTAGCAAATTATGTTATTCCCATGTGTTAACTATGCAATTGCACTAACATCACTTATATTAAGTATAAGAATGAAAACATCAGAAAACATATTTTAGTGAGTTAACTAAACCTGGGATTTCAGTCAGTGACACTAAACAGTTTGTTTTCTTCTATAATCAATAAACATGTGATAATTGTAACTGTATAAATAAATGCACCAGTCCAATAAAACTATCTATGTGCTGTATCCTCTTTTCCAGGTTTGAATTCAATAACATATGTGTGATAAAACAAAATAAAAATATATATATATCTTCACCTAAAGAAGCGACAATAGGCATAGGCTCCTTAGGAAAGTCCCATGACATAGCAGGATGGTCCTTTTGCCAATTTGGTAAATCCAAACTGCCATACCAGTTTGGCCTTAGTTTTGATTCCTTCTCCTCAAATGATTTCATTACTAACTTTTTGCTTTCATCCACTGCTTTTAATAATTTGTCCTTGATCTGCAATGACAAGGTTTTTAAATAGAACACAAAAATGTTCAAATCGATGAAAGTGTGTTTGTATATTTCATCCTCATCACCATATTAAAGTAACCAATTTTTATGAAATCCTAGCAAACACAATATGCAAGATTAATTTGATTCAATAATATATATCTAAATTTGATTTTCTAATTATACTATACAAAAAAATATCATACCTGTGGCAGATCCTCTTTTGTTATCTGATGTTTATTATCACCAAGTATTGGTTTTGGTGAAATTTTGGGCTTTGATATTCTAGATTTCTTCTCATCACAAACCAATTTATAAAATAATGCTATGATATTTGGTAAGTTATCTATGCTGTAAGAAAATATAAAATAGACTACAATTTTGATGATCTGACTTTTACTTTTTGTAATATATCTGTTCTGTACTGTAATTAAAACAATTCAGCTATTTGACATCTCAAATACAAATAAGATTTAATTTGTAAGCACGAGTGTTGAAGTAACAGAGGAGACTTACAACCGTGCATCAATACTCTAGTATTTGTAGCCTTGTGTTAATAAGCTGATTAGTGCTAACCAAGTCTCTGGTTTGCCTTTCAATTTATGGTACTAAGGCAAGCCGTCCAAAAGATGACAACAGAACTTTATGCACAATACATGTAAATTGTATATAAGATTAACAGTGGACCGACCACAGTCTCTTCTTGACTCCAGTAGTAGGCCCTCATGTAATGAAATACAACAGACTGTTAAATAATCGCTTTAAACATACTGGTAGTGTCTTTATTCCGGATTGACATGCCCACATAAACTGGAACGCCATTTGAATTAGTTATTATAGTCAAGTTGAGTATATTATGCTCACCTTCTATGTTTAAGCTCCTCGTATTTTTTTAAAAATGTCTTAGCATTGGAGGCTTTGAGCGCCAACTTCTGTGCATAGTCATTTGCTTGCTTGGAAGATAAATTGCTGTTACCGTAGTTAGGATCATTCTGGATATAGTCTAGTACCGTATCCGCTTCTAAATTACATCTGTGAATCCAATAAAAAGGACATTAAAACCAATTAAAAATGGTACTTTGGGACAGACGAAAACACATATAAATCTTGTGTATACAAACACTTATACTGACCCTAAAGCATCCAGAAGCTCCTTAATGGTACTCTGCATTTTATCTCTCGGTAATATCCAGTTTTGATACATTTATTAATCGTAAAATAGATAAAACAATTGCTTTTTGAGATTCATTCGAACATAAGTTTGACAGTTGACATTTTAAAACAAACAGTCGCGCCGCGCTATAATCATATTCATAGCCAATATTGCCATCAAAGAAACTATAATCGTACATTAATGAAAAGTCGATATAAATTATAGTTCATTTGTCTTATTCTTTACTATCGGTTAAGTTCCATGTGAGTAATTTCAAATTTCAACCGATGGTAAGGCAGGTAAGTAAAATGGATATTAAGATACAGAAAGCGGCCGATAGTCGAATAGAAAAAGAATAAAGGCGGAAACAAATTATCAGACTTATCCATAATCCATGATTGGCAGCCCAGACTGATAAATGTACACGATCGTTGTGTGTACACTTATCACACGCCGTTAAGGACGCGGCGTGCAGAGTTGCAGACTTGTTTGATGGCTGATTCCACAAAGAGCTATTAACGAATACGAATAAACATGCCGAGTAGTCAAATTTAGACCAGTTCTTTGGAATCGCAACGGCTTCGCGAAGTGAAACATGAAAACTACCATATTTTTAATGTTTTTTTTTATAGCAATGCATATTAATGGACAGTATATTAGTAAGGTGTTGTAGAAAATTTTGCTTTTTAGCTACTCCTGAAGTATGTTTCTTTTTTAAAATATTTTATTCTTTACCTCGCGCAAACGCGTTTCTTTCGAGTCAGACTCCCGAATTCTTCTGACCTTTTGACGCTCAAATGCGTCCTCACTCCGCGCATATTGCTCACGTCCGTTTTCGACTGACAAAAACATTCAGATTTCTATAGGACGTCCAAACGCTTCTTGGACGTAAGATAGATTGCACAATTCAATGTACATACATACATACACTATCTAGATACCTATAAGTCGCGGCTGTCAACTATATCCCTCAGCCGCGTCTAAGAACTTATTTCCACCTTGAGACTTGACTGCTTGGATAATTATTTTGCTCAAAGTATGCTTCTTCAGAAACGATACACTACGCTAACGAATAATCCAATCATCAAAACATTATTTAAACGCTTTTTCCGGAATTGAGTTTAGTTTTCGTCACGAATTCTCCTATGGGTCTTCTACCGAATAAAAACGGGTGCCACGAAGTGGTAATTTGAGTTTAGGAAAAAGCAAGAAGTCGTCTAGAGCCATATCTGGTGAATAAGGTCTCTCGATCCAATCTGTTGAGATTTTGGTCAAAAATTCGTTAACAATTATGGCCTTGTGCGAAGGCGCATAACAGTAGTGCCAAATTCAAGAATTTACTCTCTTAATCGCCGCATAACTCTCCATTAATATTCTTTATTTACCGCTTAACTTTCCGGTAAGAATTCTGAGTGCACAACACCGCGATAGTCAAAGAAAACAGTCAACACGACTAGCGTGGCTTTGTCGGTTTCGGTCCAGTTGGAAGGCGCCACTCCGAAGCTTGTTGACTAGTTTGCATGTCAAACTCGTACACGTCTCGTCACCAATAACTTTGTCAATAAACACTTGCAACGAAACTCGGTTTGAACAAGATAATTATGTCGAATAGTTTTGAAATATGAGTATATTTCCGATCACTATAGTTATTTTTGGGCTTCATAACAATATTATAATAACAGTGGAGGTTCTTCCCTCCTCTGGGCCGTTATTTGTCACGCCTGTACTATTCACATCTAAGTACCGATGCGGTTTTAAATAAAGCACGTTTACCTAGAAATCCTCGAATACTTTTCCTTCAACGTCAGCACGTGGAAATTGTAACAACGGGCATATTAAGCTGGCATTACAGCCTGAAGCATATCATATTGTCTGCCAAGATTCGAACCGCGAAATCGTTGGATTAAGACGCGGATATCTTAGTAATAATAAATTACATCTCACAAAATACTATGGGCCTTATAGAAATAAATATAAGAATAATAATTCGTAAATAGGTACTGGTTGTTTTTAAATTTTGATTTATGACTTCTCTGTTTGAACAAAAGTTCATTTGTATTTTTTATAGCTGTATGCAGCTTAATATCACATGAGTAAATAAATGAAACATAGTTAAAGCTTCATACAACCGAGCGAATTGGTTGCACTACTACAAGACCGCGGGGCATGTGTGCGTGACCACTGGCCGCTTGTCGCGTACGCGGCGAGTCAGGCAAAAACCAGTTTACGCCAGCACAGGCACATCCAGTGGACACACTCAGGGGCGGCCCGCGGCAGTGCGACGCACGTTGTTTTGTTAGCTGCATGTTTGAATACTTTAATGTTAAAACGTGGTATTTTATTAAGATAGATAGATAGATAGATAGATAACACTTTATTGTACACCAATACAAACATGAACTTAAAGACTAAAATTATATCTACTTATGTACAAAAGCGATCTCTTCCAGACAACCCCAGGAATAAATTGAGATGATAATGGCGATGGTGGTATACGTAACATATAGTACGAACTACTTACATTTTAATAATAAATACATACATGATATATATACATATATGAAGAAATTTTATATATTACATAGATATATACTTAATATACATACCATACAAATACATATCTACAAAATATATAAATGAATTTAAATATCATATTCCAACGACAGGTATTTTTTGATCATAGTTTTAAATATCGCTAGCGATTTTGCTTGTCTGATAGTAACAGGAAGTGCGTTCCAGAGCTGTATAGCCTTAACAGTAAAAGAATTGTTATTAAAAGTTGAGATATGCGCAGGAGTGTTCAATTTAAGTTTAGTAGAAGGGCGTAAATTATGAGAACATGAAAGAAATTCAAAATTTTGTTTAAGGTAATCAGGAGTACTAGGGACAAATAAAATACTATAGAGAAAAGCAAGGATGTGAGTATTCCGGCGAAATCGAATTGGCAACCTTGAGTTTTTTCGGATTCAGAGACATGTCATATTGCGTAGTCCAATATGAACCTTATGCAAAAGTAAGTTAAGTATATAAATATTATTAGTATTAAAGATTGTCAATTTGATATGCCATGTGAGTGTTTCCCGTTAGATAACTTGAAAAACTTTGCTAGATTCAGAATTTACCACACCATTAAAAGAAATAACAAATTATTAAAAACCAAAAATAATAAAAAGAAAATTATTAGAGTAAGTAATTTGTAAAGTATTCTATTTTATCATACTGAATAACAAAACTACTTAACAATTTTTTTTTTTGTCTTTACCTATTGTGACGACCCTACCAGATAGGTAACAATTTTGCACGTTCTTAGGAAACTTTATTCTGTACCGTTTATTTACTCATGTGTTAATATACCCCATCGAAATCGGCCTACTAATTTTAGGTGAATCCCGAACAAACATATAATTAGATAAGAAAAATATTCCATTGTGTTCTCCGTCGTTTATACTATAGTATATTCCAGTAGGGTTTTTTAAATGTCTAAATTGTACAGACACGGCTTGATTAGAATTTTATAATATATAGATTTAAATTTTATTTTACATACATACATACATAACTTCACGCCAGGTCCCTTGCGGGGTAGGCACGAACAACAGAGTGCCATTTTGGCTTATTCTTACACACCTCACTTGCTTCTTTGACATTCATAGCTCTTATCATGCACGCTCGTCTGTTCTTAAGGCTCCTGATATCACCTTCTGCTAGTACACGATCAATTTGATCATGGAAGATGTGTCGTGGCCTTCCGCGACTTCTGCATTCATCCACTTTTGCATTTTATATCTGTTTAGTCATTCTTTCATCATACATTCTTTCCACATGCCCGAACCACCGGAGCATTCCTTTATTTTTTATTTTAATGTCTATTAAAAAACCCTACTTCTTTTATCTTTATTTTTCTTGATGTTACTATGTATATGAAAATAATAAGGGTTCAAAAAGACATTTATATTATTATTCAACATAAACCATTTTTGTTATATCATAGCCATAGTAGTGCGATTACAATAGCGCTCAAAAGATGTACATTCGAGAGGCTGGTAATCGGATTTTGTAAAACGATAAAAAACACATTCAAGGCAAATGGGAAATAGCGTAAAAAGCGGCATCTCAAAGCAAATGTTGTGTGACAAACGCAATTTTTTTCACGTCTGTCGGTGCGTCACAAAAGCTTCAACACAATTTCGGCAGCCGCTGCTCATAGCCCTCTCACGTGAACAAATAGAATACGATATCTGTTTTGATTGTTTGATAGCAAAACTAAAGGGCCGCCACTTGTACCGAATATTGTCGATTCACAAGTTATTGTTGTCGTTTTATTATGAAAGAAAATGGTGATAGGTGTCGGTAGACAAACGTCGCCGACGCAATGTGGGAATTGATAAAATACAGTTGTTGTACTTTTATTTATTTTACTTGAAATATCAGATTCATCCTAAATTTCTTATTATACAGGTGGGTTGAAATCTGGCATTAAAAAGTTTTAACACAAAAGTTTACTTTATATTTGAACTAGATTATGCCCGCGACTTCGCCCGCGTGGTGAGTTTTTTAATTATCCCACGGGAACTCTTTAATTTTTCGGGATCAAAAGTATCCTATATGTTGACCAAGGATTAAAGCTATCACCATATAAAATTTCATTTAAATCGGTCTAGTCTCGGAGATTAGCCGGTACAAACAGACAGACAAACAGAGAAACAAAAATTTGAAAAAAACTAAATTTGTTCTATTTCACTTCTTACATTCCCTTGACTCGGTTTTTAGCATTTTTTTCATCGTACAGAAATTTGATCTCTACAATGTTATTATTATGTATAAATTAATTTACTCTGTAAACAAGTTGGGAGGTATGTATGGAAGGTATGGTATAGAGGAATGGAATGGAAGAAGGGGATAGGCCGAGGGGAAATGGGTCATTGGAACTCTCACTCATTGTATGAAACTCGTGGTGTCACACTGATCCAGCCGATCAGTTTAAAATGTTGTTCATTAGTATTTACCAAATACCGTGGTGTTGTTTATTGATCGTTAAGCTAGCAGGTAGTGTATTGATGGATGTCAGTATTTACCTTGTATGTCTAGATTTCTGGATTCTGGAATGACCGTTTTTTAAATACTGACATCTGTCAGTACAGTACAGTAGGTTAGACGATCAGTAAATACCGTGGTATCCACAGAGCACATGCAATACGGTACCGTATCAGTACGTAAGCGACAGCTGAATAAAGGATAAATTCAAATGTGTGCATTTTTCTCTCCGTTTTACCCAATATTTTGCCAATTACTTTGTCTTTATTCTTCTTTTTTGCCAAGCGCTAAGATAGCACCCACAAAGCTGTAGTTTTTTGATTTGATAAATACTGAATGTCTGGCCTTGCGTGTTTATTCCATCGACAGAATAGGATCCATCAGTATTTATCACACTTATGAACTAAATTATAAACTGAACGTTTAGACCTCGCTTAAGACCTGTAATCAAGATAATGAATTGAGCATGGCTCTGCCACGTCCAAATGACTAATTTTGTGTATAAGGACTTAACTCTAAGTCGTAAGATATTAATAACAAGAAAAAAAATAAAGTACCCCATTCGTATATACTTACTACAAAGCTAAAATAAGATAAGAAAAGTAAGTAGTTAACTCGCTACTTAAGTAATGTAAGTAATGTAAATCAGGCTTCATAGTAACTATTTAGTCATTGCTATAAAGTTAACTTTCCACAAACACGGTCATACTTATTTATTCTTTGAAAGTGTTCAAGATTGAAAAATATAATTGTTGAAAAAAATTTAAGTGACAACCCCTCCATAAACACCTGAGTTTATGTTCTCAATGAAAAACGACATGCCTTTGAAATCAGTTCCTGTGATGTTAGACAGGGATCGTCATTCTTTTGGCTTAATTTATGTGTTTTTATACGGCTACTACTCTATAAATGCGATTTTATTGGCCGCGGGACATTTACTCATTTATAAAGTGGAAAAATGGTAACACCGAAGAAGCTGACAAGGCCCCTTCCTAGAAAATTTAAACATACTCTGTATAAAAACTAAACTATCAATTGCTATAATATTAGGAATTTATACCAATGTATAAATTGTATTCTTCTCGAGGCTTCTTTCATTTAAGTTCTGCACCATATAACAGCCCTTTCTTTTTATAAATACAACAGCACCTACGTCGACTGGGAACTGTTCCAGTTATAGAGGTAAAAAGTAGTTTAATTAGGTACAGATACATGTAAATCGGTTTGTGATGATGGATGACATGAATTTCAATGGTGAATATGTGGGCTATCATTAGAAAAGCCTAGAAATCAATAAAGCTATTTGATGTGATATTGTATTTAAGTAAATTGTGGACATGTTTTGTCCTTAAAAAGTCTATAATAAGATATAGATTTTTTATAACCTTTAAACTGTACGTGTAGGTTTAAAAAAAGGTATTATATAAATAAACAAATGAGTTGATTTTTTTTTATTTACTATTTATATTTTGTATTTCTAGTCATGTAGGGTTCCAGTATTTTATTGCTACATCAATGGGTTCCAGACTACAGCGATAAAAAAAATCGGTGCAATACTTTAATGTGCGTGGACAAACACTTAGCTAATTCATTTTGACTGTAAATAGTCATGTACTTCATGAAGAAAACACGGTTTTTACGATTCCCATATAGACATTTGACAATCGCAACTTGGGTCATTGTTAAAACACATTCGTTGACATAATCGCACATCACGCACCCATGTTTGGCAAAAATACATTGTTTCGCGTGTCCGTGAACAATAGAGTTAACAGTAAAACTGTTTTTCATTCCGCTCGGATACGGACACAGAACTTCGGCAGACGAAATCGCGGTTCGCGGCGACGCGTTAGTCTTGATATTCCATACTTGCCAACAAAGGAGTTTTGGAGTTCTCTATACATCCAAGGCCGTCTTTACTCGGGAGTGCGAGGGATGCGTGGCACCGGGGCGCTCAGACCCAGGGACCAAGAACCGATCATATCATAACCACCATACCTAATCTGCTATTTTTGAAAATTATCTAACATCGTCAAACAAATTTGTTTTTTAACAATAAATAAAACCGACTTCAAATTAAAAAGTATAAAATAAATATTTAACTGGCTTTTTTCTACAACATCTTGAAGTCAAGTAAAACACAAAAATACAACATCAATTTTACAAAATATAGTAGTTTTTATGTTTTACTTCGCACCGACTTCAAGATGTCGTAGAAATAAGTCGGTTAATATTTATTTTATGCTATTTAGTTTGAAGTCGGTTTTTTTTCTAAAAATACATATTTTTACTTTATAGTTTAGAAATAATATATTGAGCGATTTTAGAAGTTATAGTACTGCCACGCGTATATAAACAAGGTTATTAATACGCAATTAATAATACGCAGAGACAGTCTGTCAATTTACTTACATGCAAATAAAATAAGTCTTGTTGGCCAAAAATAATGAAGTTTTATGGATTTAAATAAAACAACCCACAGCCATGTGGTAGGGTGTTTGCCCAACTGAATGACTACCACCCCTGGTCTAGAGTATGCTGCCATAACAATATTAAATTTTCTCAAGGCCTGTCTCCCTTAAGAGAGCAGAAGTGCATTTGTAGCACCATTGGTGTTGCAAATGTCCACAGGCGATGGTAACCGCTTACCATCAAGTGGGCCATCTGCATGTCTGCTCAACTCCTATTAAAAAAATGATGTAGCCACTAGCCCTACTTTGACAAACACAATTATAAGCTTCTCATAGTATACTATAACATTGTAATTCGGATTGGATGACGACATGCACGAGTTGGTATGCGGATACATTGGCATTTCAGTGCAGGTTTACTGAGGGTTGCACATTGACGCATAATATCCCGATGATAAACGTTTCAACCAAAACATTATTTACGTTTCATTATCAAAAACCAATGCAAAATATTTTTTATTTAACATTTTTTCTTCAAGTGACATTGACAAACAACATTAGTTACATTACTCGTGATAAGACAACGGAGAATATTATTAGGGTTGATTTCAGACCATAACCATCAACAGAATACCTCTTCGCTCAACTTTTAAGGAAGCATTTGCCATTATAAGTCGATAAACAAAAGAAGAAATGGTAAGTAGGATGCGCTACAAAGATTAAGGTATTTGAGCCGACGCGATTACATATTGTAATATTATGAGTACGTAAGTACTTAGTCGTAATATTCTAATTATTTCCGTGTTGGCACAACTGACAGTATTTAGAACGTCGATCTAGGACCAACGGGGTGTTGCGTCAGCGGAAAGGTTGCGGTGTCTGCGGTTACATCAAGACGTGTTTATTGCGCTTGCGCCTCCCGTAGTTACCCAATAAATGCTGTAAGCTATCAGCGACAAGCCACTGTAAGCCCTTTTGCTGGAAGTTAATATTGTTTCCTATTCAATTTGCGCAAGAGATGTTTGTTTAGGTATGGCGCTGGGAGTTAGCTCCCTCGCTCAAAGAAATTCATCAAATATCTTTCATCATATACGTAACGATAATTATTGTATTGTGTTGATGTACTATTATTTTAAATTACTATTTTAGTACTTAACTGAACCCATTGTAATACCTTAATTGTGAAACGGGGTCTAAGTAGCCTTAACCGTGTCTTACTTGCGGTGACAAACATAGACAGTACAGGTGAAAAACATAGACATCTCTGTGGTGCAATGGGCCAACTTGGTTCAGTGTTGAAATAAATAAATATGTATACCTAAAATATGCTATTAAAGCAAAGTTCTGTGATACCTTGACCTAGTGCTGCAAAAAACAAAACAAAATCCATTAACTACCCCTACTAATATTATAAATGTGAATGTAAGTTTGTTTGTTACGCTTTCACGCGAAAACTACTCAACCGAGCATCATGAAAATTTGTACACATATTCTTGGAGGTATTAGAAGTAACATGAACACTTTTTATCAGAAGACAGAAAGTAGTTTTATATAAGTGTAACTGTAAAAAAATATTTTAGTTTTTACAAAGTTATGGGGCCCAACAGGCCCCAGTCGCCACTACGCTGGTTTTAGAATAAGTAAGTACGGCAGAAATGTAACGTACAAATAAATCAGTGGGCTGTGAACGTGTTAAACAAAACTACGATTAAGAAATTATGATCTAATATTATCCAACAACATAGTAAACATAAAATAATCCACGTAGTATAGAAAAATAAAGCAACACGACAATAAATAAATTTGATTCATCAAATGTAAGACATATAATTTGAAGAACGTTTAAAGTTCCGGTAGGTTCATGGAAATGCCCATTTTCACGGTAAATATGCGCCGGCGCAGTGTCGCACGTGGCCCGGAGGCAGAGAAGCGGGGAGGTGAGGGATGGCGAGGGGCCGGGTGCTGAGGCCGCGCCGGGAGTCGGTGACCGCACATGCGTCGCCTTGCATAAGGAGCCGCCTGTCTTTGTATTCCGGTAAGGTCGCGGACTCCCCAACTAGCGAGAATGGTGCGAAACTATTCATGTTGACACTTCTCGCGTACCTGTTAACAATTGTCATTTTTTTGTCATTGTCATATTGATGAGCAACACCCGGAGTTCCATGAAAGAGCTGCATATCATTAACAACGTCAGATAAAGTGGCCGCTTATGGTCGTACGCTCACATATTCACGCGCGAGTTTACAGAAGCTTTCTTTGGTGTAAATGAACATTTTAACGTGAGGGATAAAGAATTTTTAGTTTTACACACTATAACAAAATTTTGGAAATACCTCTAGTTCTTAAAAATTAAAACAAAGCATATCTATGAGATGGAGGTTGTCGATTAGATATAAAAAAAATAGCTGAGAAGTGTCCCAGTGCTACTTGGGTTTCCATTTTGTTCGCCAAATAAGAATACAGTATTTGCACCAATTGAGTGAAATGTTCGTATCACGCATTTTCAAACTGAACTAGATACACTACGCGAACTAATTTGCCTACTTCAGGCAATAAATAGATAGTAAAAATAAATTTCCATAGTTTTGTACCAATTTTGAATTTTATAGGACCATAAGCTGTGCCCGAGACTTCCTTTATTTATTTATTGAGAAAACCAACAGCGAACACACCAATATAATATAAAACCGTTTACAATAAAAAAGTAAGGCCAATAACAGGTTTTCCTTATAAACTACCACTTTAGTAATAATTTTACAAACAAAGGTTAAGTAGAAATAAAAAAAATTAAAGTAGTTCATAATTAACACTCATCGTTATTCGTTATATTTTGGCCAATTTAAACAATATATCGACTATTTAAAGCCTAGTTATTCTGATGTATAAGCAATACTACTGTTAAGTTTCATGAAAATCTGTCCATAACTTCTTAAGTAAAAGAATAACAAACAACCACCCTCACAAATGTTCTCATTTAAATATTATATTATTTAAGGATTGAAGGGTTTTAGCTTATATATAAAAAGTATATATCTATTCCTAAATTCCAATGGTAAACAAGTCCTTAAACATAAGGTTTGTAATACACCTACTTGTGAGTACTTACTGGTGACAATGCGATGCATCAATATGCGTCGGAGACGGGCGCTTCCTGCTGGCCGCGTTCCCGCAACCACTATGGTAATTTAATTGTACAATGCGACAACATAACGTATTAGTGGTATTTATTAAGTACCTTTGGTTCAGCTCTGAGGTAACAGAGGAAACCTAAAACTTTTCTATTTTATTTTAAGGATTTTTTTTTCTATTTCTTCTTGTCCACTATTAATCTTTCTATTTTTGGATTAATAAGAATTGGAAAAGAAGAATACGTCTGAAATATAGGTTTCCATTTCATGTGTAGTTAAAATATGACTTAGGATTTTACAAAACTCCGCTCACTAACTACTGTTGGAGAGCAACTTCACCCGTGTTTATAACTTCGGGACTTGCAATAATTAGTAATTTTGGTACATAAGTGACAATATCCGCCCTAAAACGTCTCATAAGTGAGCTCTAGGCTTCCCACTTAAGACAAACGGATCGTAGATTACCCCAATAAGATTGTTTACATTGATTGGCTACTTCTAAAAATCAGTTATTTTGGGTGTTATATCTGCACTGTTCTTCGTTGCCGTCAATACCTGATAGTCATAACAATATGCAGATTAGGTTCGAAAAATGCTTAGCTACCAGGTTCCACGATAAGCCTACAAGTATATAATTGTTACAACTCAGGTCCTGACAAAAACAAAATCCATCTGCTTGTCTGAAACAAAATAACATTTATTACAACTGGCATTTGAACTAATAACCAATAGCATTGAAACTATTGTAATTCTTTTATACTCGTCTTCTTTTGTTTACTTATTGGCATACGGCCTATTGATATATTGTAGTCATTAGCCAGGTGTTACGGATTTCAAACTACAAGCTGATTCTAGGAAATTCGGTCCACATTGCCGGGCGGACATATTGCATTTGTGCAGTATGAAACAATGATCCGATGGAGATAGGTGGCAGTCGAGCGAGACCGCAATTAAGGCGACATGAGTGTAAATTCGGTAATCTATTAGTGACGGACTTTGCGCGTTTTATTGAATTACGACTTTCTGCATTACATTTGAATTTGTTGTGTTGGGTTAAATTTGTACCTGTATTATACGTGTTTGTATAGTTCTAATAAACTCTATTATAATTCTAACGGCATTTTAATTAGAGTCCCGCTAAACTTGTAATATTATAATTATTAATTATTAACAATATTTTTATTTGCGAGCTCAACTTATGTCAAACCTTATGTTCAGATAAAGTAATTTCTAGTAGCGCTAGAGAGACTTGAATTCTAATGCTAAGAAGGGTTTTCCCGTCATACGATGAATGTTTTCCTTAGCTAGGTTAGTTCCTTGTATAGTTTCCATGACAATCAGGTACGTGAGCCCTGCAAGCTGTTGGGGCCGTTGACACCGCGGACCATGTCGGCGTTGTGCCAAATGTGAATAATAACTATGTACAGAACGACCCACACGTGTTAGAAGCACCAAATTGTATTCAGATCCTTGTATGTCATTAGAATTTCAATAAGACGATATTATCTAAGTACGTTGTAATGTATATTTAACCGGGCAAAAGCGATACGAAGAAAGCAAGCGAATCGTTATTTTATATTTATTAAGTATGTACTTTATACTAGTTGTCTGCCAATGGTCAAAACACAGCAGTAGGTATAAAGTAAAAAAAATAAGTGTAAGCATTATTGAGGTTCTTTTGTCTTAGAAAAAAATTCTAATATCATTGCATTTTTTTCAAATTTTGGTAATATATTGAAATTTTAGCCATATTATTATATATTCGACTATTAAACCATCGCATATGTGTTTAAAATGGAGTATAGTTTCCGGCACGAATCTTGAGCGTTGTCGGAACAGTAGGGATCGCTTTGCGAATTGTAGTATTGTAATGTATGATTTATCGACATATCGACAATATTATGTATTTGTCTCTTTTTCGAAAGGGACAATACCTCATGCTCCGAAAAACGATCAAAATTACACTGTTCGTAGGTAAAAGTGACCGCTCAAGAATCGTGCCGAGCTTTTCATTAAATTATAGTTATGGTTCTGATTCTAAGAAGATATTCTAATTCTACTTATCGTATATTTAAGAGAAAAAACATAGTATTCACTTGTACTTCATGTTTTATTGAAAAGACATAAAAAAATCGACCATGAAGAAAACTAAACATTCAAATCAATTCAGTCGTAACGTTTAGAATATGTATTCATATTAGACAGTCAGTGCGTATTTCAAACTTTGAAACAATAGGGTGTTCACAGTTCAATACGCCGCAAATTATTGCACAGTGAATTAATATAGTGTATTTAAATGTTATAAACTTTTAATAGACAGACAAAAAATATGACGGACTATATTTGGCATGGTATTTGCATTTGTTGTTTGTGTTAGTTGTTGTATTTTGAACATTAGAACACTGATTCACAGGTCACTGTATTAAAATTATTGCAATTATAATAGATTAATGGAACACAATGATTCCTTTGTATTTATATAGGATATAGAAAGGATACATTAATAATGGTTAACGGTAAATTCTTTAAACGGTTTAATTTGTATAGGTTGTCTGCAATTAATGGATGGATTATGCGAAGAACATGACAGACATGATGATGTGCGGTGTGACAGAGGTCGTATGCCAGAATAGAGGAGTGTGTAAAGAAATATTTTCCTTCCATACTCCTCTGTTCTGGGTCTGGCCGTACTGTGCCGTCCCCAAATATTTTTTGCCACCTTAGGCAAACTCGAAAAATGCCGCCCCCACTGAAGCTTAAGAAAACTTCGTTAACCACAATAACTGTATATATTGAGTTAATATATTGATACAGATTTTATTACGGAAAAATGCTTATAAAAAAAAGAAAAATTTATATTGAAAAACAAAGATCACACTTTTTTATATTTTTGTAGTTCAAGCGTTTTTGCAGACATTTTTCAGGCATCTTTGCCGCCCGTAAATTTAACCGCCGAAGGCAGTTGCCTAGCGTACCTACCATCTCAAGTCGCCCCTGGATAAGGTGAAAAGAAAAGAGAAAGGTAATCTGCATTTTAATGCTACCAATAAAATATTCAATTAAATAAATTATTTTGGCAGTTGACCTTAATATGTGTAATCATTCGATAACCTAAAATATGTGATATCATCGTAAAATACAAAAATGAAAATACTTTTATTTATAAAAACAACGATAAAGTTCTTGTTCTCCCTCTTGACCTCGTCATGTGGTGAATACAATCGTAGGTATTCTGTAAGTCCAGATGAATAAACATTTAGTCATCGCAGAAAAAATACTAGGTATTTGAAATTCCATTGTCGTCTCCGTAATAATAATATTTATAAATCAACAGACAAACACACATATTATGGTACCTATATTTCCAAACTAAACAAATCTGTAATAAACACTTGACAATTTTGAGCCTGTCCAAGACAACCCATACCAGAGTAAATAACAAAAATATAATATTTTGGAATTGAACCTGGGATTTTTACGTTATATTGAACTGAGCGGGTCAGGATCAATCTGTAGACTTCAGAGGCCTACTACAGTACAAGATGAGGAAAGATCTGTAAAAATGGTTGCCCATCGATAAATAACGTTCAGCAAACGATAATACGCGTTGGTAACAAAATGCAATACGTGTTTTTATATTCCAAGAAACGACATGCCTATGTGACCGGAAGCGTTACGGCAACATTCCTGGTATCAATCGCTATAAAGTGATTTTCACATGGTATAGGTACGTGATAATACGTAGCCGCGTAATGTTGATGTGTACACCTATGTAATAAATTTACTTAAGTTTGTTACCAGTTTGACCGCCAAATATCGTCATTTGTATTCCAAGTGACCAGTTCTTGCGCACATAAACCAGTGCTTGCGTTTACCTCATACATTCTATAAGCAAAGCTTTATAAAACACTTATCCTATGTTATCCTAGTATAATATGTGTATTTTTGAAGTGATACCTTCTTATGGGAGGGTAAACCGCTTCGTTACGTAACGCGTTACGGCGCCAGTCTGTCTGGCTTCCCTTTCTCCCACGTTAGATTTGTTTAAGTTATCATTTCTGTTGGGTGGCCTGAGACGCGTACCGTCTTTTTTTATTTGCCTTTTTTTTTAAATATTATATGGTTTGAAATTGTATATTTTGGTGGGCAATAAAGTGTTATCTCGGTCTATTTTAATTCAAATGCAACTTACTTAGGCCTATGTCTGCTGTTGCGAAAACAAGCCAATCAATTAATATACTTTATCCCTTTTAAGGTATAAAATTTATTATCATTCATTCATCTGGGATACTACCTATATCTTATAACTAATATATTACTTCATTTTAAAAATAAATGAACTATACTACTACTTATACTATAGATAAAACTATATTTACAAAATAAAATAAATCTATAAGTAAAAAAATTATTCCAAGTCGCTGTCAGCGGGAAGCGTACCCAAAAAAAAAAAAAAAAAAAATTCCAAGTCGCTGTCAGCGGGAAGCGTACCCAAAACGCTGGTCGCATTTCCGCGTTGGATAGCAACGCTGATTGGTCGCCCTAGGTGCAAGACAGCCTTATGGTAATTCAGGTTGTTTAATAGTTTGGTTTTTTTTTTTTTTTTTTTTTTTTTTTTTTTAATAGTTTGGTTTATATTATACCGTTCCTCGTTTTTCAGTCAAGATGATTTATTCTTTCTATTCTATAACAGATGGCGTTAAGAAGCAGTTTCCTCATATTTTTTCCATAGAAAATTTGTAAACAAACTTTAGCTTCTACTACTTGTCACGAGATGGCAATAAGAGACCAATTGCTAACCACTGAAAATGTTATTATGTTGAATAGACTTTAAACACAAATTTTGAAAACAAGAAATATTCGTTTTAAATAAATAAATTTCTTGTAAATGCTTAAAGAAATTTTAATGTAATTATCCAAATTAAATGGCAGAAATGAAATTTTTATGGTGGATTCATCATTACTGTGCATATAACACCCACTTTACTCATAGCCCGTTCCTATATTTTTTTAACCGTTCATTTGCTTTACTATTAGTTAAAATTTTGACATAAGCTCCATACAAATAAGTATGACGCTTACGTCAAAATGGTTACCGATAATAATGCAAATGAGAGGTCGATAAGATGTAAGAACGAGCCATGTGTAGTAATCTACCACACACATGGGATAGAAACAAATGTGTGTCTTCTTGACCCGTTGTATAATTGTTTAAGTTAAAATAATGGTTGGCGTTCATAAGTGCACCTAATCAAAAGATAAAAAAAATCAGTACACATAATATGTACCCCATATTAATGTTTATGAGAGATATTTCTAAATACGTTTTAGGGCTTTTCAATAAAACAACGACTGGGCGTAATACTTTCTATTTCGAGAGAATGAATGTGCATGATTTTTATATCTGCCTACTTGTTATAACCTTTTTTCGGTTTACATACATAACAGTTTACTTAATTTGAAAGACCTTTTATTAATTATTATTATTTTTTTACTTCTTCGAACACATGTTTTTCATCAGATCTGACGTAGAATATTAAAATGTACTTTTGGAAATAATATATTATCTACGTTCCTTTGACCATCACCTATTATATCGTTACCCCATATAAAGAAAGAATTATTGTTATCTCACGTCGCGCTAGTTTATTAATATTTCAAAAATAAGTGTTTTTTTTAATTAGTACATTCAAAAAGTTTAAAATAATTTAAACAGCATTTAATTAGCTAATTAGTTTTAACAATTTATAAGTTACAATAATTTTAGGTATTGCTGCTGTTACGCAAATTACAAATTTAGAAAAATAAAACGTGAGATTGAATTTCCAGTATTAATTTTAATAGAAACCGTCTTCGAAGTGCGGCTTTATATTTCTAATAATAACGGCATCCTGGCATCCTTTATTGCGACGCGGCACAAATTAATAACTTGTTAATCCAAACACCTGATATACCTATTCCTAATATAGGATATAACGGCGGAAATTACCAAGTTCCCACGTCCTCTCACATAATGAGTAGCTAAACGCCAAAACATTACATTACTTATTCCGGTCAGATTTGACATATATCGTAATAACTCAGCAGTGTGTCTTATTGTTATGCAAGACATATTTTTGAGTAGGTGTACGCATTCTACTATGGAATAATTTATGTTTCTAAAAGGAGAAGCCCCACTCAAATTGAAATACTACAGTATATGCTTATTTGTTTATTATAATTTTTCATCTATAACATTACTTAACAAATAAAGCAATATCGACATACTTAATTTTCCACTGTATTTGAGGTAGGTATGTGCGAGTATAATATGTAAAAGACCCCATGTCAATATTCATGACACTGTAAATATATTGAGATTTATATGGATATAATTTTATTATATTACGCCCAGAAAATAATAGAGTTCTGTAATATCATTATACAAAAATCCTCATAGTACGTAAAGAATAAATTAAAGAAAATAAAATATTGCTTACTTAATGGTTGCTTATTAGTAAAAGAATAACTTTTTATTGCGTGAGTTCAGCAGACAGACAGACGGCCCTGCTGATGGCAAGCGGTTACCATCGCCTATGGACAATTTGTAACACGCAGCTACCAGTTTTCTACCGCTCTCTAAAGGGACGCTGGAACCTTGCCACTAATACCGAAACACAACTAAAGGTTAGGGCGATATACTTTAGACCAGGGGTGGTAGTCATCCAGACGCTTAAATATCCTACCACCTGGCAGTGAGTTGTTTTGTCGACGCTTTCGACAGGCCGCCTGGCCGCAGGAGTTTGTGTTTCTCCGTTCCTGCATTGATAACGTGTTTATTCTTGCGTCTTTATAAGAGTTATTAGATTAAGTAATAAAAGATTGTATGATACCTTATTATGGAAATTATCTAAGAAAATGTGAGTTACTTTGGGACACATGATAACTTAAAATTCCTACAATATTCATATACGACAGATGACTATCTATCAGTAATCAGGTGCTTATATAACAGGGGAGTACTCGTTTTCTTTATTTTAGCCCATCTGTACCGTAGCTAAAGTGCCGTGCTCTGCGGGCACATTGTGCTCACTTTGCATCAATGCACTTAAAGGGACTCGGCTATGTCTTTTTGACTTTTTTGTGTAGTTACACGACAGCGACCTCATGATGCTCAGTTCAATCTCTTTTGCTTTGTATTCAAGTACTTACTGAATGAGAAAAAAAAACAAATTTTATTTGATTCATTTTCAATTCGTATGTTACACTGGCTTTTGACCACCAGTCATTTATCCATTAAATGTTTTTTTTAATAATTAACAGGCGAAAATATTGTCCAAATTGAAATAACGTCAAAGACTATACAATATTTTTCCATTTTCATATGCCAGCCCACAAACAATGATAGTTAAAACATTGTGTTCCTACTTCCTACCGTTAAACGGCACCATTCTCGTCGAGGAAAATGTCAAGGACGCCGCTCACTTCCTTTGGCGCCTTATGCTTACGATTGCCAGTCAGTCATACCTTTGGCGTCCCATTAAAAAAATTAAGTAACTACCAGTATAATTATTTCATTGATATTTCTTGCGGTTTCGTATGTGTTTGTCTTGTATAATTTAAAGCTATTTATTTCCTTTAAGTCATTCAATATACCGCCTGATGGTTAATTTAAGAAACTGGTGAGTTAAGTCCTTATCATCGCGTGGACAGAAATTTGCCAGTTTAGTAGTAAGTTGCCGATTAAGTAGATGTCTGACCATACGATCATAGTTCAACTCGTTAGTTTTGCAAATTATCTCGCTTTTAAAAAAATGCAAATGTCACCCAGGGCTTAGATATACGAAATTAGTATGTATATTCTTTTTTCTAAGTTGCATCTTCTTCGAAGTCATAAATTTTCAGAAATTCAGCATAGAATATTTTTTATAAACCTGAAAATCATTTAAAAATCCATTTAATATTTTCTGAATAAATTTTACAAATAGGTAATATTTAATTTACCATAAACTCGTTTATTTTTTATTTATTCCCAAAGAATCCCAAGGAAAGTTGCACCTGATGGATAGTGATCACCGCTGCCTATGGACAATTGCAACACCAGGGGCGTTGCCAACGTGTTACTGGCGTGGAAGAAATTTTGTCACGTCCTTCTTATATGACCCCAGGTCGTAGTGCAGAGTAAAAACCTCTCTTCCCATTGGGCTACTTACAAACCGCCCCATGCTATGAATGTATGTAGATGCCGGAAGATCAAAAGTAGTTCCCCGGTAGTGGATGAGGCCGATAGGCCACTACTTATCAGGGCCATCGGAGGGGCTATTCCATAAACTCTAGGAATAAGGGCGAAGGATGGAATACTGAGGTGTTTTAGTGGGTATCCCTAACTATGGCGTGGCAATAACATTTGTAATTCGACCTAGAGGTACTAGTGCTGCCCCGACCTGGCGAATCCCACATACCCGCTTCGGTTTTCCATGTTAGCGCGGCTGATGGCCCTCAATAGAGTTTACCCTCGTAAAAAAATGGTAGCTCAAGGAAGGGAGGGTGAAAATTCTGCCGATGCAGGTGGCGAGCGGTGCGGTAGTTAAAATCTGGCACTGGCGACGCTGGCATCTAATCAAACAGCTCCTTGGAATGAATACTCAAAGTACAGACGGTGGAATATGCAGAGAGACGCAAACTCATTGAAACAACAGTTAATATTGAATGTAATGCTCCATGATTACAATATAAAGGCTTAAGTAAAGGTATGTAATAATGTAAACAATCATGACAGTTTATTTAGATGTAGTTGCTAAATAATAAATTTAGCTAATAATTTCCTACGTATTTTCCGTAGTGCTGAAACGTCAAAGTTGTTAATTAAATAGATAAGTGCTTACCTATACGGGCCGCTATGATATTCACGCTAAATACCTATATCGTTTGCATTCAAAATCACGTGAAAAGCTTTTGATAGCAGAATTAGTAGACATTTTATTAAACGCAGGAATTCGTTCGCGTAAATTAACCATACTCATAGTTTTAAGTAGTAAAGAAAATTTAAAAGGTAGTCCCTTTTTCACCCCGTTAGATGTTGAATTTTCAAGGTCGCAAATATAAGAGTGCATTTATTTCTAACCACAAGTAGGTACATACATAAAATTTCGTGCTGCTTTGAAAATGATGGTATTTAATATAAAATTTTATTTGATATTCCACCCCCTTTGGAGTTGAATTTATAAAAATCCTTATCGTATTGCTCAGTCCTACATACAGCATAAAAAGAACTTTCACGGTCCTAGTCTTAGCCGTATGCTCTGTGTAATATATGTCAATCAGTGAGTGATCAGCTTTTGAAATATGAACTTAAATTGATGATGAATCAAATTATAAAATATGTGCCACACGAATGGGTAATTCTTAATACAATACGTGCATATATGATATACTTAAAGGCGTTTCAAATTTAATAGTATGATATTAACCATTTCGATATACGCACGTGTATAAACAACAGAAACATGTAATACACATTATGTCATAAAATGATAGTATTTTTCATAACAATAATTGTGCCAATAATAATAAAATAGCCCGGCAATTATAATAGGCTCTGACTGCTTTATCGTTACATTCACAACGCTTATTTATTTATGTTATTAATTGGTTCCTATGAGGATGGCATTGTCAATAATGGCTAAATCCTCCTATAAAGAGAAGAGAATTCTACATTTGTTGACCAAACTTAAAAGTATTTTAGCAGTATGACAACTGGCATATTTGAAAATAGTTTTCAATTTGGAGGATTAGCATTTTATGCGTCAAAGCGTACGGTAATGTTCTACATTGAATAACAGCTTAAAACAATTTTTTAGGTGCGCACAAGAATGCAACAAGCAGTTTTTATTCCCCACTTGAAATACTCAGGTATGATGATATCGTAACATACAAACAAATATGTATTATTCCCATAAATACCTTACTCCTGGGCTCGGGCATTCAGAGATATATCCACTGCCCTTGAATAACGAGGATTGGTGAGTTTAAAACATCATTTATTCTCTATGTGCAGTAGATACGTAGTAGTTGCAACAATATGCAAGTCAGGTCAGAAAAATTGCCTCAGCGGTGCTTGTTTCCATTATAATAATTATATCATGTGGTATTTACCTAATTCTAAAATTAAGTAATAGTAATTATTCTTAATGTTGTTCGTTACAATGTGAGTATTTAAAGTGTGTAAGTAGGTAACGTGTGAAGTAAATCTTAATTACTTCCTTAAAGTTAAAGCTGCAATCTTCCTTGTTTAATTAGTTAATCGACATCTGTGAATAAATTACCAGTCACTTGTTTTGTTGTGATTTCTTTGATTTACATTGCCGTTCTATATCTTTTTATACTATCCTCATTACAATTACCTTACAATTGCTAGAAAATTGACATTACTTGTATCACATTTATCCAGTAGTAGGAGAGCCAAATAAATTGTTTGTAAATATAATTATTTAAGTTATAAGCAATAGTTATACCTACATTTAAACTTTGAATAGGATGAAAATAATCTATTGCAATAATTCAACGTCATAATTAAGAGTATGAGAAAGATTTTTGAAAGTATTATGCAACTTTTTTTAAAGTTATTTATTTATTCTAGAATAAAGGCATGTCATGAATCCAAAAAAGATTTAGATAGGATCCAATCTAACTCTCTTTGGACAAGTTACACGGATGAATAACTGTTTATTACTTAGTGTGATGTTAATGGACTATAATTTAATTACTAACGCATTATTAAAATTTTGGATATGAGAACACTCGTGTTGATGTGTTATTTAAAACGAGTATCATGAAGTCTGTTTGCGAGCAGAAATGGTGTCCACTTAATATCAGGTTTTTTTATTGCCAAGCTGGTAAACAGGCACACGGCCTACCTACTGGAAAGTGACACCATCGCCTATGAACGTTTGCAACACCAGGGGCGAAGCTAACGCATTGACAGCTTTAAGAAGCGGATAAGATTTAAGATCGAGATGGATCAGTCAGGATGAATGGGATGGAGAGAAAAGGGAAGATAGGATAAGGAGAGTCGAGAATCGTACGAAATATGAATAACTGAAGGCTAACCGTTTGACGCCGATATTTTGTGAAAGCGTGGTATCAGACTGGTCGAGCTGGCCCTAAAAGCTGTAATTCCAGCGTGGTTCTACCACATCAGAACTTGAATCAGAACTCTACGTCAGAGATAAGAACTTGGATTCAATATAGGTTTTAATTAAAAGGGTTATCATGAACACGGTCGGAGACGTTGACAATGTAATGTCATATTAAGAAAAAACACAACTAAACACGAAACTGTTTTGAAAGTTACCGTCAGATGGTGTCCAAAGCTTTATAGTCCAGTGAGGACCAGGCAACGTCGCCAACGAAGCGGAGATCCCCCAAACCTTTCTTATGTGCTGTGATTTATAACAACGCATCCGTAGAGTTGTCTTAATTTATGCTTGTATATTATTTCCAAACTTGAATCACACACATTTATAGTATAGGTTATTGATCTGTTTCTTTTATTTTATTTCATTAGCATAATGTACTGATACTGTAAGTATATAATGATACTGTAATTCGCTTACTTACAATCGCTAAAGACTCACTATAGGTACATTGACGGCCTCTGTCTTGAGCGGGCTAAGCCTTTGCCGGCCAACCTCACTGCAACGCAGAGGCTCCGGGTTCGATTCCCGGTATAGTAAAATTCGGAAACGTATTTTCTCCGTTATTTACGATGGTCTGGGTGTCTGGGATTGGCCCCAGAGTGGTCCGTTGCATATTACCCATAACACAAGCGCAACTTGCTAATTTGGGAATATACAATGTATGTTATCTGCCGATTATTAAAAAATAAAAAAAAGTTGTTATTGATGAAGAAATACGAAGGCAAGATTTTTCCATGTCAAAGTATTTTGATGATATTTAAATTGATTGATGATGATTTTATATGGTTATATAGGTATATACTTTGCAGACTAATGATGGTATCAATACCTACAGTGGAAAAATAACAAGTTGCCCCGAATTGGGCAACCTGTTTTTACAAACAATAATTATATTCCAAATATTATTTAATTGTATTAACTTAATATGATAATTTACAATATGTTTTGCACTTATTATATTTAATTTTTGCGGATGTCAAAATAATTAGAATACTTATATAATAATGATAATGTGTAACACAGTTTACATTATTTATTCTGATATAATTCAATTAACCAAATTTAAATTTCAAATAAATATAAATGAATATAATATTATAATTATAGACAAAATGTACGTAAATATTTTTCCCATAAAATACGAGACAAGAAAAAAGGTTACATTGGTGAGGATATAGTAATTATACCTAGATTTATAAAATGTTATGCTGTCGAAATTTGATTAATTTGGTCGACTCCATAGTGTGATAAGACACTTATTTATAAGCAAGGCAGTTTTCGTGACTGCTGGAGCGTCAAGTGCGATCAAATGCCTCCAATTTTCCCACCAGGGCGCACCCTTAGCCCGACGAAGCCGTATTATTCATTAATTAACTCGCTCACAGAGCATTGAAACGGTTTGGTTTGTTCAGAAAATACTTAATCACGCGTATGACAGCATATTATCTTTAGTCGTATCGACATTAAATTCAAATTCATTATGTATCATTACATGTTCTTTCAATACTTAGCGTGACATATATACAAATATTAGTGGCCCAGAAGAAATTGTCTTGCTCTGAAAAAGAAAAATCTAGGACGCGATTGCAGCGCCACCAGTGGGTCAATTGTTGATTTAAATCATTCTCGAATCGACTTGAACATATACACAACAGTCATCAAAATCAGGACATACATACGAACAGAATAATTATATTTATAAAGATATCGAGAATCATATTATGTGCATACTGCTTTGTGCCATGTTAGTTGATTACGTTGTGTATAATAATGTAAATTATTTGTTATTATACAACTTCAATATAGATTTTTTATACGACTACAATCTCTTCAAAATACGGTGCTGCATGGTACATAAAAAAGCTTGATCCAAAATAAAAGAATCGTTCTATTTCGTATTTGTGAAGCAAATTATGTTATAATTAAAATTTCTAACGAATTTTAGCGCAACATTTTATGCTATTTTTATTTCGATGTTTATTCTACGTTTTAGTAGCCGTGATCACGGAAGACGAAGATGTCACAAATTTGGCGTGCGTGCTATTGAAATGGGGCCGAAAAATCGACATAAAAATAAAAAAATCAAATATCGTAAAACATATTAGGTAAAATTATGCGTAGGTACTTACTAGTCGCGAAAACTTAAGATAAATAACATGTTATTTTATTGAAGAAACGCTGCGTTCGTAATACGAGTTGAATATTAATTATTCCAGCAGCCGGTCTAGCTTCACGTTAATGAGTTTTCAATAAAAAAACCGCAACAGTATATATTGCGTCACTTGCGTGCAAGCAGCTACCATTCAACCGCGTGTACATCGGCGAGAGTGCATTCCCAGCTATCTAATGACAATGACAGAGCATCCCCGCTTTCCAAGTTCATTGACAACGAAAGTGTTGCGCATGCGTGAAAACTCGCGCCAATTACAAGCGCCAGCGGTGGCGGGGTGTGCGCGAGCGCAACGCGGTCGATGCGCGGCGACGACGCGCCCCGCTGCACGCGCTTCATGGCCAAGGCCGGGCGTGCTTTCTCTACAATCTACGTCTACGAGCTATTTATTACGTGCCACTCGGGCCCGCTTGTATAATCTGATGTAATTGGAATTTGCTTTAGTTTTATTACTAAATATCACGTGCTAGAGTCATACGGAAATCGGCTATTTACGTGGTGAACAAATGTCTACTCATGCCGCCTCCGCCAGATCCCAATCAAAGGGGTAAGCCCAAGAAATGCTGGCTTGACGTCGTAAAGTATGACATGCGTACCAATCAATGTTCTTACAATTAGGGATACTGAAGATCGCACAAAGTGGAGGATAAAAAGTAGGAAAGCTGGTAACCGAAACAACCGAACGCAACCGGGATTAAACGCTAGGAAGATGATGCTTCGCGGTAGAGCCGTGCTGGAATCACTATCTTGATTACAGCTCTTAGGGCTCGCTCAATATGTGTGATACCATGCTCTCAAAGAATATCGGCATGTAACGGTTTTCTTTGAGCTAATCATGTTTCGTGCGATGGTGAGAGTGACCCAATGTACGCCATTCTATCTTTTTAAATATTTATATGCGAAAACAGTTTAGGTAATGGCTACCACCCCTGGACTAGACTATACCGCCATAATAACCTTGAATTGTGTTCCAACATTAGCGGCCAAGCTCCAGTCTCCTTTACGAGAGCGGTAGTTTTGGTGTTATAAATGTCCATAGGCGATGGTAATCACTTTCTTGTGCTATAAAAAAATCGCCCAACGCCATTTCTGCTGCCGGTAATACCAATTTTTTTATACTATTATTGGGTCCCGACAATATGGAGAAGATATTGTGGATTTGTAGGATACGATTTTTTACATTAGCCAATGGAGTCGTATTTTGAATATCTTTGCAACACCACGATGTTTAAAATAACAGAATTGAGCCCCAGGTTAATTTTAGATTAGAAATTTATAGTCATACATTTGAATTAGCTTTAATGTTGTTTATAATTACATTATCGACACGTTTAATAACTCTATAAAAACATAACACTTCCGTCAGAAGTAGTTTCAGTTGATAAAACGTTGATATCTGGTCGTTCTTGACCCAATCTCTCGATGTCACAGTCCATGTGTTGTTTCCGTGTCGGTCTCTGGCCAGCGATGACTCCTATGTGCCTTCTACGGGTAAACAATCAGATATTACATTAACGCTTGAGAGCGCGGAATGATTACATGAACACGGAACTCGCCCAATTTCATATCCCGTGATTTCTTTCAACTTGGAATACATATTCTTAATGAGTTAGATCGCTTCAAGATGCATAAAAGGATATAAGTTTTAATAATAAACGATGTTTTCACTAATATTATATTACAGGCATTGCGTATATTTTGAATGTATTTATCCACCGTCTAATTCATGATTGTATCTTTCATTTTAAGAAAATTATCAAAACTATCGATGCCGGAAAATATCTAAAAATTAGTTAAAATACGGACCTAGAACAACATATAAGTTAAGAATTGAAAGGATAACAATGATATCGAGTGATTCAAGTCAACTTTTATATAAATCACTTTTGGTGATCCATATAATTTGAAAGACAGAAATTAAACGTCTAATATTGTTTTTAGACTTTTAAAAACATTATTATGCTTCCTATACAAACAAAAACGATTATAATCTATTACTTTCTTAGTGTCATATCAGCATACGGGACTATCGCGGAAACCCCAAACTGCCAGTTCAAACTCAAGGTTGCAACGTCACAAAATCATTTAACGTGCACAAATTGGAGAATTGGAAAAAAATAATTGGCCAATTCGTCTGTACTTATTCATGTGTGACTACTGCCTTTTAGACGATTTCCCCATATTGTACTTTTTTTCATACCGGAATGGAATATTCCAAATTAAACGACAAATTAGGTACCTAGTATTAGTAAATATTCACGTTACATTAGATTTTGAGGTACGTGATCGAGTTGACTGAGACATGATACAGGAGACATATGAATAACTGTTCCCTGAAATGGTTACTTGTGTCTGTCTCGGACTTTAACCGCGTCAACTGGGATACGCGTCTGAGATCGCGTATCCCAAACACAAAGTATTAAAAAAAACATACCGCATCAGACGGTGTAAGTCAAATTGTTTGTCTAAGAGAAGATGAAAATGAATCACTTAAACGGTGCTTAAATATAGAACCCTTAATGAGAGTTGAGGTTGAATATGTTCGTGCAGTTCGCTGTTGAAAGGCTTGGACCAGTAGTACTGAGGCCCCATAAGCCTCTACAACAATTTATCAAAACGACTTATTGACTCTTCAGCTGATCACAGAGCTGGTGCCTACTTTGGACAACGGATCAGTATGGCAATCCAGCGAGGAAACCTCGCCAGCTTTCTGGGTACCTTCCATAGTAGACCATAGCCTAGGCTCATTGTTCTACTTATAGTCTTGAAGGACTATGGCTAAAATACAATATAACTAAGTTTTCTTTTATCGTATTATTTAATAAAGTCATTTACATAGGTATGTCCATTCCCTGTCTAAGAAATATATTTCTTAACATATCTATGTCTAATAGATATAGATATGTTAAGAAGATCTATCTATATCTAACATATAGATATGTTAGATATAGATAGATATGAATTTAATCTCACTGACACCACATGCATCCTCAATTCTATATATACCGCAAGTGTTAATAATATTTCTATTAAGATTCATCATTCACTTCAACATCCACAGTGGAGAGGAGTTAAGTCATCGTTTGGTACGTGATCTCATTGACGAACGTTGAACCGGGAAGCGACCGTGCCTCCCTGGAGCTATATTACAAAAGATTCGGATTCGCATTTAACTTACATTTCATACATACCAACGTACCGATTCTTCCATTATTCAATAATCTATCATTTTGAGTTATTGTGTAACGCCTTTACAGATGTTTGTTATCAGGTTAGGTTAACAATGATTTTCGAAAATCAGTACATGCTACTGTTGTAACGAAAATTGGATTGTACACATGATTTTTATTGTTCTCGAATGCGAATACTTATCTTCAGTATTCCCTAATGCAACTGTTGAGTTTCTAAATATTTGGCCGACATTGTATGTCGCCTGTGTAAGGATAAGCTTATAAACTAAGACAATCGCCAAGTTTGTATGTGTTAAGCTATGGACAGTGAAAAATCGTAGAGCTTATCGTCCACAACTCCAGCTAGTTTCGTCATTCTACAGAATCCTAAAAAATATCTAAAATGGAAAATACCCTCATCTCCCTTATCTCAAAAACTACTCCCAGGAATCGTGTTCAATATAATTTTCATTGAACGCACTTTGATAAGTTATATTAGCTTAATTTTTATCATAAACTTACTGCCTCTTGGCTTAAAAAAAAAATGCTAACAGACATCGTTATGATATTTCAAGATCTGTTTAAAAATATTCGGTTTAAGTGAAAATTATTTTTTCTTCATTTACATATTTTACGTTTATGTTTATTTTAAAATATGAATAAAGGTTGTACCTACCACATAGGAACATTTGTGGTAAAAAATATATTTCGTTGAAGGTATGTTGTATGGTTACCCTGTAAAATAAATGCATCATTCAGCAGGAAGTAGGCAGTCGTACATTCGAGAGTGACGCAAACACTGTAGGTGTACGTCTACTTAGAAACATTCAGCTTCCGTATCACTCTTTTGAATCGTGTACCTGTTCCACGCACCCGCAACTTGATCAACTTGCTAATTTGTGACGCCCACCTTACCGATATTATTCCATTTGATAAGTAAATCTATTTCCATTTACACAAATCTCTTAATTTGATCAAGGAAGATTTAAACATTTTCAAATGAGGCGAGTACTTACCATGCACGCTACTTAGATAAATATGTGCGTCACTTTTGAAAATTTGCCAAATCAAGCGACAGTAAACTTTCACTGATTGATGTTACTAGTTTTAAGTTTCACTGTGTACTTAAAGAGGAAATAAAGAATGGTGTTATATTATTGTTGTGTATATGTTACTGATGAACTACTTGATTGTACGGACAATATTCATATGCTTGACGGTAAGGAAATTGTAAGGAAATCAATATATATCGATATTGATAAATATACAAAAGACTAAACAAGAGATAGCTTTTCTTTTCCAGACCTTATTGAAGATAGTCAACGCCGCTTATAATTGTTTGCAATACCAGAGACGTCGCCAATGCAGGCCTCGAAGGGATTTTGTAATATCACTCTGAAGAACTGTCTTAATAGTAGGCCATTTGTGGAGTTTTAACTCGCAATTCCCGGTATGAAATACTTAAGAGACGGTATGCATTTTAGGTTTCTTAAAAGTAAGATTATGGGGATAAATTAAACTCATATTCATATTTAAAGATTAACTTTACATTTGTAAGTAAAGGCAACGTATTGTCAATATATGGAACGACAAATAAAGCGGTCCAGTTTCAGAGACACGCGTTACTTACCATGAAGCCAATGAAGCAACGCGTCGCTGGATGTGTTTACGTACCGTATTTGTTCATTCACAAAGCTTACGTTAATGCGCTCCGCTGAACAGAGGACGTTCCAGCTATGGGGAGCATAAAAAGTGCTGCATAATGCGTACGCGAGCCGGACACCCACGTCGCGAAATCTCGCCCATTATCGCTCCAATCCCACGGGCTCGTATGTACAGAAGCCAATTCTGGGCCACTGGGCGTTGCAAGTTGCTCCATTGCAAAGATTTACTTTTTGTGCATAAAAACATTCTTCTCAGGAGATCACGCGAAAAGGAATTACGAGTAAAAAAATGTCACAATGCTTTGAAGAAAAATGAAAATAGGTATCTAGCGGGTGTCTCAGAAAATTGTTACAATAGAATGATTAATATTTGAACGAAATTTATAAATCCCATACCTGTTTTCATGTTATTAACAACGTCTAAGCTGAAAACAAAATATTCATTTCCATACTTCTAAGTTGTTGCAAGTGTTACAGTAATAAGGTTATAATTTATTCAACTAATAACTTTTAGCTGATTACTGAAAAATCGGCCCTAAGCCGACATAATAATAATAATGTGTTACTATGTACCTAATTGGTCTCTATGTAAACGCTTATCAAGCTTAAAATAAATAACACACTGTTATTGTTTGTGCATCAGTAAACAGACAGTCGCGGCGCTTTTAAAATTAAATGGTGTTGTATTATGGAGTATCTCCCCCGCGAAGACTCGTCCTAATCTCTGCACCTACGTTTGTGTTTTGTTAAATATTATTTTTAAACATCCTAAACAGGAGTGCACCACATGTGCTGCCACCTGACCCCTGTGCGCTTTCCCACGGTTAAAGCGATCGAGTCCTTGAAACAGTGACTTTAGACTACGCGCCACCAAAGAAGTCCCACGAAAAATAAAGTATCTAAAAGTGGAAGATAGATAGATAACACTTTATTGCACACCAAAATATACAATTACAGAAACAGACCATATTTACAATATTTTATAGGCAATACAATAGGCGGCCTTATCGCTCAAAGCGATCTCTTATAGGCAACCTAAATGAGAAAAATTTAATCAGGCGAAATAGGTGGTGCAGAATGGAAGCTCCGCTATTTGATATAATTTTGATCGTATAGTAGCCTGGAAATAATTTACATTTTTATTATGGAATATTTTGTATTAATTATTCAGTAGTTACCTACATCGATTTACGGATTAGAAAATAATTACCCTGCAGGATCTTTAGTATGGCGATAGCAGCGCCGCATCTGTGCGACTTGTTTTGTGGCGCGAAATACCAAACCCAAAATCTTTTTCATTATTAAGGACTTACTATTGGGAACTGTTTTTACATCTAACCCGTGTCACGTATGGTGTAGTATTAAAGTTTTAGAATCAAATTCATCTGGCAAATTCACCCCAGCCTTAGCCAGTTTGTAATTTATTCGAGTGACGCCAATCAACAACAGATAAACTCAAAAGGTCTTTCACTAAACAATTGAAATTTCTAGGTACACAAATATCCCATAAAATATTGTAAAATTTTGATATGTATAATTTATTACAATAACAAAATGGAACAATTAATGAAATAGAAAAAAAATACTGGCAAGTTCCTTTTCGGGAGCAAATGTTTCGGTTGCAGTCAGGGAGAGAGGCTTAAAACTTTTTTCTGTTTACTTAAATGAGCTGGTGATTGTTTTTAATTTATTTTCTAGTCCGACGACGTCATGTGGTTCAAATCAGAGCTTGTCGAGGCTTTTAATTTTTTGTTATCGATTATCATCGAGTTAGTGGTGAACATGTGTTGGATTTTTGTTAATTTTTATTTGAATAACTTAAATACAAAGCGTCGATCTCTCTGATGATAATAATTTAAAGGGCTAAGTCATTTATACCAATTTCTTGATGTTGACTTTGACATTGCAACGTTTTTGATGATAATAATAATGGTTACTTGTTTGTTACACTGAATGACGGAACATAATTATCATAAATGAGACAACCTGCTGTGTGGCACCCCTCGGTCGTGCATCTGTTGTTTGCGTAAATATTGATTTACTTAGTTCCTTGCCTATAAATAAATACCATAAATTCCTTTATAAAAATCCTCGACTCTCGGCAAGTTTTCACCAATTCCTTAATCATTATCTATAGTCTATATAATATACAAAAAAAAAATGTATTTATATGTTGTACGATAACTCACTACGGACATTCAACTATATCGCATTCGAATGCTTATTATCTGAAAATAGACTATATTATTATTAAAATAATTATAAAACTCAATAATTAATTAAAATTTAAAAATACCTAAATTTTTTTATCGATCTGCGAACTATGATATACAAAAAATTTTAAACATAATGAAATATATACTGCAATACTTAGTTTATATATATTTTTTTTTTTTTTTTTTTATTTATATTTTTTTTTTTTTTTTTTTTTTTTATAGCTTTTAAATTTAAACAAGTAACTAATAAGTTGACGCAATACACATTTATATAATTTTAATTAATAGTAGATGCAAATGTAAGAATCCATTTCTTATTATTGTGTGCGAAAGAACACTAGTTCGCTTATAACATGTATAACGAAGATTTATTTGTACTAGTTGCCATTTTTATATTAAAAAAAGAAATAACATGCTAATATTTAGAAAGAAGCTGTTCTCTATAGATAAGTTAAGTATAAAGTAGAGTTGTATACACAACTACAAAACATTCACAGCGCATGGACTGCCTCACACTTGACCGATTTTATTAGAAGTACGATTTAGTAATCTCTATAATATTATAAATGTGAAAGTTTGGATGGATAACTGTTACTTAATCACACCAGAACGGCTGATTGGATCTGGATGAATTTGACACAGAGATAGATTATAGTCTGAATACTAAGGCTAATTTTTATCCCGAAAAAATGTACGGTTCCATTATGTAACAATAACCAGGAACTAAGCAGCCTGAAAAGCTGTTAATAATAATTAACTTTGAAATTCTATAGCTTTCCCACTGTGAATGGAAAAACACGTATTGAGTAGCAAATAAAACCGCTGCCAGGGTAGTATTTTTAAAACCAATTCTAAAATAGCCAACAGAACACCGAATCAAAAAATCTGTACGGACTGAACATTAAAAACGATTACTCACTACCAAACCGTCAAATGTTAAGTCAGGAACTAAATGATTTCTACCATTAATTAATTACCCGCGAGTTGTTATTCCGCCCGACAAGGAAGCGGGCGGTCGCCGGCGGAGTGGTGACGTCATGCACCAAATTAACCCGATTCCAAGAATTGAACCGTTGTATGTCAGTGCACTTGTCTTGATCGGCAGCACACGTGTGGACAACATATATTGTATACACTGAATACCTGTACTGTTTACCGAGTTGGTACAAGCGGCTACGATAATGGATATCATTCTACATACATATGTACGAGTATGTACATGATTTATTACATCATATCCGTTATTCTAAAGGACTTAAAAATGTGTTGATTTTTACATAAAACCTATTTGTTATATTACTGTCTCGAGACTTTTTGACACACCGATTACTTTGACTAGGTACTAAGTACTTTGGTTCTTTAATATTGCAGTAGGCATACTATTGCATGACAGCATTGAATTATTCAATTAGTCATGTTATATGAAATGAAACATATACGTCATGAAGAAACTGTAAACCTACGCGATGTCTCAGGACTTTAGAACTGATAGTCACAAAATAATATATTTAATTTTGGAATAATGTCACAATAGCAGATGACTTCACTAAAGAAACATAAAGCCTAGTTATACAATCAAACTTATTTATTTCATGTATAATATATATATTTGTTGTATGTATAATATATAAGGTATAATGTTACGAGTGCGGTACTCGAATTGTAATGCGGTTGGAATTACTATAGAATTTATTAGAACTATACAAACACATATAACACAGGTACAAATATAACTGGACACAACCAGTGAGAACGTAATGCACGATTCAATAAAATTTCCGTCACTATATAGCTTATCGAATGTACATATCTTGTTCGTATCGTAATCCTCGCTTGACTGACTCACCCCTCTGTTCGGACATTGTTTTATACTAAACTGTATTTTCCAAGAAAACGTAATCTGCACACCTGCAGCCATAAACGAGTTGTTAATTAGTGTACAATAGGATGTTTGTCTTAATTACAAATTTTAAACACAAAGTAAATAAAAGAAATTAAAATGCGGGGAAAGGTAATACTGCAGATGTGCATTCACTTGTCGGCGTGAAACTTAATATTATAATAGTAAAGAGTACTATAACTATATAATATTAGAGCAGATACTAATGTAATGGTATTTTTTATAAGTTATTAGAAATGATGGTCGATTCAAACGTAACATAATAAACAAATGGGTAATTGGGTAAAGGTATTTATTTCTTTTCCTTATTTGTGAGTAAAGATTTAACGATCTGTTAAGAAAATAACATAAGGTCAAATAAACTCAGTATTTTGGACCGGACATACATGACTCAACAATTTTTTCCTGTAATAAAACATAAGTAGATAATAGGTATGTTAAGATTTAAAAAATACTTTTGTTCCTTGGTGAGACCACCTAGCAGAAGGTTCTGTCAGGAGCCTTAAGAACAGACGAGCGTGCATGACAAGAGCTATGAATGTCAAAGAATCAAGTGAGGTGTTTAAGAATAAGCTTGTATGGCGCTCTGTCTTTCGTGCCTACCCCGCAAGGGACCTGGCGTGAAGTTATGTATGTATGTTCCTTGGAAATATACTGGGTTTTTCATATGATTTATTTCAGTGCTTACATGCTTTTAAAAGTTTAATATGTATCTTCTATTCATGTTACATTTATTATGTGTAATATTATTTATATTGTGAATAATTCAATAGCAATGCGAATATATCTAATCCGAATCCAAATGATTCTGACTATCGAGATATTTTTGCTTCGCCCAATATCGTGGCTGACTGTTATAAAGGAAACGAGTGAAAATGAGCTACATTTTGATTTGAATAGTAATTATACAAGTGTTATTTATTTTCAAAAGCAAGTGATTCGATACCTTGCTAGATAAATTGATTGTTCAAAAACCTAATTATGTTATTTTAATTTTCATCGGAATCGGCGCCGAGACTCCTTTGAGAGATCGCAGGAAAGTTATTTGTTTCCAGAATTTTCTTTTTTGAAGTGAAAATTCTTTAGAATCGTTGTGATTTCAAACGCAATGAAACGAAAAAGCGATACTAAAAAGAGATAAACACGTAAATCTATAGAATTAAGCCTGCGAGAGAATGAGATAGAATATATCATATTTAATCATTTAAACACTATGCTCGCACAGCTAGAGTGGGAAATGTTTTGAAGATTTTCGTCAATACTTCAAACGTATTTGAAACCTTAAATATATTATTACGATATAATATATGAAATGTGACGTCACGAAATTTAGAATCGTCCCACCCTTTGTCGCACATTATTTCAGATCTGCTGCGTGTGACCTGCACACATATACATTTTTTATAAGACAACTATCTGGACTAAATAACCCGTAAGGACGTATTTTACATACGAACGACAGATACAAGATATATAGATTAAGAGTACATGTATGTCATAAAACAAAATTATTAGTTCCGATTGGAGGACGAACACCCGGGCACGACGACAAAGTGTCTATCTTAACGATTACGCCAATCGTGCCAAGAAAACTTACCTTACAATTTCATTTGAGACAATGTTATAGTTAAAGACCGGTTCACGCAAATGTAGCGATGACTTAACGTGTAATTTGTAATGCGATAGTGTTATTAATTTTTTATTATGTTAATTATTGATAGATATCGTATGTATAATACACTAATGTAGTTATTCGTTGATGGTGTTAAATATATAATTTAATAATTATAACATTATCGCATTTGGCGCCCGAGCATTATGTTAAAATGTAAGGAAAAATATTATCTTACGATGGTCCACATTTTAAAGAATATGGCTTCAAATTTATATTTATGGTCCTAATACCTTTTTTTTACGAGGAGAAATCCATTTACAGACATCTCACCGATGATCACGCTAAGGGCGTGTGTAGACTGCCGGCCTTGTTCCGGAATACCCACTCAAACTCCCCGTGGTCCTTCCGTTCGTCACTAGTCACGGCCTGGACCAAGGGTCTATCACCTGCTCCGCGTGTGTCCTGGCAAGCGCCGGCCAAGACGGCGTCGTCCATAGTGGGGGATGATGAGGAATGCGGCAGAATCAGAGAGCGTGGAGCAACGCCGTTCACTCATTCGACGGTCTTAAGTGCAAGCGAATCCTCACCTAAGGTTCAACCGCGGCCGTTTGCTCACGGCATTGAAGGTCATCCAGGCCAACCCAGCGCCGGAGTCCTAATCTGCGTGGAGGCGGAACTGTGGCTCGACCCTCCCCCCCCCCCATCGTATCCATATGTAGTTATTCGGATATGCGGCAAAGATATTAATAATAGACACGCTCTCCCACAGAGCGGCAGTTCCTTCTGAAACTTGTGCATTATGGATTGTTATGGCGATCAATGGAAATTAAAACGATAGTATTTCCAACAGACAAATCATGTATATATTAAACGTAACGACTGATTATTAATGCACATTATTACGACAATTATTATTCAATAATAGTTCTTGGTTCACTTATTCTTGAGATATAGAGTGAAAACCTTTTAAAAGATCAACGTGGTCTAGCTTAAAACTTACTTATTATATCCCTGCTCCATCTGGAATAATGTTATTGTTAATTACCATTGCCAAATTTTGTATATAGCGTTAAAAATAACAGCATTAATGATTAGCTACATTAGTTTGTTTTGTTTTCTTATTATCCATTAGGATATACATACATACGTTAATCTGTCAATGTTTAATGTCATTAACAATTAATCACAATGTTGCATCACAAAGAACGCATTACCCTTAGCTACATCTGTATGACACTGTCACTAACGCTATTTCAGATGAAGTAAGACATAAATAATAATAAAAATATATCTGTCTTCTTATATATAAAAATGAATGTTTGTCTGTATGTCCTTTATAGAATCGCAAACTATACATTTGATCATGTTTATCAACTATACGTTTAACAAAGTTGTTCTGCATGAGCCAGAGAAGGTTTCTGAGTTGGTTCACAATTGGACTCGCTAGGTGGCGCTGCTGTCGGCATATAGATAGAAGCTTTTCCGGGCACGAAGACGTCTTCCGGGACAGCTAGTTTATTATAAAAATGTCTTTTAAAAACATCCGTTTAGTAGGTTTTGAGATAAAGAGTATTTTATATTAAACAGTTATTACGGTGCCGGACTTAATCGCAGAATCCAAATAATTGTAGTCCATCTTCTTCCCAAAACATACAGGTTGCCTGAACTGACACGGTGTTGATTTTAGCAAGAATTCTGTATTTATGTTGAAAATGTCAACTGTTTGGAATATACCTTTTCGAGCTGTAACGAGAAGACCATCATTTGCCGCCTGCCAGACCAGCAACTTCCTTGAGGATTGATTCCACCAGTGTAATGCGAATGAAACATTAACAGTGATAATGATACACTGGTTCAGAAATCCATAAAGATACTATAAAGTCAAACCCTAAAACATACAAAACTAAACCACATTAGGCTGAATCATACATTGAAAGCTTATAAAATAAACAAATCATAATCAAGTGTGCTCTAATTTCTTGGTTTTATTATAAGTAGTCGTAAAAGCGATGTTATAAGTGAATTAAGAGCACTGCTTAAAACACCTATTACAACGTTTAGGCCCAAAACAATTTCAAACGATATAACTTTAATGGCTGCACTAAAGAAATTGAATATTAAATTGTAGTTCATAGTTTATTACTGGTATCATAAATTTCATGTAAAGTATGGGTAATTAATCCATCATAAGAAAAGTGGTTTCTATTTTATTACACTCATCTGTTTTGGTTTTATAAGTCATTATAGGTAAACTGTAAGTAGTTTATTTAAATATGCATCTATATATGTATTATTTTGATTAATTTCTGAATGATAAATAATATATATTCGAATAGAGATTTTGTCGAAAATTAAAGGATTTTGCTGGGCCATTATTTTCAAAATTATCGGCGCTGGCGTGGGTCAGTTACGCATATTAATGTGGTTATAAATAATTAATTAGAAAATATACGTTACGTATATGTTTAAAAAAATATTTAACTTGTTCAAACCAATTTTAGTAGAAAATATTTTTATTTTTCCGACTATTCAACTTGTAACTTTTTCAGAATTCTCCACTTTGTAATAGTAAAGTTAGTGGAAATATATGAATTTTACAAATATCTAACCACATATCGATAAAAAAAGGTTTCTATTTTCTTAAAAATCAATTATATCAAAGTCAATTACTATATTTTAAGAATTTACGCCCCTTACAAAACTAGAACTTATCTCAAATACCTTGACTAATGTAAATAAACAGAAAGTTCGATTAATATTTACCCTGCTTAGAATCAAAGCTGGGACATTTCATTGTAACGGCTTTAGTTGTTCCTATGATTAAACCAAAAAAACCAAAGCTGTGTCAATACTTATAAAAAGATTTCAATTTCAAAATATACATATCATTGATCATTATTATAGTAATATGCATGTTTTAATAACTAGTAACACAGTTTTAAACTAGTACGGGGAGTAATGATTGTCGCATATTGTTAAGTTAAGTACTTGTTTAGCTTATATAACTGGAGAGCAATAAAATCTTTAATAATTCTTTATTTAATTCTTTAATAAGTAATTGCTTCGTTCTTAGCTTTGTTGTTTATCGTAATGCATGATTTGGATATAAATAAAAAGAGTAGTATATTAGAAATGTCAGTGTTGCAGACTAGAGCTTTTGAAGTGGCTTTGTTCTACCAAAATCTGGATCTGTACCATATGAAACCAAGCTTACTTTCATATTCATCCTCAAGTCCTGGTAGATTAATAGCAATACACCCGTATTTCATTCCAATAACATGGGTATGAATCCTAGTCACGTGCATGCACAACTTGGGTTTTCCTAATTTGCTCAATGAAGGCGAAGGAAACCTTTGAGATCAAGCCCGCATGTCATAATAACTAATGTGTGAAATCTGCTATTTTCCTTGGACATGGTTTCCCTTAAATCCCAAGGCCAGCATTGTTACCTTTGTAGGCTGCTATAACCATGACTGTCCTTGATAATAAATGTAATCATAAATTATTTTATAAATAAAGCAATCAAAAACGCACAAACACCCATAAAACTTCCAACAGAATCATTTTTGTATTTACATAATAAATAGAGGTAAAAATTAAAATTTTTGGGTCAGAGAAATCGTAGCTGAATATTAGATATATTTTAGCAAAGTTTTCTTTTACTTAAATTCTCATTTCTAACAATTACACTGTTTCGATTATCAAAAGTATATAGCTATATTTAACTAAAGTACTTTCCATTGTGCGATGGGGAAAATCGAGCCGATAGTGAACCGGAAGTGAAAGGCCGGAAAGGCGAGGACGTCGCCGGATATCCTCTCAAGCTACCCCTCCACCAGCGACGCTCGTTTCCGGTCGGAGCACTTCCGCGCCCATCTTTTCAGTGGGATATTACTTATATAAACACATATTGAAAAAATGTTTTGTAGCAAGGAGTGTCGCATTTGGAAGCAAATGTGGAAGTAAAAATGGTTGTGATATACAAGACAGAATATGTCAATTTTACACGGCCTCCGTAGCCCAAGCCCCAAAAAGTCAAAATAGCAGTAAATTAGAGCATAAACAGAACACCTTGTATATATCCATGTAGATAAGATATTTGCTGTTTTAATATTACAATATATATTATATTGTAATATTAAAACAGTAAAATAAAATAAAAGTTTACATAAAATAAGGTGGTGAATAGATAGTAGGAAAATAGCGATAAATAAGCGATAAAAAATAAATAACAGTATATAATGGACATGCAATAGTGTTAAGGAAGTAGTATAAGAATTTTGTATTAGCAATAAGAGATTTAAAAAAGAAAGATAAAAAAAGAAAAAAACTAAAATTAAATTACAAAATACCAATCCCCTTCCCTTATTCTAGTTGTGTTAAAAGAAAAGAAATTTAACAAAACAGAAATGAAAGCCCTCTATCCTATCTCAATATAGAGGACGAAAGCGATTTAAAAAAAACCCTAAAAATTGAAAAACTGTGGTAGGTAGTCACATAGACACTTCACTTATAATAAGGTTTTGTTGTCAAACTTAAACCCCGTTTATAAAGGCTAAGAAGAGTAAACATCAAAGCGTTTTAGACACTGCAATAATAAATACCAATGAAGAGATTCAAAAGATCATTTCAATGCAACGCTCAATGTGGATTGGTGTAGATTACAAGAACTCACTGTCTCGATTCGATTTAGCGTGAAAACATCACGAACATTGCCCCAAGATCGTTTTACATTTTTCGCATTAAGGCATTCTTTATTATCTGTGCATTTGATACTTCGCCGGCAGCTGGCGCCTGCCGCTTCCGTATAAAATGGTCGCGGATTTGATTCCACAAGCGGAATATGATCTTTTGTTGACGAACGCGTTTCAGGATTATCAGACGGAGGCAATCTCCGATGACTCGTGCGCATGTCATCTTCATTTGAAACATGAACCTCGGACAGGCTTTTGTGGTAGCAATACAATAGGAAGCACTCAAAAAGACAGTAATTGATTTGTAGTTAAGATTATGTGCATATGGTGGTAGTATTACCGTCCATTTTTTGTTATTATATATTATTTATGTGCACACTTCAAGATGTCAATGTTAAGCGATTTTGATATTGTTAGATAAATCTTAAATATAATGTAGATATATAGTACTATGAAATTATTTAATCCAGTCTAAAGTACCGGTAACCACACTGCATATAGAGCACTGCTCACATCTATGGGCCGAGGCACCCGCTTACCAGACTGACCCTCTCGAATACATCCAAAGTTGCACCGTTCATATCGTTAACGATCACATACTACTAACAGGCGGTTTAGAATCGTTTAGCCATCGGAGAGACTGTGTCCCCCTGCATATTCTACCACCTGTACACCTGTGTTCTGAGGAATTGTTTGATCTGGTTCCAATACCTTACTTTTACAAACACGCTGCTCGCCAGCGACGGGATTTTCACCCCCATTTCTTGAACTCCCATGCTTAACTAAGCAACCGTCCTCTAAAACATTCACTCCGCGTATAACAATGATTTGGAGGGAAGTTACCGCCACGGTTTTCCCATTGATAGGATTTTTAAGGTGTTTTTTAAGAAGGGAATTATAAAATTTCTTAGGGGTAGGCAACGCGTTGGCGTCACCTCTAGTGTTGCTAACGTCCATGGCCAATGGTTACCGCTTTTCATCAGGTTGGTGGTATGCGTTTTTTATTACCTGCTTCAAGCAACAAAAAAAGTAACCAAAAATAGTTTAAGGAAATGAATGATAGCTTAATTATAAATTAACTCCAAATTTTATTTTCGAGTAAGTTTGTATGTTCTTCATATTTATCTTATTTCTTTAATTATAAATTTTTAGCTATAGTTAATTAACATCTGTCTCTTATATTATAATTATGCCAAATAAAATAAACTGTTTTATATGAATCAATTGGAATAAGCATCAGCTTATTTAGGAAATCCCCCAGTAAATTGGTAATAAAAGCTTAAAAAACATAAGTAAATAATGAATATACATGGGAGATAACTTCAATACTCCACGTGCAATATAAAAAAAAAACAATAAAATTCTTCAGTTGGCAAATGAGCATGACTTGTCTTGCGCCGGAGCCGTCGGCATGTGCCCTACATGCATAATGCGCGCTGTTACGCCGAGTTACGTGTGCTCGGCGCAAGCGCAAGCCGTTATGCAAACTGTGCGGAACCGGCCGTGAGAAGGAGCGCAACACCTGTAATACATCGCCACACCGCTAAACTGAACACGAACAAGCCTTGCAAGTCGACTAACGGCAAACACAATACCAGTTTCTTATCAAAAACAATTCACTTGCTAATGTATTGCGAAAACACAAAATGAAAGTAATAGTCTCTTTATTGCCGATCAACTACACAATATTGTAATTATTAGCAGTATAGTCTTCATAGCCAAGGGCTAACATATGTCTCATATTAATAACGTGGGTTAGAATCCTAACCGAAGAATATACATCAATTACGACGTACACTTTTTCTGAGATAATATGCTTCTTTTAAAAATTATCGTGTGCTTTGCTGACCGGGACAAATAATATCGTGAGGAAACCTGTTTGCAGTATTCAACGCATAAATATTGATAAGTCGATGAATATATAGTTATATACTTCCCACAGGATTCATGAGAAGCCGAATCAAGCCGCGAGCCCTATCTGCTTATACACCAAATATGTTCAAAATTAAACAACATAACTATGATGCTATTAACGTGCAACACGTTTGAAACGATGTCATGGACGAATCTTAAGCGATACAAATTACATCGGCCCCCACACGTCGCGGAACAAACTAAACTTGAATCTCTGTTATAGATACTTGCTACATATTTCAAGTTTCTTCAAACCAGCAATAATAAACATGCTACTGTAATTATAAAAATAAATCGAATTCCATAGCTTTCGACTACCAGACGCCAAAAAACTAATACAACTTAAACATACTCAAGGCGTCGCGTATGTTGAACAAACATGTGCGGTGCAGTTCCTTAAAAAACTTGGTGCTGTAGAAAAAAATATGGAAAAAAGCACTCGAAAGCTGAAGCTCGCTTGGCTGACAGGAAATATGATATTTTATTTTGGGCGTGGGATCAAACCGAGTCGATAATTTGTGTTCTGAATAGAACATCACAAGCAACGGTGAAATTAAATTGTTGACAACTTTTTATGCTTTATTAAAAAGGAACAGATTTCCAACAATAAAAATAGATTCTACGTTAAAGGAGCCGATATATCAAAGGAACAAACATTTCCTAGTCATAAAGAGAAAAGTTAAAATGACAGATTTAAAATCTTAATAATAAACTTATAATGTCAACACAAATAAACCCAGACCTAAGAGATAATAAGGAAAAGGCATAAGGAAAACAATTGAAATAAACCCTGTCTCAATTAAAACTCTTATCTATGCTTTAAATAACTTTGTTATTTTTTCATATAAAAAAGCCCGTTAACCTTTAATATCAGTGGTTGATTTTTTTATGTTACTCTTCATTGAATCATTGACGCCAGATATCAGCACAACAATGTTGGTAAAATGCAAATCCATGTGTCGTGAAGGTGACTATCATTTACGGTTTTGGTTACTTGACTACAAAACTTAGAAAATAGAAAGAAAAAAATATTCTAAAATACATAGAGAGACGAGCATGACCATATAAGTTTCAGTTTTTGCCAAAACAGCCAGGGAACCTTAGTACTTGATCGAAAATATCCCCTGTTTCACATAAAGGATCTTTGAAACGATGTTCTTTGAATTTTAAGGTATTATCATATGAAATTAACCAATTTGATTTTAGAACACAAGTCCGAATCCCACGGCTATGTGCCAAAATTATTTTTTACACTAATCAAGGTAACATATAAAGATAGCCATTTCTGATTATTTTGCAATTTCCTGAACTATTTATTGTGTAGCGCCATATAGAATAAACATTTTTGCCAAATTTCATTATCTAGGCTTACGACTTTCAAGAACAATGGTTGCATGCCTGTATAAGACACACACACTGAGACGATATTACAAAGTTCCGTTTTTTCCCCAATAATGAGTTGTGAATGTAAATGTGTATATTTCTGTTATAAATTTTAACCGCTCTATAAACTAATCGTCTCTAAAACTATCGAGTGCTACAGTTGTTCTACAAATGCTTCAACAATGATTGAAGCAGCCATATGAATGTGATGAGGTCCGTCACTGAGAGGGCAGGACTGCCAGTAATATGAATCAATATCAATCAGTATCAATCAGCACCCGGAAGCCATGTGACTATACAGACTGATTGTTCGTTCCTCGACCATTTCAAATAGGTATTTATGGTTCATATAATAATAATTATATAAACGTTTCGGTTACAGCCATCTCCGTGTATTACGAGTATAAAATGATTTATATACCGTTCATGTGCTTGTATTTATTTATACTTATAGATTATGTTAGAGCAGAAGAACATATAAGAACTACAATATTATTACCCAGCAAAAATAGTAATAGCTAGATGGCGCTACAAGTCATTTTTCGCACACATTTTGTAGTTTTCTTAATTGAGATATTAAATTTAAGCCAAAATCAGTAAAATTTTAAATGATACTTACGAAGAATTTCAAATTTAACTGCATTCAAATATAAAGGAAAAATAAAATGAGTTTAAATCCTATACAAAAATATAACAATATTCAAACTGCAACAAGAATAAAATGAGGAAATAAAAGATGACGCCAAGCGGTAAATGTAACCACATCCTTTTGCTGTTTATTACTCGGAACAGAGTGTCTACCATCAAAATATAAATGAAGTCACAACTTGAAATACTTTCAACAGACTGAAATAGCTACATTATATAGGTACACGCAGTTATGTGTTAATTTCCGGAAATACTCTTGTATTGGATTGCAAATTGGTTCCATTATCATTATTTTTATTATATAACTATTTTACTAAGATTTTTCTCTGTAACTCTCTTTTTGATTTGCTTTTCTCTGATTTATTGTATGAATCAGTTGCAAGTACTTACCTTGAAATAAGTATAACAGCAATAAAACAATATTTGAAAGATGACAAGTAACTGTAAATGTGTAATTAATATGATAGAAAATTCTTAATGACGAATATAAAGAAACTTAACAGACTAGATATGCATTTTAATTGTTCTCAAAGATCGATATTATCGCTGTAGAGCGATTTCTTCCACACAATCCGAAGCAGAAAATTTAGCGTATATTTTCTTATTATTCGCTTACACAAACCATTACTTCCGAAGGAATTTCTCCGGGCCTTTATAGATATCTTACCAGTTCCGGAGGCCTGTCTTGATGGACGATTAACGGCACATTTGGTGCAAGTAAATCGGTTAACTGATCACAACTCATTGTTTGAGTGGTCGCCTAGTAGCTGGTTGTTACGGCGGGAATGCTCCGTAACCGCTACTTATTATTGTCTAGTAAGTATTATCTTCTTATCCATTTTTTTACTTTACCATTGGTAGAAATTGTATGGAGTACATGTAAAATTTTTAAAAGTAACAAGGCAAATGAATGTATAGCGAGATCAATAGATAAAAAGATAGTATTTATCTTTCATGGTAAGCTATAGAAACTTAACATTAGTGTTATTGTTTACAGAATAATAAAGAATAAGTGTCATAATAATTGCTGCTAGTTCAGTGGCCATAGCACCCGCGTCTCGTTGCAATAGCGTGGATCCGAATTCTAACTGTCAAAAATGACACCGCTTATTCAGTATGCATGTGTTACAATTATTATCACACACTGACTTTTAAGTAAAACATCACTCAATCATCAAACAAGGAAGTCGAAATAACCAATAAATATAGCATGACAGAAACGGCAAAGTAAAGGTCCGAAGTAGAGATACTTAGTAAAATGTTTTGCGGTCCAATTTCATAAATGCATAATATTGGTTAAGTTCATTGGTTACAATAGTTCGATAAAATTAATTGTTTTTAATCCAGAATATAGGCGAATTGATATTTTCAACTATACAGCGAAGCTTAGTTTTTCGAGCTGCTATAAAAACTCCCTCGTGCGCCAAAGGTCTGCAATGTGGCTGAGGCTTTTGTATGAGATTATTTTAAAACAAGAAGAATAGATAGTATACTATTATTCATGGACACAGTTGTAATGGATAAGTCGTGCAGAGCTATATTTAAAGGAAAAACTATTGTCGTAAAAGCAAGCTGTTGATATCATCAATCTACATATGCAATAGTTATAACTTAAGAAATGCCGAAGTGTTCCTTATATGTTAATATGGCACACTGACGGTGTCGTTGCGCCTATAAATTCGTCTGAAGTGTAAACACACGTAAATATCGCGCCGCACGCACTCGTAAAATCTATTTCTCGCGCTATTGCGGCTCGCAGGCACCTTTCGAACAAGTTTATCCAGGGGACAATCAGCATCATTAGCACCTAGTGCAACTGAAACCTGAATGCAAACTTCAGAACTGCAGAAGCTGTTTTTTTATTTTTTTATTGCAGGAGTTCAGCAGACAGGCTGACGGCCCACTTGGGGAAAGCGGTTTCTATCGCCTATGGACATTTGCAACACTAAAGGTGCTACAAATGTGCTGCTGCTCTCTTAAGGAGACTTGAACGTGGTTACTAATGCCGGAAAACAACATAAGGTGGTTATGGCGGGCATACTTAGACCAGGGGTGGTTGCCATCCAGTCGGACAAATGCTTTAAAAAGCATGCAAATAAGGTTTGTATTTTATGAGAACAAACTTACCAGTTTCTTTAAAATTCCTCAAAGATATAAACTACATGAAATATCTTCCTTGCTGTATAACTTTACAAATTTACGTATTGATTGACGTTTCCGAGCGATCTTGTTAAAAACTCATCAATCTTCTAAATAATGTTCATTACTAAAGCTTTTATATTGCAATACATACAGTATACGTAGATATTAAGGATAAATTTGCAGTCTTAGAGTTGGCATTCAGTGAGGCCATCATTTATAGATAAAATGTTACAAGCATTCTGCGAGAACATGAACTATATCGTTTATATTCTTTGATTTGTATAAAACGGTTCAGGTGTTCTAAATTTCAGCTCGGAAGCAGAAACGCAGACAGGCTTACTGCAACGCCTACGTATTCTATCTCGGGATAAAAATAATATGACTGGTCTGGCGTGTGAAGTCAGCAAAGAAAAACCCGAAGCATCTTTCACGGTCTATCTATCAAAGTCTCTAGCATTACGTATATCGCTAACCTACAAATTTAAAGACAAAGACGGTGTGAGTCACCGTTAAGATTATTAAGCCTAATATTATACACAAGCCTGTACGCACGGGCATGGCGGGTGGTTCCTCGCACGCACTGATTCATCATAGTATAGTATAGTACAGTTTTACACAACTAATAATTCCTTCCGATTTATCTGCACACAGCACAGTAGACCATTTTAGTATAATCAGTCAATCGTATAAGCGGAGCAAAGCTAAAAATGCATAGCAAGCAACACTAGCATTTGTGTCTATGAATAAATTTCATTAAAGATTATTTACATATTTCTTATCTGCGCAAACGAAAATTGTCGACCGGAATTGTAAGTTGTATAAAACTGTATTGTGTACAACCACAAATCTATTATTTTTGTCAGATGTCTACATCTTACAATCAATTTATTTTCCTTACTACTTTTAAATTTGACATAAAAAGAGTATAATCAATTTTCACCAAATGGTAAAATAAACGAATTGATAAGATAAAGAAACCCGGTATTTTACCATTGAATGATTTCTCGTGTTATCAAAGTCAATTCATGACACGTAATTTAAATAAAGAAAAACAATTATTTAACCTAAAATAATGTGTTAATAATTGTTGTCAGAATTTCGACCGCATTGTGATCCATCTATAGTATGTTTTGTAGAAAAGCTTGCGAGGAAACAAGCAATAACAGTCGATTGTATTGCGAAAAATATCCAAGAGGTTATCACATACATAACTTGGGGATAATCAAACACCACAAAAATATAAGCACTTCCACTTAGTTTTATCTTAAGTAGTTAAAATTATGTTTTCATTCATTCATCTATTTTGCTAATATAAATTATTTTTCACATTCATCCGATACAGTTATGGGCAAATTCTAGCGGTTTTGGCAGACATTGTCCTGCCTTGAATATCTAAAACCCGACTCCAGCGCCACCTTTAGAATCTAATTGTGAATGTAAACAAACTCTCAAACACATTTCGGCAGCCGTTGTACTGCCCTGAAAACATCTCAAAATCAATCTAAAAAAAATCAACAGGCAGGTAGACGGCCTTAAAAGCGGTTACCGTCACTTATGGACATTTGCAACACCAAAAGTGGTACGAATTTGCTGCCGCTCACTAAAGGGAGACTGGAACCTTGCCACGGATGCCGGAACAATTTAAAGTTGTCTATGACTTACGAGTATATATATATATATATTATATACCTTAGAGATCGGCAACGCGTTGGCGACACGCTTGGAAACGCAAACGTCCATAGGCGACACTAATAACGTTGGCCATCTGTCTGCCTGCTTCAGGTAACAGTGAAAGACTTAAACAATCACAAATTGTAAGTCTTAATTACCTGGTTTTCAATTTCGTTTTCACGTTTCTATAAACGCAAGAAAGACTGGTGGCTCCAAACCCGTGATACTTGTATTTCTTCTTACATGGCTAATTCAAATTTTGCTTATATAAGTAGTATCCCGGATGCTGGCATCACGACTCTGTGACCGACTCCGAGGAGTCAGCATCCGAGATCACTTTGGAAGAGATCGAATGGTCGATAAGAAGTCTGAAAAATGGAAAGGCAACAGGAATCGATAGTGTGTCTGCTGAAATGATCAAATATGGTGGAACCTGCGTCTGGGACGCTTTCCTGTCCTTATGCAACTTGTGCTGGAGGACGGGAAAGGTTCCCAAGGACTGGAGGCGCGCTGTCATCGTGCCCTTGTATAAAGGCAAGGGGTCACGTATGGAGTGCGCCAGCTACAGGGCCATCAGTTTGATCAGCACAGCATCGAAAGTGTATGCGAAAATTATTGAAACAAGAATGAGAGTGATATCCGATGGATTACTGTGGGATGCACAAGGGGGCTTCAGAATAAATGGAAGGGGATGTATGGATCAAGTTTTTTCGCTCCGCAATATCGTGGAGAAGCAGCTGGCTTTGGGCCGAAAGGTTTTCTGTGGTTTTGTGGATCTAGAGAAAGCATTTGACAGGGTTGTGCAGAAGAACCTCTGGGACATATTGCCCGGATATGGGATTAATGGCCAATTGCTGCGTGCTGTGCAGTCCACTTACGAGGACTGTATGGCATGCGTGCGGGTGGACAGCAGCTTGTCGCCCTGGTTTGACGTCAATATTGGCATCCGGCAGGGCTGCGTGCCGTCGGCTTTGCTGTTCATCCTATATCTGGACAATTGTCTCCAGAGATTAAGATTGATGGATGTTGGGGTGCGGATGGGTGATCTAGTTGTTAGCACTTTGCTTTATGCGGATGATGCCGTGCTTTTAGCCGAATCGCCATCAGAACTGCAACCTCTAGTCACAATGAAGAAAGATGACTGTCAGGCGAGAGGCTTACATTTGAATGCGAAGAAAACAAAGGTTATGGTGTTTGAAAGAGAAGAAACCAGTACGAATGCAAGGATAATGATCGATTATGTTATGCTGGAACAAGTGAATGACTTTGTATATCTTGGATGTGCTTTTAGCAGGGATGGAAGGTACACCGCTGACATAGAAAGAAGAGTAAATTTGGTGTGAATGGAGCGTTAGGTAAACTTCTAGGCGCTAAGAACCTCAGCCAGAAGGCCCAGCTTGCCATACACAACGCGGTGCTGGTACCTACGCTCACGTATGGAAGTGAGAGTTGGGTATGGAAGAGAGAGCAAGAAAGTAGAGTAAACGCGGTCGAGATGCGAGTACTGCGCAAAATGTGCGGAGTGATGCTCGCGGACCGCGTTTGTAATACCGAAGTAAGAAAGAGAGTTGGTCTGAAAGAGTGTCGGGGTGAAGGTAAGGAAAGGAATGCTCCGGTGGTTCGGGCATGTGGAAAGAATGTATGATGAAAGAATGACTAAACAGATATACAATGCAAAAGTGGATGGATGCAGAAGTCGTGGAAGGCCACGACACACCTTCCATGATCAAATTGATCGTGTACTAGCAGAAGATGATGTCAGGAGCCTTAAGAACAGACGAGCGTGCATGACAAGAGCTATGATTGTCAAAGAAGCAAGTGAGGTGTGTAAGAATAAGCCTGTATGGCGCTCTGTTGTTCGTGCCTACCCCGCAAGGGACCTAGCTTGAAGTTATGTATGTATGTAATAGTATGTATGTAATCATTTGAATCTAAATAATCTTCATTTACTCAAAGATTCGAACATTGGCTACGTTTTTAAAAACAAAACTAGACATTAAAATGTTATAGTTTGTTTCTATAACGTAGGTATTTGGTATTGTTAGATATTTTTTAAGGAAAGACATTATAGATGTATACAATAAATATGACATATTTTGCAATAAATTCTTGATTAATTAGCATAAAGGAATGAATGTTAAAATACCATAATATCGCAGAACTTCTAAAATGTGACGAGAGAAATAATAGGTAATTCGCATCACGACCGAGAAACATGTATTTTTGACCTAATGTGCATATCGCATTACATTCAATGTGCTGACTGTGAAGATAAATATCATGGGCACTGTAAATTGAGTTGACTGCTTTGTGAAATCCACCAATCCGCGTCGGATAAGCGTGTAGATATATTGTCAATTTCTCTATAGTAATGAAAAGCCTGAAGTCCAGCTGTGTGTGTGCAGTCTGTAAGCTATTTTTTTACAATAATATATAAGTTGTTTGACGCATTTAATATTAGCGTCATAACATCCTTACATGTTTAACATGTGTACACGTTATATAATTATTTATATCTGAGTTTAAGAGTACGTACTTAGATGTTTTGTATGATTTTGTGAGTCTTTAAATCCCACGTATAATAATAAAAACATATTTACATGTTTATATAGAGGGTTGTAAGGCTATTTACTTCAAGTAACATTTTGATAACTTTTTAAAACAATAAATTACCTAAAGTTGCAAATATCTAAGTATAAGACATTGTTTTATATTACCAAATATATACGTAGGTATTCTACTTCAAGCTACGATTTTGATTACGGGTTTTATGTGTTTTATTCCATTTTCATTGTTTGATTGCATGTTATGTGATGTCCGGAGCTTTAGAAACAGACGAGTGTGCATGACGAGCTGTGAATGTCAAAGAAGCAAGTGAGGTGTGTAAGAATAAGCCTAAATGGCGTTTTGTTGTTCGTGCCTACCCCGCAAGGGAGATGGCCTGAAGTTATGTATGTATGCTACATAAAGTTAATAAAACAATCAAATGTCGTGATTGATAGGAGTAAAACATAGATGTAGATATGTCTAATAATAATAGAAACTAAAGAAAATTTAGTACACATGTTAAGTACTATAGTTGAATAAGGAAAATGTCTGTAGAATGAAAATAATATATATTTACAAACCTTTAACCGTACACCTTAATTTAAAAAACCTTAATTTATTTAACATATTCGATTTTAAACACTTCTTTTTTATATAAACTTAGTGAACTTATTTGATTATAATCAAGATGGGCAGAAATAAATGTTATGGGTGCGATCAACAAATAGAAGAAGGAGTAAATTTCCTGAATTGCTCATCGTGCAAACAAAACTATCATGTCAGTTGCATCATGTCTTCTCTACAGTCATTTACTTATCCAAAGGATTTTCTTACTTGGCTGTGTCCGGAATGTAAACCTAAAAGAGGCAACGCTGACAATACTCCAGTTCGTTCAAGCAGTATTAGATACATAAATGCAGATACTAACATAACTCATTGCAAGAAGATGACAAAAGCTACATCATCCCAGTCCGTGCCTGAATGCAGTGATGCCAGTAGTCCCGTAACATTAGGACAAGTACGTGATATAATCAAAAGTGAAATTAAGATTCTAATGGATAATTTGAATGAAACAATGTCACACTTAGTCAACACCGAGATTAAATCCATACGTTGCGAAATCAGCCAGGTTAATGAATCCATGAAATTTATTAACGACGCCTTTGAAGAGATCAAATCTGATTTTAAGTTAAAAACGAATGCAATGGAGAAGCTGCAAAAGGAGAACGACGATTTAAAAGCATCGGTGAAGGATCTCGGTTCCCGCTTGAACACTATGGAACAAAAATCAAGGGCGTGCAATATTGAGATCCAGTGTCTTAAAGAGCGTAAAAGTGAAAACCTAATATCGACTGTACTTAGTTTAAGTAAAGTAATTTCATGTAATATAACTGAACATAACATTCATAATGTAACGCGTGTAGCTAAACAGGATCCTAAAAGCAACCGACCTAAGTCTATAATTGTTCAATTAGATAGTCCAAGAACACGTGATAGTTTTCTGGCTGCATGTATAATGTATAATAAGTCAAATCCAAATAATAAGCTTAATAATAGTCTCCTAGGTATTTCTGGAGATAAAGAAAGTTTTTATGTAAGTGAGCATCTATCACCCTATAATAAAAAACTTCACGCACTCACTAGGCAAAAAGCAAAACAGAGAAATTACAAGTATGTTTGGACACGTAATGGTAAGATTTTTATGAGAAAATCGGATAACAGTGATTTTAAATATATAAGAGACTTAGAGTCTCTTGAAAAAATTGATTAGAAGTTCAATCTGTTATTACTTTCTTTTCTTTTTTAAATAATTGCATGATTTTGTTACATATATAAAATAAAATTCGATTCATTTAAGATTTCTTCGTTAAAATTAAACATTTATTATCAAAATGTTAGAGGTTTAAGAACTAAAACGCATGATTTTTATATCTCTTTATTAAACAACTGTTTTGATATTGTAATCTGCACTGAAACGTGGCTAAATGAAACTGTATTTGATCATGAATTAATTGATCAACGTTACAATGTCTTTAGACGTGATAGATCGTCAACTATATCCCTTAAAAAAGATGGAGGTGGAATAATGGTAGCAATTTTAAAAAACACGAAGTGCTTAGGAAAGTAAAATGGGAGACTAATGCAGAGGACCTATGGGTTTCTATTAGATGTAGTAGTGGCATATATGTCGACATTTGTGCGGTATACATTCCTCCTCCAATAAAATATGATGATGTAAAATACATATTCGACGGAATTACTAATGTAATCCAAAATAAAATCAACAGGAACTCATTCACTCTCTTAATAGGTGATTTTAATTTGCCTGAAATAAACTGGTCTCTTGATTCACACGTAACCAATTCTAATAATATTGTTAACTTATGTCTAGATACAATGGCATATAACGACTTGCATCAATGTAATACTGTTTTTAATAGTGATCAGCGAATGTTAGATCTAGTGTTTTGTAATAACCCATCTGACATCAAAATATCAAATGTCAACGTCCCGGTTATACCCGAAGATAAATACCATCCAAGTATAGAAATTAACATAGCACGTAAAAGTCTGAACAAGATAAAAGAAAAACCACCCTCAAACTACAATTTTTATCATACTGATTATGTGTCTTTAAATACTGAACTAAGTAACTTAAATTGGGCAATACTATGGAAGGGCATTACAGACGTTGATGTTATGCTTAATACGTTTTATAGTACTATCATGCCTTTAGTATACAAACACACCCCATTACGCCAAAAACGTAAAGATAAATACCCTGTTTGGTTTAATTCTTCCGTGATAAAGGCTCTTAAAGAGAAAAATAAATATCATTCAAGATATAAAAAATACCAAAATCCTATGGACAAAGTTACTTTCAATGTTTTACGTACCAGATGCGACAAAATGATTAAAACTTGTTTTAATGAATTTAAAATTCAAGCAGCTTTGCACATACGTAAAAATCCCAAATACTTCTGGACATTTATGAAGGATCAAAAGTCAACTAGTTCATCGTTACCAAATGAAATGCATTTAGATGGCGTAACTGGAAAGGGAGGTCAAGAAATTTCAAATCTTTTTGCTAGATATTTCCAATCGGTTTATAATCATCCCTACCTACATATTTCTAATCAGTCAAGTCATTCTGTGTATAGTTCTACTTATAATCTAACATCAGTAAGTAATCTCTGTATTAGCGAAGATGAAGTTTTAAATTCTTTAAAAACACTAAATTATAACAAAGGACCTGGACCAGATCAACTACCTCCTTTACTTCTCAACAAGTGTGCTGAGAATCTTTATAAGCCGCTTACGAAACTAATTAATATGTCCCTAGAAACCGCTACTTTCCCAACTGCATGGAAGTTAGCATATATTACACCTATTCATAAATCCGATACTCTTGACGATATAACACATTACAGACCGATTTCTATCCTGTCTATTTGTGGCAAAATTTTCGAATCGTTAGTACACAAAAAGCTTTTACCTTTCATTCAACCTCAAATTAACCACAATCAACATGGCTTTCTTCCGAAAAAATCCACCACGACTAATTTGTTAGAATATGTTACAGACTTATCGAAATCCATTGATAATAATAGCGAAGTCCATGCAATATATACGGATTTCCGTAAAGCATTCGACCTTGTTAATCATCGCTTGCTTATACGTAAATTAGACATCATGGGGATCCACGGCTCTTTACTGAGATGGTGCGAATCTTACTTAAGAAATCGAAGCCAACTGGTTATGGTTCGCGGTTACAAATCTTTTAAATTTGATGTACCTACAGGCGTCCCTCAGGGATCTCATTTAGGACCACTCTTCTTTCTTGTCTTTATAAACGATCTTTGCGACTCAATTCAAAGCAATTTTAAAATGTATGCGGATGATCTAAAGATGTACCGAATAATTTCAAGTCCTCACGATGTTGTTTACTTACAGGACGACATCAATCGTGTTAATAATTGGTGCAATAATAATATGATGGCATTAAATCCTTCAAAATGTTTTTGTATTAAGTTTTCTAAAAAGAAAAAAACCCATCGTGCCGAATATCTAATTGCCAATGACACAATTAAAGAAACATCTATTATCCGGGACCTTGGGATTACCCTTGATAGTAATTTAAGCTTCAGGTTTCACATAGACAACATCATTAAAAAATCATCCAAATTATCAGGTTTCATTTCCCGTATTACGAAAATATTCAAAGAGCCCAAATTAACCATTACTATTTATTGCAGCTTGGTACGTAGTATCTTGGAATATTGTAGTGTAGTGTGGAATCCATGCTATCAAGTACATTCTAATCGGATTGAAAGAGTACAAAAAAGATTCTTGTATTATTTAGCTTACTCAGACAATAAGTGTCGTTCTTTACAATCCTACGATGATCGCATTCAGTACTATAATATTACCCCATTATATGCTCGAAGGAAAATATCCGACATTATAATGACTTACAATATTTTAAATGGAATTGTACATTCTAGTATTACTCTTCAAAATTTAACCATTTGTGTCCCCCGGAACGGCAGTCGTTTAATTAATCGCAAAACTTTTAACTTACCACAAGTAAGAACTAATATAGGTCAACACTCTCCCCTATACAGAATGATGAACTATAGTAATTCCGTGCGTACAAAGGTCGACATATTCGCTGACTCTGCTCCATCTATTAAAAAACGACTCAATGCTTTGTTTCAATCCTCTTCTTAACTTTGTACTTTCCTTTACATTTACTGCCCTTATTATATTCTGTTTGTACCACTGTAAAATCATACATCGATAGGCGTAGATAACCAATTATATTAGGCATGCCGTGTTTGCATAAACAGAATATAGTTTAAGCCATGAAACGGTTTCATGAAGATAAAAAAAAAAAAAAAAAAAAAAATGATTATAATCTATATTCAATTTTGCAGACCGATAAAAAAAAAAAAAAAAAAAAAAAAAAAAAAAAAAAAAAAAAAAAAAAACTGTCAGTCGTAGGACTGCACGTCAGAAGTGAATACTTTGTATACGAGCGTGACGGTCTCGAGAGTTCAGTGCCTTTTACCCCATTCTAAAAGTGCCCAACCTGCCTAAAGAAATTTTCACTTCAAAAATGAATTCATTGCGAGATTCTCTTTAAATGTCGCTTAAACTTAATAGCTTTTAGACCTCGATTGTTCCAATAAGTAGTAACATTATTTATACACAAAAAAAATGGCCGGTAAAGGATAATCTACTAATTTGTAATATTGTTGTCTACACAAGTGAGCTATTAAAACGGGATATCGTTGACAACGATACCTACTCGAAATCATTGCCTCGAATGACAACCTATCACAGAATGTGGATATTATGAGTTCACCGCTCTTAATAGACACAAAATAAAGTGGCTTGATTTTCCTTCTATTTCTTATTCTTACTACCAAAATCATTCGCATTCGCCAAAACGGGGCGGAGTATAATTTAAGAACTTTACTTGCATAGGAACAAGGAAGTAGCCGGTGACGTGATCTCGCATATGTGCAGATGCTAATTGCAGTCCTGCGTAAGCGCACGCGACGGGGCTTTGGAAGTGAGGTGTAACACGAATGTGAATTTCGCCTTTCATACCCGGAGCTAGCCGGAATCTAGTGCGGGGATAGCACCGCCATGTTGCACCCAGACGTATTTTCTCGTCCCAGAACCCACAAACATGCACATAGATAGTACGATAGCAGCTATTCCATATCCTGAAAAAAATAGGTAATTATTACTTGTCAAGTACATACATAACCTAAGCGTTCTAGAGTAACATACACAAACAGTAAACCCACAAAGCTCTTGTACGAAATGAATATAGGGGAAACAGGGCTAATGCTGCTAACTGGGTAATACCGCTCACAAATATAACTTAGCAAATTCTGTGCGTTGGATTACAGGACACCGGTTAAATTATGGGGGGTATGCTGAGAGAACAAACAATAAATGGTATTACAAATCCGCTAACAACAAGATAAAGAGAAGTACGTATGTTTGTTTTCGGTTGCGCTAACAAAATTGTTCTATGAACGTTTTTATTGGTGAATTTAATATTAGAAAAAAAAATTGAGGTAAGTATTAATTCAGTTAATTATTTGTTGTAATTGTATAAAATAATTAAAAATTATTACATGTAGCTAACAAAAACAATAAACGTTAAAGGATGATTAGTACTTTAAATAATGATTAGACTTATATTTAATTTCAAATAACCTCTTTAACCATCAAGTTTTTTTCCTGCACCGTTCACATACTCGTGAATCTCATACATGCAAATAATGGACCTGAATGAAGTACAACGAGACCGGAAAGAACAACTTGTTTGTAATTTTGCAAGATGTTATAAATACTTTTGCAAATTTAACTATTATATTTATTTAAATCGATTGAAACATAATTCTAGTAAGAGTAAGTGTAATAAAAAGTAGGTAGATACAAACTCACCATAACCTCTGGAGAATTTCTTCATCGCTAAGTACAATAGATAATATATCTGGTGACCAAGTAATAGCCAAAGGATGCAATGGAATCGGAAGATCTTGTTTTGAAAGTGGATAGTCTACAAGTTGCAATTTTGTATTCTCTTTTACGTTTTGTTTAACCTTTATATCATTTATGATAATCTGTTCAAAAAACAAATTGAGAGAATGTAAAAAGAAATCAATGTACGAATCCTTATAAAAATAAATTACAAAAATACGATGACATCAATAGTTAATATAAATGTATAATACTAGGAGTAAGTGTGCGTGTGTGCAGTATACAGATAAATCACATCTTATACTAATACATAAAGCTGAGGAGTTTGTTTGTTTGATTGAACGCACTAATCTCAGGAACTACTGATTAGATTTGAAAAATTATTTCAGTGTTAGATAGCCCATTTATCTAGGACGGCTATAGGCTATATATCACGCTAAAACCAATAGAAGCGGAGCACCAATGAAGAATGTTTCAAAATCAGGGGCTTTTGAAAACAAATTCCACGCGGGCACAGCTAGAAGTAAATATATAGACAAATCAAAGACATATTATATACGGAGATATGTTGCAGTATAAAATTTTTGTTCATCATTTTATTATTCTCTCTCTTTTCTTTCACCATATCCTAATTAATTGGGGTCGGCACAATGTCTTTTCTTTCCACACTCCTCTATTCTGACATACATCTTCTGTTACACCACAAATCATCATATCATCCTTCACAAATTCTCCATTTCATTATTATAACTATAATAATAGTATACACTGTTTGCTACAACTTTAATTCTTCAAAAATAATTGTGTAACGTATTTCTGTGTAAAAATTATTTAAAAATAGTTTGTGTTAAGCAATTTTTAGTTAGACGTGTTACTGGTAAATTTCTTGCCACTTTCAAATACGCAAGTTATGAAAATTATACCATTTATCGGTATAAAATTATCCTGTGTTCATTCTCGTTATTAAGAGTGTAGGAATGTGTGCGGAGTGTAGGATAATCAGTTTATTCCTAACACATAAAAGAATGGCCAAACAGACATACAAACGAAGTGACTTTCACATCTTTATATTTCAGTTGTGTCAATGTAAGTATACTGTGCTTCTAAATATTCATTATTTTTAATAATATTAATTTGCAAAGTAATTGATTACTTAAAGAATATTAAAGAATATTATGGACGACGATCGCCCGGTGTGCATAATTCTTAAAATCTCCTGAACCTTAATGAAGAATGAATCGATCTAGCTGTGTAAGTTTAGAAGGTTTCCAGGATGACATATATTAGAGACCTATTATCATTATAGTACCTACTAGGTATTATGGTTGAAATAAAAATCTGCCTAACGAAATTCCCGTGATAACGTAGAAATTATAACAAATAAGAAATGTAAAAATACCTTTTCTGCTGTGATCATTTCGCGTGTATTATTGCATATATAAGGAGGTAAGGTAAATGTGACCAGCTGATCATCTTCTTTCAACTCTGCTCTGGAAGTCATTTTAAGATATATAAATTTATTTATTAAAATATTTTGAAAACAATCCCATTATCAATATACGTGTTTACTCGTATATCATTTTAATCAATATCCTTTATTTACTGTAGATATATAAACAATAAATAAACTGTTATTAATTTGACAAAGTAAAAAGATCCAAAGATACATTCTAAAAGGACATAAAGGTAATCTTATAATAGTCAAGTTAAAAAAGTATTTGTATGTTATTAACAAGGACTATAAAAGACCTTTTTAAGGATTAAAGGGAAACTAAAAAGTATTTTGTTCTTTATACGTTTTTGTTTAAAATATTAATACATTTTCTATTTGTTGGGTGCGCAAGCCGTTGTTCTCTATTACATTGTTCAGTGGGCACCCTGAGGTCTCCCTATGGAACGAAAAGTCGAGAAACCCAAATGCAATTTTAATTGTCCTGTTAAGATAAGTAATCATAGACACTGCGATAAGCTGAAGCAACTTTTGGGAAGGCATGAAAAAAATACTGTGTGAAAATATTTTGATTGTAATAAGAGAATATAGTCCAATGACATACGTGACCAGCCACTGCTACTTCAACAAATTAATTTTTCGAGCTATGCAGTTTTTCAATTTTAATGAAACAACCAAACCGTTCCATATACATATATACATAACTCCACTCCAGGTCCCTTGCGGGGTAGGCACGAACATGATATATACAAAATTGAATCATTTAATGCCATTGAAGGCTATCATGTTCTTTCAGTTCTGTATCTGTCAACTAAATTAATGAAATTTAGTTGATCCGTATGACATTATAGCATTAGTTCTCTGAATATCCTCATTTCTGATTCTATTCCTAATACGTACCTACACCTGTTATAATTTTCTCCTCAACCGGTAAATGACTCATAGCGACTGTCAAAGGACCGATGGCCGATGAGGCAGACTATTGAGCCGTTCGAAGAAACCTCCTTTGAACTTTCGTATAAATACTGACGAACTAACTTTATAAAAGTATCGACATAATCTATATCGAATTATCTGTATTCCATGGAAACAGTAACACATGACAATACTGTGTTTGTCAACACCTTTTTTCATAAATATTAGGACGTGACCTGGAGATTCAAATATAATCAATCAGTTTAAACATGATCTTGTTTACTTTATGCAATGAAACGTATAATATATGTGTTTTAAAATAAGTTATAAGTTAAGAAGAGGCGAACAAGTCTATGTCGACTCACGCGCGGGAGCGAATAATCTCTCCGAGTATAATGCAGTGACACCATCCGGCAATGCTTTGGCGCCAGTTCAGTTTCACGTCTTTCATAACACCAACTTCCGCCATCCGTATAATTTCCAACTTCCGGTTACTCCATTTCCGATATCAGTTAGCTTGATAATAAATGCTTCTACGTTGACATCCGGCTATACGACTTCCGATTACTACAGGAAAGAATACTCTATCCGGTTATTGACTACTTCCGTCATATGGTTACTTTATAATAACAAATACGATTCCTACATATACAACAAATAAACATTTACATTTTTATCAATATGAATACGTGTATAGGTTTAACCTATGATAAATACCCTTTCCAAGCATTTATTTTACTTTTGACAGCTCGATGTCGGATCAATTAGCAACGTTCCTAATGCTCAGGGGGCTGATGCCTACCTCGGACATCGGATCAGTATGGCCATTTAGCGACCTAACCAGCCTTCTGGGCACCTTACCCATAAAAGACGGTGATCTAGGCTAGTAGGTATGCTACTTATAGTCTTGAAGGACTATAGGTAGAACGCGATATAACTACCTTGTATTGTAAGTTTGCTTGTATTGTATTTGTTTATAAGGTTCTCAATTGACACTTAAAATAATATGGTTTTCGTAAAATTACGGAACGTAATTCTCCCATTCGCCCTCAGATTTGACCGCTGATATAGATTAATCTTATAGTTACAGCATATACAGAGCAGAAACCGACTTCCGTGCGTAAGCTTACCAAAATAGCTGTATTCTAAATATTATTAACAAAAAAAAATCTATAATAAATACCGTTCGAACTTTCGAAGGCCAAACAATGTGCAAATAAATAAATTACTTATATAATTTATAGTCATACGTAATACTAGTAATAGAAGATACTGCATATTAAACTAATGGACAATGTTTTTAAAATAGCCATTGTTCCCCTGCTGATCTTGTAGTTGCTAAAATAAAACGGCCTAAATTGTGATTACAGCTTTATGCTTCTGAATTAAGTCAGTTTAATTATAAAACTGTCCTTGCAGTGCTATAAAACTAAACTTGTGTGTTATAAAATTAAACAATGTGTAACATCTTCATAAATCGAAACTAAAAAATTGCCAAATGCACAAGTTTAGACTTTATCTATATATAAATATAACTAGAATTTTCCATTTTTAGGAACATAGGTAAAACGTCTATATTTATCCTCGCTAGCAAAATTATTATATACATAATATATACTATAATAAATTTCTTGAAAATAAATAAATATCCAAATTAAGCCAGTTTCACAATTATAAAATACGGATTCAGTAAACCCAACACTAATAGGTACCAAATTGAAATATTGGTGACAAGCACTCGAAATTACAACCGTTTAATACCGCTCAGCACAGTATTACATACTTCCATCAAAAAACCGATTTATCTTCATGTGGAACTTAGAGCCTGTGCCACAGAAGAAGTCCCATGGAAAACAAAAGAACTAAAAATGGCAGCTCCGCTGTTTGATAGGATTTGTTATTTGTAGGAATTGTTCGTAATGTGCCCGCGAAATGTATGTACAACTTTAATTATGAAATATTTTGTATTTATTATTGAATATTTACTTACATCTAATTATTTAGCAAATAATTTTCTTGCAGGATTGCAGCTCCGCGACTGTGGAATTTCTTTTGTGGCGCGAACTATATAGTCATTATAGTACGGTATTCGTAATTAGCTAAGCATCGTGAAAGCCGAGTATGGCAAGACACGGTTGCGTTGCTCGGTCGCCGCGACGCGTGACGGTGACTCCCGAGGGAGCGGAAGTCTTGCGCATTTCCGCTCGCCGACGCACAGCCCGGAGATCCGGTCCACTTGCACGATCACGACCAGTTCGCCTACCATATCAGTAAATCAGGTAAATTGTCTGTCATGTTTTTTTTTCATTTGTACCAGACACAAGGAGATATGATCGCCCTAACAAGTTGAAATACTTCATAATATTTATCAAGCGGAAAATTCAGAATATACATAAATATGTAATAACAACAGCACACTCGGCCTAAAGAGGTCATTTTCGCAGGTTCATATGACAAACATGAAAAGTATCAACAAGAAATGGAATTTTATGTATTGCAACAACAACTACCAATACATCTAGACACGCTTTAGCCCCTCTGATAGTGTAAGCAAGTTTAAAGTAAAGTGAGTGGATCTAGTCAAACATAGCAAAGGATGACGACCCTGAGAAGAATAGAAAGCCATTGGTAAGAATTAAGATTTTTCTTTCTAATTATAATCTATAAATTTTTGTAATTCCTGACTATTTGTCAACACTAAAAATAATAATCTAAAGGTCCTGATACTCTAAGGAATCTTTATGATTTCACTCAGGTATCATTCTGTGTGTCACAGATGTTTATACTAGCAATTGCTTGGGCTAAAAGTAGTACGTTGATATTAAGAGAGGAATAATTTAAAAGACAAAATTGAATTTTAAAAGATGAGCGCTACATCACTTTGGTGCATCTATTACACCAGGAAAGAATATTCTTTTCCCATGCATCTACTACATATCTATGATGGCATAACATCTACCTTTTCATTAAATAGATATTAAATTAATTCTCTATAATCTTTCATATCTGAAAAATATTTTTTATTTATTTTCAAATTTTTGTTTTTTTAGTTTTAATCAGAAATATACAAATACCTAACTATTCCACCTATCAACCTAAACCAGAGTTATTGGACAGGCGAACCCTGTAACTCTGGTTAGTAGGGGCCCATCCGCGTCCTACAATAACAACCAAACCTATTCTATGGAGGTAAACATCCCAAGATTTGCTTTGTAAATCTGAAACCCGGAATATTATTTCCATATCCACTTTATTTAGTATATATATATATTTAGTATACTTTTGTCCCTTAAAATGGTACAGATTGGTTACTAGATACTTAAACAAATTTTTCAACATGGCACTCGAAAATTCTCCACCAATTCGATAACGATAATATTATGACATTTTGACTTTCCGTCCAAATATGTAACTAATTAAGATTATATAATATAACAATAATTAATTGTAGAATTATCTTGTGTCATACACATTTCGTAAGTGCCAATCTTAACCTATACATATTCACAATAATATCGATAAATTAGTAACGTGTGCATAACTGACCACTGGTTTCTTAGCTAAGAATTTGAGAGCCATTCTAACAACACAAGCTTACTCAAGTCATGATTTTGATGCTGCTATATCTAAACTGACTAAGAAGAAAAAATCAACTGCATAGTATTTCATGAAGATGTAAAAAATGTTAAACTATTAATAATCGAGAACTATTTATACTTTTAAGTTACAGTAGCTCAATTGCATCTCGTCTAGATATGGTATCGAATCCTAAATGGGAAAGTCAAGTACAGCTAGCTATAGGCTGTTTTTCTAATATACATAATTAATGTTACTGTTATCACCTAGGGCTGGTGAAAAAAAACGTAAGCATACCAATTATTTAAACTTGTCAATTGATTTAGACACAAGTGGTAGGCATACACACTATGACGCCGTTCCCGGTTCAATCTCGCTCCGTTCTCAGGCTGTTCCCGATCTGTTTGAATATTCTTATACAAGAAAGAAACAGAGGATTCTCATTATCGTATCACACTAGTTCCGATCCGATATCGTGCCGGTACCGGTTTCTCGTAAATAATATTTGACTGATGGCCACTTCCTATAGCTTGTCGACTATTCCCTTTCTACCGGCGAATACGGTAAAAATCTTTTAGTTAAGTACACACAGCGAGATTTAATTGCATCGAGATCAGAAGGAAAATCAACCGACATTATAGTGTGAATCGAGGAATGAAGAGGTCCAAGTCCGCAATAGAGTATTTATTACAATCTAAAGAAATCGTTCCCGTCATACATAGACAGATATATACTTAAAAGGCGGCATTAATAAGCAGTTCCTCAATTCTAAAACTAGACAACATTGATTACACAAGCAATAAATATCGTCATGAATAACCACATTCGCATAGCATTGTAATCGGTTTGTCAGGAATGAAAAGCTGCGTTCATGTGTAGACTAAACAATGAGATCAGCTGGTCATACTGCGGGTGTATTAGGTGTAACACAACCACTGCCTATTCCAACACAGTGATATCGACTGTATACGCTGATGTGTTTATGACTGTTTGATATTTTTATAAACAAAGGTTCGAGGTTTCGTCTAAAAGGAGCTACATTTATTTTACCTGTTTAATGTAACTTGGATTTTGAAAGAATGTTCGATTCAATATTTTATGAATAAAAATACTGAAGGTCATTTTAGTAGTTTCTTCACATCAGCTGTAAGATTTATAAAAAAATAGGTCAAGTGTGTGGCAGTAATTTCGTAACTGTGACTGATGTTTACTACTTTTGTCATTTGACTACCAAATCTTTAAAAAAAGCATTTGATGGAAAATAACCCACATCTCGGAAACTACTCAACAAATCTTATTCAAACGAATGTTAGTATGTTAAGTATTAGCCGTATTTAATACTTCACATTACTTAAAAATTATATTATATGTTACTGTCTGTATAATTTCATAATAGAATTTACAATTGTATACATGTTCTTCTTCAAGTCCATAAACGTCCCACTGCTGGGCTCGGGCCTCCCACTATAGGGGACCGGACAGTATACCCCCCGTCACGCTTGCTCAAGGCGTAAGTCCGTATACAATAAATAAATTCAAAACAATTAATATTGCATATGTAAGAAAGTAGAATAATGCAACATACCACTGTGCTTATCATACCATCCAAAGGTTGTCTGGAAGTAATCGCCAATAGCGATAAGACCGCCTATTATATAATTTTATTACTATCAACTGTATATTTTATCACACAATAAAACATACGTCTACAACATTCACGGACTAAAACCGAGCGTAAAATTGGTAAAAATTATTAGGTATGGCGCGCTATCAAACAGGCGTTTCAAACATTTTTAACTTAGACGAACTATTGATTATCTCTAACTTTATTTTTCTCATGTGTATTTTGTTCTAGAAAGCGGATTCAAGATCCTAGTTTGTGAGGTGTATCTACTATCTAGAGGGGCAAGAAGAGCGAGAGGGGGACGTGACGAGGTGAAGTAACGGATGAATGTCCGTGGGAACGGCCGCCACTTCCGCTCCGATACTCGCTCGCACCTCGGCACTCTCGGCTATTTCCTTTATGTAGGGTGGCCTTAACACACATAAGGTTTATTGGGACTACATTCCACGGTGAAGGTTTCGTTATAATTATTATCCTCTTGGTTTCCTTGATTACTAAAGGGCAGAGAATTATTGATTTTCAATTATAATTGCGATTGTAAATAAGTTATGAATAATATAATTTATTTATAGTCAAGGTTTTTGTGACAGAAATGACATAAGTGTATATTAAACGAAGCCTCGAAGTTTCTACCCTAGCCCTAGGGTCTCAACCTCAAAAGCTTCTAAAATTAAATAAGGATCAATTAGCGATGGATGTTTATCTATAGTAATATTATAAATTGGAAAGATTTGTACTTTTATGTTTATAACGAATAAACTCAAAAACTACTAGATCCATTCCAATATTTTTTTCATCATTAGGAAGCTATATTATCCCAGAATAATATAGGCTATATTTATTACTAGAAAAATTAGGACTCCCTACTAAAACGTAAATAATGTAACCTAGGGTGTAAAAAAATTAATGTTTTATTTAGCGGTTCCAGGAATAGTTTAAATTCCCAATTAAACCCGGTAGGTGGCGCTGGAATCAAGTTCTAGATTTTATTATTTTCAGGGCAAAACAACGTCTGCCGGATCCCCTAGTTTATTATAAAACAAAAATAGCAGGGAATCACGTCGCTATTTTTTCCAACGAACAATAGTTTTCTTAAATATTCACCTTGTTTCAATAGTATAAACTACGTTTTGACGGTAATAGATGCGGTATTTTATTTTATTTTTATTCCGACATTTCATCAACTTTTTAATCGCGGAAAGCAAAGATGAAGTTTTATTATGTGTACTAGTGGCGAAAACGTAAGAATTTACTATTCTTTCAATAGGATCAAAAGTAACTCGTCAGTTGCTGCATATAATAAAAGTATTTTGTTAATCCACACTAATATATAAAAATTATGAACAGTTTGTTATTATTTTAATTTATATATAAATCTTGTACAATGGCGGTATATTCTTTTGATAACGAGAGAATTTAATTAGAATTAGATATCCTATTTTTACTAAAATGCGAACAGAGATGCGTAGAATGGTCTAATTAGTCTAAGGTTCTATGCATATTAAAAACTTTATATATATTTATATATATATTTATATATTTATATATAATGTTAAGTTAACAAGGATAAAATGAAATCGTATTAACTTTATCCTATATAATACGTATTATTATTGTATCTATACTAATACGTTATAAACAATACATTCTCAATTAATTTTCATTAAAATAGTTGTATTGTAGTTTGTTCAGTGAAAAATATACGTACTCAATTTGCCGAATATTTTGTATCTATCATTTGTTAAATGCAATGTCGAATTCTCTTGTCGAAAAAAGAAACATTATTTTCTTGTTTATAAATTAAGTGGCTAATTAAATTTCTATTATACACCTGATGTATTGAAACATGTTTAAGTAGTATCTGCAGTAATTAATACGACACTATCGGAATAACTTCAATAATACATAAAATTTTCGTATAAATTAATTTAAAAAAATGTTTGATTGAATTTGCTACTTTTCAACAAACCACACATCGCACATGGAAGCATAATTATATTTAAATAAATTTATAGTTTGTATTGTAGGAATTAATTCAAAATTTATCGTGTCTTATGCAAATGACATAGTTCAGACTTTATGTCAATGACCAGTTTATTGACGATTTATTATAATATTATTGGATATTTCCAACGTCGATATATGTATGGGTATATTTAATATTTTAAAATTCTATATTTAATGATGTTGAGCTCATCATAGTGTATCCTTAAACGATAAATCTTCATGACCGGTTTCAATATTGTACACTGCATTATTACAAGTAAAAATTCACATAAACTTCATACAATTAATCAATTTTCTACAGATGGTAAGCTAGAGGAGTGGAGATTAAGATATACGTGGAACCTGGCGTGAATGAATCTCGGGTACTAGATAAAACACTGTTATTGTTTCTCCAAGAAACTGACATCAGAAACACTTATCTAAATAAGTTATATAACAGATACATTATAAAATAAATAGGTATTAATTCATTACAAATGGGAACTGTTAACACCCCTATATCTAACTACATTTATGCAAGGATATATATTTTTTTATTATTTAAATCAGCATTTCCAGCTAATTTTGGGCAAGGCCCCTTTTCCAAAATGTACTGACACCTTAGACCACCATAGCCAAACAATCTACAAAGATATACCAAAACGGTTCATTGATTCTTCGGGTGATAATACGATAAATAAGAAGATAATCCTTTTGGGTACCTTACCCATAGAAGATTATGACCTAGGCTCAGTATTCTATATATATTGGTATAATTGTTGATAGAATACAATATAAAGAAATTCTAGTTCTCCAAAAGTAGCCTACGTGTAATGTGTTATTCTAGACTATAATCTATCTCTGTGCCTAATTTTATCCAGATCCGTTCAGCCGTTCTGGCGTGATTGAGTAACAAACGTCCGTTAAAACTTTCGTATTTATATATAAAAAATATTGTATTTATTATTTTTGTTAATTAAAACACAACGGTCTTATTCGTATAATTAGAGTAAGTTAGAACATTTTTTTTAGGACCTTCAAACTTACGATAACTCTATGACTATCCACATGCTGTCAACATATAAGATCCACTTACTAGATTATAACGTAATCTAGTATAAAAGTAAGTTGTGTATTTTATTTGATGATTCCTAATACAAGAGCCAAAATAAAGAACCTATGAACCTTTACGAACATTCATTTTATAGGCATTAAGTAAAATCGGTCAGTTGGTAATCCCCACAGCAAGTTTCTTCCAAGGTGCAAAAGATCAAATAGCAAATTTATTAAGAAAACGACAAGTGATAAAAACAATGAATCAGTCTCTGCGAAATGCTAAAGCTTGGTTTTCCTACATTTAATAACGAACTGTTACTAAACTAGTTGTGCAACAGGACTGTTACAAGTTGTGTTCCAGCTTATTAATACTTAGTATTGAGATACCTAGAAACCACAATTTATATAGCAACTCTTCAAGATATTTTAATGAAACACGTAAATAAAAACGTAGGTAAACAAATAAAGTGATATTGACTAAGTCAGTTAATATATGTAAACAAACCAGTCATAAAACACTTAATTTTTTACTCGTTATTTATAGGTGGGTTTGGTTAGGAATGACCATGTGCGCGGAGTTGGGATTCCCGTTTTCCCGTAGCCCTGACATAAGGCGCCGAACGGAACACCCAGGGGGGTTTACCCACTGATATGATTAGCTGGTGAGTGCAATAGCCTGACACCAGTTCTGGCTGGACTGCTAGTGCCACCCCGACCTGGCGAATCCCCAAAACGGATCGCGAACTATCCCCACAAGCTTCTGTGCTTGTTGCACCTTATGTCTTCAATCGGATTTTCCATGGCTAAAAATAATTAATTAAAAGGAGTGACCATGTAATTATCATAGAAATAATAAATAAATAAATAATACATTACTCATTTAAGCTAGCGGCATTTAATATAATTAGATCTATAAATAGACTTTAAAATAATTTTCTTTTTTAAATTGTATGAAAAAGGAGTTGTCTGGAAGTGGGCGCTAAGAATTGCAACACAGTATTATACTACAGCAGTTGTTTGCAATACCAAATTGTTTTTGTACACTATGTAAATGGTTTCGAATAAATTCTTCTTTAATAAATACAACATTATCCTAACAATAAATTTTGATTCTCGCGACTTCCTTGGGTTCTGGATTCGATTTTTTACTTTTCGCCTCCACTTTGACCGATTTTCGATGTCTTATAAAGTAAGTACATGCCAGGCATGTCATTGCATTTTACAACATCAAACCTTTTTGAAAAAAAAAGTAATAAATCTTACCCAAATAAAATATTTTTCAATAGGACTCATTAAGCAACCACAATTATATAAGTTCTGGACCAATCGTTATTAGTAATTAAATCATTTACTTAACAGCTGGTATGGTATGTGAAATTTACGACGCTATAAGCTTAGAATTAGTTTGTCGAGCTGCAGTTTGTTTCAATTTATAAGATTATCTATTTTGATATGCTTTTATTGCGCGCTGCCCATGTTTTGACATACACTAACGGTTTTATTCATGTTGAGTTAAAGTAAGTTTGTAGGCTTCTTTAAGACCCTAAAATAATCCTACAAACTTACTCAACTCGATATAAATAAAGCCGTTAGTGTTCAAAATTTCCAACTGATCACCAATGAGACGACCAATAACTTAAGTGTAGTATATAAATACAACTAAAATAAAGCAAGCATGTTTTTTTCTAAGGTTTGCTTCTTTTTTGGTACTATAATTTATAAAATAGGTTGTTTAAGACCCTCTGGGATAATAACTTCATTACACTCTAAAGTGATAAATAGAATCACCTTCCAGTTTTCTTTCGATATAACCATAAAACTGTATATATAAATAATATTAGGTAGAAGTAACTAAAACATAATAAAAACAAGCGCAAAAACTTTAGGCTGGTAGACTGGAACATACTAGAAAGACTAAATTTTTTACGAGTATTCATTTAAAAATCTTAGGTAATCATTATAATTTAAAAGCTATTTATTATCACGTCATTATTTCACAAAAAGCCTTTGGGTATTTATAAATCACAAACAGATATTTTACTTTACGCAGGAACAGGCTGTAGTCTTTCTCAACATACGACAAAAACAGTTTTACAATAAATGAAACAATTTAAAAAAGGAAATTATAAACTGATAATACTCACAGATGTTTTGATACTTGTTGGTTTTTTGAAGTTTTCTTGTGCACTTTAATGACAAAAACTTACATTTAGAAGGTAATTTTATAACTGTTCAACCGTCAGCTGTTTTATTCAGAGCATGCGCTAATGTCAGGACACAACGACAAGGAAAATACGTTTCTATTACCAGAAAGAGCATGGAAGTTCTAAGCAAGGAATAATGGAAATATATGACTTTATGAGAAACAGATACAGAATTGAGGATAGCAACCAAGAGATTGGAATTACCCACGGCATTTTTAGACTTTGGTTTTGCCCACATTTTATTTGGTTTTATATTTGCTTGTAGGCAAACGTACGGTGAGTATATAATTGCTGTCGCCTATGGACGTCTGCAGCAGTAAAGAACATCGTCGAGATTTTGATTTTTGAAGAACCCGATACTTTAAGTCTCTGATAATTCCGGTAGAAGATGTTTATTATGTATATTTTTATTACGAATGTTTCATTTTGCAATAGAAATAAACTACAACATTGTTGTACCTGTCTATTTATTACTATTTATTACCAAAAACCCGTCTAAGTTGTTTCCAGTATTACATTTGTTTCCTCGCTGCTTACAAATTTGCAAATCGTCATAAAATTGAGTGAGTATTTATATAATTTCGATAGTAGAATCAGTTTGGCACACTTTTATTGAAGACAGTAATATCTATCTAGATTTAGTCTTAGCTATATACAGATCCGAAATTCCGAAGTTTACACGAGCAAATACGCATGGATGATAGCTTAGGAAATGAAGTACTTTTATTGAGCTAACGAAGTTTACTGCATTTAGTGTGCAATGCTTGCGCGTACAATTGTGTGTTTGGTATTTACAAGTTGTTCCGTAAACTATGTTTCTAATAACACAGACTACGCTCCATTTAAATGGTAGATAGGTATGTAGGCATTATTGAGCAAGTCCATTGACCGTTGTTGTAAGTCCGGCACTTGCAGTGGTCTTGCTGTTATCGACCGGAAGCAACGCGACGGAAACGCGCAATCTCAACCAATTGGACGAGCGCGCTGTCACGCCGCACGCGCGTGCCCCTTGCGATCCACTAGCTCCTCTAACAGGCTCTTGCAAGTTACATTAAACTGTTTACTATCTATAATATTATAAAATTCTAAACACGTCGTGTCTGTACATTGAAGTTATTTAAAAAAACAACTTGAATAACCTATATAAACGATGGAGAAAAGGATGCATTTTTGGATTCCTTTTTGTTTGTTCAGGATTCACTTAAGGACTACTACTAAAATTTCGACACGGTTTTCACTGATCAACAGCAAAAGTTATGTAATAAAATGTATGATATTTGTTGTCCCGAGAATCCCGCGGGAATTTCAAGTCAAGCATGAACGAAGTCGCGGGCATATCCTAGTAGTTATATATAACATACATATCAAACCAATACTACGTTAGTATTAATTAAGTCGCTTATTTAATCTTCCCGTTTATTCGATGACGTATTTATTTACTAAACACTTTATGCATACGACATATGTTAATTATGTTTATTTTGACCCATTCCTATATCTTACTGACCGTTCATTTTCCTCACTATCACTTAAAATTTCACACAAGATTCATACAAATAACGTCAAAATTTAACCGCTTTTAAAGGCAAGAGAATGAATCTTATACTAATATATAAAGCTGATGAGTTTGTTTGCTTGAACGCGCTAATCTCAGGAACTAATTGGTCTGATTTGAAAAATTCTTTTAATGTTATTTATCGAGGAATGCTATATAGGCTATATATATCTTCACACCAAGATCAATAGAAGCGGAGCACCAATGAAAAATGTTTCAAAATGGGGTTTTTTTGAACTCACTTTTTTAAACTGTTCTGTGTTAGATATAGGAACCGGCCATTAACCAACAAATGAATATCACACGAAGTCGTGGTAGTTTCATGGCGTATCATTACATTACAACATTAGAAGAGCACCAAAACCTAATATAATACAGGTTTTTAGCTAATTTTAGGTGTTGAAGCCCTCATACATTAGTTTTAGAGCAAACTTTATTGTCTTTTATACTGTTACTTTTTACATGTTTTTTTACTGAATAATGACTCTTATACTTATTATTACAATGAGTGTGAATCCGCCAGGACGTGGAACGCTTAAGCAGTATTTTTATTTTATTGTAACAGTATACATATACTGTTACAATTATTACGTACTAGTAATAATGAAGGAAGACTTAGGGAGAAATCTGCTCACCGACATTGCGACAGATAGGCGTCGTCGTCCTTTCCAGAAATTCAGATCCCTAATTCCATTTTAATTTCATCTAAATAGATCTTTTTCGTCCCATTTCGTACAGTCCTATACTGGCCGGAGCATATCTTTTCCTGTTTAATGTGACTATTTACTAAAAAATTATTTTATGTGTATGCGGTGGACAAAAAGTATTTTCTATTCCATTCTATCTTTAGTTAATGTTTACACGATACACACAGGGATAATCCTTTGTCAGTGTCGCACCACATTTAGATTAAATTATCGAAAAGACCTCTACATTGTGATTTTTCTATAACCACCCCACAAAACCGGCGAAATAAATTTAATTTTTTACTTCTATGTACGACTTCAAAAAAGGTTTAGTGGAATTTATATTGAATAAAAAAATCAATATTAAAGTATTATACACACAAGCACACATTATATACATATATATGACTTTCTTTTAAGTATACCTACTTATTCATTCTGTTTAACGACTCCTCTATATGCATACAACAACCAAGCTTTCATGAGGACGTTCAAATGATAAACTTTCCTTGATTTAATAAGCAAAGCTAATTGAATTTCCAGTCTAAATAACTGTCTGTCGATCTGTCTGTGTTGTTCTAATATTAAACGACCTCATAGCGAAATGCGTTTCGAAAGACGGAAGCCTGAGTTTTGTCTAAAAGTGTTGATCAACATCAATGAGGAAGAAACTTGTTTTAAAGTGACTTCAAAAATAGCATTCAAGGATTAATATCAGCCCAAATTACTATTAAATAATCGATAGATGAACTCATAAATTATACTAATAAATCACCAAGTTAAGGACGATACGCTTTTATTATATTGTGCTATAACAGCGTGGAAGACGAATATTACACACTAGGATATGCCCGCGAGTTCGTCCCCGCTCGCACGGGATATCCCGGGCGCAAAGTACCGCAGCATTAAAAAAATAATGTAAGCTATCGTTTTAATGAAAACGGTGTCGCGATGAGCTAATTATTATGCACTAACTTCGAACCACTTCTAGCAAAATTCCCGCGAGATTGCCGGGATGAAAAGTATCACACATTTTATTACATAAAATTTGCTATCGATCATAAAAAAGTCGTATTTGAATTCGAAACTTTTTCAATTTGACTATTTTAAATCATTCCTAAAAAAACCCGTGGGATTCTCAGGATAAAAAGTAGCGCAGATTTTAAGTCTAGAAAATCGCTGTGACCAGCGAAAACCGCATCAAAATCGACAAAGTAGTTTTTACATGAATCCCGAACAAACAGACAAGAAATCTAAAAGAAATGCATCGTGTTCGCCGTCGTTATATATATATATATATATATATATATATATATATATATATATATTATATATATATATATATATTATTATATATATATATATATATTATATTTGTTATTTTTAAATAGCTTCAATATACAGACACGGCATATTTAGAATTTTATATTACAGGTGACAGTAGTCCAGTAAAAAGTCTAATGCTCTACATGCATGACTAATGACCGGTAGGTACTTACTATATTTTACTATTCTATAAATATGTACTTTACTCTACTCTACTCTACTCTACTCTGTGTATTCATTGATTGGCCTTATAATTTATTGGTAGAAAAGTGACATAATTTGTATGGAAGTTCTGTCAATTTTTAACAAGTAATAAAGCAAATTAATGAATACTAAAATATAGAAATCGGACATACTCGTAGATGTCGCTATAAGACATTGTTTTCTCGGTTTTTTATATTTTATTATATATAAAAAAAATTCAAATCAATAAAAATTGAAAAAAATTTTGCTAATACTTTAAATTTATTGTCTAAAAATGTGTTTTGAATAATAAAAAGTCAGACGGCAAAATAAGGTCATTTAGGATCTTGTATAATCTTTTATCGCCTGATGTAGATCGGTCACCGTCGCTTATGAACATTTGGAATACCGGAGGTGTTACCAATACTCTACCGGTGTTGGAGAAATTATTTCATACCTACGTTTTTTTTTAAAAAAAACCCATTTCGTAGCGCCGTGGTAATACCTCAGCTGGGAACTCATTCCAAATCCCCACGAACGCAGGAGAAACGTTCCGGAGAACCGTTGCATGTTTAAGCAAAAAAGTATTTTTCAGTGATGATTTTTCTCACTTTACAATGCAGCTGTTAATTTATTTTGTTATTACACGTGAATAAATTATCTAGACGGCTTCTTAAACAGTGTTTGGAAAAACATTTGAAATAGTAAGGTAGTACATGGAATACTTCCCTAATGTACAAGCTAAGTTTCCGATAAATCCTTAGTGATTTAGCGAAACAGGCACCGTGAATGTCACCAATATATTTTAAAACCTTAAGAGCCTATTATGTTGTGTAAATTGTTCGAGTGGAAAGGAAATGAAGCGTTCTGTAATGGTTCCTACTTGAATGGTCGTAAGATACAGCTGACATTGACCTCAGGAACGGTCGCCGAGGCCTCTCTTCGCCGGCCATACATATTCATTACAACTTAATTTCCATATTAATGAAGCTGAGATGAGGAGGCGTATCTGTCTACTTACTTTAAAGCCCTGTAGTTAATGCTTATATATTACAAATGTACCTATGGTCTCAGTCATTCTAATTTTGTGATTTTATATTTCCGGATCTGTAATCACGTTTAAAAGTTTAATTATTTCACCAAAATATGGTTCTTAGATTGCTCCGTGGTTAGTAAAACACTAGTTTTTATATTATTTGCAGCAATACAGACATTTATATTTATGTATATCATACAATGGCATATACTTTGTGAAATCTATTAACTTTGAAAGGTATGTATACTATTATGAAATAATCGCTATTTTTTTAAATTTTAATAATAGTAAATGCCGAAGCTGCCTGCTGTACAACGGATTTCAAACAAAATGTCAAGGAATTTAATTCCTGGAGTTTTATGTTAAGTTTTTGTCAATTCGATATTTTTCGGAGTTCAAAAGATACTAATGTAAATACAAAGTTCCAAGAGATCAATGTAGCAGCTCGCTTTGAATACATCCTTGAAACATTACCAACAATTTTCAGAATTAAAAACCACATTTTCACCAGATCCTGTACTGAAAATTCACGTACATATAGGGTTTGTATGTATTTGTACGAGATAAGTAGCCATGTGCGAGTCAATCTCGCGCATATAGCGTTTGCTTTAAATACAATATGGATATAAAACCTTATTATATTTTACTTTGTAAAAGTATCTTTTTTAAACAAAATTGTAATGTTGATTACCCATGGCAGTCGTCGTCACACCATGACCACGTCAGAGCTTAGCTTGCATAACTCTATTACATCTTCTAATTTTTTAATAAATATTAATATTGGAAGAAATGTGTTTACAAAGAATACAACTAGATACATATACAGAACTATGATACTTTGCACGTTTAGGTATTGCAAATCTCTACATGTGCATTGGAACTAGTGTTATTTAGCTGCTGAAGAAAATGGCGGTCAGATCCTCTTAAATGGAGGCTTACTAAGGTGGTGGTATATCGCAATTTCATTAATACAAAGAACTAGTTTAATTAAGTTATTAATATTTATTATATACTGTTCTATTCTTAATCACAATCAACATAATTGTGCAGTATCAAATGCTACTTGCTCAATCAATTCGGCAATATGATTTTTTATTACTTCCTTCGTAATTTGAAACAGAAATAACTCGTCAAGCTAGACGCAAGTTCCGAGTGACCTTCGCCACAGCGTCCGTCGGTAAAAAGCTGTTTTTGGTCCTCCACGCTCATATGTGAACGGGACAAAAAAAATAAGAATAATTAATATGTGATCGGAAAGTCCAGAGCCATCTTGTTTCGAGAATAACACTTGCAGAACCGGTCGTGTACGCCACACCAAATATCAACTTGTTTCCTTCCTTGTATACTTTTATTCGTTTTGTTTTGTTTCGTATTATACTTTTTTACTCGACTTGTGTAAGCAAATTGGCAAATATCGCACCTAAAGATAAGCAGTTACCAACTTTAATGATGTTTTTTGAATTTTTGCCCCGTTTTCTCCGCTTACTTTGATAATTCGTCCCAATGAAAAACTTTTTGCTCTAGCTCGAGATAGCACAGAACTGAACTACTTTTAAAGGACGGATTATTTTCTTAAGCCTTAATAAGCGCATGCGGTGGTCCTAAATTTTTAGCGGGAACTTGAGTAGTGACATTTAGCTGTGTAGTTGTAATTTCGAAAATCTGTCAAGTGTATACAGTCCTCAGCATAAAGGTTTTCGTAACCAGTACTTACGCCTTAATATGCTGAATCAAAATTAGATCATGTTGAATGATGATGATATTTCTTTATGTGGTGTACAAAATTAGTTTATGACGAAAAGAATGTTAAATTTTAGATTAGATGATGTACCAGTTTACAAAACAATAGTTTGTGTCGGACAACAAAACTTAGTTATTTTCATAAATTAGATAATAAAATATTAATTCTAAATGCTTTTATAACTATTGGTTTCTTTATTGCGTATATCCCTGTGTAAAATTTATCGTATAACCGTAGTACCCAAATATAATTAGTAGAAAAGTAGGCAATAGAATTAAATGATATATGATGTATGTATATTTTTTTGTGTATTCAAATGTTTATTTTTATTTTGTATAATTTGTCTCGTGAACCGTCAATATTGTATATTAACTTCGGATTTGCACCACTATCAGAGCCTCTATCGCGTACTTCTTCGTTGTTCAATTTGAGTACTTACGTCCCAAAAGCCGGGATGAGATGATTCATTTCTGGTTTTCAATTTTGATAAACCAAGTCAAGTGATCCCATAAAATTGACATTCAACATCTTTGAATGTCTTCCTATCCTTTAAAGTCAAAATTACAGTAAAAAAATCTAAAAATAACTTTTGTAAAACTAGATAGTTTTTTCATTTACGGTAAAAATATAGTAGTTGCTTACATACATGCCTTTTTTGACTGCTTAACTAAGCAGTTAAGATTGTCACTTATGAAAAATATTGTAACGTTTGAATTCGATTGTTTTTTGCGTTTTATTGTGTACCATTTCTATTGAAATTGAAAGACAGAAGTAAAACCTTGTATTTTCGACTTAAATTCTGCGCCTTTCAACCAAATTGAGTCAATGTGGTTGATCCGTTTAATATCGGCTTTACCCACCTTTTCCATGAGCAACAGTTTCGAAATTGAAAAAGCGGCGAGACACTAATTACAATTCCATATCCCCGAATGTTTACGTGTTAGCGCTGTTAAAATCAGCTGCCCAAAACCGGACCTACAAATATTTTCTGTCGGCTTCCGAGAAACATGACTTCACCTTACTCAATACTCCAACGCTCCTATCGTTACTTCACGATTGTAAACAATACACGCGCTCGGATATAGCACCCGTTCCATGCGACGCGACGTATGCGAGGAATATTCAGAACGTTATTTTCGTGCCTTTGATTGTTTCAGGGTTTAGGCGTACGTACGTACATTCATATATCGAACATATAACATAGCAATCATTTGTAATTTATAATTAAATGTATTTATATTTTTTAGTTTAATTTATACTTAATGCAGTATATTAGTTAAGTCAATTTTTAAGGTTATAAATACAATGTTATCCTATAAGTGGGTAAGTATATTAAACATTTTATATTAAGATAAATGTTTAAATTTTAATTAATATTATAAACGAGAATATGAGTTTATTTGTTAGTGACGCTTTGACGCCTTAACTATGCATCAGATCTACACGAAGTTTACATACACGTTGTGATAGGGCATAGAAAAGGAGATAGAATACCTTTCACCCTGAAAAAGTATGTTCCCGAAGGATAGATGAAAGTAGCCACTATTGCAAAAAATACACTATCATGACATCGAGAATGACAATTTCAATGTTTTGCTCTCATAATTAGTTACACCTTCGCAAGATGGCGTTTGGTATGTTGCATTATAATTTAAGTTTGACATTTTTATGAATCATAATATGCCCACTTCATGACATACCTACGTATATGTCCTATTGTTTTGATAACGCTGGCAAATGCTCTTGCGCACATCTTCGGGCCTGGACGGGCCCATTACATTATTCACAAAATCTACATTAATGCGAGCGAAGCCGAGGCAAATACAAGCTGTTAATAAAAGAGCAAGAAGTACTACACTTTTTTATTTATTAAAGGAACAACAAACAGCTGTAATATAACATGCAAAAATAAACAAAAATCACAACAAAATCACGCAACAACACTGTCCACGGAAATTTTTTATGCGATAATGAAAAAAAAGCAATAACAACTAATAAAAAGAAGAATATAACGACATACAGAACATATTACAAAAGTTATAGACAAGGATTTTTATGACGTGAGTACAGTTACAAAAAGTTATTCTAGCTGTAGTGTATTTTCGAACTCAGATTATCAGAATGAAATACCTACTAGGAATAGCAATCTTCTCATAAAAAGTATCTCTGAAAATCTCCTAGATTCTAACTCTAGGACTAGATAATGCGAGAGTTCGTTCTCCTGTCAGTTTTTGAAATAAACTTAGCTTTGTTTAGAATTAGCCTTCGCCTGCGGAATCGCTCGCGTTAAGATGGAATATAAGTAGGTATGTTATAATTCTTAGAAATGTTGACCTTAATTTTTAATTCAACGTACTTATTTGTAAATACATATATCGCCATTAAGCAAAGGTGCAATTAACCAAAGCAACGAATTAAAATTGTCGCAATCATCATCGATATATTTGTTAGTGAATTACAACGGTGGCGCCAATAAAACGAGATCAGAAAGTCATCGTTTTGACTATATTCGTCTATCCCTCGGGAACCTTTATTGTGCCAATGTCCTATTCTATACCCCTGGCAAGTGTAAGCACAATTTCCTGATGATCTGGTGCGTAGTTAATGCTTGAAAATATCACAAAGAACCAAACTCACATTAGCATTTATAAAATTAGTTAAGACTCAACATGGCAAATATATCTATCGAACACTATTAAGGAATATACGAATTATTTTCCAGTCCCACGTTGCAAAAGAAACCTAAAGCCATGGATCACTCCTGGCTTATTACGCTGTATTAGAAACAGGGATGCTATGCACCTGAAACTAAGGAAAGATCCCGATAACGCTATTTTGAAACTCACTTACACCCGTTATAGAAACTTCGTAAACAAAACATTGAAAAATCAAAAATCAACCTACCTCAAAACTCTGTTAAATAGTGCAAAAACTCCCAAGGTTGTTTGGCATATTATTAAAAATGTCTCAAACATACCTGTTAATAAATCTTCCTCCTCAGATACACTTTTGCAAACTCACTCTAAGCCTATAGAATCTATCAATCAAGTTAATTACTTTTTCGCAAATATAGGTAAGCAACTTGCAAGTAAAATTAGACCCATTTCAGCTTCTAACAGCCATGCATCAAATAACGACTCTCTAACCCAACGTGATTCTATTGCTTTGATTCCTGTTGATCAGGAAGAGATAGAAAATATTATTGTTAATCTTAGAAATAATTGTGCAGTTGGTGTCGACAGTATTCCGACATCTTTACTGAAGTCTTTAAAACATGTTTTCGTACCTTTAATAACACACATTTGTAACCTTTGCTTGAATCAAGGTGTTTTTCCTGATATTCTTAAAGGGGCTATAGTGCATCCCATTCACAAGGGCGGTGATGAAGGTATAGTAAATAATTATAGGCCTATATCAGTTCTTCCAAGTATGTCAAAAATTTTAGAAAAAGCTTTCAACAATCGTTTAATTGACTATCTGGAGGCCAAAACATTAATTTCACCCAATCAATATGGTTTTCGTCGAGGCTTATCAACAAACGATGCAGTGTCAGCTTTAGTCGACACTGTGGTGGCACACTTGGACAAAGGCGAATTCTGTCTTGGAATTTTTCTAGATATCTCTAAAGCTTTCGATACTGTATATGTAACTTGAAGCTTTAGGTGTAAGAGGGATTGCATTAGATATTTTTTCTGATTATCTCGAAAGACGAAGTCAATGTGTGAAGATTAGTAATTACATAAGTGAAAGTCAAAACCTTACAGTAGGCGTGCCTGAAGGAAGTATTCTCGGCCCAACACTTTTTACGGTGTATATTAACGACCTCTGCCAGTTACAAATTCCCAACTGAAAAATTTTCACCTATGCCGACGATACAGCCCTATTAATCCATGGAAGTGGCTGGGATGATGTTCAAACAAATGCTGAACTTGCACTCTCTTGTGTAATGAACTGGCTGTCTTCGAATTTACTCACCTTAAACTTAACTAAAACTGTATATATTCCCTTTGGTATTAGATCCCATAGTCTCCCCCGTGACCATTTATTTTCTATTAAAGCTCATTCTTGCAATAATGCTAATTTTAATTGTACAGACTGCCCAGAAATTACCAGAGCGTCTAAAGTAAAGTATCTAGGAGTTTTTATTGACCAAAATCTAAAATGGATTGAACACATAGATTATCTCTGCGCTCGTGTTAGGAAGCTTATTTATGTATTTAAAAACCTAAGGCTTGTTGCTGATATTAAAACCATGAAAATGGTATATTTAGCGCTTTGCGAATCGATGATTTGTTACTGCAACACTGTTTGGGGCGGAGCATATAAGACTCATATACTTAAATTAGAGAGAGCACAACGAGCTGTCTTAAAGGTTATGTCTAGCAAACATTTTCGATACCCAACCTTCCAATTATACAAAGATATATCGCTATTAACAGTAAGACAACTATTTATTTTACAACTTATTTTGAAAACGCACGGTAAATTAACGTTTGACCCCACCATCTTAGAACTTAAAAGAAGACATGACATAATATGTCCTACAATACGCTGTAGAACAACAGTAGCAAATAGCTACGCTGTTTCACTCAGCAGTCGCTTGAATAATAAAATCAATAAAGATTTAGAAATTTATCCACTCACGAAATATAAAGTAAAGACCAAGGTCTATAAATATTTACTCTCGCTTAACTATGATGCTACTGAAGTGCTCGTTAAGTAATATAAAAAACTTCTATCCTACTTTCTTCCTTCTTATCTCCTTCTCTACAGACACACACACGCACACACACACACACATCACTATATGTACATGACCAACATACACATTACATGGTGATCTAAAAATTTTAACACTGGCAATTGGCGTGAGGAACCTCTGATTGACTCATATTACAGGTATATTATACCTAGTTTGAGAGTCAGAGTCAACTAATATTGTATAGTGTTTTTAGCCTCCTAAATGTGTTTTACTCAACATTAATTTCATTTTTGTACTTTGTTTTTCTTAAGGCTTAATAAAGATATTTTGTATTTTTTTGTAAAATATTCTTAAAAGAAGGTACTCATGTATTTTTTAGCATTTTCATTCGCTTCGTCAGTTCAAGTCGTTCGATATTCTGTTTTTACCATACGGTTTATAGTTCATTTATTCTCATTCGGAATGTTAGTAAACAGGAGACGGAAGTCATGTGTAACGAACATGCAAAACTGAATGGATTTATCGATTGAAGTCCGGCAATATGGCGTCGGTTTATTTATCTTGTACCTACCTAGCCACCTTCCTGGCGCCGTACTTCCGCCGGAAACGAATGTCGTCTCCGCTCTAACCCTTACCCAAGTTCCGGTTTCCGGCTGCCTTTGAAGTCGCACCAAGTTTCCTACCCATTGCTTCGACGAAGGCTTTTCAGTTCAGTAGACATGATAATTGATGAACTTTATGTACAGTGTCGATAATCGTGAAATCGAACTTTTACACTTAACTTATTTTTAGTGCGGATTATAATTTTTGCCAGGTGGTAGGGCATTTGCTCAACTGGCTACCAACCCTGGTCTAGAGTATGCCGCCATAAAAACCTTGATTTGTGTTTCGCCATCAATGACCAGGTTCCAGTCTCCCTTAAGAGAGCAGCAGCGCATTTGTAGCACCTTTGGTATTGCAGATTAAATTGTAGCTTTTTTTACTGATCAATAGCAAATTTAATGTAATAAAATGTGTGTCATTTTTCTATGCTAGAAATTCCGCGGGAATTTTTTCAGGAGGGATTTGTAGCTGTTCAGGTGCATAAAAAATACCTTATTTCGACACAGTTTTCAATAAAACGATAGCTTACATCCTTTTTTTAAAGGCGTGTCGTACTTTATGTCTCAGGAATCCCGCGGGAATTTCCAGTCAAGCGTGGACGAAGTCGCGGACATATCCTAGTATAATATAAAATGATATATATGTATTATAAAAGCAGGAAATGCAACACTGGTTTATACCTTTATGATTCAGTGTGTTTATGCAAATCACTTAACCCAAAATCCTAAATTCCGCTTCGAGTCGGTCACAACAGTTACAACCGTCGCTATGTCTTAATATTATATATACATTCTTAATATTTTACAATAAAGATTTAAATATTTCATATCTTTTACATATTTTATATTTTGAATTAGAAAATAGAATATTTCTGTTATGATTTTGATGTTTACGGTAATTGAAGTATTTTTGTACCTTTGCGTAAAAAAATAACACGATCGTTCTAAACTGCTGTCTATATAAAGCTAAATGAGCTATAACTCAATACTACAATGACCTATCACACAAACTTTTATCTTTTTTTTATTGCAGGAGTTCAGCAGACAGGCAGACGGCTCAGCTAATGGAAAGGGATATCTGTTTCCAACGCCTATGGACATGTGCAACACCAAGGGTGCTACAAATGCGCTGCTGCTGTCTTAAGGGAGACAGGAACCTGGTCACAATTTGGAACACAACTCAAGGTTGTTATGGTGACACACTTCAGACCAGGGGTGGTAGCCATCAAGTCAAACGATAAGTTTTATTTGTGGCCCATATCCCAAAACCGCCAAGAAAGAACAAATAAATATCTGAGTAACCATTTTCATATTAGTAAATTAGTATGCAAATAATTAGCAATAAAATAAAATCTAGAGATGCTAAGTATTGAGTTTTAAGATTCCATTAATCGAATGGTTTGGTGGTTTTTGGTTAATATAACTTACAGCGACTTTATCTAATTGCAGCTATTGAAACGCTTAGACCGTGGGGTATCTGCAGCCATGAGCGTCTCTAAAATTCTATCAAAACGGCTCAATGACTCTTCAGGTGGTCTGAAGGCTGTTTCCTACCATCAGAATGGTAGTTCAGTGAGCTAACGTAGCCAGCCTCAGTATTCTACTTATATTTGATATTGTAGTTTTAGTCGATCTTTATTTGCAACTAACTAGTTAATTACGTAGTGATCTAGACTCACCTAAACAATTAATTCCGCATTCGTGCCAGAGTCTTCATGCAAGCGTTTGTGTTAGTTTCGCAAGTCAAACGAAGGCATATTCTGTTGCAAGCTCTTCAGATAGCCGGCACTTCCTTCATTGCAACGGTGAGGCGACCGGGCCGCCCAATTTCTTCGATTGCGACCACGTATCCCCGCCATGGCAACCGCCTCTGCGCCCGCGCAGTTACTCGCGCCACCGACTTCCTGCGCGTTGATGCAACCTGCTGGCATTTTGTAAATTCGTGGTTACACCGGAATAACGTTGCATTCATAACTAGATATTTCGATCAAACATTGCGGTCAACTCCTTTGATGGAATATTCAAAGACATTTTCAATTTCATAACTACACGAATATGATTAATTCTGCAACAACGGGATTTCAAATCAACAGTAAGAGCTACTTAACAATCTGACGTATGAGTTATGTACCAGACCTATAATCATAGTAAACCAGAATACCGGTTCAGAAGACGTTCAATTCGGCATCACTTACTATGAGATAGTTGTCGCAAAGTCAAATCTTGTTGGACCTGTCGGAGACGGAATGGCTAGCTATTTTTTGCTACATAACCAGCAAGTTTCCGTAAAAGTGGCCATATCAGCGTAGGCGACCAACTTCCAGTTGGTCTGCAATGTCACGGCATAATTTACACAACTTTATTATTGCTACTTTTAATTTCGGAAGTAATGGTGTTTTAGTGCTTCCACATTGCAGGTTGCGCAAACGATTAAATTCGGCGCATCTAGAATCTCGGCCTAGTTCGTGGCTATCACTCGGTGTGTGTTGTTGCTATGTATTACGTCATAGAGCAAATGGATTGGGTCAGCGGCGGCGGCGCCTGCGCCTTGTCCACGCAGGTTATGTCATATTAAATACGCGTGCGTAACATACGTGCTGTCTGAGCACCCTTAAATAGCATTGCAAAACTGTACTTGGAAACTAATGTGTTACATTTTTGTCGTTACCAAGTCAAGGTATGATCACACTTTACAAACGTGGTTATAAAAAGTTTCCATTTTTGTACTTAGTCATTCACGCTAATGCGTTGATTTCATAAATTTATAAATAATAATATTCAAAATTGTGTAATTCGACTTATAATCGTAATGACATCCTGCAATCCTCAGAAACACTTGTACAAAAAGATAAAACAGAGACAGGTGTTTGACTGGTAACCTATATAAAAATAGTAGACATCAGTATGCAGGCGCGATGCCAATTACAGTGGAGACCTACTTTCTTACCTTCGAACTTTTACTTCCTGCGGGCCAGGCAAGGCGGCCGGTCGCACCACGCAACGAATTACGAAAGTGGCGCAAAATGCTCGGCCGACATTCGCGCACCGCTTGCGCCACCTTCAGGAAGTGCCGTTGCGGGATTACGTAGTTGCGGCTGGTTGCTGCGCCATAACCACCGGCATCGCGCCACAGCACCGAGCCACCCGCCGCGGTCGCTGTACCAGCGCCCTACACCATCCTCCTTGAGAAATGCGCAGGGGAGCTTGCGATCGAGACCTGTATGTTACCACACAGCCAGCCATGCAACGCCACTGCCGGTATTGCAACAAATCGCTTATCAATTATCATCCTTACCTTCTTAACATACTCGTTATTAATATCGGACATTTGTAATAATCAATACTAGAACATTCTATGCGGTTTATCGTTATTTTTCTCAAGTAAACTTTTAGATAGATAAAAAATTCTTTATTGTTCAATACATGTGTGTAAATTATTTACAGTTATTTCATGTATTTATTTATTTATTGTAAAGGCGGGTACAAAGGGCGGTCTTCTCGCTTTAGAGCGATTTCTTCCAGACATCTTTTAATGTATCAACACAGAAAAAATATCCCATTTTACGGTATGGAAAGTATGATTTATCCATGCCGGTTACATATAGCACTATACAACATATATATGTATATACCAAGTTTCATCATTATTGATTAATTCCCAAGATGATGAGAAGGAACACGCACAAACATTAAAACAAAACTACTTCATGTATATTGATTATGTTTAATATTAATTATATCCACAATTTATTATTTCCACAGTGGATTAGCTATTAATTCTGCTACTCGGAAGCCCGCAACTAAGCTTCGATTGAACTACTTCCTCTGTTTAATTAATTAATAACAATTAGTTTATTTTTGTAACACTGTGAAAAGAGAATGTAAGAAATTGAGAAACAATGTACGTAGCATTCAACCGTTCAGGATGTACAATATAATCTCGGAACTATGCCGAGTTACCTAACCCTACAGGTTCGCCTAACGTACTATTATAATAAAGCTGTTACGAAATTACTTGTAGCATAAATTACTCAACAGTCTTGATTCTTAATTTTATAATAGGATTGTAGTATAGACAATAAACATTGGCGAATATATAGTGATAAATAATTTAAAGTAATTCAACTTGTTACATAATGTAAAAATAAAAATAAATACTGAAATGTAGAATAGAATAGAATAGAATATACTTATGTACAAAGATGCTACATAAATCAAGAAATAAATAAAAGTAAATCGCTTATCGCCATGGCGATTTTTCAGACAACCTTGATGAGTATAAAGACAAAAAAGTCGTATTGCTAAACTAGCATCGTACAATAATTCATTATTAATAAAAAAATAATAATAAAAAAAATAAATATATGATATATATATAAAATAAATACTGAAATGTATAGTTATCTATAAGCTAAATGTATAAATATCACGAAAGGAATTTAAACATTTCCATGTAATTCTTCTATCTATTTTGCTTAAATGTATTACTTAAATATATTTACGATTACAATAAAGATAGACGGTCTTATTCATATTACTTTAGAGTCAGTTTGTAGGCTTCTTCAAAGTCTTAAAAAGCCTATAGTGCTCTAACTCAATATGAATCAAACAATAAGTCAATTAAAAAACGACTTAGTTAAATAAAGCTAGATACAAATACAAAGAAGATCTGTAACGAATATAATTGAAATAGGTTTAGCCCATCAGACAGTTACAATACTGTGGTGTAACTCCTATGATAGCTGCCTGGTAGAACACTAAAAGCATTATGTTGCCTAATGCAGAGGTTAATCTAGTTAAAACGAAGTTAAAAGCTCCAGCCCTCCATTGTAGCCTCTGGCCTCGAACAAGAAACTCAATCAAAAATCTGTAAGGGTTTTAGGGAACATATCCATACTACGTGACCCGTTCAGGGGGGAAGGGGGGTCTTTAAAACACCACGCTTGTAGTCAATATCCTGTAGAAAAATCTGTTTTTCTAAACTCACAATTAGCAACACTGATGCACCCCTGGTGTCACGTAGCAAGCGCCGTATTAATAAAGAGATACATGAGTATTTCTTACACTTTCTGTTTGCAAAAAATATTTAAAACCATATTTATTTACTACTACGTGAAGACTGCCCCCCCCCCCCCCCAGTCTTGTTATATACTACGAGTGGTCACCGAGGGAGGTAAAATAAAAAAATGGGTGACGTAGTGTGGGTACGTTCCTTTATACGCTTAGGACCCTTTTTAATAAATCGCTAGTGCAACCCAGACTGGAGCACACAATGGCAATTTCGTTTGACAATTTTACACTGCTGGGCATTAAACCCGGTACCTTTGCATTCCAGTAAACTAGACGGTCGGGCCTAACGCTTAGAGCACTAGAGCACAGAAGCCGTCGATACTGTACAAACAATAGACACTAATAAGGGCCGCTTGCATAAGGTTGCTTAAAATTATTTAAGAACAAAACATATCTAAAACCCTTAAATACAATTAGCGTTTTGCACAACGCAAAATTTGCCGCTAAATAAGTTTAAAAAACTGTGAATATGTTTTGTGTAAAACGTATTTAGGCAGTTTAATATGATTAAATATTTTTATTTAAATGCGATCGTTATGCAAGCGGCCATAAATTACACTTTCTGTATCTATCTGTCAATTGTTAGTTATTTTATGATTAATATTGAACAAAAAAGAAATGATGTTAACCTACATCGTGAAAAAAATTAACCGAGATTCGAATTGCGATTGTAGCAACCGTTGCACAAGTGCTGTCGCTCACATCGGAATATTGGAAAAAGTACGCAAAAACGAAATTAAGGCGAGAAAATTCACATTGGTTGTGTTCCGTTACAGTAATAATGCAATTCGCTGAATGCATAACCCCATCTTCTAACACGTAATATGTGCAACGGCGCGGGCCCAATCTCGCACGACCAGTCCTGGAAGTGGGGCATCTCTTTTTGTTCTACCTACCATATTATTGAGTTTTTATATTACACTAGCTGTAACTGCTACTTCACTCGCTCGGACTTAACACTCATATATTTTGATATCGCATGAAATAATCGTTTTGTAATGATCTATATACACATAGTATAATACAAAGTGGCTTTCCGCATCTAACAGTCTGTCTGTATATCTGCTATCTCCTAAACCACATAATAGATTTTAAGCGCTTTTCACTACCATTTAGATAATATAATTTGACAGTGAAGGTTTATATGTATACGAAACCTATTTATTCTTTATGAAAGTAAAATAGAGCTACTTCCCAGGGTTTGACTCTGGTTTACAGTAAATCCCTGTCTTGATTTCTATTTCATTGAAATCCTTTGAGCCGTTCCAACCTCAATTCGAGAAAAACTTTATTTGAATCTTGAATCTTTTTATTTGAATCTTTCATTTATTTTGATATTGTAAACAAACACTTAAATGTTATTTATTGATGTAGATATATAAATAAATAATTATGCTTACGGTTATAAAAAAATTCAAAAATTAAGTAACATGACAGTCAATAATCTTTCCCAAAACGACCGGAATTCGTACCATTTTATAAGTCTTATAATAAAGCTAACGAGTGCAACATTTATATTTATAACACATTAAATTGATTGGGAAAATATATTATGATGCAACTACTTTGAATTAATAATAACAGTATCTATAATATTATACAATTATAAACATACCGTGTCTAATTTGAAGCTCTTTAGAAAAACAACTAGAATAGACTATATAAACGATGGAGACCACGATACATTTCTTTTTAGATTTCATGCCTGTTTGTTCGGGTTTTATATAAAAACTATCGGGCCGATTTTGCGGGCACTGATCGACAGCTAATTCTTAGACTTAAGCTCTGCGCTATTTTCTTCATATTAAATTTCCTTTATTTAGAAAACTACATAAATCAATTTTTGCTGAAAATATTTTTCGACTCTACCAGAAACAACCCACACTTCAAAAACTATCTAGATGGACAGTATAGCCTTGTAAACAAATATTTCACTTTCTGTTGATAAAAACAAAATAAGCCACCAAGAAACACAGTTATGATTTTTACAGACTTATCTGGCAATATACGAGTACTTCATAATTATGTGCACTAATTTGTTTTCACATTCCACTACAGGATCTAGTATCAGGATCATTATTAGGATTAGGACCGCCTTCCCGCAAAATTCCTTTCATATAACCAAGTAGGTTTCGAGAAAAAATTCTATAACATAGGTATGTACAGACAGCCGGACATGGTAGTCTTATAAAGGCTAAGTTTGTAAAAAAATGCTGAGGAACCCTACAGCTAATGTAGGGATAAAATTATCATATATATTTAATCTACACTATCTTGAGAGAAATAAACTTCATTAACCAGTTTAACGGCAGAGCAGTATTTTAAAACTACATTTATTCTCACACGAAACGAGCGAATCTCACGAGGTGTTAGCCAAGATGGCGGCACGCGGAAGTGTGTGCGACTTCCGTGTTTGCCCTGCGCTGCTCGTGCGCTCGTGACTGCCACATACATTATTACAGTACCGATTTATAACCCAATTATGAGACAGGCAATTGAAAATATCGATCTGGACATGTCTGTTTTTTATTAAAAAAATTGTATTATACATCTAAGAACTGAAGAATCTTACCTGTTTCAATGTAAATAAATGTTTATTATGTTGTATGTATATGAGACGACACACTCATAGATATGTATATTCTCATATGTAAAATAATGTGCGTCCATGTAAGAATTATTTAGCGACATACGATAATAATAATTAATAATTTATTTTTCTATTCAGATATTAGGTACATCCATTTTTTAGAAAAAAATATTACATCAATGTTAGTAGAATAGACACAATAGAACAAATAACACAAAAGCAGAAATAATGGCCTCACAGCCTCCTTAACACTAGGTAAGTAGCCACACCCAGTATCGAAGGAAAGGGGAGTCCATTCTGCGGACACCCTCAGGATACTGTTGATGCTAGCCCGGACCCTGAAGAGCAATGAAGCGGCTTTATTACGACTAATGGCGTAAAAGTCATCTGTAGTACGTACTTCCGCGAATATCTTGTGTGCACTGCACTATCCAGGCAGTCCCCGCAGCATCCTGAAGATCTAATATTTCACGGATGCGCTAACAGCACTTAGGGTAAATACATATTACATTGCTGGACTCGAGTCTTTAGTTTTTATACTTATTAGTACGGATAGCGTGGATGCCTGTTTAAAATCCTGTTATAATGACTAACTATCCTCGGTCTTATGCATATTGAAAGTTTGTAGGCTTTTTTATAGTTTTTAAAGAAGTCTTCAAACTTACTGTAACTTAATGTGAATAAGATCGTAAAAGTAAAAAAATATTAACCCCTAAAAGTTCCACTTCTGGGCTTGGACTTCCCCATTTTTAAGAAAAAGTTACACAAAAAAGTTACAGTGTACAAAACCCTAGATGTGTTTTTCTCATTATAGTTTCCTTCACTGGTAGCTCGTGATGATTATAACCCTCTTACAGGAATTAAAACTGTCATTGAAAAGAGAGGTGGCTGACTTAACCACTCAGCCAGCATAACATTTTAATACTTTTTATCATATTCAAGTGTCATAATTATTTGAGTAGTTTTGAGCAAAATGCAATAAGTATGGAAAGTCATATAATTATTCTCTGGTAAAATTATACTTCATAGCTATAAACTGATATTGTAATGCTTTGCTTAACTACAGATATGAATACCTACCACTTAGATACGCAAGTGTCTGTCAGATACAGAGAAGTTAAATTGTGACACAGAATAATGTTAAACAAAGGAGCCAACGAAACGGAGTTTACTCCTTAAGCATTGATTTTCATGCAAGACCATTTCTCAGGAGTAAAAAATACAAGCATTAATAAGTAAAACCAAATAATAAAGTCTCTGCTTTTCTAAATCATCTCAATTCCATTAATATTAAACTTACTATGGAACTAGAGGCAAACCATAAATTAGCTTAAGGAGCCCTAGTAATTCTTATGGCGATACAATGTTTAGGTAACCTACCTACACAGATAAATACATTAATGGTTCGTCTCACCACCATCCTAGGCAGTTAGGTTCCATGGGCAAATATTTGTTTCAGAAAGCATGAAAAATCTATGACGAGAACTACACCCACACAATACAATCACACTGAGCCTATAATGCGTCGTGCACGGGAAAATACTTTGATTTAGGGATTTATTATTTTGTACGATATAAGTTTACGTATGAGTGTCATTTTATATTAAGATCTTATCATGATAACGAATATCTAAGGGCCTAAAGAGGTCATTTTCGCAGATTCATTTGACGAACTTAACAAGCTTTATACTATCTCTTATAACTATGTATCAGAATATCTAGACGCGTGTCAATTTCACTAAGTGCACTCTGCAATCTGGCTTTAACCCTGAATTGTTCTACTGTGTGTCGACCTATTCTGTGGCGTGGCGGCGACCGGTCGGGGTCGCGTCGCGCCCGGACATGCCGCCCACAATTACTGCCAATTGTGCCAATTGACGACACTGCCACCCTTCCGCTTTCTACTATAAGCCCACGTCATTCTCGTCTATAACATCTGCTAACATCATGGACATAAGATTTCATTGCCCTTACTCACTGGTAAGTTTTACACGCAATATTTGAATGAAGCGGTATATGGTAGTTATATAATACATATTTTGGGAAGCTCAAAAATAAAACGTCAATTAAACCACTTACCGATATAAATACAATCTCTGCTTCTACTTCTGTAATTATCTAAAGATAAAATAATAATTTTCAAATAGCACAGTCCACTCTTTGTTTTCACAAAATGAAAGTTCCTCAGATGACAAAATTAATATGATGTACTTATATTATAATAATATCACACTCATATTCTTCTCTATACATACGACAATAAGGGATTTTGTTACATTATTTATTTTTGGAAATGAATTGAAAGTTTACGCGAGCGAAGTCGAAATTAATAACCACAACCACTTTTTATGAATCTGATTCATAATTATTTTCGATTACGATAATGATGCTTTTATCCCGAGTTCAAATGTGACAGTTTCCGCGGGATAATTATGGATATACAATTAAATATACACGTATTACATATACGTACAATCATATATAATATATTACATACAGTTTACGGGAAAGAAAACGATATAAAAAACAGCTCTTTGTGCATATTTTTCAAATTAAAATGTAAGTCTATAGCGCGTATACCTAGATACGTTTATTAAAAACACAGTTTAATTAATGAATTGAGGTCGTGCTATGTAATATTCGAGCAATTTAGCCGATAGTGTGCACGTCAGTAGTGTGAACAAGCACACACATCTGAGGGTTACTCGTTATTTTTTGCGTAAGTACAACAATGTAGCAATTGCCTCAATTGCTATCTGCCAGTCACCCTTCCGCTTCTAAGAAGCCTTCTCAATATAAATAACATAATCATCTGTTACTTAAAGAGTACACTTGTAAAAGTAGTAGTAGTATAAGTTTTTTATTAATATTATCTATCTTTGTTATTATTATTAACTTAATGATGGTATGCAGTAATTTATTTGTGTGGGTCGAATGTTACTGGACGCATGGAAGGAGGTTGGCACTTAAAATCAGCGCTGTGTCAGCTGTTGCCACAGCATAAGGCTGAGTGACCAGCCTCATTGTCGTAGATTTAATATACATTGTCATATTGTTTATATGTAACAACAAGTGTACATACTGTTTTTTGTGCATTATTTTGCGACAAGAAATATTTCTCTTTCTTTCTTCTTTCGTACAATTTATCACAAATGCAGGCAAAAGAACGTAGTCCATACAATTTCTTCTGTTGCATTAAGCCTTCATAGAACTCAGCCGAATTGTAGAGCTTCGACTGACGCCATTACTCAAAATTAACAACTACTTAAATCGTACAATGATTGTTCATTTTAGAGTAATGTCATACATTTTTAGAATATAAAACTGTAGAGTATTACCCCTTTCAGCCCTGACAGAAAAAATCTTGAATCGCTTTTCATATTTAAGTAGTAGCATTAGCATTTGCCACAATGGCAGACAAAGGAATCTTAGTCCATACAGGTCTTCAACTGACGCCAGAGTTGTTGTCAAACCTCGAAAGGCCACATTTGACTATACGATTCTAATAAAACACCTTATTAAGAGGCTATGTACGCCTAATTCAAATCGGCATTTCATAAAATCAACCCCGCACGTCCGATATTTACTTCGATGGAACAGCGCCAAATAAAACTTCGACCGTGGCGAAATATTGCAATTGACCATACCGACACGCACCGCGCGCCTTGCCGACTTGATTCAATTTATTTGATTCTAAAGCCCACGAGAGCGAGACAAACTGTCCTAAAGTGAGATAGACCGTTTGTATGCGTAATTCCTATTGAAATTTTGACGTATCTTCCTAAGCGTCTTTAGCCCAACGGCTTACCATGCTCAACAGTAACTAGGAGGTACAGGGTTCGAACCCTCCCCTCAGGCTTTACGTTTTTTTTCCAAAAACTTTTTAGATAGGTAAATTTTATTAAAATTATTTAATTGTATTATGGAACAACAATGAGTTGAGCCTGTATATTCCTAATTCAAATCGGTGTTTCACATAGTTTACCCCCGCGCAACCAATGTTTACTTCGATGGAACAGCGCCAGTTTAAGCCGTGCGTGCGTGTGGTAAAATATTGTATATCACCGAACATGCGCTACATAACATAAGCAGTATCTGTGGTCATAGATCAGACAATGATAAGTACATTTTTACTCAATATGACTTATTGCAACCATTCTTTAAAAAAAAACAATACGTGAATACTACGCATTCCACAATGAATTTTAAGTATTTTTACAAATTAGTAACACATTTCATTAATTTAAAAATAAATACATATATCGAGTGTCTCATATTTTAAAAGTGCCTTCAAGATTTCTTAATAATTTAATTGCTTGTCCTGTAAAGTAATGAAATTGTATTTATCATATTCTGACCTATAGCCACAGATATAAAGTACTCTCTGATAAGTAGGTACGTAGCTAACGTCCACGGCACGATATCACACTATTCATGCGGCTGAGAACAAGAGGAAGCGAGACAAAACATCCTAAATTTCCTAAATCCTAAAGTGAGAGATCATATGGATAATACCTATTGAAAATTCGACGTTTAATATTAAACATATTTAGTCTAATGGTATTCTAATACTCTGGTGGTGAGGAGGTATAGGACTCGATCCCCAAAAAAATTGTTATTTTTTTCACTTTTTCTAACTAAATTTGATGCAGTATAAAATATTTTAATGATATTAGTTTTTAGGTAGGTAAATTTTATTGAAATTATTTCATTGTATTATGGAATAACAATGAATTCATATTAGCTCTTCCCTATTAATATTATAAATGCGAAAGGAACTGTCTGTCTGTTTGTTCCGTTTTCACGGAACAACTACTGGAACGATTTGCTGAAATTTAGGCCATTTCAATCATTTTAGCCATTTCAGCCATTTGGACCATTAAAGCCATTTCAGCCATTTCGGCCATTTTGGCCATTTCAACCATTTTAGTCATTTCAGCCATTTGGGCCATTTCGGACATTTGGGCCATTTAAGCCATTTGGGCCATTTGGGCCATTTCAGTCATTTGGGCTATTTCAGTCATTTCAGCCATTTCGGCCATTTCAGCCATTACAGTCGTTTCGGCCATTAGGACCATTTGGGCCATTTCAGCCATTTCAGTCATTTCGGCCATTAGGGCCATTTGGGCTATATGAGACATTTCAAACATTTCGACCATTTCGGCCATTTCAGCCATTTCAGTCATTTCGGCCATTTCGGCCATTAGGGCTATATCAGTCATTTCAACCTTTCGACCATTTCGGCCATTAGAGCCATTTTGGCTATATCAGTCATTTCAACCATTTCGACCATTTCGGCCATTAGGAGGGCCGTTTGGGCTATATCAGTCATTTCAACCATTTCGACCATTTCAGTCATTTCAGCCATTTCAGCCATTTCAGTCATTTCGGCCATTAGGACCATTTGGGCCATTTCAGCCATTTCAGTCACTTCGACCATTTCGGCCATTAGGGTCATTTGGGCTATATCAGTCATTTCAACCATTTCTACCATTTCGGCCATTTCAGCCATTTCGGCCATTTGGGCTATTTCAGTAATTTCAGCCATTTCAGTCATTTCGGCCATTAGGGCCATTTCAGCCACTTCAGCCATTTCGGCCATTTCAGCCATTTCAGTCATTTCAACCATTTTAGTGTTTTTGGACATTTCGGCTATTTCAGTCATTTGGGCCATTTCAGTCATTTCGGCCATTTCGGCCATTAGGGCCATTTGGGCTATATCAGTCATTTCAACCATTTCGACCATTTCGGCCATTTCGGCCAATAGGGTCATTTGGGCTATATCAGTAATTTCAACTATTTCGACCATTTCGACCATTTCAGCCATTTCAGTCATTTCGACCATTTCGGCCATTAGGGCCTTTTCAGTAATTTCAGCCATTTCAGTCATTTCAACCATTTTAGTGTTTTTGGCCATTTCGGTCATTTCGGCCATGTGGGCCATTTCAATCATTTCAGCCATTTGGGCCATATCAGTCATTTTAGTCAATTCAACCATTTTAGTGTTTTTGGCCATTACAGTCATTTGGGCGAATTCACTCAATTCAGCTATTTCGGCCATTTGGGCCATTTCAGCCATTTCGGACATTTGGGCCATTTCAGTTATTTTACCCATTTCACCCATTTCAGTCATTACGGCCATTTGGGCCATATCAGCCATTGCATTCATTTCAGCCATTTCGGCCATTTCAGCGATTTCAGTCGTTTCAGGCATTTCGGTGATTTGGGGCATTTCAGCCATTTCGGTCATTTCAGCCATTTCGACCATTTCAGCAATTTCGACCATTTCAGCTATTCCGACCATTTCGGCTATTTCAGTCATTTCAGCCATTTCGGTCAAGTCAACCATTTGGGCCATTCAGCCGTTTGATCATTTAGACTCGTTCGGCCATTTCAGTCATTTCAGCCATTTCGGTTATTTCGGCCATCTGGGCCATATCAACCATTTCAGTCATTTCAGCCATTTCGGTCATTGCGGCCATTACACTCATTTTAGTCATTTTGGCCATATCAGCCATTTCAGCCATATCATTTTTTTTGTCGTTTCAGCCATTTCGACCATTTGAGCCATTTCGGTCGTTTCGACCTATTGGCCATTTGGGTTATTTCAGCCATTTCGACCATTTCAATCATTTCAGAAATTTGGGGCATTTCAGCCATTTCGGTGATTTGGGCCATTCCAGCCATTTCAGTCATTTCAGCCATTTCAGTCATTTCGATCAATTCGACCATTTGGGCTATTCAGCCGTTTGATCATTTAGACCCGTTCGGCCAAATATATTTTCATCTCGGAAACTATCTCATTTTTCGGGATAAAAAGTAGTACTTGGCCACCCTCGGTATTAACATAACATATGTACCCAGTTTCAGCCAAATCGGTTCAATAGTCTTTCCATAAAAGGATAACAAACAGTGAGACAAATATACTTGTGGATTTTTTTTCGTGGAACCCTAAAAACGTAGCCTAAGTTACTTCTTATAACATCAGCTATCTGCCAATGAAAATTACGTCATAATCGATCCAACTGTGTCAGAGATTAGCCGGAACATCCAGACACACAGACGGACAGGCAAAAATTCTATAAATAGCATTTTCGGAATCGCCTAGTCCGATTATTTTAGATTTTATTTTGGGATTTCAAACAGGCACTTCACTTTTATTTATCTGTATAGATAAGAACTATAAAGTAAATAATAATAGTTTCAAAAAAACTAAAAAAACACGCTTTCATAAAAAATCCAACTAAAAAACAGATAATAAAATTTAATACATTTGGTTTCTGATGAATGGAGTCTTAAAAAAAAGCGAGGGGTGTATTCAAAGCGCTTTTTTTTAACTATTATTTATTTTTCATTTTTTAGTTGTTTTTTTAATGTTTTTAAAACAATCTTTTGAGATCCTGCATATCATGTAGCAGCAGAGGGCTAGCCAAGATAAGTAAAACGAGCTCACACACGACGGGTCTATCTTGTTTAGTACATGAGTTCCTATAGCCACCTTCCGACTCCATGATAAGATCAGCTTCATAGTACCATATTATTGCATTGTTACGCGATATAAACATATGAGCCCAAACACGAAGGGTTTATCTTGTTTAGTACAGGAGCTCCTATGGCCACCTTCCGACTCCATCATCAGATCAGCTCCATGGTACCATATTATTGCATTGTCATCGACCTTTGACAGGTGTGCAAAGTTTGAATTAAATCTGATCGTTCAAAGTAGGACAAAATCGAGCTCAAAGGGGTCGGTTACAAACATACATACAGGTGAAGCTAATAAAAGCGTGTTAAAAACATAATAGGGCTAAATAAAAAAAATAGTTAGAAAAGGAAAATGGAGCGAGCACTCAACTTGAATTTGAATCTTCATATTATTTCTAACTATCCACGTGTCAACGTAATTTTCTATTGAGAAACATAGATGGCGCTTTCGAATTTTTATTTTACCTGTAAGATTGATTTAAATACGTTTTATTGTCAATAGTATAAAAGTAGAGATGAAATGAAATATAAAAATTTAGAAAAGTATTTTCTTGCATTTTATAAAATTATTTAGGAAGAGAAACAGAGCATTTTATCAACTTTCATATAAAAATAAAAAAATCTTCTAGATGAAGTGAAACTAATAGGGTTCGAACCCACACATCCTGTGATTTAGAACAGAATTCTACCGTATACGCCAAATAAGTACAGCGCGACCGCGTCAAAATTCTGGTTATTATTGCTCCTTCATTTATTTAAAATTACTTTTTAGCAGCGGAGCTACAAAAAGCGACATGACCGTTAAGCACGAAGCCGTCCTGCGGAATGATAAATTCCATACATTGGGACCGGCAGGCGGGATTTTTGCAGTCATTTTTAATAAAATAATTAATTACTTCCAAATTAAGTTAAGTAACCGAATAAAACTCTATAATTGTATTTGTTATAATATGATATGTTACTGTTATTTATTTTAGCGATGTACGATTAACAGTAATAACAAAAACGAAGATTGAATAACTCGTTTAGAGGTTACTTTGCAATTATTTTCTATCGAGAAAATTTATCGCAAATACGTTCCGAGTACAAAGTTTACTTCAGAAATATGATCAAGATTGACATATATTTTTTTCACCGCAATAAAGTGTGTATAACTACTGTAAACACTGTTGAGAAATCGATCTAAAAACGCATTCTGTCTCTTATAACGCTGTTAATAATACTACTTAAACACTATCAATATCCTACAACATTTATAGTGATTTTACATATTAATAAAAATAAAACTGCACAATACAATGTCCACTTTCGGATCCGCCAAAAACTTCTTTCGATATTTAAGATTGTCCATAGATACTTCTCAAATTTTAGACATTAGGTACTTCGCTTGATATCTGGATTTGACCAGTTTCAAGTATTAAAAACTATTTGCTTTGTCATTTAATTAGATTGTAGTATCTGGTACTTTTCCGTGTATGTGATAAGAAAATGGCTAACGTCAATAAGTTATTTTTGTTTACCCTCAACTCGTTTTACTTCGATTAATATAACTATTTATTTGATAATCTATTAAGTTTATTGCCGTTTCACAATGTATTATTATGTCTTAGAACTTTCTAAGACATAATAATACATTGTGAAACGGCAATAAACTAAATATAATATCAAATAAATAGTAATAATAATCGAATCTGCGGGTTCGAAAGATCGATTACTGCGGGTCTTTCCAAATGTACACATTTGGAAAGTCCCGCAAATGAGCTGTACTGATAACAAACATCCTAAACGTATCTTTTTATCATCCTAAATTATTCAATTATTCAAAATAAGTTCCACTGGAGAACACTTTTTGAAGGTCATACATATAGGTTAAAATTTAATTTTACTTCCTAGTCTATGTACACCGCTTCGCAACGTGTTGAAGAAGCGGCAAGAAACTCCCCAGCAACACGTCTAGCTAAAAAAAATCTTTATATTTGTTGTTGTATTTATATTTAAGTACTTTAAAAAAAAAGTTTTATACAGAATTATGTTACAGAATGACCTTATCTATCTATAGTACCTATGCTCTTATCCAACTCATGCCGCCTTCAGCACTATGTCTAGCTCTGCTACCGATACCTGGCGGAGGCAGCAGGCATGGTAAAATAAAGAGGAAAATAACACTAAAAAATGTATATAAAATATCAAAGCAAAATCACTTTTACATAGTATATATATGCATAAATTTGTTACACCATATTTGTTATACTATATTTACTGTTTTTAACTAAGAATGCTAATTACAAATTATAATTATTATAATTACGAGTACATGCAATAAATATATAACGATAACAAAGTATATAGGTAAAATTGATAAAGGATTTGTATACCTATTATTTCATATCCGTTTTGATACGTAAGTTACTCTTACTGTAATACATAGTATGAAATCAGTACAATTATTTTACCTAAGTCAACAATTAATAATATTGTGTCATTATTTTATCATTTCCGTGTTTATTGTATTTTAAACTTCCACGTGCTAGGTATTACATACATATTATAAAACAAATAAGTACCTACTCTTCTTACTTTATGCACATGTTTATTTTTATTACGTAGGTACTAAAGAATTATCATAGTTTTACCTTTGTATTTTTAATTTTATTCTATAGACCAAGCACGAGTTTGGGTTGAAAACATTTTATCTGTAAACTAAAATATATACCAACTATTAATGAAATGCCAAACATTAAAACTATCAAACCAATTACTAGTAAATTTCATACATTTATATAGTATACATTTATTGTAAATTCATTCGATAGATATATTTATTTTACCACCTCTATCTCGTAGAGAAATATAATTTCCTACATTTTTCCTGTTCTGCTGGTAAAGCAATAATAACATTGCTTAAAACATTTGATACATTAAATAGGTTTCATAAATTAGTTCTTCATTAAACATTTATGACCACTAGATTGTATTCGGTAATTTAATCATTATTTAATAATAATAATAATAATATAAAACGATATTTCCTTATAAAATAAAAGTCGTATCAGTTCACAATCAAAAGGCAGTTCTGTAACCTTGGCAGCCACAGATAGCGATAAAAATCAGAGAGTTTACATAATTATTATAGCAAAAAATCTGTCATAATTTACTTTTCGTATCATCTTAGAACAAAAACTATTTCCCAGTTTTCATATTAGTGTCTTTTTCAACTGTAATGTTTTTCCTTGGAAGTTTATTTTGGTACAACATACACACCATATTTGCGATCAATTACTTTCTAATTATTTTTGAATGTATTATTAACGTAAGAAACATTTAAAATTAGATATTATAGTAGAAATTACTTGAAATTAGATTAATTTTCTTCTAAACACACTTACTAAGTATATTTTATAGTAACAACCTTATCCGAAACATCTTATTTGAATCTCAGATGAATATAACAAAAATCACCAAGTATACATGTCAGATGCAGATTGAAGGTTTCCGACTGAAGGGTAAAGACTACAAATGTCTTCTGTTTTGTTATTAAGCTGGCTAATCCTGAAAACATTTAATTTAAAATACCCCATTGCCCAAAGCTATCAAATAAATAATTGATAAATGCTATCAATTAAGCATGACAATACAAAAAAGTTCGTGTTTTCTGTAAAATAATTTCATAAGCCTAACTAAGAAATAAATATTTTTAATACGAATTGAACAAAATTAGTGAAATGTACACTTGTTATGTATCACTGGTGATAAGTGTGCCGTACTTCCACAAACAGCGCGATATATCGATCATCCACCTCTGTGCGCGGTTCTGGTACTGATAAGCGCTATCTTCGTGCCGCGACCAGCTGTCCCGGAAACAGGCGAGCGGCGAACAAAACGCTGTGACGTCATCCGGCGCCGCAATAACACGACTACTATGTAAGAAGATGTATCCCTAGTAAACAATCAATTACACTGGCACACAAAATAAAGATGTTTGTACTTTTGACTAGACTAGACAAGTTGAATCCGAATCTGGGGTCAGTTTGGTCCACCCAATTTCAAAAATGTTGGCAAATAAATTTTGACCATCTCGGGGCTAGGAAATTAGATTTGTTTACGTCATCATCTAACTGTTGCGTTGACTTGTTGGACTCAAGCAGGTATTACACTACGCTAATTTTTGAGGGATCTCCCAAAATCCGGTGCTGTTACAAAAAAAGAATGTCAAAATGTTTATTTAGGCCACTTCCACGCTCTAAATCAATGTAGTGTAACTAAAGAGTTTCAGACCTTACAAAGTATCACTACATGTCCTCTGCTTTCCTTGATCAACCCCCACCGGCGACCTTGCGCATGTCGTTTACGCTTGTTGTGTGGGATATATTGATATTACTAGGAACTCCATGTAAATAACGGAAATTTTACTAATTTTAGTCCACTAACGTTAGAACCCGGGGCTTCTGTATTTTAGTACCCTAGCCTAGCCGGGCTACCCTTAGAACGGTACCATACTAAAATCAACAATAAGTAACTTTACTTTATGATTATTTTCTACAACATCTTGAAGCTGGTCCGTAGTAAATACCTAATGATAAAGTCTATATTTTTCAATATTTTAATATGGGAATGTATATCGTAATTTTATGTTAGGAACTGAGAACTTCCTCCTTTTTATACTCGGCTAAAAATTACAGAATTAGTGTTAAGTAGTAGGCAGGCACATTTTAAACGTATATATAATATCTTCAACTTTCGTTACTAGTTTTATGCGAGTTTCCAAAAAAATATAATTGACTATGATTTTCCACAATGGTGTGTACAGTTCGCATGATCGAGTGTTTTTGCTATTATTATCATCGAAGAAATCACATTGTTTTCCTCTCGGGACAGAAGAGAGTGACGGCGTCGCGTGCACAACAGTCGACGCCCTCGGGTTTCTATGCGCAACACGCGTGACCAATTGGTATCATGTGTCTTTAATTTAGACGTACCTAAATGCCATCTGCAGCCACAACGCATGATTATATTATTAATAATTGGAACAACAGAATTTCAATGAAAGATTCATATTTTTATCGGATTGGATAGTAAGTTAGTCTCCTCGGTTAAGCCGATGTGAGACGAATCTATTGTCTTTTAATGTTGGTGAATAAACTAAAGTGATTCATATAAATATTAACTAGAATTATTCAACGCCTTCAAATACCGTTGTGTCTTTCAATTCTGTAATTTTCAATCAAATTGATGTATTTTGTTTGAGCCGTCTAATATCAGCGTTACCTATTGGCTATTTTGGTTGCAGAATGGAAGACTCAATCATCGTTTCCAACTTATTAGTGATCTCCCGTTTTTGAGGTTACTTTAATCGTAATCTATAATTATAAAATCCTAAACATGCCGTGTCTGTACATTGAAGCTATTTTTAAAAAATCATCTGGAATAAACTATATAAACGATGGAGAACACGATGCAGTTTTTATAAATTTCTTGCCTGTTTGTTCGGAATTCACGTACAAACTACTGGGCCGATTTCGATGCCGGTTTCACTGATTGACAGCTAATTTTTAGACTTAAGTACTACGGTACTTTAAATTCCAGGAATCCCGCGGGAATTTTGTTGGCAGCGGTTTAAAGTGGCCATGCTGAATAAAAATTCTGATTCCGATCCAACATTTACACTGATCAATAGAAAATTTACTATCGTAAAATCTCTGATCGTTACTACCCGTCTACCGTGGACAAGTCGCGGGCGAATCCTGGTTAAGTTATAATATCCGGGATAGCAGTTCACAAGAGCTTAATTAGAACCTGTTTGTATCCTGCAAGACGAGGAAGTGCGATGAGCGGTCAAACGAGTGCCCTGTTACAGAGATAAACGTTCAGAATATAATCGTGCGAACATTAGTATCCGGCTTTTGATTCCATTCATTTTCCATCGATTCGCAGTTTTTCTTTAATAGCGTGACGCAATCGCGGATGTTCTTGCTTTAAACAGCTGCTATTTATTGTACAGATGTAAATTATGTAATTGCGTTTGTTTATAGAGTGACTAAACGACGGAGTTGAAAGAACCAAAACACAGCATATGAGTTCATCGTGTCATTTCCACATTAGAACTTAAAAATGGATTTACTTTTAGTCCGTATAATTGAACTAAGTAAAGCTCAATTATTCGGATTAATATTGTCCATTTTCGATTGTATTTCAATCTCAACAAGAGTTAATATTTATTCTTCAATTTAATCTCAGAAAGAATAAGAATTAAATACCATTCCAAAAATGGGGTGTTACTGATAGGAAATACTTTTGTGCTTGTAATTTTTACCAATTATATCCGCTTTTGTTACGTGTGCATGTTTAAGTGATATGCCGAGCGATTTATTAATGTAGTATCTACAGACATTAAAGATAATAAATACATAAATAAATATATAAGACTAGCTGGCCCGTGCCCACTTCGCTGGGCAGAAAAAATTGAAAATTACTTATTAATATTAATCACAATGAAATATACCCTATGTCACTCAAGAGTAATGTAGCTTTCCACTGGTGACAGAATTTTCAAAATCGGTTTAGTAGATCCAGAGACATTATTAACCCCTACAACGTCACAAACTCACAACTTTACCTCTTTATAATATTAGTATAGATATAGATTATACACATTCTCCTATCTTCACGACTTAGAAACTCTTAAATAACTTTATATTTATTATTGTACTACGTTATAATTGATTTTAACATTAAATATCTAATTGTCCTCTATAAATGTTGGTACTTTCAAACTCAAAACTGTATATTATTTTTAATTAATTAATTGAATTTATATAATTAATAACTGTTAAACATTCTTATCAGTTAATCAAGTTAGTAAGTCATTTGAGCTTCGCAGCCTCGTGGGATGTAAACCATTTTATAATTTTATTCAACTGCGTAAGTGGAAACTCAGTTCAATAACAAGTTTAACAAAACAATATTAATAAACATTCCTTAACATGAAATCCGCATTTGATTACTTCAGTACTTTACCTATTAACGTTGTTTTTTCTGGTATTTTAAGCTCTGCCGGTTACCGGTCGTCACTTCGTCAGTAAACGGTAGAAAGTCAAGACCTTGGCATTAGCCTTGCGCGTGGAAACGATTGACGATGCGGAAGCGCCCGCGCATTGTTTTAACGTAAATTACGTAGATCGTCGGCTGAGAACTGAGGAGCGACCGGGGGGGGGGGGTGTAGGAGGTGGAAACGGATGTACCAACCAGCTAATCACTTGAGTTTTGTATTTGTTTTGTTAATACCTTTTTTGGAATGATAATTCTTGTCGTTTTACATATTTACTTTAATTTTATATATAATAGGTACAACGGGCGGATTGATAGATTTTTAATATTGACGATGTAGTACATACGTACATAACTTCACGCCAGGGCCCTTGTGGGGTAGGCACGAACAACAGAGCGCCATTCAGGCTTATTCTTACACACCTCACTTGCTTCTTTAACATTCATAGCTCTATGGTGTCTCTGACGGTGTAGTAGTCTATAAATATGTAATGATAAATGATAAGTACACAAAGTATTTATATTTACTGTGTATATTTATGTTGATACTTAATAGTATTGTTTACAACTGTATCGACTCTTGGTGCCTACCATTACCAATACGCATAATAAAAGAATGTAAACATGTCAAAGGAAACAGGGATAATGGGCTTATTGAATATTTTCTAAATGGGCTTCAATTGAATGAATATGATCTACATTAACTTAAAAAATACTCTTTTGCCTTCATTAGTGTACTTAGTAATTGATTATTAACCATTTTCAATGACCTACGAAAGGGCGCCATTACGACCTATTTTGTGACGTCCATTTTCAGTACTATGACACAAACAGTGGTCCCGTTCATAACATTCAAACTAGCGGTTTATGTTAAAAATCCGGTAATTATATATAAAAAGCGTTTACTGAAAATCCGTTTAAGGTCACAAAACTTTTTAAGTAAAAAATATAATGTAGATATAATGCAGATTATATTATAAAGTCTAGAAAAAAATTAATTTTTAAATAGTTTATATTAACAATTTCATAAATACATTAATTGCATATTAACACTACGGTAAAAGAATACTATAGGAATAATAATCACCCAGTATGAAAGGTTACTCGTAGAAAAATGTGAGACAAGCATATGGCTCAGGGTCGCATCTATAGTAAATCAACTAAAACTTGCAATAACCATCTTATTATTTAAAAAATATTTCTTAACTAAAATCAACGATAAATTTTAAGTTCTAATAAGGTTATTCTTCTTCCATGCTACTACCATACATAAACTTAATATGTAATATATTCTATTTGTAATTGTCAAGAACAACAGCAGATTCTTTAAAATTCATTTTAAGTTTATGACGCTATTCTTTAAACTGTGGTTGAAATTTAATACGAGAATCTCCATGTAATCTTCATGTATAGCAATTCCGTAAGGTAGAGGGCAGAACAGTGTTATGTTACACTGACCGCACTGCAACAAAAACAAGCTGAGAGTGTGTCCTCAATCGTGCGTGTCCTGCGGTCCTCACCAGCAGGGTTGCCAAATGCAATTCCTCTCCTTGCTTTAAATATGACTATCACCCACAATTTTTTTTTAACAAATATAAAACCAACTACACACTATAAATCAAAAAATAAATATCGACTTCTTTCTACAACATCTAAATATTTATTTTTTGTTTTCAGTGTGAAGTCGGCTTTGTTTTTGTTACGTTTTTTAGTTGCGCAAATAATTCATTAGATTTAAAAATAATATATTAAGCACCTGTACAAATTGTACAACTGGCACGCGTATACAAATTTGCCATCCCACTCTTCATATACGCTCTTCAACAAGGGTATAGCTCTCGATTTCCTTGCGATCCACAAATGAGACAGACGACTTGGTGACTATGAAATTATCTAGGGAGTAAAAAAAACATTTTGAAAATCGGTCCGCAATTGACGGAGAAAAAGCGTAACATGCCTACAAAAAAAATAAGTGTCTGCAGAATGTGTAATACTCACTCGCATAGACAAGCTATTATTTTGGAAACATAAGGCTTTCAGGGTTTTTTCTGGAACTTCTCTTACTCTCTCTCTTGAAAGAAACTTTCGATTTCAATTCGGAAGCAAATATCTTCTCACTTATTAAAAGACACACGGTTTCTTAAAACCGGTCTAACGTATACGTCTTACATTGAAAAACAAACTTTTTTTCAACGACATCTCCAAGTTTTATGTTAATTTGCAATATAACTGTATTATTGTAGAGCCATAAAGAATTTCTTGTTAAATTCTATCCATACCAACTCGTCGTAGTTTTTAAGAAAAATAAAAATCTCTAGTCCACATAGGCGAACGAAGAGATATAACAATTTTAAGTGTTCAGTATTTGACAAAATAGCTACGTATTGCCAAAAATATCATACAACTGTTATCAATGTAATATAATATATATTTTTTTCATACCAAACGCTGCTACAAATACTGGTTGATAATTTAATTCGATCAAATATTTTGGCTTTAGTAGATTGCTATTTCCTGTATGATACTAATTTATTATCTTATCATCTATAACATGCAATTAGTTAATGACGACTAGCCAGATAATAGCATTATTTTTCAATATAAATTATATACATATATTATTTACGACGTGTTTGACGTTTTTAATTTTGACAGAGAGTACGAAAACTATTATAACATAATATGGTAGACGATAGTCAAACCAATTGACACAATTTTTGTCATCTTACAAGACATCGTGATCATGACATGGTTTTGTACGACTGTACAATATATTATGTCATAATATAATAATTTTATATAATATTTTCTTAAGTTTTCGCGACTTGTACACATAATAAAACTACGTTTTAACGGCCTAATCTCCCAAGATAGGATAAGATAAGATTAGGCTCCCATAGAGTAAATAATATCTATAAACAAAATTAAAACTAAATAATTAAAATGAACAAGTTGGCGGTAGGCTGAATAAAAACTTTGACAATACACGTTTGACAAATGTCATCTTTGTCTTCCGTGATCACGGCAACTGAAAAGCGGCCGAAACGTCGGATAAACCTAAATAAAATAAATTACCGCGATAAAAACCGTTAAAACGTAGTTTTATTATAATTTTATATAAGTAAAAGAAGTCAAATCGCGAATTAATTTTATTGTTTTACCATTAGACAATTCAAATTATTTCTAACATGATATTGTAGTAAGATTTGATGATATTTTAACGCCAATTTTTTTAAAGTGTAATAATTTATTGTAACAATTTTTTATCTAATTGACTAATGATAGTACATTGTTTCAGGATTTGTTATTGTACCTCTGTATATCATAGTAATATCATTGCAACTTTTAATTTATACTATTAACGCTTATCATCAGGTGGGTCGTCAGCCCGTCTGCTATACTGTACCTATAAAAAAACATCTGCCTGAAATAAAAGATAATGTTACTCTACGGCAAAAATTAAAAAATCCATTCTTAGTTCTTTGGCAACCCTAATCTTAACCCTTTAAGTAGTAGCTTTACGGTGGTAAGATGAGGGAGGGGGCAGGAAGCCGCAGGACATCCGACACGTACAGGAAGCAGAACCAGTTTCAGAGCCTTTGTCCCTCACAACCTCTCCCCGGCTGCGGCTCCCGCCCCGCTCGTCTGACCACATTCCTTTAAAGCCTCCATGCTCTCGCGCACCCTTTCGTGAAGCGTGCCGTCGCATTAATTATTTGTAGCAAATAGACAAAGATATATATTATTGGTTGCATTTAAGTGTTAAACCAGTAATTTTGTAGTTTTTGGAATTATATTTCAAAATATTAAACGCAAAGAGACGTCAACTGGAATGAATCTAAGCAAAAATAAAATTTGTAATACCAGTCTATATTTATTTATTATTCAAAAGTATCCAACAGTATATTCATAAATTTAAGGCATAACAATAAATTTAAACAAAAACGGGATACTTATAATCTAGAAAAAGAACAGAAACAAATACTAAGTTACACTACACCAAAATCAATTATTATTTAATCTATCTAATACTGTAAAGTTTCTGACGGGAAAACTAAACACAACTAAATGATCTAGTCTAAATACAAACATTACATTCCTTTTGAATCTTATTAATAAGTTTATATAACTATTGATTACTTAAATATTTGTTATATAGGTACATCCCACTGCAGGGTTCAGGCTTCTCCTTTTCGGAGAGAACAGTACCCCGACGTCATCATAAGTCCAATTCATGTGTCCAAAACGGATTGGTGAGTCTCACACGTCGATAATAGGTATACTGTGAACCGGTACCTTTAGAAGAATTAATTTTAACTTATTTATAATATTAAACCGATATTAGACGGTTCACTTTTCCTTCCACTTGTCTTCCAATTTGTATGAATCAACCAAAGTATTCTAATATCACAAACGTGATCATTTTATGTCATTGAATATGCTTGTGTCTCTTCAGTATTATATTAAACCGCCTATTTAATCAAATTGATTCAATTTAATTGATCTGTCAGAAATTAGCGTTATGATCGTTGACGAGCTTTAAAGAGTGGTCTTCAAAAACTTTTAAATTTGGACAGGTTACGCCGTTTTTTTTATCGTCTCCGTACATAACATTATACATTAGATCAAAGAAATTACCAATAGACGCATAACCTCTTCAGCTACGAATCGAATCCGTATTTCTTAACTACCAACGTTGCACAGACCAAAAGCCGGTTTTTATATCTTAAGGACCGTTCATTTGCCTTGCTATCGATTAAAATTTGACATAAGCCATACCATACCATACATTTCATGTCAAAATTTAACCGATCTTAGGTCAAATGAATGAATAGTATAATAGTAAGATATAGGAACCAGCCATAAATAAATGTTAAAATTCCTTCAAAATGTGGCAAAAACAACGAGGAAAACAAACATATCCGTAAATACCGATCCACCTCGCAGTGAGCAATTTCGCTATAAATACAACACGTCTCCGGGTACGTTGTATGATTAACACCGACGAATGTCTCTGTGGAACGGAAAAACGTCTGCACCCAAAATAACCGCCGAATATTTCCGACTCGTATTCCGCCCAAAAATCCGTGAAAATGGTATCTAAAGCCGGTCGGCGCGCGCGCAACTTCCGGCGCACCAGTAAACATGGCTGCGGCGAGCCAATATGGCGAAGTTTCCGGTCGCGCTGATTCACATAATGTGATGGCGACTCGCTTTGGCTTGCTCACTGCATTTCTGTTTAGTGATTCAGCCACTTTGTAGGTGCCTAGACTGTTGTATGTTCGTTTTTATTATATGAATATTATGGTTCTTATAGCGCTTATCTATAATATTCTTGTAATATAATTTATTGATATTCGTAAGGTACACCACAAGACCACAACACAAAAATTCACTAAATGATGTCACACACAAGAACCAAAATAACCAATAAGCGTGTATAAACTCTTGGAACTCGAGTCCGTAGAGTTGTTAAAAAATGTTTTGATAGAATGTTAATAAAAATACATGTTTTTATAGCAAAGTGTTTTTTTTCATTCGCCAGATTAAAGTTTTCTACACATACATACATAACTTTTCTGCGAACGTAATTATAATCTGACTGAATATTGTACAAATCTAAAACAATGAACAATTACTACTACTTTAAATATACTCATTTTTCATGTTTTTTTTTCAAATTTCATGATTTGAATATCTTCTATCTGTTAATTACGAATCAGCCCTAAGCATCGTAGGAAATAAATGTTGGACTTTCCATAAAATCGTATCAAATGATTTGATTATTTGCAACGTCATTATCTACCTACTTCAATTATCTATCACACTTATGTAATTAATTTATAATATGCGATATTTGTACCTATTCAATATTTTTGTGTTTACCATTTACAAAAAAATAATTGTAAGCTACATCACTAAAATTTTCTTGCAAATCACCCAAATCACAGAGGGGTTCGGAACTTTCGATTTTGTGGATACAGGCGCCTTGCTGCCAAATATGATCTGAAAAGTTTCTATATTAATTCCCACGGCAGACTATCGCGTTCGCATCTACAGACCTGGAACCAAATCAAAACCATAGGTAGACTAGTATATCAGTTAGTGTCAGTGCTGTCACCACAATACAGATACATATAGCGATTGTTGGAACACAATAGAGAAATAAACTGTTATAGCCTAATTTAATGCTCATAAACCATATCCTAGTGAGTGTGTGAATCCCCAGGGACGAGTGCAGTGTGGCGGCGGACTGGTGGCGAGTCAGTCTTACCTTGCTTCTTCTTCCACGTCCCTTTGCCTTCTCCCGGCCACCGCATCGCGCCCGCAACTCCACTTATCACGTATTATTTACTACATGTCAACATTTGAATGATAATATCAATTATTTGCCTCTACTCCTATTTTTGACTTAACAAAACCATTGGGAAGTTCATTTTTGAATTTGTCACTATGTATTATCACTGTTATGTTTTACAGGACTCTGCGATACGAATAAACCCATAAAATTTCACTACCACAGTCAAATATTTATATATAATAATGTAAGCATATTGGAAAAAGTCTTCACGTGCCGGTTCCCTCAAGTTTTTTTCTTCGCTGTCAGCGCGAGGTTGTCAAAACAATATGTACATTATTTCAGGAACAGTCCGCGGTCACGATAAAAACCTACGTCATTAAAAGGAGATGCGGATATCTCAGCCATTAAGCTACCACGGGTTACACAACAGATGTGTATGAACGTATGAAGATAATTCGGAATGTCGTCATGACCATATTAAACTAAACAAGTCTGTTTAAAAGACATAATGATGATTCGTATACAAATGATATTTACTACTAGCATTTGCCCGCAACTTTGTTCACGTTGGAGAGGTAGCAAAGATTATAGTTATTTTGCTAAATAAAAAATCAAAGGCTGATTAATTTTTTAGTATAAAAATACATGAATCCCGAAAATTCCCTTAATAACTCGGGATAAGAAATAATATCTACTAAAGGCATACACAAATACAATTGTTTTACAAAGATTTTATCAATCAATGAAAATTTAGGTACGTAAGTGTTAAATAATAACAATAATTAGGTTCCGTGGCCTATATTTAAAAGAAACTAATTTCCATCAGGCATATTAAATACTTACAAATATAATATAGTTATGCAAAGAATACACTTTATGTTAGAAAACCCTATCTAAAAAAAATCGCAATCTGTTTCAGGCATATGAAAAACTTTGGCTTAAATTCTCCTCAATTGACTTCTTCAAGAAATCAGCGTTCTATTTTAGCAAAATGGTTACGGACCCTTTAAAAACAGCCTTTTAGTTTTTTTAATGATTTGTATATCAAACGTAGCTACCGTGTAGATAGCGCCTTTACTGCTTTACGTGGTGCGTAACAAGTCATAATAATTATGCAAATATTTTGCTAAAAATCACGTAACTAAAAAGCCTGTTGCAAATGCGTTATTCGACGTCATATTATGTCTACAAACACTCTAGTAATTTTTAATTATACTCAGAATTAATTCGATCAAATAGGCAGGTAGTTACACTTACCTTCATATCACACTATGTATAAAGCCATGGCAGACACTAGCTAGCTATGTAGCAAGGTACCTGTCCCATTCTAATGATTTGGTTCTGAATTGTTGTTGAGACCTTAACTGAAGTGAATTTGTTCTTGAATTAATCGTTAAGGCTTATGTTAAATTAATTATCCAAATAATTTAATTCCCTATTATCGAATAGCATGATATTAAAATAAAATTTTGATAGGTAACTCGCATGTTAATTGTCCTTTAAATTCTCAGAATGTGGATGTTATCAACGAACGGACGACAGAGATCAAAATGAATTAAAAGAATTCAAGATTTATTAATGTTATGGAACATGAACCGGATCCATGGACATTCCGCGGAGCAACGGTGCATCTGTCTCAACGGACATCTTAGCAAATATCCACTCCAACTGATTTTGAAGAAATCTTAAATGTGAATAGTAAAATATTATGTCTGTAATTTTACGATAAATGCTAGAATTTAAGTGAAAACTAATACTTGATTTTTACGCAGGGGGAATACATTTCGTACCATACTGGGTCCTATTTGGGTGTTGGACCAACGACGGCGATTTCCCCCAGGGGGTGCCGCCCTGGACTCCCCTCCGTTCAGGAAGCGGTACAAGGGGATGCGTCTCCGGGGCCCCGAGCGGCCACTGTCACATTCCCCCCTTCACTCCGTGACAGTGGTGTCCCACCTTTCCGCCTCCTCATCCTAAAAGCCTTCCCTTCCTTCCAAACCTCCTCCCAAAACACTCTTCCCTTCCGAAGTTAGGTGGCCTCCCCCGACTCCGACCGCTGACGCTGCTGTAAGCGCGAGGCGGCGGGGAAAAGGGGAGGAAGGAGAGGAAGGGGTGATGGCGCAGGAGCAATCCTCGCAGCCTCCCCCTCCCCCTATCGCGAAGCCCCCCCCCGCCGCTGACGCTGCTGAGAGCGCGAGACGGCGAGGGGGGGAGGAAGGAGAGGGAGGGGTGATGGCGCAGGAGCAATCCTCGCAGCCTCCCCCTCCCCCTATCGCGAAGCCTCCCCCACCGCTGACGCTGTTGAGAGCGCGAGGCGGCGAGGGGGGGAGGAAGGAGAGGGAGGGGTGAATGCGCAGGAGCAATCCTCGTAGCCTCCCCCTCCCCCACCGAAGGAGGATAGCGCCCGTGACTCCTGGCAGCCACGGGCGGGCGGCAGCGGGCGTCGAGGTCTGGGGGATCAGAAAGACCTCCGCCCGCACTAATGCCGCGGGAGGGCGCGAGAGGTAGCCGCGCGTCCCTCTCAGGGCCGGGGAAACGTCATTCCCCGGCCCGCACACAGGAGAGGTCGCCTCTGTTTACGAGGCGGCCAGCCGCTGCCGAGGTTGCGGGGTAAGCTCGCGCATGTACCGTGACCCCGGCGCTAGGCGGAATAAGGCTCCCATGAGGTTTTAGTGGGTATACCGGCGCCGGTCGTACTGATTAATCGGCGTCGGGGAGCCCCACATACCGGCCGCGCATGATCCCCCGCGCGGCTGACGATGCGATAACGCATTTCCTCATGTAAAAAAAAAAAAAAAAACGACGGCGAGAATCACCGCGCAGCGTGTGCGAAAACTAGCACAGTCGTTCCCAACTATTCCGCTAAACATAAACCTGCGTCCCATAGCTGCGCTTGTGTGGAAGAATATGTGGTCAAGAGCGAAGGTACTCCTACGATCAACCGCGCAACAAGCTGTGATAACCCCGAGAAGCAGAGTGACCAACTTCACCAGCAGAGGTGAAGTTGGTCACTCTGCTTACACCCGCCGCATTCCCAAGCTGCAGCAGAATACTGATACTTATACGAACCCAAACATAAATGAACATTTTTTGAATTTTGCCTGTTCCTGTATGGTCAATTACAATATCTTGTACGATTACACAATCATCTAAATTTGTAAACGTAATTTATGTATGTCTATGTAACTCTATGTACATATATTTGTATACAAATATGTATGTGTATTTTTAACTTGCTATTAATATATGTATATATGATTGTATATATTTTAATATATGCGTACTAAATGCCAACCCATTATTTGACATGTAAAATTATCTCCAGAAGGTTGTCTGGAAGAAATCGCTGTTAGCGCTAAGACCGTCGATTGTACTAGTTAAAAGATTGCTAACTCATGTGTATTGTTATTTTCTTGTGTGCAATAAAGAATATTCTATCAGTAGTAAAATATTTATTGTAACAATATACACGTTAGACAATGAAGTAGACTAAGCGGTGCAAGCTCCAGGCCAGGAGTCGAAACCACAACATTGGAATAAGACCCGCGTGCTTCAGCCGTCAAACTAAGAAGATTTCATGTAAAAACAAAAGCCAGTCGGTATTCAGGGTTCGCACATTTTTTGTATTTTAATATTAAATCATCAACACGTGACCGCTATAAACGTGAAATATAATCATTTCCGCTATACAAAGAAGCAGTTTTTTGTGTAAGACATGTGTATGATATGATCATTTTTACTGAAACTTGGTTTCCTAGTTTGTTATTATTTCCACAAGATTAATTAACATTCAAATCTATAATATTAAACAATATTAGTGTAAAATCTAATTATTAATTTGGATAAGACCATGTTTTAAATAGTTCCTTATATCTTTATTCCATACCAAAAGTTCATATTAGACGTATCAACAGAATTGAAACAATTTGATTGAAAGACATAGAACTGAAACGACACGATAATATACAATAATTCAATTTAATGATATAATTTATGTTTATATGGATCACTTTCGTTGATTCACCTAAATTGTGAGACAGAAATAAAGTGCCTAATATCGGCTTAAAAATAGTGTGGCTTTTGCATTCACGATTATATAATACTAATGGATGTAAACAGGCAATACGTAGGATGTTGATTCATCATAGGTGAGGTTTAGGAATGCATAAATAATTTAATAGAAGCAATTTGCTAGAAGACGAGTGTTACGCCGTTGCCGGTTGGAGTCGCGGCGCGGGTGCAAGGTTGTCGCTCCACGCGGCCATGACAGTGAACTTACTTTCTTCGCCTCGCTCAACGTCCGCCGCTACCCGCACCGTCCAACCGTGAACTGTTCTTTGTTAAATAAAACTTAAACCGACGACTTAGTATAATAGACAAGGTCTCTAAGCGTTTCCAGTACAAAGAAAGAATAAATCGACGAGTGCTTATCAATCCCTGTGCAGGTCCACTGCTATTGTTATTTGACTATATAGTGGTAAAAAAGCATTGTATCAAAATTACCCTATCTACTTATCCCTTATCCGTCCCTGTTTCAAAAACTATAATTTTATAGTAAAGAATCTTGTTCAAATCAGTTTTCATCGGAAATATTTTATAAACTAATTTGATTATTTTCAGAATTTTCTATAGACGACGTAAAGCATAAAGTTAGGAGACGGAATAAATTTTTTACAACTTCAGTAGCGAAACTCACTATTTATTGACGTTAATAATAATAGTCTTTAAAAGTATAATTACTTGTAACACATATCGAGAGGTATCTTTCATGCCTATGTATACTGAAAAAAATATTTCAATACACCATTGTTTAGCGATATATTGAGTACTTAAATCTATTTGCTAAGTTTCATACATATAAAATCAACATTTAAAAAACGGCCGTGATGCAAAGAGACAAATGAATAGACAAGACGATTTTATAAGGCTTCTGTTTTGCTATAACAGCTATAGAATTTAAAAAGCAAAGAAAGATTTGCATTAAAAAAGTTTTCAAGATACAGTGCTTACGCTATGAAATGAGATTCCATATGAAATGAATGACTTTACAAATAATTAGATACAATATCCATAATATTGCAAACTACGTGCAATATTATTATTATTTATTTTTGTTTTTTTTCTCCTTTTTTATTAAAAAAGGGGTAATTTCTATGACGTGGACCGCAGTCAAGCGCCATAGCTTAAATCAGTAGGGTATATGAGAGCTATCGGTAATTAGAGCAGAGGTTAAGAATTTTCTGGTAATTCTACACGTATTTAATATTGTTGCTTTTTGGATAAGTGTGAGTGTATGTGGTGGGGCATGTAGAATTTCTAAGTTTTGTGTAATTACTTTAGGAATAACACCAGTTGTGGATATGATAATTGGAATAATATAGACTGCATTGACTTTCCATAAGTTTTTGATTTCTATTGCAAGTTCTTGATATTTATTTAATTTTTCGGATATAGTTGTTTGAATGTTATGAGTGTTGGGGATAGCTATATTTTCTCAAACGTTAAATTATTATGTAATATGATAACTTTTATTTTCAATATGTCTCTTGTAAGAAATATTTCAGAATAACACATATAGTATAATTTATAAAGATATTGTTCAAATAGATTAAAAATATCACAGTAAAGTGTCACGTAGAAACGCCGTCGCGTCCGAGTTATGATTGGGTCAGACAGACGTATAACACGCGTCATCACCAGAAGACGAACAGACCCGTGAGGCGTCTGCGTCTGCGTGCATTTGTACGCGTCTGCTGCTTGAACAGGCGTGCAAAAGTTCGAGACAAACGCTGACGATATCGCAGGCCATTACTGGTTGATAAAACACATATAAATTGATAAGAATTATGACTCTATACTATAAATTACTGCCATGTGCAACGCCAGAAGAATCAAGTGATCAAAACTTATGGAATATAGTGAGTTTACGCATTCGAACAAGGAGCAGTGTTCGCTTTAATCGGCGCAGCGGCGGCGTCCGCAATCCCACTTCCGCGTAGCTCATCCCGCTGCGCGACCTAGGCCACCTAGGCCAGGCCTCGCCGTTATCATCAAGCCCGTTACGTGACGTGCATGACCCGGATCCCAAAACAACACTGCTTCGTTATAACGCGCACCACATATAAAAACAAACTGTAAGCGTTCCATATTGCCTACAAAGAATTCCTCTCGGAGTACCATTGCTGCAATATGGTGTAGTGGGCTACTCGTTGCTATTAACCACAATTAAAGAATAATTAGCGCTTATATAAAGGTACGTCTATACAGCTTATTCTAATTAAGATAAATCTTATCTTAAATTGATGATATTTCGCACGTGGGTTCACTCGCGTAATCTAAGGCCCGTATTCAATAGAAACTATCCCATGTTCTGTTTGCCTTTGGAAATCTTTACCCGTAGATGTCAGAAAAGTTTTGCTTCACGTATTGATATATAAGTAGATATAAACATAGAACAGTTAACCTAAATGAACATTGCATTTAGATGACTTGCCTGTTACATTAGTATTCAAGCTGTGTTTATGACTAACAAGTACCTACTACTTGTACATCCGATTTACCACAGGCAAGGCGCGCCGTACCTTCTCAAAGTCAAACAATGGTCCGTTAAGTTAAAAACATTTACCTACTTCTTACTTAAATATGCTTAATATAGTCAGTTTCTTCCACTGCGGGAAGATTATAAACTTAAAACTATTCGATTCTGAAAAATGGACGTTATGGGTAACACGGGAAATACCGTTCACTTAAGGAAAACCTTTTATATTAAAATTTTGCAGGAGTCGTGTCTGTTATATAGAGTAACCATATGACGGAAGTAAGTAGTCAATAACCGAATATGGAGTATTATTTTATGAACAAAACCTATATCAGAAGTCATGTAACCGGATGTCAATGTAGACATTTATTATGAAATGAATGAATGTCGAAAATGGAGTAATTGGAAGTTAGAAATTAATACGGATGGCGGAAGTTCGTTTTATGAAAGAAGTGAAACTAAAGTGGTGCCGAACCATTACCGGATGATGTCATTGCGGTAGACCTTAAATACGGGGTGTTCAGGCAAGGAGTGGACACCCTACATGAACAGTCTACACTAGATAATCTACAACAAGCAGTCTGCAGCAGCCAGGCTGAAGGCAGGAAGGAAAGAATATATTGTGATGGATAATTACTGCTGAATAATCGCAGTACTATTCCAATATCCATTTTTGGAGATAGCTGATCATTCCTTTTAATGAATGTGACTTTATTGTTATTCATACATTCACAAGGCCATAAATAGGAACTAATAAACATTAAAACAGGGTCATTTTCGCCTTGATACATTAGTAAGATTTGAATTTCGATCCCAAATAGTTTAAATGGTCCTTTACTGAAATTTATTCAGGAAATCTTACTTTGTATATATATCCAATTCAGTTAGGTTAATTAACACTTTTTTTATCTAACACACCACTGCTTCACAGCACAATAATGCCGTTTGCTTCAGCCTGCTTCACATTGTCACTAGAGGACTTAGCGGTATAGCTTACACTCTACTTACGTTTTTAATTGTACAATATTCCGCGGCTTCATACAATCCTGTTTATTATGATTATTCGCATAATAAATTATTTCATCTATATCGTCGCTTAATAGGTATCCTATCTCATTTAAAAAACGTTTTTTGCTAATTTACTTAAAATCGTTTTATTAAGTTTTATAGGTATTTAGGACTGAGACGGCCAGCTTCAGAGTACTCATATCTCGTACCTATTATTGAGTCAAAAGTCGTTACCTAATATTGAGTCAAAAATATCTAATATGGAGATGAATGTTCAAAATGTAACCCCTCCGCTACCCTGGCAGGGACGACCAAACCTGAGCCAATATTACAGCTGTGAAATCACTTTTATACTTTTGCTTTAAACAATTAGGTATTTCTATCAACAGTATAAAATATTGATGTTTTTACGACGACTCGGCGCACCAATATGGCATTTAAATTTGTGGAAATACAAGAGTTTCAAAAGACATTTTTATTATTATTCAAAAATGCGCATAAAAACAACAGTTACAGCTTTTTAAGACTTGAGCAGTAGCCAGCACGTGATTGGAGTAGCAACAAGCAAATGATCTAACTCTGAATCAAATAAATATGCTTGCCAGCCACTTCCAGAAGATAAGGACCAGTAGTACTTAACTTCATATTCAAAGTTCAAATTTGAATACTGTTGAAGAGAGTTTTTAAGGTCATGCACAGTTAAAATTAAATCTACCTATGAATCTATGTAAGTACACCGTATTTTTTTGTGTTATCGTTTTAAGTAGAAACGGTAAATACCTTCCCAACAACATGCCTACCTACTTTAGATTTTTGTTATTCATATAGTAAATTTATATATCAGTATTTTTTTAATATTTTTGTTAGGTATAAAGAATGTTTTTCAGAAAGTGTGTGACTCGCAACACGAATTTAAAATTCAGAGCGCAAGATGCTTCCATAAATTCCAATAATATTAATTTAATCAGTATAAAATCAATTACAATCCCTATTAATATTATAAATGCGAAAGTAACTGTGTGTGTGTGTGTGTGTCTGGAAAATGGGACCGATTTGGCTGAAATTCGGTATATATATAATTTTTATGGGATAACTTTAAGGATAGATTTATGTAAAGGTTATTCCAGAAAGTAGGATGGGTTTTTATTTTGTGATTTGCCATTCGTCATTTTGGTCGATTTGGTCAATTTGGTCTTTATAGTCGATTTGGTTAATTTCTTCAACTTGGTCAATTTGGATGATTTGGTCATTTTGATGTACATATGTAATTTTAATACCCAAAAGGGACATAGATACTTTTCATCCGGAAGATGGGGTAGTTTGCGATATAAAATGAAGTGAATATTCCGGGGCAAATAGCACTAATATAAAAATGTAACACAGTGTAACTTGTTTTCACCTCTTTTAACCAAGAGCCACACACTAGAGGCTGACCCGCAGCCCGGGGTAAACTTTTGTAATTAATATAATACACAGGTGATGATAAGTAATAATTTACAAGTCTCAAACCGCCGTCAGTTCCCAAAATGCGGGCCGCATTTCCTCGCTGCATGGTAACTCTGCCTTAAATACAGGCGAGCCCAATGGTCACGTAAAACTGCTATCAAACGTATTGATATGTCAAGATAGAGTCGATATACCAGTATGAATCGAAATATTGCGTATGCAACGTGTTATTCCAATTAGCCATTTATGAAATTAGCTATTGTACTTTATAACATTATGAAAAATTATGCGTTGCACCGCAGATAAATGCTTGCTAAATGAGTGATGTTAAAAGTTAAGACCATTATGCTACTTGTAATTTGTTACATGAAAAATTAGAAAAGCATCTTCTAAATTATTATCCGCTTTTATATTATAAATATTCTAAAAAATTGCTAAATAATAAAAACTTAAACTTAAAGCTCGTATTTTTAAATTATTTCAATTGTCAGTTTCTTGATAATTTTAATTGAAATGAAACTAGTAAAAACGCTCGTAGGGATTTATTTGATTCATTTATTGTCCACCTACATGTTTAATCGATGCTTGTGAATATGATAAGTGAGTATGTATATTGATTATAAGTTTCAAACCATTGATTAAGTTCGTTTTGAAGTTTTTAAATTTCAGTTCCGTGTTTTGTTCTCAACGTAGTATTCCATTCCAGTAGAGAAACAACTTCAAACTCGAGTTTTATCAGAACTAAAGGTTATCGTTTCGAAACGTTTCCATGGTTGAGTATCTAATCTAATAGCGCAAGAGGACCATACAATAACGTCACATAATAACGTCAATAATCAGATGATTCGCAATTTTGTGGAACAAAAATAACCTATCTATATAAACCCTATATATCTATATCTATAAGATATTCATTACTTTATGTTATTCTTAAATAGCAAACTTGCAACCTATATAATTTACATAATTCGAAAAAAGATATTTGACATTCAAATGAAATGAAATATCTTTTATTACGTTATATCATTGCAACTTGGTTGACTTGCCACCTTTCAGATTTAGTGCGAGCATAGAGAATTACGTAATTGATAATGTATTTTTCATTTATTTACAACTTTACATTGGATTAGGAGTAGGTAGAAATATTGATTCTCCAAGCCCATAAACTAGTTGGCACTGTATTTTATAGAGGCTAGGCTGATGATGCTTCAGTCTGAAACTAGTTCTGTTTGTCGGTTGAAGATGTTATTATTAAGATTTTATTATAATGTCAGAAACTACAAACCCCCATGAAAAAAGTAATTATCACTAATTGTATATATATTATAATACTAAAAGTTATTAATTTACTTCACTAATTTAAATTATATTAAACTGATTAAAAACGGCCAAGTCGTGTCAGTCGGCACACAGCGTAGGGTTCCGCAGTAGGGATGAACATCAGTTTTTCTCATTTGGATAGAAAACCTCAAAAACACAATTACCTCGACCTCGAAAATACCTTATATTTCAAAAACTACTCATAGGATTTGTTTAAACTAATTTATTTGAAAGTATTTTTTGAACTAACTTCTTGATCTTGATGAACTTCTTGAGCCATGTTCTTCCGTGAATACGAGTACAGATCACGAAAAGTGGCCGAAACGTAGAAATAGAATCGAATAAAATTTCGCGCTTAAAACCGTCAAAACACAGGTTTAATTATGTCTAGGTACTCGCTATCTCTTTGATTTTTTTTTCTCCGAATTGTCCACACTATAAGTTCCGGTTTTGCCAAAATTTTTATGGCACCTTACAAAAATTTACGATATCCTTTCAGTCAATTTTTCTCAGTATCAAATATACTTAAAATAGTTTTGGTGGTTTTTGTCTTTATTTTTCTTGGAGCAGGAAAGGCGTTGAGGATTTCCTACATACATTTTAGGTTTACCCATTTACAGGTAACAAATGTATGATTGTACAATATGGAAAACAAACTGAACTATAAAACGATCGAGCTATCTGATAAAATAAGCATACATCATTTAGATTAGAACATTGCAAAAGTTATTTTGTACAATATCAAATTAGGTATTCAAGAAGTTTTACTATTTAAAGGATGTACCTTTTCAGAAAGTGTTGAACAAATAGGCTTGTATTTCGTAAAATACACCATATTTGTGATAGTGAAGAAAATATAATATGTACTTAAAATGTTGCATAGCATACTCTACATTAGACGTATAATGGTTTTTCATGTTTTTTAATTGTTGATTTGGACTAAAATACGTATAAATAAAACGTCAAATTTCGTCAAATGTTATATTTATTTCGAAATTCCTGGGCGATTGTGATTCTTTTGGTATATTTATATCTATCGACACTACTAGTGCCTGCCTGTGTACTAAGTAATTTAATAATTTAACTCAAGAAGAGTAAAAACCTTACTGTTGGAAATCCCAAAGAGCACTTCACCCCGTTATCTAACTCAATATTACCCATTGCAACAATCATCTGTCAAGATGTTGTTATCGATAATCATATCTAAACTCACTTCATACGGATACATAATAGTTTTTATCATCTGTTCAGTCAATATCAGCGAATCAGATAAATACGAGACGTATGCGACTTGGCCAGGAAGTACTCAAAGCATTAATATCACAAGAACCTGTATTTTTTTCTCTTGTTCATCGTTGCTCGGTTAGCTTAGCGAACGTCGGCCGGTCGTAAACTGGTCGACAAAAAGTATGCATACATTTGAATTTAATTTCGCGAACAGGAAATACCGCGACTCAACAACAACGTAAATCGCGGACAAAACGAAATACGATAAAGACAAAAGGCTAAATACGTGCAGATACGTGGAAGGTGGATACGCAGCCTCTACCAGCTTAGAAATTTTTTATACAATAAGTATTTACTACGTAGATCTAATGTAATTAATTGAAATAGAAAAAGACACCCTTGCCTACCTACCGCCTAAAACTCCTCAACGAAGCGGATCAACTGATATACTCTATAGCCCACGAAGGGTCATATCTCTTCCTGCAAAATATGTTCGGAGGCGCAAAATTCAAATATGAACTTTGCGTAGGGTTTTCGACGCTTATGACTTACTACGATTGAATCTATCTAATACTATATCTTTTTAATATTCGGGGATGACACAATACAGACTAATCGAAAAAACAATAACCTTCAAAAACCCATAAACTTACAGCTATTAGTGACTTCCATTACATCTTTATCATCATAGACATGCAATGGAAGTTATTAATAATAATAATATGAAGCAAAAAATATATTTTTAAGAATATTGACATCAGAATAATTCAATAAATATGTAAAAAGTGGTCAGTACTGACCAAAGGATAGGTAAAAATGTACATCTATTTGCACATATAAAGAGAATAGTGAAATTAGATGAAGCTAAAGGTGTATGCCAAGATCTCAAGACTTCTAATCCTATAGGAAATAGTATATTTGTACGTATACAAAATAGTGGACATGTGCAAACATAAGTTAATTCTGTTGGCGAAAATATCTTTTGTTTTTATTCGTATTTGACGTCAAACAGGAAACGTGATTACATTACACAAAAAGTGAGCATAATTTATACATAAAATATATTTGTAAATATCTTATCTTAACACCCACAGAAATAAATTGTTCCTGATTACAAATCTTGGCGCAAAACATATCAGTCATAACTTCCCACATTTTAAAATTGTATTTAAGAGAATAATTAATACAAACCTTATAAACTACTATACTTAATAAAGCTTTGTAGATCTATCTGTTCACGTTAATAATAAGGGGAATTATTGTCATTTTACTTTTGCAGCCAAGCAAAAGGGAGTCAATAACGTGAGACGTGACAATTGCAAGGAGTTCATCAATCTTGTCGTTCTTGAGGAGGCGAGGGTGGGGACCGTGGTTCAACAATAACTCCGGTCATTCAGAGAAATTATTAATTGGCTCCAAAGACATGACAAAGAAGCGGAAATATAAAACTTCTGCGATGGAACCCCGCGGTGTGAGGCGCTTTACCTGACTCTTGCCCTACCATTGTATCACGATTCAATAGGTGCTTTTGATATTCTGTGGGAATTTGCGCAATGACGGTTACTCGATGTGAGGTTTTGATGAAAGCCGTATCATGTCAGATATTGCTCAGTAAGCGTAAACGGGATTTTATTTGATTTGACTTGTATTGCAAGATTGGAAAAACCATGTTAAGGTATCATGACATTTGTGAACATAGAATATTATTAATTACATTCTATTTTATAAAGAAACAATCTGTGTAATCCGTAATAAAAAGATAGAAAAACACCAATGGCTTAAATTTGCACTTAAAGTTTATCTATGACAGGATCAGGAGTTATTTCAATATCTTTCGCGCAATCTCCTTGTCGCAAGTTTGATAATTTCATGCAAAAACTGTTCACATTCAAAATCACACCTCTTTGTTCCCGAGTGGGAAGCAGTGTCCTTATTCGTCGAAACACTCTGTCCACTGACCGTTCTATATCTCACAGATGAGTGTCAAACAAAACCGAGAGCGCTTCCTAGAAAGGACTCCGCGGCGCCTCAAAGAACCCTGCATTTTTTGTCCCCTTTAAGAGTAATAAATGATGCACTTTAGAAAAAGAATCCGACCTGTTCCAAAAGATAACGATCAAAATGATTTTTATGGAAATACTTGCCGGAATCATAATGATCAGAAATCCTTTGGGATGTGGTGGAGCGAGCAGACAATATGTCGGCAAAAAGTCTGCCCGAAAGGTAACGTCTACACAGCTCTTTCATTTTAGTAGTGATAACATCATATCATTGCCTACTTATATACCTACATAGCTACATGTATCTATTTAAAGTGCACCCCACCGTCATACACTTGCGATTCCGTTTGTAAAATACATATTTCGGCTTGTTTGGAAGAGATCGCTCTAAAGCAAGAAGTCCGCCCATTGATATGTGGTGAACAATAAAGAGTTTTCTATGTATACTCAAAAATTTAATTATAAAATTTGCATTCCTTTTTTACAAATGATACAGAAAAATACAAAAGAATTATCTAAGTACATATCTTTTTTTCACAAATTGTATATCCCCAAGCTAAGCAAAAGTAGTAAAAAAGTATTTTTTTATAATTAATTATAATTATATAATTGGCTCCCAATGCGGTTTTCATTGCATAAACTTTGGATTCACACATGACGGAAACTGTCCCATTTTCGAAATTTATTGAAAGAACATACATATACTCGTATGTAAATCCAAATTCAAATTTATCAGTTCATTTAGCATATTCAGTTTGTGTGGAATATGAATCGAAAAGGAGGGAAAGAAATAAGAATTTTAAACAATTTTTCGACATAAAAGTAAGAATTCTATGTTCCAGTCGTCAAAAGTAAAATACCTAACATTCATATAATGGGTGCCATGGGTAGTGAAGAAGAAACAAATATCCAAATTCATATTTTCATTGCATACTATGCAGTAGGGTGATAATATAAAACCCAACATTTATGCGCCGGCGTCTATGAAACGCATTAAGCTTTAAGCAGTCTTTTGAATTTCGACAAATAATGAAATACCCACAAGCTCTTTGAGGAATTCACAACTCTACCACTTTCATGGTTTGTTATACAAATATTTAATATCCTATTAAGCTTTATGTAACTACCGCCTGTTCCGAAAATACTTTCAGACAATACTTCAAAATTCATTATTACCACTATAATTGTATTACCTAATTATTGATTCTAGTAAGTGTCGTCGCTACCAAGGTCATGAGGGCCAATATAACTTCTGAGTGCGTCCTCTCAACAACTCATTTACCCATTACCTATATACGGATCTGGGTGCAACTCTGAATAAACTTCATTGAGTACATTTTATATGGTATATATTATACCTTTAATTTATAGAGAACATATACAGAAAACGAGAAGCGACTACGTATAATAATAATTGTATTATGAAATACTAATTCGACATAATCATATCGCGAACAACGATAATCACTGTCAGATATATTTCTAAGAATAGCTAGCTCATCGGTTTTATATTCAAATAAATTAATCATTATCAATTCAAATAATTATCCTTTATAAACCGTTTGTCAAATATTCACAATAACTTATTCTATGTATTATAAAGTATTTATACACCTGCACGCAAGACAAGTGCGACTACAAAGTTCAGGGGAGGCGAAGGGTTAAATTCTATAACGGGCTGATATCCCGACAACTAATATTTTTTAACCTGCCGACAAATACTCAGATTGTGTTAGCTAAGCAAGTTACACTTGTTTCGTGTGGAATAATTTTAATCTATTCAATTTATAAGGTAATACTAGCAAAACACGTTTGCCTGTGGCTATCTAAGTAGTATTAATTATTAGGGAGGATAATCCATCGACTGCATTTGCGAACACTAACATATGCAAGTTTATTTTGTATATGAAAGATAAATTTAAGGACCAATTCTACGGCTGTTCCCAGACACCATTGCCAGAATATATAGCATAAAGTTGGTTTAAGAAATTTACCCTTACGGGAATCGAAGCCCAGCAGCCCTCTGCCATCTAATGAACTAAGTGAGTCTACGAAGAGAACACCAATGTTCCGGTAACAATAATAGCAGTGGAATTCAAATAAACATATTTAAATATTATTACAATATAGTATTATTTAATGTTGGTATTATCAAATTATTGAATGAAAATCTAGAGAATAATCATCACAATGATACCGTACTTTCAATGAAAAAAACCACTGTTTACCACTTCGTTACCTATTCAATGCATTGTTCGGAAGTGAAGAGCTGCTCTGCACTTGGAGATGGAATACTTCTTTTTGTAAGAAAGTTAATATTTAAGCTGAACGAAATTTGTTTCTTTTGTGTACCGCAAACGTTACCTGCTATTGAAAAGATTAAAAGTGCGGATTGCACGCATTTTATATAATAAAAAAACATATTATCAGTACAAACAAAGTAGTACCCAAACCATCGACCGACACGAACACTATAAGTGACCGAAATCATTGATCACTAGGTACCATTTTATTATTAATGCGACTATGTTAAAATTTTAACACGATAAAATTCCATCTTTCCATCTTTTGTCTGAGAGAAATATTAAACTACTGTACTCGTAATAATATTAAGCGCTATATAATACTTTTGAACTCATAAAATGTTTGAAAAAAACCGCAGATAACCTCCGGAATGAGAGCTCTCTTTTTTCCTAATCTTTCCCTCACATTGCTGATATTTTACGCCTATTATATTTGCTATATTTTGTTGTGTACATAATAAGTAGTAAAAAATAATCAAAGTTTGCTATATATTATTTCATTTTCTATTCAGACGGTTAAAACAGGAAATTGTACTGAATAAAGCAGTTTGTCTTCGCTATGTTACTAATTTACCTAGATTTAAGTGGGACAAAAAAACGAATTTTAAATACTATACAGATTCAAGCGAATCAAGGAAGTAACATTAATTATTTATAATAAAAACATTATGTATTTTTAATTCACCGAGACGTTTCCAATCGCAAAACAATGGAGCTGACAAGCGACATGCCTCTTACTGGCATGTGTGGTGGATGGAACTCGTCGCGTAGTCGACCTTGGGTGACGTTACGTTTTCCTACTTTGCTTCCTGTTCGATGCCATCTTGGCTTAAGTTGTATGCCGGCGCCATATATACAGCACTTTGTATGACTGAACTCATGCATAAAAATTCATTTAGTGTATGTATGCTATTAAATTGAACGTTATGTTGATCAATAGCGTAGATGAAGCATTGATAGTTTAGTAGATAAAAGGCAAAACTCGCGTTTTAAATATTGTCGGTTCGAATTCTGGCCGATAAACATGCATCACTTAGGCAATTTTAATCTGCACATTGTTACATTTACCACATACCTAAAGACGTAAAGGAAAACATCGTGATGAAACTCACAACATTGAGATAACTGATGTGTTAAGCCAGCCAGTCCGACCGAGACAAACGTGTGAACATGCCTGAGCCCAGCATTGGGGTAATTTTCGCAAAAACATATCCAAAATTTGAGCCACCGACTCCACCAGGATGTTTTAGCATACAAATCTATTTTTTATTGTCAAATATTGAAGGTCTGGCGCTCCTAGAGGCTAGACTAGTTAAACCTCAGGTTTAATATAGGTAAAGTCTTAGTCAAAGTTCAATTATATGTCATTTTTCTGCCTTGACTAACGAATTTTTGTCCAGCCTATGAGAGACTAATTTATACAATCATTAAACAAGTAACAAGTGCAGTACGAATCGACGTTTGACCGAGTCTGCCTTAGTCGCTCTAGGATCATTAAGCAAAGCCCCAAGCATATTGTTTTACGTTTGACTAAAAAGTTAGGTAGGTACTCCTAGGTTTGACTAAAATACTTTTGTCTAAAGGCCTTTCTCAAACCTAGTATAAACCAGTAATTCCGGGAAGAGACTGCATCGATATGCCTTTTAGATAGATAGATAACACTTTTTGTACACCATTACAGAAAACTTACGAACTATTATTAATCTAATTGCGTACAAAGGGCGGTCTTACGCTAAAAAGCGATCTCTTCCAGACAACCCGTCCTACTATTATCCCCGCAAATTGCTATTGCGCCTGGACGCCATTTTGGTGACATAACCGTAGCTGACCACTCAGTAGCGTAAGCATCACTGGCCGGCGAGTACGCGTACATATCGAGTTCCTGGTGACGTCACGTGAATGTTAATTTGACAAGGTTCCAGCGCATTAGCAATTTGCGGGGATAATAAAATATAACCATGTAAATGTGAAAGTATGATTGTCTGAAGAAGAACCAAGAAATTTATTAGTTTTAATCTCGCAAAATACAAGAGTCCGCGACATGAAACACAACACGTTCACGAATCCTTAATAATAAAAAATAATACATTTATAATAACATAGGTACGGTCTAGTAAGCTAAGGTTAAGCAATCTCAGTAATGGGTAGAAAATGTACTGTGAATTATAGCCTAGATGCTATGGTACTGCTTCGTTTCTTTTATATTCAGAATACAGACTTCCTGGGTGTAAGGAACAGAATAGCAAAAGCGTACTAGAAACACCGTCGTGCATATGAGGGAAAAATATGTGAGCATAACCACACGGGTATACATTGTTTCGCATTGCTCCGCGCCCTCGCAATCTTCCTAATGAGTGAGCCCTTTCACACTTTGCACAAAGCTGGGGTTTCACGGGTGATGTGACACAGCATTTACTATAGGCTTCTTTGTTAGTTCAGAAACAATGTTTTTACAATGACATCATGACATCTCTGACTGCAGGAGACTTATAATGATAAAATAATGGTTTTGAATGTAATAGCTTCGTGATAATAATATAAAAATTATTTTTGAAACAAAACATTGCGTAACATCGCCTTTATCGGTTATCATTTTCATATAACAAATGCCAACTCATTCTCGATGACTAATATCATAAACATTGTTTCGTGGAATGATAATAATATCATTATTACATACATTTCCCATGAAAGAAGAATATTCTATAAACGACAACTTATGCCATTCGGCACTCCAGAGTGCTAAAACTCGGGGCTCTTGAAAATGGGCGTAAACAGATTCTTGAAATCCCAACGAGGTAAGCAATGCATCGGCTCCCCTGGACTGCAGATATACATGAGTGTCGGAAACCACTTAACATTTCCATTCACCAGTGTGCTTATATGTAAAAATAAAGTTAAAAGTCGCCGATTAAAACACGTAATCACAAAGCAACCTGCTAAATTCTGCATGACATTTTATTATCATAATATATTTAGACCAAATCATATGGCGCCATCTAGCCATGTAGGATTTGGTTGTTGTATCCTTGATTGGCATCCTGTCAATTAACAAATTTAATTTTGTTATGTAGCGATACAACAATCATAATATTATCCCATCCAAAGCTAACATTTGGGAGGAAGAGGGTACCAATAATGATATAGTTTACCCCATATACTAAAAATAATATTTATCTCAAGGACACAGTTTCATTATCCGGTATAAAGACTCTTTAGCAACATTTGGTGCATAGGTTGTATGTATGTAATTAATGTAATATACATAAGCACCAAATTGTTTGATAATCTATTTATTGCCAAGGACGTGAAGAAGGACCAATAAAATAAACATAAACAAAATTACTTTCATATAATACATTAGTAATGAATATAAAAATTGATTTACTTATCTTGATGATGCGACGACGCACTATGTTAGATGAGAAGCCATACAGAATTTCATCCCCCCGCTTTCAAGTACAGACTACAGAGTCCACGTAACTGCCTTAATTGCATTATTGTCTACAATGCCGTCAGTGCCATGGAGAATCAGTGATGTCTCGATGTAAAAACAAAACAACACAGATACTCCTAGTGTCTTTGCCAGTGTATATTTCGAACTGGTGTGTATTGGGTAGAATTTTTTTATGTTTCAAGCATTAAAACAACATATATGCAGTATGCAGCTTTCTAAATAACTCTCATAGGAAACATAAGATTGATTTCGGATATTTACTCGTTAAAAGTAAAAAATATGACAGTTATGTTTTCATTCTTAATGGTTCCCTAGCTGTTTTAACAGAAATAGAATCATTATAAAATTATCATGTTCGGCCATCTGTCAGCCACAGCCATTTTACTCAAAAATTAATTGATCTAGCTTATTTTAATACTCAGCATTGCTTATTGGGTCTAAATTTTATGTACGTTCTACGGTCTCTTTCCTGTGGAGGCACCAAAATATTCTAGATGTTTTGGACTCCACTATAAACGATTATTAACTTACATTTCAAATTTAACTTTTAATTTTGAAGACCGCACGTGGACTCAAGCGACCCTGCCAATTAGCTTGGGTGGATTGGGAATACGCAAAATTTCAGGTGTAGCTCTACCTGCTTTCCTGTACTCAGTTTATAGTACTGTGGACCTCATTGTCATATTTATAAATTCTATGTGACTTTGAGGTATACTCATACTTAGCTGAGACCAGAAAAGCAAAGTCACAGAAGCTCTGGGACGGGTCGCTAAGCAAATTGGCGTATGAAAATTTCTCGTCTTCCAGAGCCAATGAAGCTGAACGAGCTCGCCTCTTAGCAGTCTTAAAATGGGAAATAGGTTTATGGCTACAGGTCCTGCCCTCATCGAATTAGGCACATTCCTAGATGGCACATCAGGATTGGAGCCTTCATTCGAATCTAATAGTCCCTCTTCACTAACACTGCGGAGATAAGCTCGGTAGTTTCAGGTCATCATAGCTTGTCGTGCGTCAGGAGCGCAGGCAAAATATCACGTCATGATAAATTACATTTAATAAAAATTCCCAATTATTATTATTTTTATTTCAATGTATTTTTTTCACTGTTACTATTTTGTTCGAGAGCAAATGTTAGTACTTAATAAAATGTGTGATATTATTATATCCCGAGAATATTGTCGGGAAGGCTTACAATTGTTTGGGTGCACAAAAATTAGTTTATTCCGGCACATTTTTCACTAAAACGATAGCTTGCATTTTTTTTTATTCTATGGTACTTTGTGTGCCCGGGAATCCCGTGGAAATTTCAATTCAAACGAGGACAAAGTCGCGGGCATATCCTAGTAACTATATTACGTTTAGAAAAAAATACCTAAGAGATTGTGAAAACCGCTTAAAAATCCATTACGTGATTTAGAAGCAGTCAGCGGATATACAGAGTGACAGACAAATCGTGAAAAAATTATAAAGACTTCGTCCCGATACACCTATCTAAGGAACTAATTATCAGTACATGTGGGATACAGGACAGTATAGGATAGTTAACATTGAATTTAAATTTAAAATTATGCTTCTTAGTGTTTATAAAAGACAATTTGTGCTTACAAAAACATAAGTATCCTCCCTTGTAACTTTTAAAGACCACTTTGTACTTACGACTTCAAAAATACTTTCAACAAATATTGGTACCTGGAATTTTAGATTAATATACCAACAATGGACGTTCTTCATTTCTACGGAACTCATGCATTTGGCCGATTGTATTAACATTACTGAAGATGAAAATAAATAAACCAAAATATCCTGATTTATATTTTATAGTTTTCATTATGCTTTAACTGGCATAGTTGGAAGTATATTGTACTATTGAAAGTATACTTTCAATTATAGTGAGTTATAATATACATAAAATAAAACCTACCAGCATGACACATGAGTATTTATTGATATCGTATCGTGATTCCTAGCATTTCAACGTTAATTAGAATAGGTACACTGTGAAATATGAGAATGCTGACAACATTTAAAAATATAACAAATAATAATAAAGTGACGACCCACAGGGCCGTGATATGGACACTGACGGCATGATTGGGCCACAAGCTCCACATCGCTCACTGGCTATGGAGCGACCTATATTGGGTGTTTCCCTTATGGATAGAATTAGAAATGAGGATATCCGTAAGAGAACCAAGTTAATCGAGATAGCTCGCAAAATTAGCAAGTTGAAGTGGCAGTGGGCCGATCACGTCTGTGGCAGGACCGACGGCCGATAGAGCAGAAGAATCCTGTAGTGGAGACCGCGTCTCGGTAAACGTAGTGTCAGACACCCTCCAGCTCGATGAACCGACAAACTGTGTAAGGTCGCCAGGTCGCCGGTAGGCGCTGGATAACGAAGTTAGAGGACAGGGATGAGTGACGCCGACTTGGGGAAGCCTACGTCCAGCAGTGGACTATGAATGGCTGACGACGACGATGTACCTTTCAAATTCAAATTAAAATTCATATATCAATATAAACTTATTTCTAGGTCCTATATAATTATATCTAAAACTTATGGTTTTGGAACACATTTTGAATTATAATAGTTAAAATGAAGGCTACGTTTTTTTGGCCGCAGTTCCTGCTCTAGCGTCTAGGTTTATTTCGCGACAACCAAAATATATGCACAGAGATCTATGTATCGATATTAACGATTTAAACTTATTTGATCACCTATTGCTGTTTGTTTGTTCCTGCTCCACGGACTCCACGGGATCTTTATAAACTTTCGTATTACCTATATATTCAATATACCTTTTGCGGAAGTTTATACGGAAGATGTCGCTTAGTAATAAATAAATAGAACAGGACTCTATGGATATTACAATTCATAGTGATCGGTAACCCTTCGCTTTGGTTCGAATCAATTAATGGCGTTGTCCTAATCCGCAGTAGATTCAAGCTATGGAGGCGACAGATGTGAACGACAGGGGGTACAGGATCGAAATTTCATAGATTTCCCTCCCTGAGTGCCAAAGGACCCTTCCGAATTGTGCAAACTGTTCACTGCGCTGCATCTGTCCACTTGCACTTAGTGTAGTGGATTATATAAACAAACAACATCGATATCGATCTTACTAGCAGTTTTTTCAGTGTCTACAATGACTAGGATGTTCTTGTTCAATGCCAAATTCAATATTCAAAACTTCCGTATAAAATGTTAGTTAAGACATCCACTCCATATAAAAGTAATATAGACCAAAGCGTTTTAAAATCTATCTTTCTTAAAACTAACCGGTGTTGCAATTGTAAACAGACATAGCAGAACTCGTATTGTCTCATACCAAGAACAGTACCGGCTTGAAACCTATTGCAACGGACTTTATACTTCCTGTTTCCAATATAAATACAAACATAGTCTTTGTTTAAATTAGTAAATAATTAGTGTTAACGCAATAATTCCTATAAATCACAATAATGTATTAAGCTATTGGTTGCATTTAAAATATCCGTTTCGAAACAGGTGCCCGTTTGGTCTTTGGCGTCCGCCATTAGTTAGTTAAACTCTCTGACTTTGATCAAAACAAACTCGACTATCATCGATAATACTCCACAAGACATGTTGACTACACTATAGTAATCGGACTCTGCTCTCAGTCCCTCACTGAGAGATAAAGTCGCCCTAGCATTCAAACAAGTGGCTCACGCGCACAAATACACAATCAGGAAGTACAATGAAGATTAAAGAGTCTCGATGCGCACACATACGTATGATTAATGTAATAATATTCATGTAGGTAACATCCCGCAAGTAGAAGTAGCTGAATATAAATAATATTGCGTACGCACACAAAGGGAGGATTTAAATAAAGCGTCTCGCGCATTGTACCAGGAAGTAGCAGCTCACGCACACCAACGAAGATCAACTATATCAACTATTGGGTAGGTAGGTACGTTATGTGGCGCTGGCGCACACTTGTGCGTTGACTATGCGTGGGACCGCGCGCACATGGCCTGATTGGGACATACCAAGTGAGCCCCCAGACGATACACTTTTTATGACACGTTGTTATGTGTCACACAATATTTATCACATGTATTAACTAACTCAAAAATTTTCGTTTTAGTACCTATGTCATTATTATGTTTTGTCTGTGGATAATACAATAATTACATTGCAATCTCTAACTAATATTAGACACAAATTTCTCCAAATAATTTACGATGAATGTAATTATGAGTGTGTTTTTAAAATGTGTAGTTATGAGTCACTAACTCTCTTAAGATTACTTGCAATAAAAATAATTATTTTATCTTAAGTCAAATAGTGGATTACTACATTAAATAGCTTTTAATTTTAAACCTATTTCAGTTAACTAACACTGAAAGTTTGTAAACATTCTTATTTGTTTATTTATTTCCTGGGTGAATTTAACGAACTACATTCAAATATTTTTAATTTTTACAATCATGGTGTTCCTTTTTTAACATTACAGCTTGTTTTGCTATATGGATTTAAGTTCCTTTAAGTCTTGACTAACAAATATGAGACAGGCTTAGATGTTAGTGGGCAAATTGTCTTATGCTTAACACGAAAATTTAAGTAAAGTTTTACGATCTTATTCATATTGAGTTACAGTAAGTTTGAAAGTTTTTAAGAATCATAAAGCCTTCAAACTTACTCTAATTTAACGAGGCCGATTTCAATGCGGTTTTCGCTGATCGATAGTAAAGTCCCGGACTTAAAATCTGCAGTACTTTATATCCCGAGAATCGTACGGGAATTTTCTTGGGAGAGGTATAAACTGACCAGGTCGAAAAAAATTGCTTGCGATGCAAAATCTTCAATAATCGATAAAATCTTTAGTGGAAACAATTGTAGTTATGTATGCCTTTAGTAACATTACTTATCCTGAGATTTTACGGAAAGTTCCGGCATTCATATCTTTTCTTGCTAAAACATCCATTACTCCACTGAAGCTTTATTTCATATTTAGCAAAATAACTGAAATCTTTGTTACCTGCCCAACAAAATACATTTTTTATAAATAAATTTAATTACATTTTACATTTAAGTTTTATTATATTCTTGTTTGTAGCTTGCTAGAAGCTTTGGACGGTAGAGGAACCTTTTGATATGTGATATGTGAGTATAATAGACATTTAAGATATAAAGTAATTTCGTACAAAATTCGCCTGAACTTTAGCGTTAGCAAGTGAAGAGTTACTAAAACTGTAACAATAAAACGAAAAACTTTTGAACACATGTTGCCCTATACATGCACACGGGTGCATTCCCTAACCGATTTTTTGATCTTGTAAATCCCAATCGACGAAGGGTGGCTTTGTCATGTGACACTTGTGCGCTTGGAACTCGCTCAGGGGGGTTACGAGATAAAATATGCATTATTATTATTACTTATATTTATAAAATACTTTATTGGATGGCTTGGTTAATTTGATCTCCGTCATGTAAAGTTTAATGGGGCTAATATTAATGTTATAAGGAAATTGTCGTAAGACATACGTGCATATTACATATTATAAAAATGTCTGTACTCCGCTCGGTGATGGCTAATTCGAAATACAAATAAAGCTTTGATTTAAATTTAATTCTATTGAAGAACATTTATCAAGGTCATACATAAGTTTGAACTGAAACTACCTTCTAATTTAAGTATACCACTTTACGACGTGTTATCGTAGGTTTAAGGTTAGGATAGATCACACATCTAAGAAACTAACAAATTTTTATTACGCGACTTTTTTATCTGATTTGTGTTTTTAACGCATAATAATTATTATTTCTAATACTTATAAGTTCCTCTAACTGTACCATCTTTATAATCGATCCAAAAAGGAAGAGGTTCCAATTCGTCTGTATGTGTTTTTTGTATGTTCGTCATTCGATTTCTCCGCCAATATACCAGTAACCAGTTACAATTAATTTTAGTATATTAATACTAAAATTAATTATAACTGGTTCTCTTTATAAAAATCGTCTCGTCTTTTAAATAAATAAAAAACCATTTCACTAATTATAGTGTAATTGTTTTTTATTTACAACATGTTTTTACAAGAATTTACACCATATAAAACAATATGATGAAATGAACATAGGGTACATTTACGGCTATAAGAAATTACAAGAAGGCAAAGAGATCAAAATAAATTATATACCAAAACAGAAAATATGTCACGAACTTTGGGCATCACAATACATCGGAAAATGCCTAGCAGCACACTACACACACTACACTCTACATTCATTTTTAAACAACTATCAGTTTATTCATTACAAACATATAAAAATCTTCTCTTCATAATTTTAATAAGCGACAGTTATTGAAAATTTCAACACTTGTCCAAATATATTAAGCGCTAATTTTTTATCCCTAAATATATTCTGTGCTACCCTCATTTTTTATTGTACGTTTTATTGTATTGCATCTGCAGGTGTAATGTTTTTAATACTTTATATTGTATCTATAACGACTCATAGAAAAAGCTTCCTAATTTCACATAAATAAAATAAAATGTGGTACCACTACTCTAGTCTACTCTCCAAACGCACACATTACATTTATGCCATTTGTACAAATAAGTGGTAAAAATGTAGTCCATACCACGCATTAGAAGCCAATTTTCAGAAATAATATAATATAATTTTAATAATAGTTAACTGAATATAGTTAATCGGTAAAGAATCTGAAATTTACTCTATATAAATGATAAAATAACAAAATCACACAACCAACATCTTTAGGTGGTTTGCGTGACTACAAATCGGCACGCATTACCGTGGTCCGCTGAGGTCGACGGAAGTGGACGATTTCTTAACCGACCATAATTATTTCTACAATTTATAAGGAAAAGGAATGGCGTTTTAAAGTAGTTTAGTAACAATGTGCTAATTCTGTTAGAAGAGACAACATCACAATGAGTTTAGCAAACACTGCGTCATCAAGAAATTGTTAATATTAATAAATTGTTAAAGTAATCGGATAAGGGCTTAGCAGTATGCGCACACCAAGGGATTCCATAGAGGTGATTATTTTTGTACTCTCCACTCGATTGTGTCCACTGTTTTCGTAAATAACGGCACAAAACATTTAATCTAAAATACCTCATATCTCAAGAATTATTGAATGGTTATTGTTCAAAATAATTTTGAGAAAGAATTTTTGACGCTCTAAAATCCTGAGTTTTCTACTTTATAATTTAAAAGTTAGAGAGGTACAATTTTCCCAGCTCTGTGAGCTAACATCTAAACATCTGTTGACTTTAACAAATAAATAATTAAGAAACAAGAGTATTTTTGGACCCTTTCGACGCCAAATATATTTGGTAACATTGGTAAAATATTTGGCGGCCGCCCTCAATCTTTAGTTTTTTGCGTTTTCACTATATATTAACTTTGTAGCGCTATACAGACTACATCGTTCTGTAAAACATCATCTATGTACACTCATTAATACACATAGTTTTTTCCATAACGACTACGGAACCCTAAAAAAAATACCCTGCCCCTAAGGAAATCAAGTAAATAATCCGTAACTATATTAAGTAAATCAAAAATAGAGGTCCGTAAGCAAGTGGCGCAATTTTTCGGTGTGACATCGTTGCCTAGTTTTGAGTGGCGCTTTATTATGTAACGCGAGAACAACAAACGGTCGAATCGGGGTCGCGGTCTGCGCGCGAACGCTCGGAAGTGCGTTAAGACCCGAAACATTGCAACATTTTATGATGCCGCAATTGCAACTCGCTGATGGCATTGCGATTTGTCAGAAAAGGATGAGAAAATATTATATAACACAAAGACCTAAATTAATATTACTTACGATGTAATCAGAGATCGCGATTCGCATCTCATGGATTCTTCTTGTGTACTTATTGTTATAATCGAAAACGTTATAACACTGAAATAGAACAGTCGAAAACTGCACATCGCAATTATCAACATGTGAAGCCCAACAACCAGCCTTGGACAGGCTTGGCAATAGTCCGTACTCTTGGAAAGCCAAAACCCGAACCGTGACTGGAAGCTCTATACAGGACATTGTAAGTCAATGACAGTTTGAGAGGAGCCTCTGTACGGCTCTCCGCACTCGGAGGTTACACGGGAGGAGCGGGCAAGTAACCGTCCGCCGTCGCCCTTAGTCTTGTAACGAAGTATTTGTTACAGAAGCTATCAAGTCAAAAACAAGGATGTGATTTCTTTTACACTGAACATTTGAAACTATAATTACTTCTAAGACGTCATCGTCGTCGTAGTGTAAATATGTTTATGTATGTTCAGCCGTAACTTGTTGTTAATGAATCGATTTTGATAGATCTTTTGGCATGCAATTTAGCAAAGCATTGAAATGGTTCCATAAATTTGTTATTGCTATCGAATTTTGCATTTCGAAGATATAGCAAAAAACTCGTTAAAAACATATAAAATGTTTAGTTTTGAGGTATTTTATTCCTGATATTTTGTTTCTGACCCAATTTTGATTATTCCATACAAATTTCATAGCTATTGACAGGGTTATATACCTATGGGTTTTTAGTAATTAGGTACCTAATAAAGATCAATAAAGTGCTGTATTAGTCTCGACCAGGACTACGAAGGCATACAATGGAAATCCATAACGATAAACAGCAAGTCGGTGTAAATTGAGTTACACGAAACAACACAATTGAACAAAACGTCAACAATTGGAGATAAGATTCCAACGAAAATGCTGCCTGGTGAAACCAGACGACACTACACCCGTTGTCTAGTTACACCAGCTAGTACATTAATATGTAACCATTTTTGTCAACCATTTCCACCAATTGGTCTTCTAAAACAATGGATAAAAGTGGGTTGCGAGACGCGGCCGAGAGTCGCGTCGAGTTGGCTCTCGGTAAACCAAAATCTACGAACCGTTCTGCGGCAGTGATCGGCGAGGGTCAGAATCGACTAATATACATTTATTCACTGACCAATATGTGCTAGCGTTTGCGTTACCACAATAACGAAGTGTTTGTTAGTAAAAAGTGACGGCACTTATTTGAGATTGATAGTGTAATCATTTTTTTCTTAACTTGAAATAAACATAGAAAATTTTGAAAAACCATGTCACGTATCTTATCGTAAATATTTATAACAATTTTCTGGTAAATTATTTAACAGTAATAACTAACGACAAATAGTTTCGAATGCGCCCCATTTTCGACCTTTTGTAGGATCAGTCTCTTAAGGCCTAATGATAACCACCATTAATAATAGAGGCATAAACATTGTACGGTTATTAGTCAAGAAGACATACCTCAGGCGAAGCTAATTGTGAAAATACTTTATTATTTAAGCCCAGCCTTAGAAATTTAATTCGTGGAAATATATCTTAGTTCCGCTATTGATTTAGATCAAAACAATATTATCGGACGCAATCTCCGATATGATTTTACAATCTCTTCCAATTGACCAATTAATGTATTGCCATCATGTGGTAATTAATCGCAATTAAAGGTAAATGTACTAGCAGAAGGTGATGTCAGGAGCCTTAAGAATAGACGAGCGTGCATGACAAGAGCTATTAGTGTCAAAGAAGCAAGTGAGGTGTGTAAGAATAAGCCTAAATGGCGCTCTGTTGATCGTGCCTACCCGCAAGGGGCCTGGCATGAAGTTATGTATGTATGTATGTAAAGGTAAATGTACTTGGTGTGTATACACGTGGTACGTTACACGTAAATAAGCTGCCTAAACGGTACATTTTACCCAGCCAGGGTTCAAACCCACATCATTAGAGTAAGACGCGAGTGCCTTAGCTAAAAAACTACTAGGACTCACAATCAATATGTTATTGTTAATTGAATCATCTGTATACCTACATGCAATGCGGCCAAAGTGGGACGACCTAGCATCTCTGAATCACTACCTTATTACAGCACGATGTTTTTATCGTTTCGTTACTTACAATGATAGGAAGAGGAAAAGATAAAAAAAATAAAGATAAGCGCTCATTTGCTTAAATCTGACGTAGTTTAAGGAACAACAAAAATGGTTATAAGTACCTATTTTAGAGGAAATTAATAAAAAAATAGTTTGATATAATTTTCTTCCAAATTTTGACTGATTTCGTATAGAAGATGTAAATTCAAACCCTGAATAACTTAGGAGTTTTTCAAGGTTATCTGATTGACATTATTCGTTCATGATATTGAGCAGAAATTTTTAGTGCTAACCAAAACGTTAATAAGTCGATTTGGGGTACTACAACAATGATTTGTTTAATACGACTGCCAACAGTTTTATAAACGTTAATCCTACTTTGTATGTAGTTAGTGGTCGCTGATCTCGATATTATGAAACTTTATTTTCCTGTGTAAACGTGCTTTGTTGTGAAATGTGTTAAATATAAAATAATAATCCACTGATAATGAGAATGACAAGACGATAAATAATTATATCGTTTATTGCTTCTAAAGTACAGAGCTATTCGCAATGGATCGGTCTCAAACTTTTATTTTCTCTAGCTTGTTAACAAACAAAATTATTATACTTACACATTTTCCTTTTTGTCACAAAAAGTTTTAACCAAATATAGACGCTTTTCATTTTTAATATTAAATTTTCTATAAACGCAGATGGACTGGTGGCGCCGATTGTCGGAAACGCGTAGTTACGTTCTTTACGAGGCGATCGTCATGTCCAGAGCATTCTTCTTCAATGTTCTTAAACAGTACTTTAAATTCAATTAAGGTTGGTATGTGTAGTATTTACTATTCAAGTTTAGATAAATACTTCAATTATTTTCCATTACTTAAAATACTTCGGAAGAACTCCATGCTTCCTTATTCACTGGTTCCTCATCCGGCGTGCGGCCATTATAGGAAGTTAGTCGAGATTTGCGCCTACCCCTCTGGCCCCCCACCCTGACACATCCGATGCCTGTAGGCCACCGCTGTCCAATTTCCTCTTCCCGCTTGTATTAATTTCCGGCTTAAACTATTTCATGTCTTTCATTTCCTATTAATATTTGCAGCGAATTTTAGCCGTCAACTTTAGGTTTGTTATCGACAAATCATACCGATATACTTATTTATAAAAATATTTAAAACAACTTTGTTTGGATGTTTGTATATTCCTTTCCCATGGACTTCGAAATGAATAGATTATTATGAAATGAAGTTTGATAACTTGTACACCCAAAAAAGTGTCTAATAGACATCCCTACAATAGTTGGGAGATTAGGAACCAAAATTCACATATAAAGTCGATTAATTCAGCTGATGCAGTTGCATTAACAATAAAACTGATTATTTTAAAATTTATTACATATATACTTATCTCGAAAATTTTAATAACTGACACGGGATCCGAGTCGCAATTTCAGCAAATAACTGATGTAGAAAGTTTCTTAAAATACATTTAAAGGAGTTTTCTTATTTTCAATTCATCTACAGTAGGAGCTAATATCCCTAAATAAACTTTATATATAGAACAAAACCTTTTAATTCTTTTGAAATATTACAACAATTAAAGAGTTCCATAGATTAAATTCCAACAGGCAACAAACAGCGTGCAGCGTCAAATATACAAGAAGAATACAGCTAAGTGCTTTTGTGTAACCAGGTGACAATTTATACAAAATTACGGACCGATCCATACCAACAAGATAGGTATAACGTCTGAAAGTATGTGCTCACCAAATGAACTTATTTCGGGCACTTCCGCATGTGTTCAGTTTTCAGCCCGACTGTTTGTCGCATGCCGACCGGGTCACTATCTTCAGTTTTAAATAATAACCTATGAACAATGGTCTTGCTAAGACAATATTACATATTAATAATTTCAAGAACCATGACGCCTTTGAACTAGTAGGTAGATGTTTATTTAGTTTTTTTTTATGTCAATTTTACAACAGAGGCTCATGCAGGTAGTCGCAGATTTTCAATAAAAATCGTATTTCAAAATAATGAAAAACGAACATACATTTTATCAATACGTACTAATTTGAAATTACACATATCCGATATTTGTATTTAAAATAAGGATTAAGATAGCGATTATAATAGTCACGTTACGAAAATTCACGATATTGCAAGGAGATATGTAACAAAGTATATGATAAGAGTTTACGTAATAAAATTATAGCATTGCTTTGCGCAGTACTTAACAAAGAAAGTGCAGGGAGAGCTGCGGTCACGGTCACGTATGACCGAACATAATAAACAGCCTTTTATTCTCTAAATTACTGCACATAACTCCATCTACAACGAACGTCTGCATGCCAACACAGAATCGGCCTAACGGACAGAAAGCAAGAGCGAGATGAAACGAGTAGGGAGAGCGGGGCGGGCGAAGGGAGCAACAGGTAAAGATTCCGAGGCCACTTCCGTCTTGGCTGCCGAATATTTCTGTCTCGAACCGGTAGTGGGACGATGGCCAGGGCGCACACAAGATAATCTCCACCTAACGCAATGCAATGCACCAATGTGTCTGAAACATTTCAAATAAGAAACTTTTCTTTTCCTATAACATAATTTAGTAATTGTTCCGTTTCGTTTCTTTACAGTCCGAAACTTTTAGAACTTATTTGTAAAGGAGTCAACAATTAAAGGAGGTTCAAATTGAATACGTCACTATGTACAGAAACATAACTCGCGCACAGCGAGTCGAATGAGCTCAGCTCAAACCGGTTAACGCTCATATTGTCTTACTCTGTATCAGGAAACTGGCAGCCGGTTGGTGAGACATTTCCTGTGCTTTGTCTCCGATTCAGTACTGGCACGGTGTCGTGAACTGCTTGTTATAAAATCAAATCAAATACATCTTTGTGTGACTAGCTAAATTTTCATTGAAATCCTAAGGAGATGTGTATAGGAGTCATACTCATAAGTAAGGTACAATATATAGAAACATTGCACAAAAACTGTTGTCATTTGTAATTTTGTGCTACTCACCATTACTTTACAAACAAGGAAATACTGTACGAGTTATTAAAACTGGCGCGCTGACGTAATCAGCCACACAGCTAGCACTTCCGCGTGCCCTAGCCGGGCCACGCATGTCTGTACAAATGAAATAAATATTGTTCTATAGTTTGGGTAGATATCCAATAATTACATATTCTAATGTACAACAAGTGTTTAGAGGGCGTCGTCCGTCAACGCCAACCCCGATAACGGTTTGCGGAAACAACGTTTGTAAGTTAGTTAAAAATGGGACTTGGTCTGGCTCCCGAAGTTTTATCTCAATATATGCGAGGCAGCAGAGGGTCGCGGTGAGTGCGGGGAGTGGAGCGGGCGCGCGTCCGTCCGCCCGCGCCGCCACCGCATCATCAGTCCGCGTCGGAGAGCTGCCCGCGACGCTCGCCTGCGAGATTGATCCCTCAGATACGCTGCTGGTTTACGGCGTGCCGTAACACGACACGTTTGGAGGGACCGCCGCTGCTACGCGTGTGATTGGTGCTCTGTGAACATGGATTTTGTGCTACTAGTGTTGTGACAATGTACATGTGCTGAATTATACATTTTCTGTTAAACACTGGGATTTTGACGACGCAACCAGTTCCGGATCAGCTCAGCCGGTAAGTAGCGGTGCTTATCGCAGTCTGCGCTATCGCGGACTCACGCATTTCCGACCGCGCCTGATAAGGCGACTAAACGGTGCCTGGAAATACCAGTTCAAATCCGGCAGCAAATAACTTTGAAAACAAGTAGTCCCAATTCAAAACATTGGTTCCAAATTGAGTAACTCAGACAATATATGAAGTAAGTCCGCACCAATACAAGTTTTTAATGACCTCATAAACATGTATACTATACGTGCTACTTCCAGTTTCCAAGTTACTTATACCATAACAAGACAATTAAGATAAAAATTAGTTTACTTCTAAGACATATTTAGCGATATCACAAGTATTGTGTCAATTCCTTTTAGGAGTTTTGCAAGATTCAACAGGTGCTAAAAAATGAGTAAAAGCAGTAAGAAAACTTATAAATCTGATGTTTTGAAAGATACTGATTCAAAGTACAACATATCTACCACGACTGTGGCAAGTGTTGAATAGCTCAGCATAATTTGCAAGATAACTTATCACATTTTATCATGACTATGTAGATAGAAGAAAATATGGTCCCATAGCGAAGGAATGTGCGTGTTTTTTTGTATTAATAAATGAATTTTTCATTCTGTTAAGGGTGAAATTATAGACTTAAAAACATTAAAACGCATAACTAACATGGACATGATTTGGTCTTTCTTTTCTTTCGTAGGACTGTTACTTTTAAATAGCATTTAGTCTTAAAATATAATATAGCAAATAAAAATAATAAAACAAAAGTAAAACATTCAAACATCATAAAATTATAACATCACATTGACTTGTAAACGCTTTAAATACGGATTGTATGTTAATTATTTTAACTAGCAAGTCCTATACCTACTAGTCACAATCAAATTGCAGACCCAAAAAATCTAGTTTTCAAATCGAGAGTAATGCTATTAAAATACCAGAAACACAAAAAAGCAATTTCTTAACTAACGCAGTTCTGATGAACATTGAACACTAACATCAAACAATAAATCAAGTGTATCTAAGTGGTAAACAGGCGCCATCTGTTGTTGAATAGCATTTTTGTATATCCATAACAAACAGGCAGTTACAATTATGCATTTTACTTAAAGGCAAGAGTAAAATAATGTTTAATGTTAATATAATATTATCATCATTTCAGATTATCGTGATGAAAGTTGTAAGTCTGCAATTACCGTCTGGGCCAAGCATGGAGCGGCTACCGCTGCCGTTCAGCCCGACGGAATTGTTTTGGCGGTATCCCTTGCCATGGGCACCACCGCCACCATCACCTTTGGGAGACACAAAGGCACAATTGCCAGCAGGTCTCCCTCCAGAACCAAGACTCTGGACAAGGGAAGATGTCGCAGTTTTCCTAAAATGGTGTGAAAGAGAATTCGATCTGCCGAATTTTGACATGGACCTTTTCCAAATGAATGGTAAGTGCAGGAATGTGAGAGCAAAACAGAGTTAACTTTTTGTAAGTAAAACTAATACATCTTTCATTTCTTTGTTACAGGCAAAGCATTATGCTTATTAACAAAAACTGATTTGGGCGAACGATGCCCTGGCGCCGGTGATGTGCTGCATAATGTCCTACAAATGTTGGTACGCGATGCCGCGCTGTTGGGAAGGGTTCCTTCTTCACCTGTAACGCCTACAGCTCGGGCACCATATCCCCCTTCTCCACACTCCCATCCACCCACTCCTACATGGACAGTTGATGGGTTCCACCACTTTCACAGTGCAGCTGCTGCTGCCGCACAGCCTAATTCAGTCACACTAAGTCCTGCCCCGTCCGTTGACAGTTCAGGAAGCCCACAAAGAGGAGAAACTGTAAATTATGCGCCGACTTATGCACCTACTGTGCCTTCAACTGCTCAAGCTCCTAGCTCTGGAAGCAACCATTCAGACTCTGATGAAGAGAGTAAATTTGCCCCACCACCAAGGTCTCCCAAAGAAGCTCCATTAACAAGTCCAGCGCCACAACTGCACCCTGCGCCTCAGCATTCTCACTATCGAACTCAACACAGAGAATTCTTTCCAAATGATATGCCTGAATCTAATACAAGTAAGTTTAATTAATGAAATTATAATAAGATCAAAATGATTCTTATAAATAGGTAAATGTCTCTTAGCTACAACACAAAAAGAATAATATTATTTTTGTTTTTAGATGGAAGACTTTTATGGGATTTCCTACAACAGCTATTAAATGACCCAACACAGCGATACACTAACTATATTGCATGGAAAAATCGGGAGACTGGTGTTTTTAAAATAGTGGATCCCGCCGGACTGGCAAAATTGTGGGGCATTCAAAAAAATCACTTGTCTATGAACTATGATAAGATGTCGCGCGCTTTAAGATACTACTACCGTGTCAACATACTGCGAAAAGTACAAGGAGAACGACACTGTTATCAGTAAGTTTCTAATTTGACTCACAAATACACATCGCAATCAAATATTTAAAATACCACTTATTAAACTTAATTTTTTTAGTAGTTAAAGGTGACATGGTTTATTTCCAGGTTTCTCAGAAACCCAACAGAGCTTAAAAACATCAAGAATATATCTCTACTGAGACAACAAATGAGCCCTACAAGGGTGGTAGCACAGTCGGTGGTGAAGACAGAAATGAAAGAGGAACGTTGTGAAGAGGAACCTGTTGATGAAGACATGCCAACTGACCTGAGTATGGCGACGTCGGAACCGTGGCGGAAACGTGCGCGGTCTGACAACGCCCCTGCGCCCACGCACGACAAACACCGCATCAGTGCCCTCATAGGTGACAGCATGATGATGAAACAAGAATTTGAATACGCATCAGAACACTATGCACTTAATCTTAAAAGTGAAAAATGTGAACAATGATCATAAAAAACTAAAAATGTGGAACACTCACAGTGCGATACATCCTTTGAGCACATCAGTGCGTTACTTCACCAATTAAAGTTCTAGTCAAATTCCTCTCAGAAATTATATTGTAGTCTTCCTTTAAAATCAATATGATATTAATAAAATATAGAACTTTTCTGAGAGTACTTTGATTTGGAACGTTCTTTGGAGTGAAACAGGGTTTGGACCTAATACAAATAATGCCTTTGTGCCAAGTGATTTTTATACCTAATAGTGTCAATTACCTACGTAGTTAGTAAAAGACTAAACTTTATTTGTGTTGAACTCATAAAACTTGTGACATTGTGTGCAATGGACCATCACGTAACTGCTTGATGTTTAACAGTTACAAATCCAAAACTCTTTTTGTCTACACATAATTATAGGATGCGTTGTACGCATCTGTAATGCATTTTCATAATATAGTCATATAAAACTTTTATATTTCGTTTTGAACTGTTAAAAAAGATTATATGTACCAGTAGCTGCAACAGTCTAATTTTATGTGGAAAATACATAAATGTCGTCACATAAACAATACAAGTCTTCCAATGTTTTCGACGTAATATTTCAATTGTAGCATAAATGGTTGGTTTCTATAAAACCTACCACATACATTTTATGTTTTGCCAGCTTCATATATTTTGTGCATTAAATTCAATAACGTTATTTCAAGATCTGAAAAGACAATAACGATGGATCAATAAACTAAGCGTAAATGCCTTGTGGTGAATAATGTTAAAATACTATCCACTGTGATAAAATATTAAGTGGTAGACATTTATAGAATTTGCTAGGGCTGTTACTAAGATTTCCAGCTACAATTTTCTGTGATCTCTTTAATTAATATAGGTAGATGTCTTAGATTAAAAAAATATCCTGTAAATATTAAAATAGACATGAATAGGTAGATAAGCTAGAATAAGTAAATGACTGTAAAGAGAGTGTATGTATGATTTGTAAAACAAAAAGTGGAGCTTTATTGAAGTACCTAGTATATAATAATAAGTTCTATTACAACGGAGTTTGTATTTTTACAATTATTTCTATTCTGGCACTTCGCCTTAATTTCCAATATTTTTGAACACAATAATAGTGAACACGAAATTTCAAATACTTATATATCGTGTCAGATTTATTATAATTTAAAATAAAAAATAATGTTATCTTGAAAACGAAATATGATTCATTTTACCCTAACCCACAAGTCTTAGTCCCTTTGTAACACACAATTCAAATATGAGGTGCTATTGATTAAAAAAAATCAAAGAGTTATAGTTGAATAAGAAACCGACCGAAATTCCTCGTAAAATATGGTTTCGGGGAGTATAATTTGAAAGGCTTATTATTATTATTTTTTGTTATGGGAAATAATCTCTACCAGTAGACAGTAGCAAACTTTATTTGTTATATGAAGTATAAGGCAGTTATCTAGTTCTGGATAATTCAATTTCATGCACTCGGAAGATAGTTGTCGACAGAGGACCCGCAGGGTCCTAGGTTTCGCCCCTAAACGACACAATTACGTAATAAATCTTCATTAGGTTTCATATTTGCGCCGCCTCTTCATCAAATAAGCAGTTATACTGTATGCATAGCTAATATAATCAATTACCGTATACTGGGGGTGTTCGTTATTATAGGTTTCTCTGTCTACTGTTATTATGATCATTTAGTCCATCTGTGTATGAATGAATGAAAAAGCGCTAATTTCTACTAGAATATCAAATAAAAAATCCACCAAGTACCTTCGTATGACCCAAATTGAAGGGTCCCAAAGAGGCCATGAACGACTACTATTTTTATAATTTGGCTTTGAAACTCCAAAAAAAACATAGTAAAATATAGATAGAATAGACAATCCTCAAAAAATAGTGTTGCCAAAATAAGAATATAATGAAAAGTTGTGCGACATGACGTACAGCGTTTGGACAATTTACGTAATTGAAAATAATGAGGTTCTAAATTTACATATTTGTCTAATATGATTTAGCATTGGTAGTTATTTAATAAAAATGGGAGTTAGCTGAAACGAGCTAAACCTAGCTCCGAAAGTGCCAAGGTGGCAGCCCTGCCAAGAAAATAATCAACCAATAACAACGGTAGGTAAGTCTGAAAACCCATGAAATTCCATACAAATAAATAGTGTTATAAGTAAATATGTCTCTCCAAAGAAGTCTCTTTACTTATCTTTTATTTTGAAGACGAATTCGAGTAAATTTGGCTTTAAGATTCTTAAAGAAACTTGGAAGCTTATTTTAACTCAATATGAATACGACCGTTATTCTTTAAAACATGTTTGGACCAAACCTGTCAAACATTAAGCATTAATACATTTGTTGTCTAATTTGGTCAAATAAAATCATTTAATTAATAAAACGACAGAAACTGAATGAAAAATTAGCTATGGCGCCATCTGTATTAGAATTAGAAACATTTCGTATTAACGTTTATTTCATTCTTCCTTCCTTGATATTCCAATTCAAAAGTTATAGGTGTAGGTTAAACTTTGTCTCCTTTCGGTATGTTAATCGCAATAAGCTGCGAACTAATCGACCTTATATAAAAAATCTACGCCTATCGCGCAGCAATTAGTTATCTCTAGGAGGAGCCCTAAAGTTAAGCACAGATATTAAAAAGTTAATGTAAAAATTTAAAAACAAAATACTAATCTGTTAAACAACTTTTTATTCAACATTCCTTTGATTAGAGACTTAAACATGTTTACATTTTACACTTAACTACACAATTGCTCTGAACATTATGTTACGCGCTAGCGGACTATCAAAACTGATCTTAAAATGTTAAAAATAACTACATATGAAAATAAATCACAAAACAACAAAATAGATTGTTGACTTTCTCAAGATTATACAAATGCCTGTAGTTTTTATTAGTAATAACATGGAAGAATACTAGTATTGAATATAATAAAGACATTTCTTGCCATGGTAAAAACAAAAACCAGAGGCTATAATTGTTAACTAAGATTTATATTATATATATAGAGTGTGCAACTTATATGAACTGTCAACTGCCTTGTTTATTAATTTAAATGCTTTTTTTTTACTTCACACTATATTACTTACAGTACTAGTACCATAGTAATATTACAAGTCATTGGCATCAATTTTATAGCCTCTCTAGAGTAGGTGCAATACGCTAGATATAAAATTTTATATTAAGAAGACAAAGTCATGTTCCTTTAAATAAATAAAATAAAAAGCCATCTGTTGATAATAAAGACAAGATTTTTCCCAAATGTAGACAACAATTAATTAGTAATTAATTTTATTCATGCAGTCTGACTTTCAATTCAAAATTTATTCAACTGACCCTAAGGGTTGATTTTGTAAGAAAATTATATCATCAGCTATTATAGTGGATGCAGATCTAACTTGACCATCATCTAATTTAACTTCTCCATAGGATATTTTCCCTGTGACATATACTCTTTGACCCTTCTTCAGATACTTGTAAACTGTATCCCTGAGGCCTGGTTTGAAGATACTGATTCTATGCCAGTCTGTCCTTTGCAAAATATCACCAGACTCATATTTGTAACTGTAGTGTGTGGCTAAAGGGAAGTTAATGACTGGATGTTCTTCTGATCCCCTCTTTTGGGGATCAGCCCCAACTCGTCCCAGCAGTGTGACTTGATTTATAGCTAAAACAGAATATTTATTTTCTTATCTATATACACAGATCACACGACTATATCACAATTTATTTTTGGAATATAAGTTTTATAGTATAATCAAACATAGAAATGTAAATCTGGGCTATAAAAAAAATAGTTACACAATATTATTTCAGTAAATTTTATGTTTGTGATATATATAACTTAAAATATAACCTAATTAACAATTATGTTCAATCTCATAATTTCATCCATCAAAGACATAAAATACAACAATAAAGAAAAAAGTGATGAAACTTCTTCCTTACTTAATGGTGAATGATGTACTTACTTTTCTCATTTTTTTGTGAATCACATTTCACCACTGATGTATGTATAGATTTGGTAGCTATGAGTCTCCCAAAAGTCAAAGGTATCTGCAGAAAAATTACTTAAGTTATGATTGTTTAAAATCAAAAGACCTTCTACATTTTACAAAAAGACCAAGCCTGAGAATGACTTCACTTCATTCACTCATTGACTAATGCACAAAAATATACTTAACAAACCAAATACATAACTTACATTTAAGAATACACTGTTCATAAAACCTTTTTCAACATCATCTAAGATATTATTTTATTAAATAGTTGAGTTGAAATGTGTTTTAGGATCCTAAAGCCACAAATGTAGCAAAAATTCAACCATTATGAAATTGCCTTGTTTAGGTGAAATATTACTAAAGTCTATATAGTGTAATAAAGTTATATACTTAAATCACAAATATTTAAATGAATGGTGTGCAATTTTAATATTTATAAGGGCTGAAAAAAAAATCTCTGTACATATTGGAGATCTTGAAAAAACATAATAATGCTCTTTAATGATTTTGAGCAAGAAGTCATGAAAATTGTGTCTTTAAAACACACCTCATAGGTGAAAAACTCAGAATAAAATTAAGATAGTAGTGGTAGTAGAACTTAAAGAATAGTTTGAACAATATTGTTGAGTACTCTTTAAGATATGGGATATTTTAAATTAAATACTTTTATGATTTTACAGCCAAATGACTAAAACAGTCAACATTTGTCACTTTTATTTCCCTACTACACCAGGGATAATATTAGTGTTGATGACTGTTTCACACAGATATAAGCAAAATTTTGATAAAAAATGGTTATAGGCCATTTCACAGTTGTAGTGATAATTTTAATGCATTATTTGTGATGGTACGGTCCCATCTGCCTTAGTGTCAAAGATTTAGACTGTAGCTGAATGCTTCTCATTTAAAGTGTTAAAAGTGAGTATACATATTATTAAATTCGAAATTTCACATTGTAAATAATACATTAAACCCATTGCCATAATATATGTGTGGTAACATTAATGGTAACATATGCCTTATATATAGACACTAGACCTGTCATTTGGAACAAATAAGTTTTGAATGAATAATGGGAAAAACAAAAATATGTTTGATTAACAAGTTTACACCATTTTTGTTGATAACAAAGTGTGATTTGTGTTTAAGAATACACTTAGGCTAAGCATATAAACATTAAAACTGTTTTTGAGTTTAATAAAAAAGTTTTGAATTAGTTTATTGATTTTTAAATATATTATTTTTTCCTTAACTTGCCATGATGGTTACAAATCGGTTGTGTCACTCAATGATCCCTGCCATGGCATGCTTGGCTTATGGGCTTTAGTTGAAAGTTGAGACCAGTGACTAGAATAGTGACTTAGGTTAGGTTAGACTTAAAACCAAAGCCTACTAGGCAAGAAAGCGTGCTGCGCCACAGTCCGGCGAGTGCCAAACAGACTGGTCACCGTGACGATGGTGAATATAATGAAAAAAATCTCAATAACTACACATCTCCTAAGCATGGAGGTTGCAGAAGGGAGAAGTACTCCTCCCACTCCACTACTTAAATCTAAATAAATAAATTCAGTGACCACTTATCTAAAGTTTAACCTTCATCTAGGTTAAATATGCACGCCGTTTTACGTAGAATGCATTGTACAAGTAACAAGTGTTTTGTTTACCAAAAGTTAATATTTCAAGAACTCCGGACCCTAGGAGTTGCAGAAGGGGTAAGTATACCTTCCCCCCTATCCACTACTTAAAATTTGTGCACCGGATAACTGAGTAGCGGCCGTCATGGCGTTATTTTCTAACGCTACAAGTTGCATTTGGTCACAATCACTAACATTAATAGAGGTGTAGCAGTGGCAAACTTACACAAATTTGAGCGCGAACTGACAATTCTTCATTTTTATATATTATTGATATATATGAATACCAATATTTTAAATGCCGATGAAGATACAAACCCCTGATATCTTTGCAAAAAACGATTAAAATTTGTAGGACTTAGCTAAAATTATTTTTCCAATTTTATATAGGTTATTTTTCCAATTTCAAAATAAACTTACCCTGGTTAGTGAAATCATTGCGTAAATCACAGCTATTACTGCTTATACAGACAAAGATAGTAACAAGTAGTCCATTAGAAGAAAAACAGGTTAAATACCAATACACTTACAAACAAACATTTGCTTGCTTTATACAAACTTTTATTTGCAACACTCAAACAGTGACAAACAGTAATTTAAAATTTTCCTAATTTAGTAAGTTTAAGGGCCTGTCCGCACAGCGATATTTCACAGCAGGATTTTTATTCGCGCGTATTAAATCCGTGACTGGAATTACACCTAGTACGCACTGCGAATAAAATTTCGTACTATTTTTTCAGTTCTTGGCTGAGATGCACGTGTAAAATGGACATCCAAACTAAAATTTTAATTTATCTTATGCTAAAGGTGGCGAAACAGACGTATCAAAAGATGTCATGAACATTAGATTCACCCATTTACGGCATTGAGACCCATGAAAGTATTTTTCTATAGAAAATATCAAGAGTTGCGAAAAGACAGCAAAAAGTTTTTTGACTATTACAGAATTAAAAAAAAATATTCGATAATTTACTACAACTTTCAATAGCGACGTTGCATGACTGAGCGAATCGCGCGAATTTTATTCCGCAGTGCGAACATAGCCATACTTACTCTATATGGTTCAAAATATTCGCGCGAAAATAAATCGCACCGCTTCGCGATCAATTTGCATCAACTCACAGATTTTTTTATCGCCAGTGCGGCTACTCTTCTAATATTCAATGTGTTACAGAATTACGGGGGAAAAATCGTGCTGTGAAGTATTGCTGTGCGGGCAGGCTCTTACTCAGTTTTATCTTTATGACAGTGTTGCCAGATGACCATGTCAATTAACCCCATTTTTTTTTCAATGAACCCAATATTTTTTTCAAAAGCCCAAAAATAAGCTTTTTGAAAAAAAAACAGTTTTTACTTATTTTAAAGACGAAATAAAAAAGCAAAACCACCGTTGTAGTGAAAACGTCACTAATGACGTCATCATTTTCACTCACGGGGCGCTCACAATGACTCGTGTCAATAGGTGGATCGAATAACCGCTCCACTTGAACCTACCCATACAGATAAATACCTTAATGGTTTGGTTCGTCTCACCACCATCCTAGCCTGTTAGTCAATTAGCTACCGTGGGCGAATCTTTATTTCAAAGAGCACGTAAAATATGTGACGGGAACCATGTGGCTGGAGGGCTTTAGCATATCAAGCGAGTCTTACAACGCAATCAGCTGAAGACTTTACGCCAACGTCACAAAGGCCCCAAACCACCTTCAGTTGGGTGGTGCCCTGCTACCCTACCCTACATCAAGGGGGTCACAGACAGAATTGTTCATATCCTCAGGCGAGCTTCGATCAAAACATATTTCAAGCCACATAAATTACCCATAGATTACCCAGTTTTTGAGACCTGTGAAATGCAATATCCCACTCCAGGATGCAGGTGTCTACAAGCTCGATGGTACAAAATATTCGCGCGAAAATAAGTCACAGTTTTTTCTCGCGCGATTTTTTTATCGCCAGTGCGGCTACTCCTATAATAATGAATGTGTTACAGAATTACGGGAAAAAATCGTGCTGTGAAATATCGCTGTGCGGACAGACTCTTAAGGGCGCGTTCGTTCTGTATCCTCCAACGCCCAAAATGCTCCATATGTTGTTCCACAAGGCGACCGCGGTCGTTAAAGTCGTGGCGAAAATGTCGCTATTGTCCCATGTCAAGAGGTGGCTCGAAGTGGGCGAACACAGAACATTAATCTATTGACATTTGAAAAGGCGCAATTTTCAAATAATTTTTATTTAATAACATCAACACCCCATGATCCGTTCCACAAAAGGTTTTGATTGTAACGTCCGCTAGCAGGTGGAACAGAAAATTCGCAGTCGTGAACGTGGTCGTTGTCTTTGTTGGAATGTAGCCTACGTAATCCGTGCGTACCACTAGGCGCTACTAAAATAAATCTACACAACTTTATCAGATGTATTAAAAATTTTACCCATTTCAGCATTTTTATTCAAAATAGATTTTTAATGGTAAATATGTATCTAGTGAATTTGAAAAGTATAACGACTTACACACGCCAGTGACAATTGACTAAAAAAACCCGCATGTTAATATCTCCCAACTCGATTAATCAGTACAAGATCAATTGAACATTAAAAAAAATTGATTAATGACCACTTCATATAATTATGATATTATCTCAAAAGCTAAACAGTAAAATTTAAATTTATTTAATTGTTTCAAATAAGTTTCACTGGTGAGCATTTTTAAGGCATTGCTTTGCTTTGCTTGCGCAATTGTTAATTAATGCCAATAAATTAGTATTGATGTTTGCAATCGATACTGATACTGTAACAGCTATGATCAGTTTATCGATATATTGTTCCATGACTAATCGGCGATTTATGACAGCAGAAAACTGGAGATGACAGTTGATTGCGGTTATAGGTAGATAGAAAAATTCTCTCTTTAACCACCATAAGCAATCCAGGAAAAGTTGTTGCCTGTGAAGGATGCCTTCAGCTGCGAATGCAAAGTCGGAAAAACCGGCCTCTTCGGAGACTGCGGACAACACTCCAGTACGACAGATTATGACGATAATTGAACATAAAATCCGCAATTTGGAGAAAAGAAAGGCAAGTACCTTATACAGCATTAGCGTTTACATTAAGAGTACATTTTATTTTACGTCCATTTAAACCAATGCACTATCCGAAATTTTAACATGTTTTAAAGCTATTTCTTACACAAGCTATTGGTTGTTTGGTATACGGAAGAATACAGTTTCTTTTAGTCTTGACGCCATTTTTACACATGTGCTCCTTGCAATGTTGACGATACAAACCATGACGCCCTGTGTTATGAATTTGCCAAATGTCTACAATATAACAAAAAAAAACTTCTGGTCTAATATTTTTATCCATAACTGTGTCAAAATACGTTATTATTATTTGCGTCGACCGTAAATCCAGTATAAATTTCGGATTTTGTGTTTTATTTTTACTCTAAAATATTTACTCATGCATAACAATGTTATAAGACTATTAAACTGACTAAACGATAAAACAAATCTAGTTTTTGTTTTGTACACAATGTCTAAGCAATTTTGTCATTCAGAGCTGTACTGTTTAATAACAAAATTATCTTATTTTTATTGTACACTGAAAAATATTACTTAGATAGATAGATAACACTGTATTGTACACCATTACAGGAAATACAGATGAACTACTTCTGTTTGTGCAAATTAAATTTGCTTCAAGTTAGATGCATGATTTTATGCAGCTCCTGTCAAATATTAATTTTTATTTCGCCTTAGTGTCATGTGTGGAGTAGATAGCATGATAGCCTGAACAGAAGACAAGCTAGAGCATAAAGTGTTGTGCTCTAGTTGGTCTTCTGCATAGACATAGAGCAGTAATCTGTCTGTGAACATTGAAATTTTATTCTATGCAATGATACATATAAAGTTCAAGAAACCATTTATAAATTATATCTGGTAAATAAAGCTATATATTAATGGTAATTCTAGGATGTTGGATAAAAAAAATATGTTATTTCTTATAAGTTAACACCTTGATACTGTAACATTGGACATAAATCATCCAATTTCATAATATTTGTTAATGTTAATATGATTCACTTCAATGCCCAAAATTATCTTTCATGAGTTATGCCTTTAAAAAATCAGTTATCAAATGTCAAAATGGTTACTTTCAATTTATAGAGCAAGTTAACATCATACAGAGACTTGCAAAAAGCTGGGAAAGAATTGAATTCAGACCAAAAAGTAGCAGTAGCAAAGTATGATGAAGTGTCTCATACTTTAGAGTTCACACGGGACCTCTCTAAACAAATTGCATCAGTGGCCATATCTGCTGAGCGTGACGCGAAGAAACAAGCCAAAAAGGTAATAAATAAAGAATTATCTATAGTATTTATTTGAAGTTTAACAGTGTAATAAATTAAACTAGTTATTTTGAATTAGATTAGACTCGCAAAGAGTAATCAGTAACAATATATAAAATGAAGAAACTCAAAGGAAAAACTTGAAAGCCTTTGTTATCATCCTGCTGTTAGATTCCAGTAGTGCTCTGATTTTGCTTTAGAGCCAGAAATCTGCTTTCCATCTTTTTCTCAAGTTTGTTTTTAGCATCCCTTATTGTGAGAACATTGACATGACATGTTTTATCTTTAACAACATCAATCAGCTATTTTGTAAACCTACCAGTTATTGTACCTTTGTTTATAATAAGAGGTAGACAATAAAAACATTTGACAGTACACCTGACTTATATTTTTTAAATAATTACATTACTTAAAAGGAGAATGCAAAGGAAAATTTAAATAAAAATGGGTTCATAAGGTCTCATAGCCATTTTGGTAAAAAAGGATCTCTATGAAATTGTTGTGTTGTCTCCCTATATGTCTATCTATGTATAATGTGAATAATATCTACCACACTGTGCCTTACTGCCACACTGGAAATCCAATAGTGGCTAATTAACTTTAATATCTAAGTGACTACATTTATATTGTGTATATTTATAATTGTGTCTGCTCAGGAGTTCAGCAGACAGGCAGACGGCCCACTTGATGGAAAGTGGTTACTATCGCCTATGGACATTTGCAACACCAAAGGTGTTACAAATGTGCTGCTACTCTCTTAAGGGAGACTGGAACCTGGTCACTAATGCTGGAACACAACTCAAGGTTGTTATGGTGACATACTCTAGACCAGGGGTGGTAGCCATCCAGTCAGGCAAATGCCCTACCACCAGGCTGTGGGTTGTTTTGTCGCCTCTTACGACAGGCCGCCCAGCTGCAGGAAATTGTATTATTTTTCCGTTCCTGCATGGCTACATAGAAAAGTTATTTAAATATAAATCACATACTGATTACATTATGAATTTTATTAAATTTTCCTGCATATAATGCCATTTCATGAAAATTTGAGCAAGAAGTTGTCATCCATTGACAACAAATATCAGAAAAATTTATAATGTGGCTGTATAGTTATAAGTTTTTCAAATGATATTTTCAAGAAAGACACCCATTTAAATAAACTTTTTTGTGTACTCTTTATCTGCAATCAGTCTACAACTATCAGCAAATGTGTTGAGCGCATAGAATGTAAGCTTGTTTCCCATTTCTTATGAGGACTATGTCAACTGATTTCAGCAATTATCGAGTTTCAAAATGAAACACCTTTTTAGCCGTATCACACAGCTGATATTTAGCAGCACTGCTAGCTTATTAGGGTGTTTACCTAGCCTCTTGTTGTATGTGCTACTGTGTCTTCATATTTTCTCCCTCACAGTATTCATGTAGTATATTTTGAATATGGGGTGATTAATACTTTTGACCAAGGCTGTATATAGTGTTGTTATAATCAAGAATTACTTAAAGTTATATCAATGTAGTTTTTTTCTTTTAAACAATTCTTGAAGTGTCATATAAATTAGGAGGAAAGTAAAGAATAAACTAAACAATATTACCATCCTGCCAAATTATATAACTAATTAATAGTTCTGAGTTATATAATAAAGATGTATTTACTCTACATGCTGATTTTCTCTAATAGTCGGTTCCTATACCTTACTATTCATTCACTTGTTTTTCCATCGGTAGAATTTTGTATATTTATATAGATCTTATTTCAAATTTTAACAGATAACCAAATGAACGGTGGATAAAGGTATAGGAACAGGCCATAATCGGGAATAAATGATTTTAATATTATTTTAGCTACATGTATGCACCCATTAATTGAATTATTCATATCTTTTTAAGGATGCTTGGGTGCGCTACGCAGCAGATACAAATAAAATACGTGAAGTACTACTCATCTTAGATTGCCTGACTCAATTGGGCAATAATGAAGCTAGGGATGACTTTCTTAATGGAGCTAATGGAGCTGTAAAGATGACAGAAGAGGATTTAAAAATTCTTGATGATTTGTAAGTGACTCTCATATGTGATTTTTTTTATTTGTTCTAACCTGTTATTTTTGTATAAAAATGGTTACACTTGTGACATTAATTTATATGTCATAAAACTCACTAGTATTTAATAAATATTTGTTGATTATTTACAACTTAATATGATTTTCATTAAAATTGGTTTATATAAATATATTTATAAATTGTTATTATTGGAACAAGTGCAAACCTACAAGATAGTAGAATGTGGAGTACTACATACATAAAATGAGTGAAAAACTCTAGTAATACTTAACATCCAAACTGTTTTAAAAGGTCATATGTATTAATGTTATTTTCAGTATATCTAGAAAAGTTCCCATTTTCACAGTATATACTAAAATGTGTATCTCTTGTTTAAAGGGCAGCCGTTAATACAGGAGGTTACATTGTATTAAATTTTTATGTTAGTGCTACTCGTATTTGCCCCCAGAAGATTCACTTCATTTTATAACACATACTATCCCATCTGCATGCATGAAAAGTATTTGTCCATTATCAATATTAAAACTACCTTTAATCAAAATTACAGCAAAACCGATCCAGTATTCCTAGTAGGTTTTCCTTGAAAGTTTAGCAGTCAGACAGATTGTGTTACTATCACATTTTTTTTTAGATGATAAATTATTATATCTATGAACTTGAGAAATGATAAGTCTTCCAAACTAACTTTCATCATTTATTTCAACCCATTCTAGTTTTATTTATGTATCCCCGCATCCTGTCTATCTATCTGTAAATTACATAAATGACAAAAATTACCAAAATAACGAAAATGGCAAATAGAAAAAACCTATCCTACTTTCTGGAATAAACTTCCCATAATCTGTCCAATTATGCGGATTGAAAAGTATGCCTTGTCCACCCTCGGTATTTAAATTTGGTATATATGTAAATTTATACCAAACTTCAGCCAAATCAGTCCAATAGGTATTCCGTAAAAGCATAAGCAATGAGAAACAAATATATAACAGACAGACAAAAACAGCTTTCGTCGCTGTTAAATCGCGTCATAAATTGTGATAAAAAATACAAAACTTTTGTTAACATCATTTTATACTTTTAATTTCTTTTCTCTAAATTATAATTTAATTTACACAAATTTAAGCTGAATTTTTACTATCATCAGTGAAAAAAAATACTGGCTAGTAGAAGCCACAGAAAAAATTACCTGATGGTTCATAGGTGACAAATGGGATGATGTTTCATTAGAATTAGATATGGATTTAACGCCTGATTTTATTAGAGAAGTAGTTATTTGTTTAACTAATGTTTTTATTTACTTTCCTCATATTCGAAATGAAAAGCAAAGTGCTAACCTCGAGGTGAAAGACCTATTTAGGAACTTGAATTATTACTGCCCTCGTTAAACTGGTGCGCCAAATCATCTCATGCCTAAATAGGTCACTTTCACCTCTTGTGTAACAATCTACTATTTATCACACACACACACACACACACCGAGAAAGAGAAATTCTATGATTCTTCTTGGACTGACCTTTAGGATACAAAAGCCATCAAGTTTATCATAAATTGGACAAGACATGATATTTGTCTATAGTCGTAATTTTAATTTGTTCCCTATTCACTCCAACAGATATCCTGAAGTGACACCTAAACATGAAGTTAATGAAGAAGGTCAGCCTGGTTTTCACACACAAACCATCAAAGCTGCAGAGCACCTATATGCCATAATTGATGGCAAACCCAAGGAGATCCTAGGCACCACATACACACGAATCAAAGAGATAATCGGCGCAGTGCATGCGTGCGGATATTTCGATCGCACCGTGGAGGAGGTGGTCGCCGAGGCGGAAGAGGTCTGCGCGCCCGCGGAGGAGGAGACGCCGGAGCCCGTGGACGAGGGGCCCGCTGAAGAGGCCCCGCCCGTGTACCCGCCGGCGGGGGCGCTGCCCGTGCCCCCCGCCCCCGCAGTGGTGCCAGCGCCCGCCTACCCGCTCCGCCCCCTCCCACCCATCACACTTCAGGAGGTGGAGCACGCATACTTTGCCCAGCAGTACCCTCAACAGAGGCCTATCGCGGAAGTTATAGGCTCACAGAATTTCTTTTTCCTTCAAGAGTCTGAGATCGATAGCCCCGTGGGTACACCCCAGCCCCCGCCGATCGCGAACCAACCGTCGCCCCCTGCGCCCATTCCAACCCAGACATTTACGAACCAGCACTTTGTGCAGCTGCCGGCCGGGCGCGTGCCCGAAGCCGGCGTCCTGCCAATGCCACCGCAGCCACACTTCCCGCCACACCCCGACCACGCGGCGTTCCCCCCGGCACCGGTGCCCCTGCCCTCAGTGCAGCCGCCGCTACCACCCACACTCGTGCCAGCGCCTGCACCTGCACCGCAATCTCTAGCCACCGTACCCCCTCCGATGGCGCCCACCGTGCAACCGGACGACCGACGGCCGTCGGCCACCCCACCGGAAGACAAGATCGACGACGACTGGAAGGAGAGCCGGAGTCCCGAGCGGGAAGACGGCGGGGACCGTAAGGCGCAGGGCGACGGGCAGAATCGGTACCGGCGTTTCGGTCGCGGGGGAGGGCGGGGCGCGCCCAACGGCCACCGCGGCCGCGGCGCGTACCAGGCCGGCAGGCAGAGCGGCGACGGGTACCGGGGCAGGCACGGAGGCGACTACCAGAACAGGTCCAATAAGGACGGCTACCAGAACAGACAGTACGATGGATATCAGAACAGGCACAACAAGGATTCGTACCAGAATAGAAGTGGAGAGGATGGATACTATGGCAACGGTGATGCTAGCGACGGCTACCAACAAAATGAAAATGGGGGCCGCGACCGCTACAGCGACAGCCAAAACTACCAGGGCGGGTTGAAGGGGCGCGGCAGGGGCGGGCCGCGGGGCGGGCCGCGCGGCGCCCCCCGCCAGCCGCGCCCGCACCACTACACCCGCAAGCCGGAGAACGTCGACTAGTTAACGTGGACCTCGTAGGTGTGCCGCTATATAAATATCTGATGGACTAAATCATTCGTGAAAGGTAGATTTCACCGGCAACAACACGCTGTGGTAAAAACAAATGAGAGATTATGGTATAAAAATAATTGAAAAATAACAAAAAAAAAAGTAAAACATTAAAACTTAAAACAGAATAAAAAATAAGTTACTCTAGATGTATTATATATGCAATTATAATAAGTTACGTAATTCTAGATTCTTGTATAGGTAATGTCACGCAAGTGACTTGAGTGAGGCGGCGCCCAGTACCTCGTGCGTGCCTCGTCCTCGTGATAATTTAAGTACAGGAGAAGTGCACACAACTCGTGTAACTGTCTTTTGGGACCCCTTCCAAAATTTGTTCATCCTATTACTGTTCAAATGGCTCATTTCACATTGTTTATATAGCCTGCGTCAAACTATAGCCTCTTCTAATTCTAGCTACAGGCGACTGCAATAGACGTTTTTATGTACAAAATGACGTTTAGCAATCTTCTGCAGCCAATCTGAAGAGGCCATAGTATGGCTTATACTATAACTATGATTAAGTTGTCATCAAAGTATTATAATTATTTGCAGAAAAAAATGCTTTTTAATTTTTTAATTTTATAATTGTATTGAAATGATAACTTATCAATACCCTAATTGCCTTAGACTTAATCTGATTTTAGAATTTTTTTAACCTAGCCATATCAATTAAAATAGAATAATTTCGTTTTGAAATCCAACGGAAGTAGCTTTGGAACCAGGTTTCTTTACGCACATGCAGAGCTAATTTCGTTCACATTTTATCAAAAGATATTCGTCAGATTTCAGTCGCCTTAGGACACTTCATCTTTGAAAATGTTCTCAATAGAGGCTGTGTGCAAACAAATTAAAAGTATTCTATGACGCACTAATTGTTTTATTTTAAATAAATTACCTAAACACTGGTGGATTTGTTTGATCCGATTCAGTTATTTTAAATAAGCACCATTATTTTTAATTAGCAGGACGTGGAAGCTCGACGGGGTTGTGTCATCGACTATAATGTAAATATATCACGTCGCCCTCAAAATGGTTAAGATTTTTTGTTATAGGAAAACAACACAGAAATAAAAATAATAAAGTTTCTGTATTCTATGATACAAACTGGCAGCTCATGGAGTGTTTACAGTGTTCATCGTCGCCTATAAACTTGCGACATCTAGTGCGTCACCGTCCTAAGCGGTGTATACTCTGTTGCCTGAATTGAAACTTTGAATGAGAACGTGAGTTCCCTTATCCACAAAGCTGCCACCACTTACCACAAGATAATAATTGAAGACATGAGTGGATGAAGGTGATAAGTCGCACAATTCCAATTCTGAGTAAATCGAGATAAAAGTTTTACTTTAAACTGAACTGAACACAACACCTTTTTATTTGTTTAAATATGTCTTATATCTAAGGTCTGAAGTCATTTGGTATCGACTATAACCTTCATCTACGCCAAAAAAAGCAAAAAACCGAATATGCGACATATCACCTTCATCCACTCACGTCTTCAATTAAGTATAGTTAGTAAGTAGTATGAAGGAAAATTACAACTTTCGTGTAGGTTTTAATTACAATTTGTCTCCAAAAAAATTTGATAATAAGACTGCTATTGTAACAACAAAACTATTATTACCCACTGTTAAGTTTTACTTCTTAAAAATAGATATTCATATAAGGCCACCGGCATGGATATTTGATGGGGAGTGAAATAATACAGTTGTAACTCAAAACGTTATGATTATTTTTCATTCTCTGCATTAGAACGAACAAAGCAAAAAATAGTCAAATTGGTTGCTGTTTTTGTTAATTAATTTAAGTGTTAATCTATGTTATGTTAACGCTTAACTTTCTTACCATGGAAGAAGAATCTTTTTCCATGCTCTTTCATTTAACTTGTCTAATTCGACCGCTGTCACCGCAGGCGTATGTTTGTTTTTTAGGCCGTTTTACGACTGAGATTTTCTTTTCATTAGCAGGGAAATGAAAAATACATCCGCACTTTCAGTATTATAAGACATGCGTTTACCTCAGCCTACTGTATATTTACAATCGTACTTAAGCAGTAAACTCCAGTCATATGTCGGAGCTGACACATTTTTAAAAATAATTTATAGGTTAGTAAAAAAGCGTTATCTTTGTACACACGACTACATAAGGGTTTTAAGAAATCAAAACTTCGTTTGCTAGTGAAAGATTTTATTCGTTATAATAAATTGCCATTCAGTACGTCGTCTTAATACAGCATGGTTTAAAGAACCCAACCAACTTACACCACCAAACTGAACGAAATAAATAAAGTCGTTAACTTTAATTACCAGACAGAACCTGTTATTTTTTACAATCCTATTTAGCTACTTATAAAATAATAAACTACATTTTGTGTAGCGTCATTATTAACTATACAAACTATAGCCTATACAACCTAACTCAATTATACAAAATATCCTCTCGTCGTGTACTTATTTTAAAGTAGAAATATAATTATCATATTATCGTTCCATTTTGTTCATTACAGCTTAGGAAGCGTAAATTGTGATTTAAAATACACAAGTTGGCCATGGTGTGTTGTTCAGGAATGTACAACTATTTACTAGCGTCTGGCCCTATCATGTCATGTATTTAAGAACTATCAATTGTACGAAACAATTTGTAGTCAAAGAAAGAAACAATACTATTAAATAATCATATGCATTTTAATATATAAAACTAATGGCTGGCAATTCAAGCGGGGCAGATCAAACTGACATTTTAGTCATAATAGTTTCAATTAATATAATGTTAAAGATAAATAAATCATAATTATACATTATTTGAAGTTTTTCAATATAATATTCTGCATCACAAAAGATTGCAACATGTTATTAAACTGCTATTATGCTTCACATATCAAGTTGATGTGAACCTTAGATCATATCTCAACTATGTGAACTAAGAAAACATTTATGATATCATGTATTGTTGTTAGGTACCTATTCAAAATTCAGTTGAGGTAATTTATACTGAGTATTCAAATATTTGTATTAAATCCTTGTTATAGGTACTTTTTATCTCTAACAACCATAGAGTATTGTTGTTTACGCATAAAAATTAAGATTCTTATAGCTGCGCCTCACTTGGCTTAGCGTATTTGTCACTGTAGGTATTTGACCAACATTTGGGGGGACCCCCATTCGTGGGAACGAATGTGACCATCTGTGACAAGGATAGGGAAGGGGTCAGAATCATGAAATTCATGTGACGTAATTTGTGCAAATGAAGGAAATACAACGAACTATCTCTACACATGTTGGTTTTCAGCAAACTAGTCGAATACCCACTAAGTGAAGCGCCATTATTAAAATTTGTAACTGTCATCAAAACTAACATTCTTACAAACCCATGAAAGGTGTCTGTGGCACAGTCGAATATTTTTTATGTATTTATATTAAATAATTTATTTAAAAAAAAAAACAAAAACGAAACCCGTTAACCATGGCGAATCAATGGACAGATAGATATATCATATCCAGTGTAGTTATCGCCACGTGTTTTTATAAAAAATCTCAAAACTTTCAATCATCGTGTTACAGTATTTAAAACACTTTTCAAACTGAAATCAATCAGAACGTAGCTTTAGTATTATTCTTTCAAGGTTCGTGTCAAACTATATGTGCTGTTCTTAATGCCAGTTGAGCTGAGAAAAGTAACAGATGACTTATTATAGAAAGTCTGTTTTCTGCGCCTTTTACACCTGATTAGGAGATGCTATAAGTATGATGCTGACTAAAATTATTATTATTGAACTAACTGGTATGAATTTAACGTTAATTTTTTTACGGACAGTAAGATAAAAGATTGTAAATATATATAAAAAAATGTGTTCAACTGCACCTTATTTATTATATCCAATTTAAATAAATATCCAATTTATTCCCAAAATATCAGTTTTTTATTTTTTGTTTCTTTTTATGTTTAGGCCTTAATATATTACTAATTAAGACATCACAAAAACCAGAAAATGCACATAAGCTTAATCGAGATCTAATAATAACGTTCATAGATACCAAGATTTTGTAGTTTTGTTTTGAAAAGTATGCAATTTTTCGTAACACTATCGAATTTGTATTTGGAAAGGCCCGCTTCGGGAAGACAGGATACTATTATGTAAATTATAAAAATATATTTTTATTTTAAGAACTGGTTGTAAAAACCAATAAATTGTGATGAGATGTATGTTCCAAGTGAAGGTTAAATAAAAATGAGTCTTAGATATCGTCGCATAACTTGAGAACGACTACGGATTTTGTAGCGATTTTATGTGCGTTTTAGTGGGTCCCTGGATGGTTACGATCCAAAATTGGAACCTAGGTGGCACTGGAATCGGGTTCCAGGATCCTAGTAATCTCCGGGACCGATTGATGATTTTGTTTTTGTATTTGAGTAGGTCCCCAGGTGGTTTAAATTCACAATTGGAACCGGTAAACTAGCACTAGAATCGTGTTCTACATTTTATTTTTTCAGGGCAATTGACACGTTCTGCCACAGTTCAGTGAGATAGATCGTCCCGATATTTATGATTTCCAATCATAACAATTGTTTATGATTTACGATGAATGGGAACAAATTAAAAAATATAGAACGATTGTTGTGAGAGAGGGGGGTTCGCTAGTGACCCAAAGATAAAACGGGCGTACTAGTAAAACACCGGGGTCAGAAATCCGATTTCTGTGTGAACAAAATATTTTTTATGGACGCAAAAGTATTGCAATCTTCTGCAGCCCCATGCAATATTAAACATTCTTTATTTAGCCAGTTTAACACGACTAATGAAAATATGTTACAAATTATGACCTATAAATAAAACTGCGTACATTATATATCGGACAAGAAATGCTGTTTTGATGAACACTTCTCTTTGCTACGTTTTAACGGTTTTAAGCGCGGTAATTTATTTGATTTTGGTTTATCCGACGTTTCGGCCGCTTTTCAGTGACCGTGGTCACGTTATGTATACAAGTCGCGAAAACTTAAGAAAATATTACTTCTCTTTGCTTTACCGAAATTCAACTTTCACTTGAAATCAAATTCAATTAATATTACAAAACACAGTTAATATTGTTTTTATAATTTAAAGTTAACATGAACCTCCTTAGATACATATAAGACCAATTAGTTAAGTAGTTCTATTATTTGGGATAAAAGCGGAATCACATTATTATGATGTCAATGTCTGGTCCCAGTTAAAAAAAAATGAAAAAAGTATAACCATAAATATATAACAAACCTTCATTAAACGCAGTATCTTAATCGAAAGAGTGTTTTGGGATAATTCTCTTTGTTGGCAGGTGATTGTCCAACGCGCATCATAGGCCGGAACCAGGTTTTTTTAAAATTAGTGCTAGATCATTCTCTTCTCGTTGACCATTCCGCAATGCTTAAAGACAAAAGTCTTCGAGCAGTGCGTCCTCCCCGTCTTGAACCGAGACATGGACACTGACGGCAGGATTGGTCCACAAGTTCCAGAACGCTCAACGGGCTATGAAGCGAGCTATGTTGGGTGTTTCTCTTATGGATAAAATTAGAAATGAAGATATCCGTTAGAGAACCAAGGTAACCGACATAGGTCGCAAAATTAGTAACTTGAAGTGGCAGTGGGCCTATGGAGCAGACGAGTCTTGGAGTGGAGACCGCGTCTCGGTAAACGTAGTGTCGGACGCCCTACAGCTCGATGGACCGACGACCTAAGCAAGGTCGCCGGCAGGCGCTGGATGAGGAAATCAGAGGACAGGTATGAATGGCGTCGTCTTGGGAAGGCCTGGCTGACTACGACGAGATCATTCATGTTTATGTTTGATTACAATTAACTGATTAGTGCTGATTATTGTTGTTATCAAATAATCAATTGAATCGGAATGATCCTTAAAAACCTATAAATGCTGTTTTGAAAAAAACTTTGTTGAGGCCAAATGATGCGCGCGGGAGAATCACTTTAGACAGATGCGTCCATATACTTCAAAACCCATCACTAGTGATCACCAAACTACTTCATAAAAACGCTGAACTTGTGATGTCTTAACGCAATTCCACCCATGTGAAACCAAGTCACACGCTGGCTTAAGGCCTAGTAGCCAAGCCATAAATATTAAAAAAAAATCCAAGTCACACGATCTGTTACATTCGATTTGAATTACAATTACCTGATTTTGGTTCATTATTTACTCGCTATTTATTTATTGTTGCTATTATATCAAAAACTTTATAGGCGTCGGTCACGAAAATGTTTGTGACAGGCTTTAGATCATATATCTCAATGGTAACAGGTAAGCGCATGTCTTATCATATCGAACCGAAAACAAACCTGCAAATGAATTACCGCTTCCAGTGCATGGTTGATACGGTTTCTTTAAACCGAGTTTGAATGTAACCAACCAATTATTTTGTTCGATGTGGAAAAAAAACTAATTTTACCTAATATTAACACGAACTCACTCGGACACAATAGAAAAATGTGCACACTCTTCACAAACCAGAGGCTACCACGATACGCTACATCATAATAATGTGGTTCAACCTTCGAATGTATGGTATTTTAATCATATTATAACCTATTTTTCGTTAGTTTATAATAATGGCACCGGATATAAAAGAATAACTAAGTAACAGCCAATCAGATTCAATGAGATACATTTTCCAATGACTATAGTAATAACGCAAAATAAAACTACAATAGATCCTGCCCCATTTCATAAATCACTAAACACTATAAAAAATAAAGCAATATAATCGAAACAATTACATACATATTATCACTTATTTCACAGGTAGTATAAAATGAAATTAAAGTGTTCACTTATTTTTAATCACTGCACAATTTTACGCGAGGTTTTTACGCAGAATTTTGTATTCAGAGACAATTCTTTCATTGGACGTTTTAAGTCCAAATATACGAGTAAATCTCGTAAGCCCGTGAACATACCATTTCATGACATTATCAATGTAGTTATTATAAGGATGAACTCTCCAACATGCATACAATGCATTAGTAGTAGACATGACATCTAGCCGCTATGGCTAAATATCAACTTATTTACATATGTTTTCTTATTTAATTTAATTAGGGAACTAACAGCTGTGTAGCCTTGTTAATTATATAATACAAGAAATATAGAAGTAGGAAGGGATATGGAAAATACTAGAAATGCCAATGGCGATTGACACAGTAGAGCCATGCTGGAATCATTATCTTGATCTTAGGGCAGGCTCGATCGGTGTGATACCACGCTCTCACACAATATTGGCGTGAAACGGTAGCCTTGAGCTAATCTTGTGTTGTATGGTGGCCCACTTCGACCTCCCCTTATTCCTATTCCATTACATTTCTTTATCCCAATCCTGTCTGATATGTCTATCATCATCATCAACTCCGCCTGTCAACTTATTGACTACGCTAATGGTATTGCCAACATTTGCAGGCGACAGTAGCCACTTTTCGTTAGATGGGTCATCTGCCTAATGGAAAATAATGACTCGGTAAACTAAGTAACTTGAACAAATTATAAATCAAAAATTTCAACCGTATACTATAAGGCGGCACAATTTGTTGCTCATAAAGACAACCACAAAAAACAATTTCAACAATATTTCAGAACATTCTTTTTGAGACCAAAACAGTAGAAAATTAAGACTTCAATAACTTTAAGATTACAATCTATCGGCAGTAGGGAGATGTAAAAATTCAAGTAATTAATTATTCTTTCACGGTAGGGTTAGCATTTATCGTTGGTAAGCGTCAGAGAGTAAGTCGATCTCTAAATTATAATTTACCTTATGAAGGAAATTCATTAAATACCTAAATAATAATAAAAAGGGTAGAAGTTAACAAGGACCATTGGAGTATATCAAAAGGTGTTCATTAAAGAGATAAAAATAATAGTAAATGGAAATATTTTTAAAAAAGCGTCAAAAATTATTTGAGTAGGATAGTAAATTAAAGGAAAGGAAGACTTCCTTCGCTTTGCTATGGTGTTTTTTTTTAATTATTATAATACCATTTGTATGTGTTCAAGAGGGTCCGAGATGATTTGATTGAAATTTGAACCAGCAAGTGGAACTGCAATCGGGTTCCAGGATTTAGGTGAAATTATTTTTGTGTGTTCAATTAGGTCCCGGAATGGTTTAAATTCACGATTGGACTGGTAGGTGGCGCAGCTAAAGTCCTCCTAAGGGTGGGCCCGATTTGGATGAAATTTGAATTGTTTGTATATTTCCAATGGATTCGAGAATCGTTTAGATTAACATTTTGTCCCGCCATATGGCGCTGCAATAGTGTTCTAGATTTTATTTTTTTAAAGACAGGACAACGTCTGCTGGGTACAGCTAAAAATTATATAAATTTTCAACTCGGCACACTTCACTTGGTTCATAACTGCTGCTAAATTTATATCATTTCCATTGGCTACTCTAGCGCCATTTCGGTGTCTTCGTAATAACTTGCTGTTTATAGGTGGACAGTTTTTCAACTTGTCCCCCATACAAGGCGGTTCTGATGACTTCTACCATTCATAAAAGCCCTAAGTAAAAAAAGGGGTTACATCGATAAGCTGTGTTCTTGAAAAACCTGATAGATTTTTGGAGGCAAAAATGGTACTGAGTTACGTGTGTAAACCATGTATATAATTTGAGGTCAAGAGAAAAAGTTGAATTAAAGTTTTTTTTGACAGAAAATACATGCAAAATTAGATCGCTTTTTAGCGTAAGACCCGTTTTAACCTGGGTAAGACGCGTTTGTGCACGTACAGATAGGAAATTTTTGTATTGGTGTACAAAATATTTATCTATCAACAAGGAAACGAAATATGCATGTAAGATCGATAAAAGTCAGTTACAGAGAAGGCTACTGCAGCTAATCTATACTTGTCAATATATTTAACTCAAACTCTGTGTTTTATCTGTAGACATTTAATGCTTAAGGATTCAAACTGATTACGAGAATAGCTAAATACTCAAAAACTAAATTCAATCTAATTGAATTTTGTCCACTACTGATGCATGACACAAGTATAGCGAAGTATATGCTTTACCTTCTGACAGCGGCACATAGTATGTTAAATAATTTTTAAACATGGAAGAAGCGACCATAATTATGAATAAACCATTAAATCGTATATTTTCCACAGGCTATATTTAAAAAACTCTGTTTTGTATATCGAAAACACCAGTAACAACTTCAAGCAATGTTGTATTTAAAACAAATCAGTTAAAAATTGAGTATAAGTTTTGTAATCAAGTTCATATTGAAGCAATGTATCATAACAAAATAGATGTTTTTAAGGATGTCATGTATATAAACTTATGACGTATTGGTAGTAGTGACATACAATGAACAAAATAAGGTTGACTATCTCTAGAGTGGCAGTATTCTCTGTCACACGGCTGATGACATTACATGTCTGCGATTGACAGCTAAATAAATAAAACATATTATAATTAATACAGGACCAAAAATAGATAAACGTGTAATATCAAGTGCCGCGTACTCTGTACATAGTCAGGTGCCGAGTACTTTGTATAAAGTCAAGTGCCGCGTACTCTGTACAAAGTCAAGTGCCGAGTACTCCGTCTAAAGTCAGGTGCCGAGTACTCTGTACAAAGTCAGGTGACGAGTACTGTACAAGGGTTGTTATTACTAGTGTTCTTCCTATATTTAATCTAAAGGGATCAGTTGAAAGTTGAAATAAATACATTTTTTCTTATATTTTGTGTACATTATGCAGACATGAAAAATTAATTATCAAACTCAGCAGCGATTGTCAGAAATGGTAAAGCATGTACTTGGTTGTTGATAGAAGAGTTTGTTCACGCCCTGCCTCTGAATAACGTGCCTTATTGTTATATCATTTGACGGGACATGGCGTGCCGCATCTTGCGCTCCCAGGACTCGGCCTCGGCCCAAGAGTGCCGTACATCGCGGAACAACTGCAACAAAATAAAAACATATTAACACATTTTTTTATATGTTTGCAGTATTCCTTGTTTATTACTTATATTGGTTTAAGCATCTCAATATGCCTAATTTAATGAAACGCAAATCTCTTAGGTTTGATTTCCCGCAAGGTTCACATTGAAAGCGAACTTTACGTTATTTATTCTAGTCTAAGACCTTATTTATTACTCGTAAATATTGGTTTAAGCATTAGGCTGCCTAGTTTAATGAAACCCAAATAACTTAGATTTGATTTCCCGCAAGGTACACTTTGAAAGCACTTTCAGTTATTTATTCTAGTCTAGGAGTCTAGGATAATATCCATTTGTACAGCATAATTTAGTGTTATTCATTGTATACATATAACAGATTTATCCATTGTACACTCGTAACACCAGTTTATTTTTCTTAGCTTTGGAACATATGTATAATGTACTTTGTTCACGATTATTATTTAAACTTGATAAATTTATAGCAATCCAGTTCTGGATAGAGTACACTAGTTATCCCACTACTACTTCACATTAACTGCTTGCTAATTTTGCTTGTGTTATTGATAACCTATTTTCTGATTTCATAAAGAAACACACAATAAACTTATTCCAATTTTATTTATATTTATTATTGAATCGTTCACTTGGATTTAGTGATTAAATTGGAAACTAGACGAATTTAAGATACTTGACTCAAGTTAGTGGTACAGATTTAAGACTAATGCTGAAAGTCATTATTTCAAAAACAGTTTTTTACCTGTGATAACCAAACTTCGTCTGCTAACAACTCATTCAGAATGGCCGTAGTGTCTTTACTCGGATTCTGCATTCTCTTCTCGGCGACCCGTTTACTGCACTCAGCATACATGAGATATTTCTGATGCGATATTCTAGAATACAATTGCACTCGCCCGCAACACGTTGCACACACGAGGAATTCCTGCAATGAAATTACATATTTTATTTGTTTTATTTTTTTATTGCGGGAGTTCAGCAGACAGGCAGATGGCCCATTTGTTGGAAAGCGGTTACCATCGCCTATGGACATTTGCAAAACCAAAGGTGCTACAAATGCGCTGCTGCTCTCTTAAGGGAGACTGGAACCTGGTCACTAATACCGGAACACAACTCAAGGTTGTTATGGCGACGTACTTTAGACCAGGGGTGGTAGCCATCCAGGCGGCAAATGCCTACCACTGGCTGTGGGTTTTTGTCGCCTCTTACGACAGGCCGCCCACAGGAATTGTATTCTTTCTCCGTTCCTGCACGGATACATATTCAACTTGGAGCAATTTAATATATACTAGATTGCCGCGACTTTTTCCAGAGATAACGTATATTACAGTTATTTTGCGAAAACTTATGATCTAATCTAAATCCAATAAACCCTTTGTTTGCGGATACTTAAATTACTTACTAAAATTGTTACATACTCACATCGTAGTTCTAAGTCGCTGGAAGGGGCTAACACCTAAGAGACAGGCTTGGCGTAGTTTAGGAGTTAGTACCCAAACAGTCTTAATTTTAAGACAATATGTAAATTTACTTTTGGTGTCAATAAAAATCTTATAATTATATGTTATTCATCAGCCGGACAACGGACTTAACATGAATTCCGAAGGTTCCCGTAAAATCCCAGAATAGATAATTTTACTGAAGGCATACATATTTAAATCTACTAAATATATCTGGCGCCGACTTGAGGAGCCCTACGTCGAAATATGTCTAATAAACATAAAAACTATGATATCAAGCAAGTCCTAATATCATGTGGTTTCGTAGTTAGGAAATCCCGGGGAATATAAAAGTCCCGGATTATATTGTTTTAGTATCAATTGGATTGAAATCTGTCAAGTATAATTTCCACTTTAAAACACTCCTAGCAAATCCCGCGCAATGGGATTCCCGAATTAGAAAGTATCGCACCACTTACTTGATAAAGAATATAAGCTATCGTTCTAGAACTGTGTCGGCTTAAGCTAATTTTTTTGCACCCGTACAACTTCAAACAGCTTCCGGGACTTCCGGGATAAAAAGTATCACACGTTTTATTTACATAAAATTTGCTATTGATTGATCGACCCACGATGAAAAGTTTCCCTTGTCCACCCTTGTTATTAAAATTACATGTATATTTCAGCCAAATTGGTCCAACCATTTTTCCATGAAAGCATAACAAAAAGGGAGACAAAAATAATTTTATCCAAGAAACTATCCCATTTTTTGGGATGAAAAGTATCTCCTATGTTCATCTTCGGCATCGAAAATATACAATGTTTCAGCCAAATCGGTCCGTAGTTTTTCTGTGACAACGAAACAAATAGACAGCTACATTCACATTTATAATATTAATAGGGATTAACTATTCCATATTTAATTTTTTGAAGTGAAAACATCTTTAGGCACTCTGAGCACTTTCTTTTTTGGGTATTGAATGAGATCTCATTCGGATAAAGTCGATTTGAGTCGACTAAGGGAGCAAGAGAGATAAGTCAACGCGTCACTGCTATACTCGCTCGGCAAGCGTTATTCCTCTTGATTAGGTTTTCACTTCTACCGTGTGGTCTTAGGCGCACATTAAGTTTTCTTCATAAAACCCAGCGCTTTTAGTCGGTTACATATGAAGGGTACAGGCAAAGAACAGGGAATGGCCCAATTTTTTTTCTATACTTTATTGAAAGAAAATCCATGTCTACGGTAGTTTATTTCTCAATAACTAACTTTAAAAAAAGTACAGACAGCGACAAAAAGGCGTTTTTGTTTATGGTCGAAGCGAAAAGAACTAGGAATGTCCATGACATACCGGTAAAGAAGAATCAAGTAAAGGTTAGTTTGCCTACGTCGGTCTCAATAAAAAATATACACTTCTAAAATTTAATTGCGTTTTTCTCAAAATATATTCCTTAGGCCTACCTTTTCGTAGGCGAGCCTCGCGTCCGGCTGCACCACCTCGAGCGTGGCCGGGTTGTACGGCTGCCCGTAGAGCAGCAGCCGCGCGACGGCGGGGCGCGCGCAGCCGCGGCACGCGCCCGCGCCGCCCGCCACACTCAGCCCCGGCCACGTGCCCACGGCGGCGTCCAGCGCGCGCGCGCCCCCCACGCCCGCGCCGCCGCCGCCCGCGCCGCCGCTCACGCGCGCGCGCATCGTCTCCGTCACCTCGTCCACGGTTTTCACGTTCGATAGGAAGTATTCATCTGCAAATGCACACCAATTCGGTAGTTAACAGTATGAAAAATATAGGCTGATTTTAATATATATCGTAGATTAAAAATTGTTTTAACTAAAATATTAAATATTAATTCATATTTTTGAGAAATAAAATTGTTATATTGCAGCCATTAGCCACCATTAGATCAGAGCGCGTGACGTCATAGTGTGCAAAACACAAGAAGTTATCAATGACTTCTCAGATGACACTTCAACGAAACAGATGTTTGTTTTGCACACTGTGACGTCATGCGAGACGCCATGAAAGCTTGACGCGTCAAAATATTTATAAAATTGCTAAATTAAATATGTTAATGTTGTTTTTTTGGTGAAATATTAATATTTTGGCTAAAATAGGCCATAAGGCTGAAAATAAACCTGTTTCTCAAAAATTGACAACTACCGAATTATTGTTTGGGTTTATGGCTTGACAGCTAGCCCTTTAACCCAGATCTTAGATTAGGTGCATGGTTTCTTCATTTTCTTCAGTCAATGTATAGCTCAGCTGAATTGTAAGTTATTAACTGACGTCATTCAACAATTCTTGTGACAGCATGAAAGGCCACATTTGAATACACAGTTCACATTTATAAAATAAAAATATTACTACTAAAAAAATATCAACATCAACAACCAGTTTTAAGAGTAGTTTTACACATTTTCAGAAAATAAAACTGTGTAGCACATTTTCTTTCAGTATATCAGTACTTATTCCAAACTAGCCATTGACAGACATTTATTTTTTACTTCGTGAATGAAGTAAAATCGCAACTGTAATGCTAAAAGAAGCTTCTACTTATTTATTAATACCAAGAGCTTTAATATAAATTTTTATATTCCCTAATTCGAGGAATCACGGATGGCTCATACTCACTTGTATAGGGTAGTCTGGAGGAGATCCCCTTTGACGATAAGACCGCCCATTGTACTTTAATTTTATGTGCAATAAATTCATTCATTCATTCATATTTTTGTAACTTATAAACCTGCTATAGTTCATTTGTTCAGTTTCTAAAGCTAATCTCATAACATCGGCACCCAGTCAATTTATTCAAGAAAATGACACCTTAATATTTGCTAAGTTGTTGGCATACAATAATATTTTTATTGTCATTGTATGGTTACAAATTAAAAACGTATCTAGATTACTTAGTTTTTTGAAAAAATAATAGGGTACTAATCATTGTAGAGATTCCCCTACATGTTTCAAGTAAATTTCAATTACAAGATAATCACTGTGAAAATCTTACCTTGCTCCTGAAATATTTCAGTCAGGAAATTGGGGTCTAGTGCGTGAGATATTAAAGTTTGAATGTAAACTTCGAAATTTTCCTGGTACATTTGTGTCTCCAACATTCTTTTCTCTATAAAATTACAGTCTTCAAATGAGGGATCACTTCTCACAAGCTCTACTATTGTTTCCAGATGAGTTTGTGACCGTACTTTGACTGATACTTGAGTATATAATTTCTTATTCTCTGGATTCCAAACAGAATACTGTAAATAATAATGGCAACTGTTTTAGTTTTGCTACACCACAAAAAAAATACTGTGGACTTAACTAATAATATAATATTCACAATCACTTACCGTTGATATATTTCTATATAAAACTTTTCCATTCTCATCAAATGGTTCATATTTTTGTAATAACGTTTTACCATCTACCCGCCAAATTGGGGGCCACATTTCATTCATATCACTTTTTAAGGCAACAAACTCACCAGACTGGAAGGAAAAAATATTTTGAAATATTACACTATAATACAAAGTTGAATGAAATTTTTTTCGGGAACAAAAGTGTGTGTCAGCTCTGACGCACGACTGGTGTTCACTCCGCACGAAGTACGGTATGAAAGGTACTCAAAGTATATTGTGCAAAAAAACTTGGTAACGCCTTTGAGGTAAGCTTGTATTAACACAGTGGGCCTTTTATGAAAATCGATTCTTAAGAGATTAACTCCAATAATAAACAACAGATCGGCAGAGAAACGTACACATTGTATATCCCCAAATTAATCAAATTATGCTTGTGTTATGAGTATTTTATACAACGGACTACTCTAGGGCCGACACCAGTCAACGAGACCGTAGTATGTAACAGAAAATTCGTTAATCTACCATGCTAGAAATCGAACTTAGCCCACTCAACAACAGACACCGTCAAAAGCCAGATGACGGAAACCAATGAATAATAAACAAACAATGAAATGAGTGATTAACAAATGATAAGGGCAAATATAACAATTTACATACTTGAAATGGCATTTCTTCAAGAGGTCTTGAATTATCCATCTGCCCTGTATTAGAACCTTGCTGATGAGTTTTCATATGCTGCAATTTTCTGTTAGCATTGCTATCATTTTCTGTAGACCCATAAATTCCATATCCAACATTACCATGTCCTGCCACTGAAATGAAAATGAAACTCTAACAGGAACCTTCCACTTAATACAAAAATATCAACGGAGTTTGCCTCTCCTTACCTTCTGTATTGAAAAAATTGTCGTCATTGTTTAGGTTCAATAAAAATTGTATAACATAAAGGGATAGAGAAGGATAAAGGACTGCCAAATGATGACGGAAGTCATCTTGCGATAACATGTACACATTTTAATTACTATTTTCTTAAAGTAGTAACATTACATTTGAAAATATATTTAGTTACAAATTAAGATATTGTACATGTTATCCCTATATGGCGATGTGAAGGGTGCTACCAGGAATAATTACAAATTAAAATTATTTAACACATTATCAGTAATATACTTGTGTTTATTTTATGTCGTCTCCTATTATACAAAATTATTTACATAAAATATGGAGAATTGTGCATAAACAAATAACAATTAAATAGAAATACAAAAACTTATGTTCAGCACATGGCCTCCTAGTACATAATCTTGCACTTACTTATAGCTGTCAATGTATTATGCAATTAATTTCCTCCTTATAATATAAAAATCACTTTCATCTAACGAATATGCATACACTATTGTAAGTACCAGCTAACTCAAATACTGTAAATACAATACATTATTTTATATATACAACAGACAACCACTGGTATTAATTCCATAAAAAAATATACCATAATTTTGGAATTATTAATGGTAGCACCCCTTCTATAGCGAGTATGACAAGAGTCACAAATCTACAATTTACAATAAATGGCACTAATAATGTGTCATCAACAACAATTCAAGTGAAATCTTGTTACAGGCTAACCCTAAAATATTGAAGTCTACTAAGATAGGTACATCACAATTTCCTCACAAAATGTATTATTTACAAAGTAATTATTATAGATTTCATCTAATAAAATTTTACATTATCACAGTTAAAATGTAACAAGTTTTCACGGCATGCTGCCAGAACGGCAGTTAGCTTGCTCCTGTCATACAAGCTTCAGGGCTAGCTCTTCACCATCGCGCTCTACTTCTCAAGTGGAAATCTAATAAATTGAACGCACCTTCGTCAGGCTGCGGTTGGTAATAGTATTGGTGCTGGGGCGCAGGCTGCAGCGCCACGGGCGGCGGCGCAGGGGCCCGCGGCTTCTTGGGCGCGGCGGCGGCGGCGGCGGCGGGCGGCGGCGGCTGCGGCTGCGGCGCCACGGCCGCCACCGCGGCCGCCCCCGCCGCGCCCGGCGGCGGCGCCTTGCTCAGCGCGCCGCGCCCTTTCTTGCCCTTGTCGTTCAGTGGTGTGCTCGGCACATTCAGCACTGGCTTGTTGAGCCGCCGCGCCTCCTCCTCCGCCTCGTACGCACTCTCTTCGCTGCCGTCATATTTACGCTTTCTATCTTTGTTTAAGTTATAATACCGAGGGTCTTCCAGCTCGACACCTTTCGCTTGTGAGCCCAGCAAGTTTGACGACGCATTGTGTATCTGACTCGCGCCCAATAAACCTGCCGTACTCATATTCGCAGAAGAGCTCATCGTGGAATTACTCAAAGACATTCCTGAATTAATCACATTTGAAGGTACCATTGCGCCGTTAGCATTTTGCTGTGCGGAATTCGTGTCACATTTATTGTGATCATTTTGTGCGTAGGCCTTGTTGTTGGTGCTGTTATTGGTCGTGTTTGTTCTCGACCATGTCGATTTCCTGGCACCTCTGCCGGCGGGCGGAGGAGACGTGTCGCGCTCGCCTTGTAAAAACTTTAAATAAGAAGCCATGAACCCTGAGCCGGGGCCCGTGACAGGAACATTGAATTTTTTATCCATAACTTTTGAAGTAGCGTCTTGTGAAGTGCTGTTAATACTCTGCTGTTGAGAAGCGGGTGCTACCGAAGATGCAGTATTTGCCCGTTGTTCTGCAAGGAAACCAAGTTCTTCCTCTATATTAGGTACTACCACCTTAGGCTGTTCCTCTTCACGCGTTTCAGGCGTCGAAAAAGATGAGGAAGAAGCCGAAGGTGGAGTTTCACTAAAGGATGATAATGGTGTTAACTCCACAGAGGACTGAAAATCTGGATGGGGACCCAGGTGGAATGGCGGGAAATAGGTAAGGGCATGTCCATGGGGCATAGTTAGAGCTTGGTGTTGATTAAAGTTTGTTGCGTGTAGGGGGCCTTGAGAAGCAAAAGCTGTAGTGCCTGGGAACATTTTAGGGGGAGGGGGTGGAAGATTCCACCTTTCAAAATCAAAATAACTACCATTTTGCTGTTGATTGCTAGTGGAGCTGTGAGCTGGTGGTGGTACTCTACTTGCTAAATAATCTGCCATGACTGCATTAGGCACATCATTCATACTGGCATGAGGAGCCGGTTTTTCGATGCTTTTTCGCCTTGTAGCAGGTTTACTTGATGTGGCAACTGATGTTGGTGTTTGGCTTTTAGTGGACTTTACATCTTGTAATTGACAACTTTGTTGCAGGCTCTGTAAATTTTTTACTATACTCATGGGGTCACCACGACAACTAGAAAGATCTTGTAAAGCTACATTATTGCCATCAAAGTAATTTTGGTGTTTTTCTGTCAAACTTAATGTTCTAATTGAATTTTGACTTTGTGACACAGGTTCTTCATTATGAGTATTATTTTCTGTTAAAGCGCTATTATTATTATAAGTATTACTACCACTGTTGTTAGAGAACTTTCTAGAAGTTTGCCTTTCATTCTCCCAACAACTTTGGTTGGAAGTTGGATTTTGATTTCGTTCATACCTGCTTTCTGAATAATTTTTATTTTGTTCTAACCCTAGTGCTCTGGTTATAACTGATGGATAAGCAACTTGACTATTTTCTGAAGGTGGTCGAGCCACTGAAGCATCTAAAGGTGATCGAGGAGCAGGATTACTTAACTTACTGTAATGATCACTATGTTGCTGGGGTGAATTCAGAGAGTTCATTGGACTATGATACATAGGGTAGGCTGGACTAGAACCATGATTAAGTGGGGATGTTTGTGGGGGCGCTTGGGAAGGACTCTGCCGCCTAGCAACCCCACAGTCTGGGCCATTCTGAGAACTACTGCTAGAATATCCTGTGTCTGTACTTGAACTACTTTTTGCTCTAACATGATAATCTGACTCAATATTATTACCACTTTGATAATGTCTAAAACTAGAACCTTGTGATGTAGAATATTGGGAATTGTTTACTCTACTAGGTTTAGAAGAGCTTCCACTGGTGCCACTATAATTTAATCTACCTGGGGCATCCATTATAGAATAGCTTATAGGAGAAGACTGAGGCTGAACCTTTTCATTAGAATCACAACTTTTTCGCTGCTCATTGTTTATCTCAGGATAAATTTTACTTTGTGCTTTAGTCTGAACTTGAGGTGGTTTTGATGATGGAGATACAAAACTACTACTACTATTTGATGGTCTGGGTGATTTTTCATTACTGGTATTTTTAGGAGACTGGGTATTGTAACTGGCAGTAGGGGGTCTGGATGGTGTACTGGATGAAGATCGATAATCTTTACTGGGTGGAGTAAGGGCGGAGGTAACTGTGGGAGTTGACACAATACAGGACTGTTGGGAGTGAGTAGTTGAACTTGCAGAACTTGAATAGGACTTACTTCCAGCATAATCCTGCTGTGATGACAGCTGACTACTCTTTGCACTGCTTGTACTATATGAATTGTCAGTCTGATTTCCAAAAGTTGAAGGAGATTGAAAAAATGGTGATGAAGAATTTGATGTTGGTGGTTGCTTTGAACCAGCTGCTGGTGAACCAGACCTGGCTTGTTTATTACCAGCAGTAGAAATTTGAGAATTGAGATGGTTGTTAAGGTTCTGTGCTGCAGCAAAGTGAGCATTAAAATTTTCATAAGTTGAAGATGCTTTAGTTGTTGCAGGACTTGGAGATGAGGGCACAACACTTTCATGGGGTAGAATTCCAAAAGGGCTTGGCAGCTGGTTGTTTCCTTGCCAACTTAACCCTGTTGTACTTCCTGGAGTTGATGCTTGATCAAAAAATGATGTCCCTTGAGCAGCTAAAGTCTGATGAGGATAATTTTCTCTTAATGAAAGTTCAGATTCAACTGATGATTGTTTAGATGCTGCTGCTGCCTGGGCTTGAGCTATAACTTGTCGATGTTGTGCTTGAAGAGAAGAGCTATAATGAGCTGGTTTTGGATTTGCATGATGAAACAAAGGTGAGAAGACTGCATCATACCCTACAGTAGGTGGAGACAGGAATCCACCGGGATTGAATGGTGAGGCAGTTGATGAGCCAAGTTGGCCAGCTAATGAAGCTGTTGTATGTGCTGCTTGCAGCAACAACTGACTTGTGGTAGAGGGCACTGACTGACTGCCTAACCCTGATCCACCACTTGTAAGGTGGTGATGAAAGTCTCCACTTGCAGCACCAGCTTGAACCCCCGCTAACCGATTGTACGAAGCATATGCTGACCATGGTCCTACTGGATCCATTACCACCTTTGACTTCTTTAAATGTCAATATATGTAATATGTCAACAGAAGTCCACACTTTCATCCATAGTTTGTAACAATATCAAATGTATGGTTATACCACTATTTTAGAGCACTGAAACTCATATTTATTGACTTGTTCTTCAGTTATAAGTATGCCCCTGCAAAGAAAAAAGGAGGTAATTACTTATAAAACAATTTGAATTACTATACTATTACATAGATCTTATAAGAAAGATTTGAACACTTCAGTGTATAAAATCTCTCAGGTTCCTAACATAATTATTTTCAAAACACATTATACGGGCTTTGAATGTATAGAAATAAAAATATTCGCCGCTTCACCATCAAAGCGTCAATGAGTGGCGGAACAATACAGACTGGCTCGCATTTAACACGATGTTCATTATGTGATCATTATTTATAAAAAGTAACGTACCATCGCCAGGGATTGCTACAGGCATTTATCAATGTGGTTTCTGAGGACGCTCACACGACAGATAACATCATAAATATGGCCTCGACTCAACTCCTCGAGTGTTCCTTGCGACGGGTTTTGTCTATTGTGAAATGAAATGCAACTGAAATCGTTTGTTCTACACACTATTCCACTTCTAGATTGTCACTATGCGTTGTGCTATGTCGTGTTGATGTTGTTTGACAATAAGAACGTTTTAAAAAACCAATAACTTTATTTATAAGTAAAAATACGACAACGTTTCGCCTTTCACATTAATCGCCGCCATCTTACTTGTCCAATATTGTCGGTCGAACGGCCAAAGTACCACAGTACCACACAGCCACAGAGCATAATAAAGTAACAAGAGTCATCTATCAGACAAACTTAAAACTAATGAAATAAATAAAAATTAACGAAATTAGTTAACAAATTGTAGAAATTAATTAATACACTGTAAAAATCTTTTTATTTTATTTTGATAGTATGATTTTAACTGTACGGTTTAATTATTTTTTTTTACAATATTTTTTGGGCACTTTAGCATTCAAAATATAATGTTACTTATAATGCGGCCGGCGTAACTTGGCGAATGTGAACTAGGCTCTGCGAACTTTAGCGCATGTAAACACGTGAAGAAAATACAGTGACCAACTACTTAGTACAAAGCAATGAAAAATATAGGGATGAAGGGCGACCAATTGTATTCACTGACGAGTCGTATGCCCACTCATCACACGAGTGTACATGCTCTAAAATTCGCAGAGCCTATGTTCACATTTGCCAAGGTACGCCGGCCGTATTATATATGATATAATTTAAATAAATATAACTTGTAATTAAACCAAATGTATAATTATTAAAAAATTCTAATGTTGGTATAATATATATGGCCGGTTCCTACATCTTTACTGGAATTCTATTCGTTCGATGTTTAAATAGGTACTATTAAACGAATTTCAACAATTATCGGACGCGATTAAAAATAGCGGCCATAGATAATATGCCACGTTCCTCAAGTATCTCACATCGCCTAAAATGCTGCGTCTACCGTTCCACATGGCGACCACGGTCGTTATGGTCGTGGAAAAAACGTCACTAATTACGTCATTATTTTCGATTACACCGCGATCATAACGACCCATGCCAAGAGCTGGGTTGAAGTGGGCGTTGACCACAGAGCATTAATTAATTCTCCTATCGATTGTCATTTTAGCGAAGAAGGTATAAAATTTAAAAACTATTAAGCCGCTAAGTGCTATCTATATAACATTTCTGAGTGTTAATAGAGATAAAAAAGCGTGAAAATTAGTGCCAATGGCGCTAAATTGGCAACAGTGTGTGGCTTAGCTCTTGTCTAAAGTTGCTAATTTAACACTTTCGTCAAATAATTGACTTTTTCGTCTTTCATAACGCAGAAAACATTGTTAATTGTTTCTTTTTAAAAATATATTATTATTCACTGAAATATCGACGTGTCTGTCTATCAAGAGACAAGGTATTTTCTAATTCTGGGGCTACATTAGCGGGTAAAGATTCGTGTCGCGTTGGCGCGCTAAAACATCGTGTACAGGGAATGCGCAACGATGAAACTTTACCATAATATAGCTTACACATCAGAATAACACATAGGCTAAAATTTATGAAGATATAGTGTGTATGATCCAAAATACATCGATTTTCTAGCACCACGGGAGTGAGAACGCGGGGCGCAGCTAGTATTCAATATTGCTAGAGGGTCAAATCGAGTTATTCGCTAAATAGGGCATGTATGCATAGAAATTGATTTAAAACTTGGTTTTGAATGGCATATTGAATTAATATTAAATCACTGATCCTTACGAGGCTAGAGGTCGCGGCTGTCAGCTGAGACGTCAACCGCGTCCGATAAATTGTTTGTAGCTTTACGGTGGTATAAATTTGACATTAGTACTAGACTTTTAAGGAGTCAAAGATAAACTACGTTCGTAAGGCAAATAAACAGCAAGATATAGAAACCAGTAGCGATGCGCAAACTAAATCACCAATGAGATCAGTGATTTATAAATCTTTTCCCATAAAAGATGGAAATCACTCTTTTAAATCTTTGGTTTCGAATGATATAATTTATTCAGTTGACCGGTTTTAAGCTTTATGGTAACGCCACAGAGTTTAATTTACTGTGTATCATCATTGTATTTCTTAGAGTGCGCATGTTATCTCTTTTCAATTCACAATATCCTGTATCTATTGTCTCATACTACATCTAAGTATCTGATTTGTTATTTTCATCATTCCATGTGACTAAAATCAATATTAACGTAGTGAGTTAAAGATGTATTTTCCAAACTAAAGATTTAAAGAGTGATTTCGAATTTTGAAAGATTATACATCTTTTAAATCAATCACTCCTGAGTTACACATCTTTAGAAACCAGCCATTGATGGAGATGCATCCGCATGGTTCTGGCGTCACTTTAAAATGTAGAGAATAGAGATCAAACCTTAGACTATATACCTAGGTAATTAGTCTAAGGATCAAACGCATGAGGCACTCAACTTACCTGATTTACTTCCGCGGTTTTATTCAAAGCAATATCACGCAGTACTGTAATAACTTTTATTGCTGTAAACAAAATATTACCGAATACTTTTTCTTATACAGAGATCTAAATTATATTGTTTAGTATTGGTTGTGACCTCAAAATGCCGGTTAAGTTAAAAGGGCACGTCTATAAATCCATCATTAGGCTTTTTTGTATGGCAGTGAAGCGTGGTCTGTACTTATGTGACAGCAATAAGAGTTGCGTGACACGGAGAAGACTATGTTGCGATGGGTTCGTGGAGTCACGCGGAAAGACCGGTCAGGAACTCCTACATCTGCGACAGTTTTCATGTCCGTGACATTATAAACTTCAAGAGTCGTTTACGGTGGCATGATCACGTTTTACGGAAACCGGCTAATTAATTATATGGGAAACAAGTCTAGCCTTACCTCCTTCCTCAGGTCCCGGTCGAAGGGGTCGACCCAAGAAATGCTGGCTTGACATTATGAAGGATGACGTGCATAGTACCAATGCGCACAGAACGGGGATTCTCAGACCGTTTATAACATTTTATGTGGCTTTGTTCACATAAAATGTATAAATATATCCTGTCAAACTGGGATATTTCACTATGTCGCGTCGGTTATTGCTGTATTCCCAGAACTAAAAAAAATACACAAAAACGTCCACAAAAGTAACTTTCTAAAATGTAGGAATTATGTGAAAAAAAGAGCTATAAAATTTTAAATCATTTATTTACTGGACATATTAATTTGTTACTTGTAAAATGAAACCAGTTTAATCATATCTTTGGTACATAATTCTTATGATAAATTTTATATTTTATACTGGGAAGACTTGAGAAAAGAAAAACTATAATCTTAAAAGAAAATTTGTTCATGTAGTTATAATTAAAGATCTAAATAGAAAAATGTTGTTTCATATTGATTGTTTGGTAATTAAAAATTTGACACCAAATTACAATTCATGATCATACGAAAACTATAAATGCGAAAATAGCTGTCTTTTACGCTTTCACGGAAAAATCACGATACCTACCGACTTTGCTTTTTGATTTATTTATGTAAATGTACTATCAATACCTACCGAGAATAGACAAGGTAAACTTTTTATCTTAAATGAAGTATATTTTATCTCGGAAAATAGGATTATTTTCCGAGATAAAATGAAGTATATTTTCAGAGGACGAAGAGCGCCTAAATCAAAATTTTATGTAATATAACCTGCGAAGCAACGCCGACCTCTGCACGGCGCTTTGTGCGAGACCGCGAGCAGGCTAGCTGCTTGCTGGACAACTTCTAGGTAGGGGGCTTGTAGGACCAAGCCCCCCACCAGGAGAAAGCAGCCAGCCAGCCGGATGCCATCGGACACCAATTAGTCTCGCACACCAACCGCCGTGACATCCACTGCGAAGGCGTGAGGCCGTGGTTACGGATAAACGCTAGCGCTACATGCCTTAACCCCCGCACTCGGACGGAAGGAGGCATCCATGGGGTTGTAGTACTATACCTGCAAATTGGTAATGCGCCTGGCCGCCATTTTGGTGACGTAACCGTAGCCGAACATTCAGTACCGTAAGCATCACTGGCCGGCGAGTACGCGTACATATCGAGTTCCTGATGACGTCACGTGAATGTTAATTTGACAAGGTTCTAGCGCATTAGCAATTTGCGGGGATAATAGGTATTCCAGGCTTTGATCGTGTTAACGCACATCGTTGCTGGGCCCTACACACCGGCCGGGAGACAATTACCCACGCGGTTGATTATGCAGCAATGCATTTTCCCATGTAAAATAAAGCGTGTTACTGTTAGTAACCCAATAATACTTAAGCATTTTAAATGAAATCTCAATATTAATTTATTTTGTACACCAAACAAACTTACATTCCATGTAAGGGAAAGTGGTTACAGCCGTCTTTGCAAAGCAACACCGGAGTTATCGATGTTAATTAATTATATTATAAAAATATGTGGTATGATGCATCACTCACAAAAGCTCGGCAGGCAAGATGATTGTAGCGAGTCTAACCCTAAAGTTTAATTAGAAAGACAGCTACTTTCGCATTATAAATCAATGTGGATAGACAGTTAGTAACATAATAGCTTGCACTTCACTTGTAGTATGTTTAACATGGACACCGTCTGACATGAAGTCATTTTGTAGTACATAAATAATAATAAACAAGGAACTTGAACATAAATCTCCATAATATGCAGTCAGTTCTGAGATGTACTGACTACTTGACAATAAAATGCAAAAGCGCATAGCCTAATATTATACTGATTTAACAACCGCTTAAAAATACCTCCACGAAGTTTGTATTATCATAAGAAAAAGTAAGGAAGACTATGTAAAATTCAAAGTAGTAGATTAGATACACTAAATTCGGCCCCTATAGTGTGAGTATATGCTATTTTCTCATTTTGTGTTATATTTGTGTCAATTATTTGAATAATTTGGCACCATTTTCGTGCATTTCTGTGCGTTTTAAGTTTAGTGAAATACATTAAAAATAATTTTATTTAATAAATTCATTTTAAGTTATATATTTTGTAATATATTATGTAAGTATATTAAATTTTCAACCGTTCTTCTGTGATCACTTATAATCTTATATTAGGGAATTTCTTTCATATAGCTAGAATGACAACACATTATGAGGGACGGCAAAAACTATGTATAAACAACCATCTCTAAAGAGCAGTACGAAATGCAATGATACCTCAATGAGTTCACTTGGACGATTATGTTGCTTTTATAGTGCACACATTTAATCTCATAGCCATTCATAATAGCAACAAATAGCGGCGCTATGGATGATACTCCATGTAAAACCTTTATTGCAGGTGCCTTCCATTGCTAATCTAGAGGTTCTTTAGGTTAATGCTCGATGTAAGACAAAAATCCGCATACAGACAATTATAATTAATCTTAGATTCATAAAACTATAACTAAAATTCAACGAAGACTGTAGCTACGATTTTCGTATAATACACTTCTCATCAAAAAAATCGAAACAGTACTGCAAGTACTATTTTGGCGTCATTTAAATAAAAAAAGAGGATTGATAATACTTGCTTTAATAATGCTCGGCACCTACTCTATGCCAATGATAAAAACATATTTATGGCTGTTCAATCTATATAAGACTGCTTAAAAATTCAAGATGACCTAGACAGACTCAGAGTATTATAAGAAAAACCATATATCCGTCAATATAGACAAATGTGTTGCCATTTCTTTTACACGTAAAACTAAAATAATTAATTTTGACTATGTAATTAATAATACATCATTAGTAAGAACAAAAGAAGTCCGGGATCTTGGTGTACTCTTAGATTTTAAAATGAGTTTTGTTAAACATATAGATACAATTACTGACCGAGCTTATAAAAATCTTGGGTTTTTACTGCGAACTTGTAAGCCATTTAAGAATATGAAATGTTTAAAAATGATATATTACGCTTATGTTCGCAGTCATTCAGAATTTTGCAGTACTGTATGGAGTCCTAACTATTACACACATATAAACAAAATTGAACGTATCCAAAAACTTTTTGTCAAACATTTGAATTTCAAGTTTAATAAACATTTCAATGATTATACTGCAGCTTGTCTACATTATAATCTTATACCCCTTAGTGAAAGAAGGCATTACCTTGATATGACGTTTTTGTACGATATCATAAATTCTGTTATCGATTGTCCTGCTCTCACTTCGTCTTTGAATATTAACGTACCACAGCGTTACCTTCGAAATTCTTCCTCACTCAAACTGTTTGCTACCCCTGTTTCGAAAACTTAACTACGGACAAAATGAATATCTGCGTCGTTGTACAAATACCTACAACAAATATTTTAGTGACTTAGACATTTTTAATTCTTCGAAATTAATTTTCAAGTCATCAGTAGTTAGTAAACTTATTAATAAGATTGAAAAGGAATGTAGTGTTTGTATTTAGACCTAACAATTTAGTTGTGTTTAGTTTTCCCGTCAGAAGTTTCACAGTATTAGATATATTAAGTAATTTATTTATTTTAGTGTAGTGTAACACACCATCTCTTATGTTCTTTTTTCTAGATTATAAGTATCCAGTTTTGGTTAAGATTTATTGTATGTATTGAAGCCTTCAAATTGTGGATATACTGTCGGATACTTTTAATAATAAATTATAAAAAAAATAACATTACGAAAAAGAATACGCCAATAAATAGCAGATAGTTTCGACTACACTCACTGGTGGAACAACACAGTTCGAAATTTGAATTAAAATTTTCGTATTTTCATCCAGAAATGGATGTAGAGATTATGAAAACAATCTTGTAAAAATACGTTTTCCTTCAGGATTGTCGCATTAAATCACATTTGTTTTTGCGAACTACAGTTTTTTTTAATAGTTTGTTAACTAAGCTCTGTGACATCTTACCACAGGTTTTTTCGTAAACGACACAAACCAGCTAATAGCTCAAAATTGACGGTGGACCACCGAAGAGTGAGCCCTATCTTTACACGTGAGCACTTAAATTGGTCATACCTTCAATGGAGCAAAGTTCTCTTTTCTGATGAGAGTAAAATGATGCTGTTAGGTAAACGAAAGAAAGGTGTATCGAAGAGAGGAAAAGCGTTTTGCACAGTGCTGTATTAAAGAAAGAGTCCGCTATGATGGCGGTTCGTGGACGGTTTGGGAAGGCATAAGCGCTGATGGAAAAACTGAACTTGCTTCTGTATCTGGACTTCGCTTATCGTTATTAAGTGGGTCACATTATACCGAAGAGTGTGTGGAGCCTTATATACCCTACGCACATTTCAATTGGGGAGAGTTCATTTTTATGCAGGACAATGCCAAAGGTCATAAGCAGGCACTGTAAATGAATACCTGTGACAAGTCGGTGTTACGGTTAGGGGCTGGCCAGCAAGTCCAGATATGAATCCCATAGAACACCTTTGGTATGAGTTGACGAGACAAGTCAGAGTAAGGGATCCTGCTCTGAAGACGCTTGGACAGCTTAAAACAGCTATACAAGAAGAGTGAAACATCATTCCACAACATAAGATTGTGACTCTCATCCGATCCATGAGGAACCATATGGAAGACGTCATTAGAGAGGGAGGAAATGCGAGATATTGAATAAACATTTTAACATGTTTTTGTTTTACGCCTTTGTTTTTAATATTTTACAAATTCTTCCTAAAGTGTAATATATGCGTATTAAACAAAATACGATATAGCTATGATAGACATCTAACTTTAATTTTAATAATTAATATTCGTTTATCGATACCTTGCAATATCCGCAATTAACTGACATTACTTTTTTAATACATAAAAATCATTCAAAACTAAAATTCTGAGCTGTTTCATTTTTTTTTGATGAGCAGTGTATATGCAATGAGGTAAAACGTATGTAAGGTAAATTAGACTATTGTTCCTACCCCACCCGATGATTGACGCCCATTCAATTTATCAAACATTAAACAATACTATTTTTTATTTTATACTCGTAAAATTATATTATCATCAAAATATAGGCTACAAAAAATATTAAGATTTCTAATGTTTTCAATAAAATAATAGGGCGCCAAGCATTGTACTGGAGTACCTATAACACTATAATTTTTTCTATTATATTATAATGTTAATATAATTTAATTTTTTCGTCAAATATAGCTAAAACAGGTAGCCAGCGCATATGTAACCTACAAGCTTGGTTAGTGGCACGATTGCCCCAGTTACAATAACACGTCTAAACTAATTATTACGTTTATATATTTTTAGTTTCAATTTAAGTTTTGATAAGATGCTAAAGTGTCCTTCACTCAATACCAATATTATAGTTTTCTCACCGAAACAAAATCCGAAATTTGTATTTACTCGTACCTATTAATTAGGAAAATGGTACATTATTTTTGTCATAAACAATTGACTATTTTTTTAATACAGTAAGTATAAAATATCTCACAAAAGTGCAATGTTAGTTTCTGGTCGTCTCAACTTCAATAATAATTATGGCGGATAATAGTGCCCTGTTATACCTCTGATACACCTGGGATCATATTAGTGTTAGTGACTATATCACGCAAATGTCACCCAGGATTTTAGTAATGTGTTATTTGAGAAGCGACATGTTAATCACCTTAAACATTGACAGATAACTCATGTAGATAATAATTAACGGCGTTATTTTTTGACGTTATAAGTCGCATTTGAACTTAGTCAGCAACACAAACATTAGCCCAAGTGTAGGGATTTTAATACGATTTGAAATTATCAGTAATGGTGAAAATATATTGGAATATACGTAAAAATGGACATAAGTTAGTCAAATTCTATTCAAACTCGGATTTATCAGTTTAAGTACCTTCTATTTATGCACATTTTATTATTGTTTCTTTGTATAATTTTCTTTTTTTTCTCTTTTAGTTTTACTGTTATCAGTGGAGGCTTATTAATAGCTTCTCTTAATTTATCTTATTTTTAGTTATTAATGATAGCTGTTAGCCCCCCAAATAAAATAAATAAATAATGACGGCTCATTTAAATAGCCTTGTGAAGGTGAACAAGCATCCCCCAAATTATTCAGTTTTATATGTAGCCAAATAAGTGTACACGCTAGATATGGGCACCGTAGTAAGACATTGGTTGAGTGACATTGTAAACAATTTTCATACTATTTTTTCATATAGGCAATTTAAGTATTTTAAAATGACTTAGCTCTCTAAACTGTCCGTTAGTTAAATTGTTAGCATGATATAGAATAGATGGATAACAGTCTGAAAAGAACCGATAGTGTTCGCATCTTTGAATTCTGCCTATTCATTCCCGGTGTTGGAACTTCTTAAACTAAATGTTATTTTTCATAATTTAAATTTATATGTAATATTATTTCTTTGTTTTTTGTCCATGTCACTTGTAAGAAAAGTCAATATAATATATCACTAAGCGAATTATTATTTTATTTAGATATATGATTTTGCTATATATAGCATTGAAATGCGTAACACACGGTTTCCAGCTCACACTTTTAGGTGGCAGTCTTGTTTTTGTTATTTGTCGAAGCAAACATAGAAGGACTATATTTAAATACAGTAACGTGAAAAAAGGCTGAACCTGACACGCCGCCGCCTCAACGCGGCGCCCATGACTAGTACACGCACCTATTTGCATTGAGTGGCTTACGTTACTATAGATTTTATATATATACGATTTCTACGTCACGTGCGGCTATTGCGGGGTGTTTATTATGTTTTCACCTTAAAAACGTTAGTCTTTGTCAATAATTCACGTGAGAAGAGGAACAAGTCAAACAAAAAATGAAGACGATGTATCATTTCTTCTTAAATTGGCTGTTTATCAATTGCACGAAAATGCAAATATTGTTTTAGATATTATACGAAATACGCACTTGAATATGTAAAAATGCTTTAACAGTCATTAACACAATTCGCTTTAAGTGGTATCTAGGAACTAAACAATAAAACATTATAAATATAATAGAGTCACTTGAAATGTCATATTAAACACGACGTTGTGCTTTTCGTTGAAATATTATTCCACTACAAAATAATCACTTTACCTTCGAAAGCTTTTTAATATGTACTTCCATTGTAAATAATATACTAAAGAAAAACATTTGCCTTAAGCACCATTACAAAAAATAAATCTTTGGGTTCAACTGGCAAGTTAAACATAAAATCACAATCAAACTTAACAATAAATTGGGGTTGTATTGCATAAGCTAATACCATCCAAAACACGATTCGAAACATTTATTAGTCACTCATAGTTTATACTGCCTGAGTGCCTGCTCGTCTTCGTGATTTGCAAAAAATGTAATAAAACTCAAGAAACCGATTTTCATCTTCAAAAAACAATTGTCTTGTGTCATAATAAAAAGAAAGTTAACACAGTTCAGCATTGTATTGTTTTTAAAGTAATCTATTTTACTCTGTATATGAAAGTATGGAGGGTAGCAGTAGGAAGTACCAACCTGTGTTGCTAGAGTCCGACAAAACGCGGATAATAAGGGTTACGCTTCATTAGCATAGGATAAATTTTAAAGAGAGCATCAAAAGTAATTACAGTGAGATAGGAAAATAAACGAGAACCGAAAGATTCCGCTTTGTTTTATTACTATTAAAAATTCACAATAGTTAAATCTTTCTACACGTTTTTTTACAGCATTATACTAGGTCATTTATTTTAGACTGCCTACGTAAATATTCGAAGTTTTCTATACTGGCATTTCATTCATTTTATGGCACTTCAAACAATTTTTAATATCATATCGTAATTTTTCGTACGCCAGCGTTGTGGTAGGTATTGAATTGCATTTTCATAATTTTTTTTCAACTACCCTCCTATACTCCTTACCTCTACCCTCCATAATAAAAAAGCAAACGATCCTAATTTAAGGCGTGTCAAAATGTATACTGTCGTGGGTTTTTGAGGCAGTAATTTAATCATATTTTCAATGGCTTCACAGTCATGAACTAGGAAGTTTTATAAAATATTCGATTCATACATTAAATTTTGTTGATCAAAGGAAAAGTTTAAGTTTGTACAACATTTAATACAGCTCTAATAAATACAGTATTGATTCGATTATACGGATCTCAGTTATAAGGATTCGCGATGATCCGGATTAGCAATCAATCATGATTAAGATCGATATAATCTAATAATTTAAGAAAATACGTACGGAAATGTATGTATGATTTCTTGTTTTTGTTATTTGGAATGAACAAGTGTACGCTGACGAGATGAGCTATCTATCTAGAGTTACTAACATACACAAAAATCACTTTTAGTTCATATATTCGATTATCTGAATGCCTTACGGTCTGTATGACCGCCAGGAAATCGAGTCTCCAATGTACCTTGAATGTCGAATTATTCGAGCTTCTTATAATCAAGACTATTTAAAGTTGGATATATTTTAAACGAGTACAGGTAATAATGATATATTGTTGTTTGGAGTATTCTAGGAGATTATAAAAAAAGTAGATGACATTATCAATACAACCCCTAATTAAAATAAATCAGACCCTGATAACTAATATCAAATTCATAAGAAAACCTAATCATATGAGTATTTCATACATTTCTTATTTCTAACACCGGTGCATAGAGAGGCTTGTCACATATAAACAAAATTCATTTCAGCCCTATTCAAAGACCCTGAAAATTTAATCAAATTACATAGAATAAATATTAAACACTGTTTGTATTTTAAATCGATTTTATAGGATAGCCTTTAATATTGTTAAATATGTAATGAATTTAAAATTAAGATATAGAGAACCGTTAACCATAAATGTTTTTTTACAGTAATTTCAGACGGAATTTTGGAATAGGGCCACTGTTCAATTAAAAATCTAAAAACTACAAGCAAAAAAAATTAAAACTTAATAACAGTAAAAACACTCACTATGGTAAAAGTTCATAAAAAATATAAAAAAAACTGGTATTTTTTATTCAACAATCATCTACAGTCAGAATACTATGTAGAATTTTCATTTGTTACAAAACATTTTTTTTCAGTTTACGGTTTGGCAACTTGGTCTTTACAAAACGTAATAAGTATTTTGGTGATTCAATAGGGATGTGGACATATGTTAAAATAAATGCCAACGTTATTTACATACGAGAGGACAGACGTTAAACTAACATCTTACTTTTAAAATATCATGATAGAAATTATCCTAATTATTGTTTAAACAACAATTATTTTGTTATTTTATTCCATTTACTAAACTTATTACGTTACGTATGTACTCTCGTACAAAACCTATGAGGTTGTATGGTTTTGTAAGACAAAAGTGTCTCAGTGACTTGACTATCTGCATCCGCTTCCCTATTGTGCGGGCATGGAGCCGATAAAAATCTAATTAATATCCAATGTAATTTTATTATACTGTTCTCTTCAGTCTTTCTATGTAGAGCAGTTACGATGTATAGTCAGCTAAGAAAGTCAAGCTCATAGGATGGCAGTTCAATTTCGCTCGTGAAATATATATGACGGTAACAAATGATTTAAATAATTTGAAATCTAGAGCTTAGTGAGAATTTCATTAAAAATGAAATGTTGTTAAAACTGGTAAAGCATTTTCTACTGCTGACTGTACATTGTGGAATAGTAAATTTCACAAACGCTTCCATGCACGCACTTTAAATAAAGATTTTAATATTATTATTATGAAGAAAACAACAATACAATTTGATATGAAGTAGTAAAAAATTTAAATGCCTTGTGTGAGGGAATTTTCTAGAACAATATCAAACTCATCCAATGGCTCGAGTATTTGTCTGAGGAATGTAAGTAGTCCACGTTTTCGCAAGAAACTCTGTTCTTCGTACATTTCTGCCGTGACGCGGGTCATTGACATTGGGACCAGCATACGATGTAGCCAATGTTCACTGTAAAATCGGTTTATGATAATTTAGCTTATTATTTCTTCATGACAAATATGTCATTTTATATGTTTGAAATTATATCTCCCTCGTTTTCATATAAATCAAATCTTCAAATCATTTGATGTCAGCACAATATATATTGTTTTTCCCTTCTCCTCTGTTTCGACAATTAAAAATATAACTATGAAAATTTCGAGGCTGGCAGAACATTGGTAGCGCCTTTGCTGATGCAAATGTTCGTAGGTGACGGTAACCATTTCCATCTTTTCATCAGCAGGGCCTGTGAGCCACGGTCTTTTGTGCTTCAGCAATAAAATTTAAAAAATGCAAAAACAATTTGTTAATACTACGTTTTACCGGTTTAGGTGCGGATTTTTTTTATAAAAAAGAATATTTTATTAATTGAAATCAATTTTTATTACATTTTATTTCATGAAATACTAGTGGTCTCGGCAAACGTTGTCCTGCCCTGAAAAAATAAAAATGTAGAACTCGATCCCAGCGCCAACTACCGGGTCTAATTGTGAATCTATATCATCCCGGGACCCACTGAAACGCATAAAATTTCATCAAAATCGTAGAACCCGATTCCAGGATGGATTGCATTATTGAAGTTCCCTACTAATAGGGATCCCTAATTTTTATTAGTCTATTTTAATCAGGGATAATGTAGCATTCGAATGGTGAAAGAATATTTGAAATAGGTGCAGTAGTTTTTGAGTTTATTCGTTACAAACAAATAAAAATACAAATCTTTCCTCTATTTTTTTGTTTACACACTTACCGTAAGCTGAGACAAATAAATAGTTGGAATTTCCCATCTTTGCCAAGTGTGCGCCCGACGCTGTTGATTTCGTCCATGAGATGGCAGTAGCATCGCCAAATCGCTCTGTGCTCCTGGTCTTGCCTACAGTTGTAGGCCACTCCACAACTTTTGTTATTTTGACCCACCGGCTCGTCGCATAGACTCATTTTGAACTCGTCTTTTACTCGAGCTGAAAGACAAAAAGAAGGGATATAATATGTAAGTCAAAACCAACAATTTTAGCATCAGTATACAGAATTCCTATATTTAAATAACTTGTTTTTTAAAAATATTTTTAAAAACAAGCTTTTGAGATCCTAGATATCATGTAGCAGCAGAGTGCTAGCCAAGACAAGTAATACGAGCCCAAACACGACGGGTCTACCTTGTTTAGACAGAAGTTCCTATGGCCACCTTCCGACTCCATCATCACATCAGCTCCATGGTACCATATTATTGCATTGTCACGCAATATAAATGTGTGCAAAATTTCAGCTCAATCGGAAACCGGGAATTTGGTCAAATTTAACTTGCAAGATTCAATCCGGACTTACATATATAGTAGGGTTGTAACGGAACTTCGCTTCCGCCTCCGTTACTGCGGAAGTTCCGCAAGAAAACTTACCTCCGCCTCCGCATCCGTGTAATTTTTGCGGAGTCATAACGGAGGTTTATTTACTAATCATACGCAAGCAGCGACGCTCACAACGACTCAGCCGTCCAGCCGCGCGCGGCAAATGAACAAGAATTAAAGCGTGCGCGGCGGGAGCGCGGTTGGGGAGGGACGGGGGTCGTGCAAACGTCATTTGTCAAATGAATGATACGCGACAGGAATCAATCTTTCGAATTGCATGGACTTGTTAGACGTAGTACATACTTATTGGATTTAAAATAAATATGTTGTACTATTGATAATTTTAATAAACCATAAACTACTATTTTTTCTACATCCAATTTCACTTCCGCCTCCGCCTCCGTTAACCTCCGCATCCGCGGAGGTGAAACCCGTCGCCCTAATACATAGTAGGGTTGTAACGGAGGCCTTCTTAGCGGAGGCGGAGGCGACGGGTTTCACCTCCGCGGAGGCGGCGGCGGAAGTGAAAGTGAATGCTAGAAAAAATAGTAGTTTATGGTTTATTAAAACTATCAATAGTACAAAATATTTATTTTAAATCAAATATGTATGTACTACGTCTAACGCGTCCAAAAAATTCGACAGGTTGACTCTTGTCGCGTATCATTCATTTGACAAATAACGTTTGCATGCCCCCCGCGTCACCCCAAATGCGTTCCCGCCGCGCACGCGCTGATTCTAATGATTCTTGTTCATTTGCCGCGCGCGGCCGGACTGCTGAGTCGTCGCGAGCGTCGCTGCTTGCGTATGATTAGTAAATAACCTCCGGATGCGGAGCGGAGGTACGATTCTTGCGGAACTCCGCAGTAACGGAGGCGGAAGCGAAGTTCCGTTACAACCCTAATACATAGGTACATACACACATAGTTACATCCATTGCACGTCAAATAAAAGCTTGTAAAAATTGTTGTAATTAAAAAGGTGTAATTAGGTCAATTCATGTCGTCGCACTGTTACTTTAGATTTTTTAGATTTAAATTTAGTATTTAAAGGCTTAATTAATGTAAAAAAAGAACAAAGATCAGTCTTTTACGAGTAACATGTAGTTTTATACAACGGAAATTGCACATTTTCTAGTATAGGAAAAAATAGAACCCCAGGATTAAATCTATTTCCTTACTAAATTTCAATAAGATCTTGAATAGATCTTTTCGAACATTTACATTTATTTATAAGCTTTTCACTACTACACGGCTACAGGCTTATCAAGATGTAAAGTAATTTTTAATATGTCACTGATCACACACATAGAATGATAATAAAAATAATATGACAAACCAAAATAATCCCAGATAAATAGATTCTTCCCAAACAATCTTGCAGATTTAAAGCCACAAAGAAATGCTTGTTCTAGACACTTGACCAGTCCGTTTTCTCCGCACAACAGAACGCTAAGTGAATTTGCGTCTTTATCCCTCTTTGACTGATAATGCCACTTGACGATGGCGTTCACGCAATCACCTGTAAATATTATAACAAAGTTTTAAAAAATCATGTCATAGACTTTATTCCTTACTAATACAAACAAGTTTAGAAATGCATAGAGACAATACTTTCTTGGTACGATTATATATAGTCTTATTGTTTTAAAGTGATTTCATTGAGGCAGCCTTAGTTAAATCTACACCTTGTTTTTTCTTACAAGATAAATTTTTGAACAAAAGTTTAGTTAATTGTGTATTACATAATTAACATTATACATTTTCTACTGTAATATCGAACTTTAGATATGACCTCAGTGGTCTAAGACATTTTATTTATCATTATACCGTTTTCAAGCGGTTATTATACTTTTGACGTTTGCACGTCTATACATTACATACTATATTACATATTTCTTGACAGGAAAACTCAAATAAAACCAATGACATAATTGCCGTACTTTATTGTTCAGGGTGACATAATAGTGATGTTCTGTAAGTCATGTAATGCACAGACTATTAAACCTTCGATACTATACAGAAATAAATCGAAAAAAAAGTTCGACTCCAAAGAAAAATACTACCACAATTATCATAAAGTGTCGTTTTATTGGCTTATTTAATATATGTAAAATATGTTAATTGAGATGTGGATATATTCATTACACGATATAGATTTGATAAAAATTTGCTTATAAATGAAGTTGATTTTTATAACAAATCGAGTCGGTAACGCATTAGGACATTACTAACTGTCAAAAGTAATATAAATGCTTGGAAAGACTATAAATAGCGTAATTCATTACAAAAATCCTGTTTGTAATGTACGAAGATGATCCTCTAAGGAAAACAATATATATATGTCGGAGGGAAGCTATGAATCGGATTGATTTTTCTTTGGATGTATAACGCACAATATTATTTGTTTACATTTTAACTAGGTACTTTTAAAATTCTTAATTCAATTTTATTTGATTTGTTAAATCTTTGTATAACTTAAAGATCGTCCTAACCGAATAAAAGTTATGAATATTGTAATTTAATAAACGACCAATGAGAGCAGAGCATGTCTTGAGCGGGGTCGAGGCGCCATCTGTACTTTAAAAGGTAGATAGAGGAGTTTTTGTGGCACATTCGGTTGATGGCAACAGGTCGAGTTGGACCATTGAGAATTATAAAGAAATTATTAAAGTTAGAAGTTATTTATCAGCAGCTTGGGCCAAGTGGCGTGAGGTGACAGGTGTCATTTGCGACCCCAAAATGCCGGTTAAGCTAAAAGGACAGGTCTATAAATCCATTATTAGACCTGTTCTTTTATATGGCAGTGAAGCGTGGCCTGTACTTGAGCGACACAAGCAGGAGCTGCGTGTCACGGAATTGAATATGCTTCGGTAGATGTGTGGAGTCACGCGAAAGGATCGTGTCAGGAACTCCCGCATCCGCGGCAGCCTTCACGTCCGTGACATAGCAGACAAACTGCAGGAGAGTCGCTTGCGCTGGTACGGCCACGTTTTACGGAAACCGGCTATAGTTACAAGTTAGAAGGTATGAGCGGTGCCCTGAACCCGCTGCTCGGTCTAAACTATGCCAAAATGTCGATCAAATCTAAATTAAAAGTGTAGAAACAGTGGCCATCGTGTTTTATGCTCGCATTTTACCCTGATGACGCCCACTAAACTTATAAGCAATAAAGAAGATTTCACGAGAACGAGGCCTTCTCCGACATATACATATATTTTAAACGTGAAAATATCTCCATCTGTTTTTTACATTATCACAGCAAAATAACTAAAGCAATTTAAATAAAATCTACTATGGACAATATTTGAAGCTTGAAGCTAAGTAGGATTAGGATATAGGATACTTTTCTTATCAACAATTTTCTTATTCATCTTCTAATTTATTTTGGCCAAATTACTATAATCGTGCAAGCGTAAGAGGATGACTGTGTTACAACTTTATTTAGCTTTAGAATTTTTCGCCCAATGACCAAAAGCATTTCAAAAGTGTATGCAATATTCTTTTCAGATACAGACCCAAACCAACACCGTTTTTTAAAACGTACTTACAGTGTCATATTCAGATGAAATACTAATGATTTTAAAAAAGGAAATAATTTTTGAAAACACCAAAATTAATTAATTATGCTTTTTTACGTTTTTGTAGATAACGTGTGTTGGCCATAACTTCTTGCATACTTTTTAACAACACCTGAAACGTAATTTTGTTCATTGCTACACTTTTATAGCTTGTGTACATAGTTTTTCGTAAACGGCTGAAAGTGAAATACTACAGAAGTTTCAATTTATAACAATAACTTATTAAAAAATACCAGGCTAAACAGCGTAAACATATCTTAGGAATTGGGGTATGCTTTCAGTCTACACAAAATTTTAACATACATATTTTGTACTTCATGCATTCAAATCAATACAATTTTTCGAGTTTATGAGAAGATTACTTATAGAACTGCTTTAAGACCCGAATTGCACCATATTTATATACATACACACACACTATATATATATATATATATATATATAAAACGTGGCATTCATTGATTCAAATAATATTTTAAATTTATGCAGAAAAATTTGAAAAATAATATAATGTGAATTTACTGATCACTATATTTAAGTGCACTTCATTCAGAACGCTCTAAGAGACAAACTTACCGATCATATGCTGTATGGTGGATGTGGACAGGTGTGTGGTGGTGGGCGTGTGGGGCTGGGGCGGGTGCGGGGGGTGGTGCGGCGTGCGCGGCGTGCTCTCGTTGCGCACGCGCAGCGCCACCAGTAGCCGCTCCGTGGACCCGTCGTCAACGCCCGTGCCCAGCCAGCGGTTGCACGGAAACCTGATTCAAAACAAGTTAACTAAACGAAACTAAATACGCATGTACAGTTTTACACAACTTATAATTCCAAGAGTTTTCGTTTCAGAAAGTTGCTGAACCGGTTTGTTACATGTGATGTAAACAATATATATTGAACTTTGATTGGATACGGAAATGGCAGTGTTGCTTGTTATGCAATCTTAGCTCTGTTTCGCTTACACGATTCGTACACTATCGGACACAATCAAATCAATCAATCACAATGTAAGATTTTGTCGCGCTTAGAACTCTATTTATTTTTTTAAATAAAGAGTTTAGTAGATAGGTAAGTTGTCCACTTTTGAATTTCATGAGTTCAGCAGACAGACATACTTGATAGGCAGCGGTTACCATTGCCTATGTACATTTGTAACACTAAAGGTGCTACTAATATGCTGCCGCTCTCTAAAGAGAGACTGAAACCTGGCTACTGATGCCGGAACATTTTGATTTTTAATTTGTTTTTAACGGATATAAGTCTTGATGTGGTTGGTAATTTATTCCTTTCGAAAAAATGATCAAAGAATATGTATTGAAATTTGGTGTAAAAAATAAAATTACGTGCTCCAACGCACTTAGCATGTTAACGGTGGCATTTAGCAAGTCTACTTTAAGCAAAAAAGTTAGTAATTTACGAGAGCGTGCAACCTGATCCTCTTACCACCACCACTCCCAATAAATCAACAAAAAAAGGTTAGTCTTAATTTTGGTGCTATACATTATTTATCAAAATGGGCACTCACGTATAAGTATGACCCGTGACTTCATTCCTAACGTACACTTGATCGAGGAGCCATCGAGGAGAGAGACCAGAGTTGTCATGCCCGATCCGCAGAGTGGATAATATCCCTAAATTTTTGTGCTGCAACAATGAAATTTACAATTTTATTTTATTGACATAATAATTATATAATTTACCTTTTTTGAATAATTGATTCTAGACTTAACACATTGCTGGCTATACTAATGAACTTATTATTAAATATTAGCTTCTGCCCGCAACTTCGTCCGCGTGGTGCGGTTTTTTAACTATCCCATGGGAAATCTTTAATTTTTCGGGATCAAAAGTATCCTATATGTTGACCAGGGATTAAAACTACCACCACAGAAAATTTCATTTAAATAGGTCCAGTCGTTTCGGAGATTAGCCGGTGCAAACAGACAGACAAACAGAGAAACAAAAAAACTTAAAAACATCTAAATTAGTTCTATTTCACTTCTTATATCCCCCTGATTCAGTTTTTAGCATTTTTCTTCATTGTACAGAAATTCAACCTCTACAGATTTATTATATGTATAGATATTGGTATATATTAACGGGGATGTCAATAGGCAAATTCGGAAAAGTCTGGTTTCCATAGAATACAGATTACATACGATTACATAGGAAGCCATGTAAAAATCCCACTTAATGAAAGAAATAAGGCGAAAAAGCGGACAAAAATATATGTGATGTATGTAGGGGTTCGGGTCTTCCTATTTTTAGACATGAAACCACAGTTTAGTCGACACACTTGATCAAGGCGCCTTGAGGAGTTTGACGCATTATTTATTACAATTTGCAAGTATCATAAGGATATTTTCCGTCACCGTCAGCAGGTGTTCCTTATAATTAAATAATGTGCACATTAGGTCAGAAAGTTCCTAAGGGATGCATGCTTTCCGGCCAGGATTTGAAATACATAATATGAGACACGATTGCGATTTTTAAGCTACTACAGCTTAACAAGTATATATAAACGAAACTAAACTAAAATGTAATGAAAAGTTTCGAGAAAAGTTTATGTAACAAATGTAAGAAGTATTTATTTTATGTGTTTATAAACTTACGTGGAATACGAATTCGTTTGTATTGCGCGGTATAGGTATCTTTGGCGTCGACTCCCCGTTCGCGCCCGATATCGATATCCAACAATTGGCAGTCGTCTGACTGGCTTTCCTTGATGGCACGATGAGAACACGATATGGCAACTCTAAAAGGATAAGACTGAATTAAACAAAAAGTAATTTAAGCAAATTGATATAGGCTGAATGAACTATACGATTTTGGTGGAACAGCCCTTTGCTCCTAACGATTGACATCTTGTTAATTTATTCAAAACATCAACATGTCTTAATACATTTAATAAATAAATAATAAATAATCGGCAGACAAACACACATATCGTATACCCCCAAATTAAGCAAGTTACACTTGTGTTATGAGTAATATAGACCGGACTACTCTGGGGCCGATCCCAGACACCCAGACCATAGAAAATAACGGAGAAAATACGTTTCTGAAATTTACTATACCAGGAAACGAACCCGGAGCCTTATTTTACTGCATTCCTTTACGAAGTCTACTTTTTTCTGTTCAACTAAACGCAATTTCCATGTCTGTAACAAGAAATCTAGTATTTGTTTTAAATAATAATGAAGGACCGCTAGTACTCACTTGTGGTCGGATAAGTATTTGTAAAACAGTAATAATCAACAGCATTCAACGTCAATAAATGGTAAAGGAATTGTTCTTTCTCCTCTTCAGATCTTAAGAAAGCTGTTCGCTTGTATTGAGAGCGCAGCAATGTTGTATCAGCTAACAATTCACGTAAATGTTTCGACAATAGCTTTTTCTCAAGAGACAAACGGACCCAAGCCCTAGCATACCCGATTTCAGTCTTTATATCTGTCATAGCTTGCACATTCCTGTGAAATTCAGAAAATAATTCGATTTTAGTGACATTTGAGCAGGTGATACATGTGCGAGCAAGTACGCTTATTTATGGCTCGACGATCTTTTTCGCTGGGAAAAGTTTATGGACTTAAGGTGTCACGCGGATGAAAAAAAAGTCGAGTTATAAGTAAACATACTTGGTCGCACGTCTACTAACTGCTACTACTACTACTAACTTGCTTAAGCCCTTCGTACATAAGGCTACGCAAATCTACGATACCCGACGATTTTGGTCTCCAAGCGACTACCACAATAAAAATTCATAGAGATTCATACACAGGCACGCGTCGCCGATATTTTGTTCCTTCATCGCCGACGCCAATTGCACGCTACCTCCCGGGCGAGAACGTTGCTACAAAGGTCACAGCGATTTTCAAGGTAGCGAAGCAATTATTGAACACTAGCTTGTGCCCGCGACTTCGTGCGCGTGGAATAGTAAAAAAAGTAAGTTACAAGCCCCCCGCCCCCAATTTTGAAACATTCAGCCAAACAGTCATGATGCCTTCCTCGATAAGTGGGCTATCTAACACTGAAATAATTTTTCAAATCAACCAGTAGTTCCTGAGATTAACGCCTTCAAGCAAACAAACAAACAAACTCTTCAGCTTTATATATTAGTATAAGATTGTTTCGAAGGTTGAAGGACATTCTTGTTTGTCAATTACAAGTTGAAATATTGTAATTAGAATTCTTTCCTCTGCGCTCATATACTAAGTAAATTCACTAAATATCTATTGCTATGAATTTGGCATCTGTTTGTTGTAATTCTTTTGCAGCAACAAACATGCAGACTGTTTGTTGCTGCAAAAGAATATTTGTATTTTTTTCTATCTATGGATGAACCCATGAATCCACGAGGCAAGCTACAGTCCGAAAGGAATGGCGACGAATTGTGAAGCTTGCCACCACCCCTGTCATGAGGACCACGACCACTGTGCCAAGAGTGTGACGACGGAGAAGAGAAGAATGGATGAACCCAGTACGTCCTAATACGAGGATTACTTCGCTTTCGGTAAAGATAGTAAGCCAAAATTATAGTTTCATCTTCACTTGTATCAGACATTTTGTAGATTAAATTCGTGTGGGCTTTGTAGCTGCTATGTAGAAAATAGGCAACTCGTGTTTTGCGATTCAATATCGCGTGTACGGACCGTGCGCTACCCAGATAGCGTACGAAGGGCCTTCCTTACATGTAAAACAGTTGCTAAAGTCAAAGTATCAAAATATTTTACAACTAATATTAATATCAATTGGTTTCGTGATGGCCTCTTTTATTTTTATTTATTTTATTTTATTTGGGGGGGTTAACAGCTGTAGTTTTACAAACTAACGTTACAGAGATAGCTAAAGAACAGCTATTCATAAACCTCCACAAATGGCAATCTTTTAGTAATGGATTCACAGTTTCCGTATCTACTCAAAAGAACCTAAGAACAAAAAGATTGATCCAAGACAGCAACACATATTAGGAATATTTTTAGGTGAATTGCTGTCTGCTGAATTTTAAAATGTGTTTTTTTATGATTAAATAAATTAAATATTTCTATAAAAAAGCAGATTCATCTTTACTTATTCTATCTAATCAAAATCCTGCTGCCCGCGTTAAAGGATATACTATATTACAAACCTCATGTCAAATGTTAAGCTTTCGGGAAGCGGTCGTAAAGGATTTGGAGGTTGCATAGACTTTCGTTCCAAAGTGCCGGAATTACTAAGTCTGTCTCGGGAGCTGTCTCGAGACCCGCCCCGCGAGCTATCTCGGGATCTGGTCCCACTGCCACTACTGGTGCTTTGTTGGGCTTCTACTTCTGCTCCGACTGATGATAAATCTGTATAAAGTTGATTTGTAAATAAACGATGAAATCTAACCTATCGTACAGAAAAAACTGATATAAAACAATTTAAGACCTAATAGTAAATATTGTCACTTGTTGACAAAATCAAAAAGATGGATGTCATGCCCTATAATAGAGAAGTCAATATTGAAGACAGCTCTAGTGATAAAACGTAGAAGATACAAAAAGAAGGATAACCCATTTACAGTTCTGAATTATGGATATTAAGAATCTAAGAGACTTTTAAAGACTTGTTTATTGCAGTTAGAAACACATAAATTATCTTGGTTAAATTACTAAATTAGTTGTTCAATGAAGTATGAACTTCCTAAATATTTACACGCTTGCTGTAGTATTTTATCTGTACAATGTTTATATTCATAATTATATTGTATCTAACATGAGATTGCGTAAAAAACGTCGATTAACCCGAGTTTAAAGAACTATTCAATACTTACAGTCGAGGCGTTTACGTAAAACACACCAAGCCAAAGCTGCATATTCCAAAGCGACAGATAATGATGATATGATATAAATGTATGAAAATTGACATTAACAATATTTTTGTAGATATTTTAATTTGTTATGAATTAGAACTTACAAAGCTATTGTGTATTTGTTCATATTCTTATAAATTAAAAGGCCAGTATGTAGTGTACTTCATTATACCTTCATACAGCTACTTCATTAATATTATTTGATTTTGAATGTTTTTTTACACATTGAAGCTATGATTTACATGGCTCTTCTTTCACCAGAATAACATGTAAAGCATACAAAATTGATACTAAAACAATAATAAAACTTACCAGGCGTAAGATAATTTGGATCAATTGGTTTAGTAGAGTTACTACACTGTTCTAGTTCCTGATAATTTGTGAGGTGCATCCAAAGAGCAGATTTCCCCATTTTGTGTTGCAAACCGTGGGACCAGAGCCGTTCCAAAAGATCACATAGAGATGCAATCATTGTACTCTCTTCTACTCCTGTAATAGAAACTTCTGACCCGAGACCTAAGTCCGATTCTTCTGTGCCCATCTTTTCAACTAACATTCTTTTAGTTTTACTTTTACACTCCTAAAAATAGTTTAGAGAATGAGTAGTATTAGGAAAACATGAGTAAATTCAAATACCGCATTTCAGAAAGGATAACTCTTTTGAGCTATTGGGAACGTCTCCTCCAGTCTATCACTTGTTTTTATAGATAATAACTAAGCATTAGGTGATTCGCTCAGCGACTTTTTTGCACACAAATTAGATGGACCCCTGACCACAGAACTTTTTCTAAGCACCAAGTAGTCTCTTTAATTTTATTAGCTAATCAGGTCAACGCAGACTTTTTACAACAATAAATTGACGTCCACTTGTATTTGAATGAAATGTTGTCTAGTCTAAGTCTAAAATTTACAGTTTTTCGTCGAACGTAGAAACCATTATATTTATTGTTCTAAAGGATAAAAAATATATAGACATTCGATTTTGAAATTTTAGGGTTCCCATCAGATAGTTGAAAAAATTATGAAGCATTAAAATACCTTTAGAAGTTTCTCGACGAATGTTCTGTTATTTTGTGCAATAGCAGCAGGTGTTACTTCTGTAGATAGCCTTCTACTGATGTCACCCAATAACAATTCCGGAGGGCAGTCCTTCACTTGCCATTTAGCGTTCTTTATTCGCTTCAAGCTGTTCGTTCTGTAAGAGCATTAATTACCTTACACTTGAGTCTTACAGCTATTTATTTTTGAAGCAAGCACACAAAGCATCAAGCGAAACCCAAACCACTACCAATAGTTAGTAAATTATTGTTAAAAAAATATCTACATTATAAGTATATTTTTAGCACAACCATAGTATATGTTAATATGCAACATGGGGCAAACAACTGGAACAATCTAACGCAGTAATTTATTATTGGGTGTTAAAGGATGAAGAGACGCGAAGGCGTCGACATATGGGCGCGATAATTAAGATGGCGAGGAATTATAAGATTGGTTTAATTAACTCATGCACCCAAATCATATCGGTTCATGCTCAAGTTGTCTACCCACTATAGTACTTGCGATATATAACCATACCTAACGACAATTCTTTTTGGCGTTACAAATATACATTTATTCAGAAACATCAAAGCAATAACTTGTATGTTGTTTCATAGATGCAATAATGGATAGCAGTTTAAAAAGTGCAACGGAAATGGAACTGAAAACCTCGTAACTAAACATAAGTTATATTTTTATTCTTCTTTATGTTTTTATGTAAATTGTCATGTCTGCATTTTATCATACTTAATTATACCACAAGGAAGCTTAAAAATAATATATACAAAATTAAGCCAAGAAAGAGGTCTAGCAAGCTCATAATTAAAGTTTATTTACATGAAAAGAAGATTTGTTTATGACAAAACAAAAATGTACAATTATATCTCAATTACTGGGAAACACATTTAAATACTCAAAAAATTTAAATAAATATCTTTATTATTTTTAAATTAAAATAACTTATTTACATAAATAAATCTTATAATTTAACTATGAGTAACAATAACATTGGTATTAATAATAATGCAGTTAAACTGTTTATTATATTAATAAAAAATATATAAAATGCAGGTTTTGATTTAATACATCAAGTCTAATAATATTTTAATTACTACCTTTAAATGTTACTTACATCGAGATTAGCAATGTCAATGAGATCTTTAAATAATTATACCATTTCTCATTTAAAGTGTTATATTTTTACTAAATTGTAAATATGAAGGTGAGGTTGTTTTAATAAACGACCACTAGACTATCAGAGACCGTGGCAGAAGATATTTGTTTATTCCTTCTTCCCACAATACGTGTGAACTGGTATTTATAAAAAAATATTGTAAATTTTTTTAATATTTTGGAAAAGAAATTTAATATTTTGGAAAATGTAATATTTCCCGCTATATATGGAATCGAAATTTATGTGGACAAACGTATCTTGAAAACCCTTTAGGGTTTGAAGTTTACTGCAAATTAAAAAATAGAGTTCATTTAATAAATAAGTAATTTTTTAACATGTTATCGATCTCACTATCGATATAATATTTTTCTATACATGTTTGCAAACAGAAATTTTATTTTTACATTTAAAATAATTAACAGTTTAAAGACGTTTATATTTTTTCTGAATTAAACATTATGTACGTTATTCAACAAAATAAGCAATCACAAAAATGCATACTTACAATATTTTCTTTGTAAAACAATAGGCGGCCTTTTATAGTAGCTTAAAGCAATCTTTTTCAGGCAACTTAACTTAAAGTTACAAAAGTATAAGCATTAAATTAAAATAAATTGAAACTAGAGAAAAACAACGTCAAAATTGTTTAGTGACATCAGTCATTCCATGATCACGACTACTGAAAAGCCGCCAAAAAGTGAGAATAAAATGAAAAATATTATTTTAATTAGTTTTTAGTCTGTTGTAATATTTAACTCGCTTTTCCAGTCAAAGTATTATATTGAATCCAAATAAAGTTCAGTTACTTAAACATTAAAATATAAAAAAAACGACACGTATTCATGCATAGATTCATGAATTTCACAACATGCATTTTACTTCATGCGATTTGAATACTATCACATTCAAACAAATATACAAACAATGAAAGATCCCAATATATGACCGAAAAATAAAAATTCGTTATAATATCATATTTCATCACATATAATTTTATGTCAATCTTGCTTTATCGTTTAAGTCCTTAAAGTTGTCGTATTCACATAAATAAATATTATTATATACCTTAATTCGTAATGTTTTTAAAGTTGCATATCAATTTTCAAAAAACGGAACCTTTATACAACCGCCATGTTCGTCCATCCGTCTATGGGCCCGTTCCTCTTGTAGCTCACATCGTTCAAAATGCTCTTTCAGCAGTTGCACATAGCGATCGTCAAGATCATCGTGGAAACCTCACTATTGACGATATAAACTAACCGATTGGATGAAAAAATATATTTGAATTTTGATAGGCCTATAGGGTATAGTTAGACATCATTTTAAGACAACAACAATGTTTATATAGTTACTTTTTTATTCAACCCCTCTAATTTTTCAACTACATGGTGGAAAATGTTGAGAAGTCGGAATGATGGAACTTAAAAATACTGTCAAACACAAAGTTTAAACAAAAAAAAGACCCGACAGAAGTGATAACTTACTTAAACTAATCTAACGTGAGAGAAAGGGAGGCCAGACAGACTGGCGTCGTAACGCGTTACGTAACGAAGCGGTTTACCCTCCCATAAGAAGTTATCACTTCAAAAATCGATTTTAATGTTCTAAAGCTAACTAACAAGATAGTGAATGTTGCCTCTATGTGTAACGCTTTATTGCGCGTAGGCTTAGACGTCCTTGCGGATCTTTGTTATTTAATTTTTAAATGTTGTTTTAATATCAACACAACGAACCATTTTCAATTTATTTCTAATATTCGTTTTAAAATGAGCATTCCACTTTTATAAAAAATAGTAGTCATAAATTTATAAATATTTACATAAATTAAAATGTAACTTAAAAATGCAACGGTATAAAATAAAAATCGTAATGACAAAAATAACACATTGGATTACAACTATAAATTTTAGTGTATATAAAACAATTAACTGGATAATAAATTTAAAAAAATCAATTTAAAATAATTTACTTATCAAATAACAATATTACATATTCTTATTTTTTAAATACTGGATATAAACTTATCTAATAATGTATATATACCTCATAACTACTGAGATTCTTTAGAAAATTTTCGAAGTATTAGAAGTATCAATCAATATTAATTAAAAATCTATGGAAGCATACACAATTGCTTAAAATAACATAATTTAGACTTTGGAGCTTTTTGCACTGAGATAAATTAATGTAATTTTAATTAAGAGATTACTTAATTAATTTTAATATTCATATAAAGTCGCTTCTTTAAATATGAAGCCTACTTGACAATTATATTGAAACTTACACACTACCTAGTAGTATTGGCTAAGGACGATCACTAACCACTGTATCGCAGACTCATACATTTGCATGCTAGACATTCAGCAGGAAAAACCTTTTTTTAATATCCACTGTATCACAATTAACTGAGGGGTATAAGTCAAAGTAAAGCCGCTTCAGTTCAAAATTATAATTTTTCATCAAATTCACTTAATTGTTGGACAGAAGCGGATTTTTTTATACCCCCAATTGCTACAATAAGCTATGATTCTTAATTGCACACCGAGTTACTATTATTTATCTAAATCATTATTTTAACCATAACAAAATTGTAATGAAAACCATATAGTTGTTATATTATTGCGAACGAAACATACGCGTCTAAATTAGTTAGTAGTATGAAATCTATGGGGAACGGAAAAATTACAACCCCGATTAATGTTGGACTATAAAATATTCCATGAAATTATAATGAAATACAGGACATGTAAAGATTATTACCACATATTTTAATTAAAGGAAAATATGTTTTTACTTTTTTTATTTAAAGCTCACAAAGCTTTTAAGAAGTTAGTTATTACATAACTACTTTTGCCCAGCTAACTACTGTCGTGTTATTTGTTAACTCGGTGCGCTAAGGCTCTATATAATGATAACCATGCGAAGCTAGGACATTGAATATGACTAACAAAATAGAAAAGAAAGAACAAAACTCATGCTCTTTAATCAGTATTAAATATTGATTTTAAGATATTTTTAATTGGGGCATTTGATAGTATACATTTTAGGGGCCTAAATGCGACCAAAGATATATTTGACACGTATTATTATTTTAGGATTATTGAATGGAAAAATACTACGAATGACAATCGTTCCATGAAGAACTTAACTCTGAAAAGTTCCATATAGACCAGTAAAATAAAGGTCTCAAATGAAAATAATGGCAGTCAACTTTGCACTTTTGATATTATGCAGTGTTAAGGATAAAAACAATGTGTAAAGGTTTTCATGCCTGTAACCGTGCCCGGCAAGGGTTGACTTTTTTAAGTGTCTTTTTGCAACTACTCGAAAACGGTAAAAGTCAGACCAAAAATTTTAAGCGATAAAAAATCGCAAATTTTTTTACTACCTACGATTTAAAAAAAATTTCATCCCTTAAACTTAAAACCTCCCTAACTCGGTTGATTTTGACTGGAGGAAAAAAGTCATCGAACATTATTTTTAAATAAAATTTAACAAACTTTTAGTAACTTTTTTTGACTAACTTTTATAGTTTTCGAGTATATGGAAAAAAAACACTGAAAAAGTTTACACTTGCCGGAGGTTGGCAGACACAAAAACCTTTACACAGCGTAATTGTGTCATTAAAACTACAGTATATACAAAATGAAAATTTGAGTGCCATAACTTAGATGTCAGACCTTTGACTGGACTAATAACCCTAAGTCATAAAAAGTATCTTTTCTTTTTTGCTCAGTTTTAAAAATATGTTTTAAATAACAAACCATGAAGAAGTAAGAGTATAAATAACCTGTAGTGTAAATTGTATGATTTTGGAGTGTTTCAAAGTTATAGTTTTTCACTGGGCGATTGTAATTTCTAAATTTCATTTCCATTGTTTATACTAAAATCATGTCACATTTTGCATGTGAAATGGATTTAATAATTTATATTTTATAAAAGATCTAAGAATGTTTATGCTAAATTTTCTCAAAGAACAGTAAGATAATAGTCGAGAGATCCACGTTACGCGTAACGTTAAGACTTGCCTTACGTAGTCCCTGAGTACGTCAGAGAGAGGGGGAGGGGATTAGGGAGCGAAAGAGCTCTTTATATAAAATATATTTAAATAAAAAGGCGAAACTATGTTGTCTATTTTCGATCGCAAAAGCGGAGTGCGTCAGCGGGGCGCTATCGGCGGTACCGTCGCGTGGGCATGCGCGGGCGCAAGCGGGATGGCGCACCTGGCGTCCGGCGCCTGGGGCCCGGCGAGTGCGTGCGCATCCAGCCGCGCGGGGAACGCGCGGTAGTAAGCGGCGCGGTGCGGTAGTCGCTCGGCAGGCGCGCCCACCTCCAACTCCGCGCCCACTGGGCTGCCCGCCCCCGCCCCCGCCCCGGCCCCCGCGCCCGCCCACACGCTGTACCCGCGTGTCGCCATTCCCGCTTCGCCTAGCCGCCGTCTGTAACCATACTCCGGTTACACCATCCCAAATGACTACTTATTAAGTAACCAAATAAATACCATCAAATATTACACAGTATTTAATTAGCAACGGTAAATTAATACATTCTAAGTACGTATTCGTTATATTAAATTGTATTGAATACGTAGACAAGTTTAAGACTTACCAAAGGCGTTAAAATCGTAATTAGTCATTCTATTCAATTTTTATAAATGTAATATACAAAAAGAATATTTTAAAACATGAATGAATTGAATGTTACAATTTGAAAGGCGATTATTCCTGAATTTCCTTTATTTCCTTATAACAGGAGTTGTATGGTGGAGTTAAAATCGAATGTCTGTAATTAAAATATAGAAACTATGGTGAAGTGGCACATGTGCGTGACCCGTGTAGAATGTGACTTTTGCTAGTCTTTAAAGACTAGAACAGTGTAATTGGAAACAGTATTTTGAAATTCAACAATATACATTTTTTTGTTTAGTATGCTATTTTTGAAGCTAGCGAACTAAATGGTCATCTTATTCGAAAAGTAACGTCAAATATTAATGGTCTTTCAAACGTAATACAGTGAGTTAGTTAAAATTATTACATGCTTCGTATTGTAGCTGTTAATACACCAGCGAATGTGAAATGCATGTTAAATTATTAATGTTTCTTCTTATTTCAGTTAATCCATTCACACAACATAACAATAATTATATATTGATTGAGAAATCTATTCCGATTCATGACAAATCTCATATTATAGTTGTAAACTTGTAGTTTCTTCTTCTTGGTTGGTTACAGACATTTATTATAAGTCACACTCAATGAGATGTATAGTATTAGCAAAAATTAAATGCGTCTTTGAAGTTCGTACGCGTCATTGCACAGAACACAGTTCTAAGGTTCACTGACAGTGGAAAAGGGAGTGTTGCCCTCTCGCTCGGTCGCAAGTCATCCTGTTCGTTAGACACACATTAAAGTGTAATAAAATGTGCTGGGCCTACGCAAAATCACAAAACTATCTTCACTCGAAGTGCATTTAAATTTTGTGCGTACTGCATAGTATGTAAGATAAAAACGGCCCTCATTAATTAATAATAAAAATAAAACACCAGAATTTATTATTGGGAATGATTTTTTACCAGATGGATATATTGGTTCACAGATGAACTAGACCACAAGCTGTCAGTTTGACGTTTTATAATAGTTCCCGTGTGTTGTATTTTTCTCGATGTCTATGGGATGAAAGGTGCATTATGAATATTATTAAGTAATATATATTTATTTAAAGTGACGCGGTCTAAATATATATACATCCCTTTCATAAATCGAAATAGGTCTCTCAAAATGTAATATGAATTTCATACTAACCTGACAGTTTTAATTCGATGTTCAAACACTTGCAAGTTGATGTCATATTCGCCCCAATTACCAATTATCTTATTGTCTATTAGCGAAGCGAACATTTGCGTTTCTAGAAAACGCGAAAGAAACGGTCTGTGACGTTGCGGCTGGTCAGATAAAAATGACGCCTTGTCAAAATTCACCATAGATTCTCGGGCCGATAACCAAGAGTCACGATCCTATGAAATATGAATTTACAAATGAAAAAAAAATAAGTCATATAATTTTTAGGCCTTATGAATATGTTTATGAAAAGAAGAAATACACTGGTAAGAGAAAAAAGCAGATGATACCATAGACTAATAATGACTTGGTCCTATCACTTTTAACCTAAGACTACATAATATAGGCTTTCTGCGTATTTCGGGGATCCAAGGTTTTTTCTGTTATAATAGAACTATAATAATAGAACAACATAATATCGATGTCCGAAAAAAACTGTTGCAACTGAAAATCTCAAATCGTCATCACAATCATCAAACACTGTACGTCAGTGTAACGCACTACATACACGTGATCGTGCACATACGAGTATTCATATTATTTAAATAAAGTGCATTAAACTAATTTACATAGAGATATATAGACAGATGACTAATTTTAGATAAAAACTATATTAGTGGTTATACAATAATATTTTACGACTAACCTGATCAGGCATGATAACAAAGTTTTCATACATCAGAAACATATGTACAAATCTATTAAGGAATGTTTCCCTGATCGCGATGTTGAGACGTATATCTTCATTGTACTGTTCTTCGTCATTCATTATTTTCTTTTTGGTTGCTGGCATCACTGTTTCAGCGTCTACGTCGTCTATATTTACACCTATAAGAAATAAGTTCTAGATTATTCTTTTATTTTTGACACTTGATATATTTTGTACCAGATCCTAAAATTCACTACACAGGTGAACTTTTTAAACCAAGTCCAAATCCGAAACTACAAGATACAGCGAAAAATATATAAAGGAGGCCGGAGGCCGATTTCGACGAAGACTAAAGCTATATCATTAGATTTTTGAAAAATCAACTACCCAAGTCATGAATCAATCTGGGTGATTGAAAAAAGAACTCAAACAGTATTATTACACCAACCCATAGTGTAGCGTGTAAGGATCTACTTCTGTAAACGAATGTTAAACGTCAAACGAAAGGATTGCTTGTTAATAAACAGATTAGTCTCCTATACTAATATTATGAAGAGGAAAGATTTGTACTTTATTGTGTTTGTAATGAATAAACTCAAAAACTACTGGGCCTATTCCAAAAATTCTTTTACCATTAGAATGCTACGTTATCCCAGATAGAGTATAAGGCCGTATTTATTACAAGGTGTTAAAAAATTTGTGTACGAGTGTATCCAGGGATGGTTCATATATTTTTTTAAAATATTTATTCAACAAAACATACATAATTTTTACATATCTACACCTTAAAACCCAAAAGGTTTGACGAAGATGCTAAAAGTTCGCGCTTTAAGTACAATGAATCAATATGAGGTAGTTAGAAATATTATAATCTATATAATCCATTTCAAAACATTAATATACGACCTTGTACACTCTCTATATGCATAATTAGATCCGGTAGGTGGTACTATTATTTATTTACGTTTATGCCTTGGCAGCTAGGCCTTTAAGCCAGATTTTAGTTTGGAATATAGTTTCTTCATTTCCTTAAGTCTATATGTGTAGCACAACTGAACTGTAGGTAATCAGCTAGTGCCATTTAACGGAGTTCTTGTAACAACTCAAAAGGCCACATCTAGCTATACAGTTCACATTTCAAAACACATAATTACTACTCAAAAACTATCAATATCCTACAACTATTGCTAATTTTAGAGTAATTTTACACATTTTTAGAAAATAAAACTGCTCAGCACAACGTCTCCTTTGAGTTTCCGCCAAAAACTCCTAGGTGGTACTAGAATTTGATTTGTTCAGGGTAGGACAACGTTTGCCGGAACCTCTAGTTAAGTATAAAATTCTTGTTTGTGTGTATGTCACTGAATTCCTCCAAAGCGGTTGTACCGACTTTGATAAAAAAAATTGTGTGTGTTCAAATAGGTCTCGGGATGATTTAGTGTAGATTAGATTCACAATTGGGGAATCTACCGGGTATAGATGGCGTTGCAATCAGGTTCTACTTTTGTTTACGGCAGAACAACGCCTGCTAGGTCCGTTTGTCTACATGCATAAAGTACTACTGTAAATATTATTCTAAGGAAAAACGATGTATACCTGTTCGTTTGACGATGTCGACGATCCTCTGCAAGGCGTCCAGCCTTAAAGGCGCGCGCCTCGTCGGGGAGGCGGGCGGCGATGCATTCAACGGCCGGCTCTCTTCCCACTCCAATACGTCGTGGAACGAGTGCTTACGGCGCAAACCACCTATTATACATACATACATAACTTCACGCCAGGTCCCTTGCGGGGTAGGCGCGAACAACAGAGCGCCATACAGGCTTATTCTTACACACCTCACTTGCTTCTTTGACATTCATAGCTCTTGTCATGCACGCTCGTCTGTTCTTAAGGCACCTGACATCAGCTTCTGCTAGTACACGATCATTTTGATCATGGAAGGTGTGTCGTGGCCTTCCGCGACTTCTGCATCCATCCACTTTTGCATTGTATATCTGTTTAGTCATTCTTTCATCACCTATTATAAAACTCTTATAATCCGCGCGCAGAAGGTTTGCTGATAATTACTTACTATTATTAATGATAAATTAAAATAATAAATTTATTGCAACAACTATTTATGTAACCTGTTTTGTCAACCCTACTGACCACCGACGCGTGACATCATGAGGCTATGGGCAAACCTTCTGCGCACGATTATTACCTATAATATCTATAATCAGAGCCGTCTTAACCATAACTTTTCTCCCTTTATTTGCTTAGAGTTCTCTTGGACTGGCAAAAATTTTAATAAGTGAGAACATGAAACTAGTTTAAAATTATATTCCATTTAACTGTGCAGATTATAAAGATCATTATTAAATAAAATATCGACATTAGGTTAGTTACAGATAAGAGATGTATTACATCCACAGAAGTATTTGTAATAATAACTTACTTGATGGCAATGTGCAACTACTGGTCATATTCTCATTCATATGTTTATAAGAAGCCCCATTCATTGGCACACTTAGTTTAGTCGGTTCAGTTTCTGGTCTTTGAATCTGAAAATTTAAATTTCCATGCATTATAATAGGTCTGTTCAAACTCAATTCTAAACCACCATCAAAGTAACAGTTGCTTGTGCAGTAAAGTTTTTCGACCAAAAAATTGTAAGGTACGTGCATTTTGTTGTTTCGTTTAGTTTGAACTTGCCTTGGAAAAACACATTATTCAAGAAAAGAAGAATCAAGTTTGCGGGGCTATTTTCTGTCAAAATATTTTATGTTACATGGACCTTTACAAGTTAGATTTGTAAACTCTCCCAAAATAATTGTCTTACTACATAAAGGAAATGGCGTGTGTTGGGCCAAAAATATGTAGTGTTAAGATATGACTTAAAAAGCGTTGTATTTTTCTACTAAGATATGCCCGCGACTTCGTCCATGCATGACTTAAATTCCGGCGCGATTCCCGGAACACAAAAAATCGCAGCATTTAAAAAATAATGTAAGTTATAATTTTAGGAGAAACTTGGTCGGAATAAGCTAATTTTTATACATCCAACAACTTAAATCCGCTCCCGGAAAAATTACTGTGGGATTCACGTGATAAAAATATAACACATTTTGATAAATTAAATTTGCTGGCGATCAGTGAAAAAATCACATTGAAATTTGTTTTTTTACCTGGCAATTTTAAGTCATATGCAGAAAAACTCCCGCGGGAGTCCCAGGATAAAAAGTAGCCCAGAATTTAAGTCTAAGCTGTCGATGAACGAAAATCGCAACAAAACCGTCCTGGTAGTTTTTAGGTGAATAACGAACAAACACACAAGAAATAAAAAAGCATCATGTTCTCCATCGTTTATATAGATTATTCCAGTTGATTTCCTTTAATAGCTTCAATGTACAGACACGACATGTTAGAATTTTATAATATTATAGATTACATAATAGAAAACAAACACTAAATTCTATCTGGAAGGCGAGACATCTTAAAAACATATTTTTACAAATAAAACAAGTTTTCGATTAACATAGTCGATTTATGTGAATTAAAATTAATTCAACAATGAATAATGTGAAAACACGCCACACGATTAATTCATTCAAAATAACCAAAAACCACTATAAAAAATATCAACGTAATAAAAAGAAATCTTAAAATGACTCATCTTTTTACAATCTGGGCCCAAGAATGTATGAAAGTGTCTCCTTTGAGTTTTTTTATTTGTCCATTACTGCCTAGAATATACATCAATGTTCATGAAAACATATGGGTAGACAGCCAATATAATAATAAAAAAAGATTATACCTGATGCTTATCTAAAAGATGATTCAGTTCCTCAATGAAATTCGTCCGATGTGGAAATATTGGTAATTCTTCAGGTAATTGTATGTCCGGTTTGTCAATATCAACCAAACAAAGTGCCGCTTCAGAACCGAGAGCAATATTTCTAGGCCCATTTGAGGCCATATTCACACCCACACTGTCCGCGTGAAGACCTTTTAATTATAAAATAAGGCACAACTATTAAAAACTTATCGGTATTCACTTTCATCTTAACAATATGATCTGAGAACAATCTTTAGTTATTTAAATAAGAATTTATATGTATATTTACATATAGTGTGTATGTATTTTAGCAGTAACGTCATATACAGTCTAAGTGGATGAAGAAGGTAGTTCTTAATGGCTAGCACAATGCTCAACTTTTCCAATTTTGAGGGCATACTCTTTTCTCTTTCTTATTTACGTCCTCTGTAGCTGAGCGGTCTAAGTCTTAGTCGGCTGAACTCGTTGGAACGGCTCCGGGTTCGATTCCTAGCATTAGGTAATTTTCTGTTATTTATTATGGTCTGGGTATCTGGGATCGGCTTCTGAGTAATGTATATCACGCATAACACATGCATAACTTGCTTAGCTTGGGGATATACACTGTGTGTATATGTGTGTGTATGTGGATAAGTTGTTTGTTTATACATTAAGTTTTTGCTTCAAAATACTTTTTTCCTAGGTTTTGGGACTATCCGTAGCCGCATTGCCGCTATCGTCCAGCCAATGCAGTATTATTTTGTGAGTGACAATAGGTTGATTTTTTATCCTTTTGTCGATAAATACTTCAGTTTTCTGCATGTTATTACATTCCTTATTTTTTTTATAAACTCAATGCTTTGCTTATGCAGACTCTAGACTCATAATCATAGAAACTTTTAATTCCTTCAAAACATAAAATAATACTTTTATCCATGTCTAATGAACAATCAAACCTACATCAAATTTTCTTGATTTTTAGTTACAGTGTTTCAAATGGTCATACTTCTGTGTGTACTAATATTAACATTGAAACTTAATAACTGTCACTAAAAATACGTAATTAAGTCTTTAACTTAAAAAACAAATATTACCCATGACGAACGGAACAGGCGCGTCGAGGAAGTGGTACAATGGCGCCGGCAGGATAGGAACATAGACATGCGCCCATGTGAAAGGGATCAGCAACGCCACTATACATTCTGATACCAACATCAGTTTATTGTAATCTGTAATTAAATGTACTAAAAATATAAAACAATACCACTTGTTTATCTCTAGACTTAACAAATGAAACTTATGCCAATTATAATAGCACGAAATAAAAATACTAGGAATATCAATCTTTCAGTGAAAATATATTATAGTTGATAACACTCTTAAATCTCACATTTGCCTATTTAATACAAGAAGTGTATTGGAACGAAGTTCGCGCGTTGCGAAAAGGGGTACCGCTGGACGGAAAAAATTAAGACCCAAATTTGTAACGACAATTTTTACTATAGTTGTAAGCCGTGCGGCGTGCGCGTGTTTTTCTGTTTGTCTATCTCTCTCTCTCTCTCTCATTATTACTAAAATTGAGCCTACTGATTAAGTTTATATGTAGTTAACATGCTTAAGGCTGGTTTCTAGCTATATCAGGGTACTGCATGTCAACTAGTTTACAGCAACTTTTTTTCATAATATGGCAATATTTACATATCATATTGTGTCCAATCACTTTCATTCTGTGAGTTCATATCATTATTACTACCTAGACCATTATAATGCATATTAATTTTTTCACTTACCACTGGATCTAAGTAACACCTGATGCTCCAAAAGGACACAAGTGAATAATTGAACCACACATTCAACTCCTAATAATGAAAACATAACACGAAGTGGATAATCTAGCAATGGTAACTCATCTGGCGAATTTGGCATTCTTATAACCTTAAAAGGGAAATTATTTATTTGTAAACACAATAATTAAAATTAGTGCACACACAAACATACTCATCTACTCGCCCATTTCGTACTTTATACGCGATATTTCGTATGTTTTAAACTACCACCCATGTGTTATATTACCTTAAGTGCAAAGGTATAAAGAATTTTTACTATTTTAAAAGGACACGCAAATAAGAAAGACAACCTGGTTTTGGTCTTATTTGGTACTAGAGTTTTCCCCGCGGTTACGCCGCGTGAAAACAACCCCTGTTTTTAATAGCTATCTGTTACGTATGTACCAATTTAACTAGATGTTTTACTGTCTACTGCAAAACAATAGCTTAAGTCCTTTTTTAAGTGATGGGGTACTTTATATTCTATTTATATTTAAAGTGGGTATTATACAGAAAATTTAACTGTTTTGGATCTGATTGATAAAACAATATAATTTGGGGCCTATTTTTATCTTATTAGGACTTGCTTGGTATGACAGTTTCTATATTTACTAGACATTCTTAATAGAATAGATTTAGTTATGCATCTATGCCTTTAGTAACATTACTTATCTCAGGTTTTTATGGGAATCTTCGGAATTCATGTATTTGGAAAATACCCTACAATTTTAAATACAGGCCAAAAAACTGGAATCTATGTTAATCATCAAACGTCGACGAAATCGCGGACAAATCCTAGTCATTAAATAATAAATTAATGCCGTATATGCTACATAATTCTTATAATTTAACTGTATTGTAAAAAATTCAAAGGGGACCCCGTTGAGAAGTTTGTGTCACTTTTATTGATATAAATTGATGATTTACTATATATACATTTTCATTATGAATATAATCCATGTAAATACATAACATTTTTAAAAATTAATAATCTCTTTAAGATTCACCCTGTCAAAAGACAATTGAGCATTTCTTCTATAATCATATATTAACAAATAAACAAGCCACCCTAAAGCTTTACATTTATCTTTCTTACAATATTCTAAGGATTTTTTATATCATAGAAAGTACTTACAACAGGAACAGGATCAAGATGAGGTTCTGATGGAGGAACATAAAGGCGCAAAGCTTGTCCTGGCAAAGGCACTGGGACCTCATACAAAAGATTATAGACATAGGATTCAGGGCTAAGTCCAGGACCTGGTTGCCTTGGCAAGGACCTGAAAATTATTTAAGAGATTCATTTCTTAATAATAATAAATGAACACATGAACATGAAACACATTGTAACTTACCAGAGGAAGAACTGTTTTATATTTAGTTACTTACATAGTATGTTCCCATTTAAGGTTAATAATAAAATTTGTTATGTACCCTCTCATTTCTAAATGGTACAATCCAACCATTTCCTTAATGGAATATTTTACTTATTCTGTGATCAGCACTTTTGTATTATAGTTTTCTATAATTTACCATAATTATATGTGACGATTTTAATTTCTAATAGGATGTGGTAATTATGTACATTATATCTTAAAATCTCTCAATTAAATACAGACAGTATTCACTACCTTTTATTTTCATGTTGGCAGAAGCTATAGATTCTTCCTCTGTCTGATTTATTTTATTAAAACTTTAAATATTATGTTTTATATAATATCTTATGTAAAATATTATCTAAAATTTCCAAACAATAATGTAACAAATCCTAGTTATTCATAACCTTTTTAATTAAAATTATTTATCAAAGTCTGCTTTATGCCAATTTGCTTAAGTTTCCTGTACAGTAAAATTGTTGGAGGGATGGCGAAGTGTTCTAAAAATATTTGTGTAGAGCATTGTCTGAAATGTATTTAAGTCATAAGGTTCTCTGATTATAAGTAGAGTGACCAGTTGCTATTCTTTTATTAACACAAACCCTTCTGGAGTTGTTGCAAGTGTTATTACACTTGTCTTGGTTTTGGGGCCTATCCTGGATAAGCCAACCTCAGTAAATAATAACAGGTTGATTTGTGAACTCTGTGCTTGCCTATCTGCTGAACCCTTGCAGTATATTTTTTTTGTCAATTGATAGTGCGATTGCAGCACCATCTCTGTTGCTAATCTACCCCACCGCACACAACATCATTTATCAGGATAAAAAGTATCCTAAGTTGCAACCCGGAATATAAGCTACCTCTGGGCTAAGTTTTATTTCAATTAGTTCAGTAGTTATCGCATGATGCTCTGGCAAATAGACAGAAGAGAATAAAAGTGCATTTTTGAAATCTCCTGGTCTGAATTTTCACCTCATTTTTTAAATGCAATGTACAAATTAAAAACATTTACCGATTTATTATATTATAGAATAATAGTCTCTAACACTCTCTGAGTGTGAAATATACTTTCAATTTCAATGGATGCTCTGACTGACATACACTGGACAAATATATAGAATTCTGGTATTCCCAAACTTACCTAAATAAATTTTCTAAAAACAACTGTGCTACCCTGACAAAGGGATATTGACATATGAGAGCTATACTTTTGGCTACATATAGTTTATCTTTGGCAATGTCATAATATGTCAGTGCAGCACCTGTATGAGGAGTGAGTTTGAAGGACCTGGGCAAGGATCTAGAACTCTCTTTCCCAGACACTTTTCTGTGCCCTGGTGGTGTCTGTCCACTAGACAATTCTGTAATATACATTGCCTGCAAAACAGATGAATTAAAAAGTTATACAAAATATAAATATTTATTAGATTATATTGTAGTAATTTATATTTTAAAATAGACTAAGGTCTGTATCATTATATCCAAATTACTTTAATAATGTTTGTCTTATTTTATTCTTATTGTTATTTTAACGGTTTATAGCGAATTTAATTCAAAAATAGATTCATATTCAAGTCATGTAGAGGGAACATACAAATTAAAAAACATATAAGCAGTCAGTTTCAGATTCATATAATATTAAGTATGAATACTATTAATTTTATATTTCCCCTTCAATCAGTTATTATGTTAAATAATATATTTTATATAAACATTATGATGTCAAATTGTTTACAATAAGAATATAACTTCAAGATTGTATTAGATGAATATTTATTTATATCTTAATCCAGAAGATCCAATTTACTTTGAAACATGCTCAAATGATTAAGGTAATTGTGATCACAAAATTCACCTGCAGGGTGTGCATTGCACTGCATATATTCCGATTCCTGACTTCTTCATAAAAAATAAGACTAAATCCATAGTATCTCGATGCATTTTCTCTGGTTACCACAAAACTATGAAATTTAGGTTCTAAAGAATGTTTCTGTGTTCTAAATTGTAGACCAGCTGGTAGACAAAGCTACAATCAAGAAAATTAATTAATTAAAAAATATGCTAAATAGTTTTTAAAATAAATGACAAAGGAAAATAGTAGTAAAATATACTTGCCATGCATACAGCATGTTCGTCAAAAGGATTGCTTTGAATATTATCAGGATAGTGAGCTAAAACCTTCCCTTTATACGATCGATCGAGGGGAGAGACGTGCAAATTGTCACCTAAAAAAGGAACACATTTAGATATTGTAAAATTAGCAAGTGGTGCATTACAAACATAAACTTACCACAAAGTCTGTCTGGTTCTAATCCAGAGTCAAAATCCAATCCACATATTGCAAAGTAATCCGCAAATCGACATCCAACAGAGAGATCAGAGACAGACATATTTCTATCGACCCGTTATTTACTATTTGTAACTTTCTCTTCCAATCACTATTTCAAGGTTTTGCCTGAGCATTGTAAAATATTATCCAGCTTTTCTAAAAACGTTTACTAGATAATCACATGGTTTAAGTTACGCAGTCGTATAATAAATTAATGTTAATAAGACAAATTAATATACTTTGTAAACGTAAAAACACTACGCCATCACCACTCAGTACAGCAGGCAGTCAGCTGTCGTCTGTTCTGTCAGTTTGTCTGTCAAATGTCAGTCTGATAGAATTCAGTCAGTTGTTGTTGTTTATTTATTCGCAACAGGGGCAGGCAAAAGAATCTTAGTTCATACAGCCAATTCTGATGTGTTTATTATGTCTTAGTAGTCTTCGTATAGAGCGCAGTATATTGCAGGCTACACTACAACCGACGCCATTCAATAGAGTTCTTGTGAAAACTCGAAAGGCCACATCTGACTATACAGCTCACATTTCTCTCAAAAACACATAATTCCTACTCAAAAACTATCAATATCCTGCAACTATACTGTTATTGTTGTGTATCTGTGGAGACTCAGGTCCCGCGCTTTTTTAAATAAGTAAATCAGTACGAATACAACTAGTGTAGTTTTATGATTCCGCATACATAATATTGGCCACGAAATAGTCAAAATTAATCAAAATGACTTCATTTGGCATTATTTCAACATTTGATCACACGCTGCAGAGTTGGAATACATTTAAATGTCGGCTAACTCAATGGTTTATAGCAAATGATATTAATGTTAAAACCGATGCGGAAGGTTCTAAACGACGTGCAATATTGTTAAGCGCACTCTCTGATGGTTCTTACAAGTTAGCCTCGGATTTAGCTGTACCGAAGGACTTACAGGAAGTGGCATATGAAACAATTTTAAAGTTGCTTGATGACCACTTCACGCCTAAGCGCTACGGGTTCACAGAGCGGTACAACTTTTACGCGGCAGTGCAGCAGCCGGGTGAAACTCACACTCAGTGGGCGGCTAGACTGCGCGGGCTCGCAGCCCATTGCAATTTTGGGAATGTAGAAGAAGCATTACGTGATAAGTTTGTAATGGGTATTATGTCCGGGCCAGAACGTGAAAAATTATTTTCACAAGACATCAAAGAGCTTACTTTGTCAAAGGCAATCGATCTCGCTGAAAGTGTGCGATCTGCGAGGACTGCTGCAGCAGTAGCAGCTCCAGTGAGCCAACAGGATATCTTCAAAATTATTAATAATCAAAAGTCTGCGGTAGTTTGCGCAGTATGCGGGCGAAAAAATCATAGTACTACGGAATGTCGGTTTTCTAAATATACTTGTAAAAAGTGCAAAACAAAGGGTCATCTCCAAAAAATGTGTAAAAATGTAAACTTCGTCACGGCCGGGGATTCGAGTGAGAATAATGATGATGGTAAGTGTTTCAATATTAAAACAATACGCGGAGAACCAATGACTGAATGGATTATAGTAAACGGATTACGTTTACAGTTTGAAATTGACAGCGGTGCTTCTGTTAGTGTGATAAGTGATTTTACATATAAGAAATATTTTAATAAAATTCCTCTTTCATCACAGACTAAAGGCCCCTTATATTCTTATTCGGGCGCAGGCTTAGATTGCATAGGGGTTGTTACGCTGCCTGTTACTTACAATGGCATATCACACGAAATTAAGTTTCATGTTATTAGTAGGGGCGGTCCGCCACTTCTTGGTAGAGATTTTTTGTCTCTTTTAAAATTACAGTTGTCTTCTGTTAGTTTTATTAACTTTCAAAACGACATTTTAAGTCAATTCCAATTGCTGTATCCCAATCTATTTCAGATAATTTAGGTTGTTTTAACAAGTATGAAGTCAAACTTGAAACTAAGGAGGGGTCAAAGCCGATATTTTTTAAGGCGAAGCCAGTAGCATTTGCCTTACGAGAAAAGGTAAGTATGGAGATTGACAGGTTGGTCAATTTAGGGGTACTGGTCCCAGTAGAGCACTCTGAGTACGCATCTCCAGTTGTTCCGATATTGAAACGAGACGGATCTGTTCGTTTGTGCGCTGATTTCTCTGTAACAATAAATAAGCAACTGGTAGTCGAACATTATCCATTACCAACTGTTCACGAGTTGTTCTCTAAGTTACATGGCGGCCAGCAGTATTCCAAGCTTGATTTATCTATGGCCTACAATCAACTTAAGTTAGACTATGCTTCTCAAGATCTGACCTGTATCAATACACATCGCGGATTGTTTAAATATACTCGTCTTGTTTTTGGGTTAACCAATGCACCAGCTATTTTTCAATGAACAATGGAAAGGTTGTTAACTGGTATAGATGGTGTGCTATGTTTATTAGATGACGTTTTGATAACTGCTGAAAATAGGGAATCCCATTTTAAAAAATTGAATTTGGTTCTGCAACGTTTGCAAGACACAGGATTAACTTTACAAAAAAGTAAATGTGAATTTTTCAAAGATCAAATAAATTATTTGGGTTATGTGATAGATAAATCAGGACTTAAAAAATCCCCTGAAAAAGTAAAAGCTATAATGGATGCACCGCTACCTCGTAATGTAAACCAGTTACAATCATTTTTAGGATTAGTACATTATTACAGGAATTTTGTTGCAAATGCGTCGAGCATTCTTACTCCTTTATTTGATCTTTTAAAAAAGGGTACAAAATGGCAATGGCATGATGAGCACAATAAAGCTTTTGTAAGTATTAAAGAGATGCTTTCATCAGAACAAATCTTGGCACACTTTAACCCAAATGCAAAAATTATTCTTACCGTTGATGCTTCTCCTACCGGTTTAGGCGCAATTCTATCTCAGATAGAAGGAAATGGCCCTGAGAGACCTATTTCATTTGCGTCACGTACGCTTAATGCAGCAGAGAAACGTTATTCTCAGATCCAAAAAGAAGCTACAGCTATCATATTTGGTGTTCGTCTATTTCACCAATATCTTTATGGCCGTTCAATTCCATTTATTTTACGCACAGATCATAAGCCTCTTATATCAATATTTGGTCGTTTTAAAGGAATTCCGGAAGTTTCTGCAAATCGCCTTCAAAGGTACCGCTATTTTCTTGAATGCATATAATTATACAATTGAATATATTCGGGGTAAAGTTAATAGTTATAGTTAGTTAATAGTGCAGATTTTTTATCTCGAGCTAGTTTAATTGAATCATCATCAGACTTAAGTTCCGATTCTTCCTATAATACAAATCAATTTCTCGATGTTGGTGAAGTTGCAGATTGTGCAACTTACATCAATTTTGTAGTAGATGGTGGGTTACCTGTCACCTTGAAAATTTTACAAGAGGAAACGAGACAGGATACTGTCTTAACTAAAGTAATAGGGTTTGTTCTTAACGGCTGGCCAAATAAGGTGACAGATTTAAACCTTAAATCATATCATTTATGCAAAACGCAACTTTCTTTAGAAGATGGCTGCCTAATGAGAGGGCATAAAATAGTTTTACCTGAGAATTTAGGTTAAAAATTTTGAATGAATTGCATAATTCTCATCTGAGTATAGTGAAAACTAAGGCAGAAGCACGTTCTAGGTTTTGGTTTCCCGGTATAGACAAGGTTTTAGAAAATATGATTGGTTCATGCAATGTTTGTTTGCAACTAAGGTCTAGTCCTTCCAGTGCACCACTTGCTCCGTGGCCTTTCCCATCTGGTCCATTTATCCGTATTCATTTAGACTTTTTGGGTCCAGTAAATGGTCAAACATATTTAGTTATTGTTGACGCTTTTAGGAAGTGGGTGGAGGTTTATGAAATGTTTACTTCTGCTACTACCACGACTGTGTTAGATAAGTTACATGATTTTATTGCTCGTTTTGGTTTACCGGAGACTATAGTGTCTGATAATGGTACAGCTTTTACGTCATCCGAATTCAATCAATTTTGTATTTTAAACGGAATTTTTCAAGTTACTTCTCCAGCATATTGTCCATCTAGCAATGGGCAGGCAGAAAGTTTTGTAAAGATAGTTAAGAAAGGAATTAAAACTAGCATTCTTTCTGCTAAAGATACAGCGGAAAAAGGATTAGGCTGCAGAAATATCTTTTTGACTATAGGAATTCTGTTCATTCAGTCACTGGGTTTTCGCCAGCACAATTGGTTTTTCGCCGAAAGTTAAGATCACGATTGGATTTATTAAATAAATATTTATTGGTATCGCCAGTCTCACACGAATCCCTGGCAAACAAAGTAAAGTGTAAACAGTCTTTGCAGTGTAAGAATTATAAAGGAAGTAACCGTCAAATTTTCGAACTTGATGATAAAGTGTTATATAAAAGATATATTGGAAATAATAAATTTAAATGGTTACAAGGATCGATTGTAAAAAAACTAGGAAAAGTTACATATCTTGTTAAGGACATTAATACTACGAATATTATGAAGAAACATAAAAATCAGTTAATTAAAGACAGGAGTAGTTTCTCAAGCACAGACAGACTTCGTTCATACGAGTTGATTGATGATATTAACAGCGTTATAAGAGACAGAATGCGTTTTTAGATCGATTTCTCAATTATTTTTACAGTAGTTATACACACTTTATTGCGGTGAAAAAAATATATGTCAATCTTGATCATATTTCTGACGTAAACTTTGTACTCGGAACGCATTTGCGATAAATTTTCTCGATAGAAAATAATTGCAAAGTAACCTCTAAACGAGTTATTCAATCTTCGTTATTGTTATTACTGTTAATCGTACATCGATCAAATAAATAACAGTAACATATCATATTATAACAAATACAATTATAGAGTTTTATTCGGTTACTTAACTTAATTTGGAAGTAATTAATTATTTTATTAAAAATGACTGCAAAAATCCCGCCTGCCGGTCCCAATGTATGGAATTTGTTAGATCGCTTTAGAGCGTCGGCTAATATGGACGCGCTGCTCTTCTCCACGACCGCCATTGAAAAATAATTTTAAATAAACGAAGGAGTAATAATAACAAGAATTTTGAAACGGTCGCGCTATACTTATTTGGCTTATACGGTAGAGGTCTGGTCTAAATCACTAGCTGTGTGGGTTCGAACCCTACCAGTTTCACTTGATCCAGAAGATTTTTTTTTATAAGAAAGTTGATAAAATGCTCTTTTTCTCTTCCTAAATAATTTTATAAAATGCCATAAAAATACTTTTCAAAATTTTTATATTTCATTTCATTTGGACTTTTATGCTATTGACAATAAAATTTTTACCTTACCGGTAACATTAAAATTCTAAAGCGCCATCTATGTTTCTCAATAGAAATGACGTAGACACATGGATAGTTAGAAATATGAAGTTTCGTTGTTCAAGTTGAGTGCTCGCTCCATTTTCCTTTTCTAACAATTTTTTTTATTTAGCCCTATTATGTTTTTAACACGCTTTTATTAGCTTCACCTGTATGTATGTATGTATGTTTGTAACCTTCCCCTTTGAGCTCGATTTTGTCCTACTTTTAACGATCAGATTTAATTCAAAGTTTGAACACCTGTCAAAGGTCGATGACAATGCAATAATATGGTACCATGGAGCTGATCTGATGATGGAGTCGGAAGGTGGCCATAAGAACTCCTGTACTAAACAAGATAAACGCGTCGTGTTTAGGCTCGTATGTTTATATCGCGTGCCAATGCAATAATATGGTACCATGGAGCTGATCTGATGATGGAGTCGGAAGGTGGCCATAGGAACTCCTGTACTAAACAAGATAGACCCGTCGTGTTTGGGCTCGTATGTTTATATCGCGTGACAATGCAATAATATGGTACCATGGAGCTGATCTGATGATGGAGTCGGAAGGTGGCTATAGGAACTCCTTTACTAAACAAGATAAACGCGTCGTGTTTGGGCTTGTTTTACTTGTCTTAGTTAGCACTCTGCTGCTACATGATATGCAGAATCTCAAAAGCTTATATTTAAAATTTAATTTAAAAAAACATTAACATTTAAAAAATAACAACTAAAAATGAAAAATAAATAATAGTTTAAAAAAAGGCGCTCTTTAAGATTTTAAAGAAGAAGAAAAAGCGCATTGAATACACCCCACGCTTTTTTTAAGACCCCATTCATCAGAAACCAAATTTATTAAATTTTATTTTCTGTTTTTTAGTTGGATTTTTTATGAAAGCGTGTTTTTTTTTAAACTATTATATATATCTATTATTATTTATTTTATAGTTCTTATCTATACAGATAAATAAAAGTGAAGTGCCTGTTTGAAATCTCAAAATAAAGTCTAATATAATCGGTCCAGGAGTTTCCGAAAATGCTATTTATAGAATTTTTGTCTGTCTGTCTGTGTGTCTGGATGTTCCGGCTAATCTCTGACACAGCTGGATCGATTTTGACGTAATTTTCATTGGCAGATAGCTGATGTTATAAGAAGTAACTTAGGCTACGTTTTTAGGGTTCCACGTAAAAAAATCCACAAGTATATTTGTCTCACTGTTTGTTATCCTTTTATGGAAAGACTATTGAACCGATTTGGCTGAAACTGAGTACATATGTTATGTTAATACCGAGGGTGGCCAAGAACTACTTTTTATCCCGAAAAATGAGATTTCCGAGATGAAAATATATTTAGCCGAACGGGTCTAAATGATCAAACGGCTGAATGGCCCAAATGGTCGAATTGACCGAAATTACTGAAATGGCTGGAATGGCCCAAATGACCGCAATCGCTAAAATGGCCGAAATATCTGAAATGGCCGAAATGGATGAAGTGGCCCAAATGACCGAAATGGCCCAAATGGCCGAAATGACTAAAATGACTCAAATGGCCGAAACAGCTGAATTGACTGAAAAGGCCGAAATGTGTGAAATGGCTGAAATGGCCCAAATGACCGAAATGTCTGGAATGGCCCAAATAACCGCAATGGCTGAAATGGCCCAAATTACCGAAATGGCTGAAATGGGCGAAATGACTGAAATGGCCCAAATGGCCGAAATAGCTGAATTGACTGAAAAGGCCGAAATGTGTGAAATGGCTGAAATGGCCCAAATGACCGAAATGTCTGGAATGGCCCAAATAACCGCAATGGCTGAAATGGCCCAAATTACCGAAATGGCTGAAATGGGCGAAATGACTGAAATGGCCCAAATGGCCGAAATAGCTGAATTGACTGAAAAGGTCGAAATGTGTGAAATGGCTGAAATGGCCCAAATGACCGAAATGTCTGGAATGGCCCAAATAACCGCAATGGCTGAAATGGTCCAAATGACCGAAATGACCAAAATGACCCAAATGACCGAAATGGCCCAAATGGCCGAAATAGCTGAATTGACTGAAAAGGCCGAAATGTGTGAAATGGCTGAAATGGCCCAAATGACCGAAATGACCAAAATGGCCTAAATGACCGAAATGGCTGAAATGGCCCAAATGGCCGAAATGGCTGAATTCACTGAAGTGGCTGAAATGGCTGAAATGGCCCTAATGTTTGAAATTACTGAAACTGCCGAAATGTCCGAAATGACCAAAATGGCCCAAATGATTGAAATGACTGAAATGTCCGAAGTTGCCTAAATGGCCAAGATGGCTGAAATGGCCCAAATGGCTGAAATGGCCGAAATGGCCCAAAGGGCTCAAATGGTTGAAATGACTGAAATGGCCAAAATGGCCTAAAAGGCCCAAATGGCCGAAATGACCGAAATGGCCTAAATTGCCAAAATGACCCAAATGGCTGAACTGGCCGAAATGGCTCAAATGGCTGAAATGACCGAAATGGCTGAAATGCCCGAAATGACCGAAATGGCCTAAATGACTGAAATGGCTCAAATGGCTGAAATAGCCAAAATGGCCGAAATGGCCCAAATTGCTGAACTGACCGAAATGGCCGAAATAACCGTAACGGCCTAAATGGCCAAAATGACTGAAATGGCCCAAATCGCTCAAATGACCGAAATGGCTGAAACGGCTGAAATTACTGAAATGGCTGAAATGGCCCTAATGACCGAAATAGCTGAAATTGCCCAAATCGCCGATATAGCTGAATTGACTGAAATGGCTAAAATGGCCGAAATGGTTCAAATGGCCCAAATGGTCGAAATGACGAATATGGCCGAAATGGCCCAAATGGCCGAAATGGCTGAAATGGCCCAAATGGTTGAAACGACTGAAATGGCTGAAATGGCCGAAATGGCCTAAATGACTGAAATGGCCCAAATGGCTGAAATGACCGAAATGGCCCAAATGCCCTAAATGAACGAAAAGGTTTAAATGGATAATATGACCGAAATGGCTAAAATGGCTGAAATGGCTGCAATGACTGAAATGGCTAAAATGGCCGAAATGGCTGAAATGAATGAAATGGCTGATAGGGCCCAAATGTCCCAAATGGCCGAAATTGCCGAAATCGCTGAAATGGTTGGAATGGCCCAAATGACCAAAATGGCTGAAATGACTACTGAAATGGCCGAATGGGTCTAAATGATCAAACGGCCGAATGGCCCAAATGGTTGAATTGAACGAAATCACTAAAAAGACCCAAATTTCTGAAATGACTGTAATGGCTGATATAGCCTAAATGGCTGAAATGGCCCAAATGGCAGAAATGGCTGCAATGACTAAAATGGTTGAAATGGCCCACGGGGCCGAAATGTCTGAAATGACTGAAATGGCCGAACGGGTCTAAATGATCAAACGGTTGAATGGCCCAAATGGTCGAATTGGCCGAAATGGCTGAAATGACTGAAATGGCCGAAATGGTCGGAATAGCTGAAATGGTCGAAATGGCTGAAATGACCAAAATGGCCAAATGGCCCAAATGACCGAAATGGCCAAAATGGCCGAAATGGCTGAAATGATTAAAATGGCTGAAATGGCCCAAATGGCCGAAATGGCCCAAATGCCCTAAATGAACGAAAAGGCTTAAATGGCTGAAATGACTGAAATGGCTGCAATGGCCCAAATGACCGAAATGGCTGCAATGACTGAAATGGCCCAAATGGCCGAAATGGCTGTAATGGTATAAATGACTAAAATGACTGATATGGCCCAAATGGCTGAAATGATTGAAATGGCCCAAATGGCCGAAATGGCCAAAAACACTAAAATGGTTGAAATGACTGAAATGGTCGAAATTTCTGAAATGACTGATATAGCCCAAATGGCCCTAATGGCCGAAATGGCCCAAATGGCTGAAATGGCTTTAATGGTCCAAATGGCTGAAATGGCTAAAATGACTGAAATAGCCCAAATTTCAGCAAATCGTTCCAGTAGTTGTTCCCTGAAAACGGAATAAACAGACAGACAGTTTCTTTTGTATTTATAATATTAATAGGGATAATAGGGAAGGGCTAATATGAATTCATTGTTATTCCATAATACAATGAAATAATTTTAATAAAATTTACCTATCTAAAAACTAATATCATTAAAATATTTTTACTGTATCAAATTTAGTTAGAAAAAGTGAAAAAAAGAACAAGTTTTATGGGGATCGAATCTTATACCTCCTCACTACCAGAGTATTAGAATACCATTAGGCTAAACATTCTTAGCGTTACATGTCGAATTTTCAATAAGTATTATCCATGTGAACTCCTCTCACTTTAGGATGTGAAACACCGATTTGAATTAGGGTGTTCACCTAAGACAGTGCTACGATAATTTTGAATAATAACCTATTAGTTATGACTGGTTTGGAAGATTGAAGTATAGATAGATAGATAGATAGATAACACTTTATTGCTCACCAAATATACAATTTCAAAATATACAATAACAATAATGACAAGGTAAAGACAAAAGGCGGCCTTATCGCTGAAAGCAATCTCTTCCAGGCAACCTAAATTAAGGAATAACTTAATCTAATCTGGCGATGTAGGTGGTGCAAATCATTAAATATCATGAATAAACATACTTAAACTACATAACTTATAAATAAAATAAACATACTTAAACTACTTTATAAATTAAATACATACATACGTATCATACATATATATTAAATAATCTATAATATTAGAATTAGGCATAGTTATTTAAAGAAAGAAGTAGAAGTATTATTATATTGTAAGTATAATATTGCAATACACGACGATAATTCAGTGACGAGTTACAGAATTAAAAAAGCGCTAAATAAGGTGTTAAGCGCTGAAAAATAATTTACGTAAAGAAAAAAAAATTAACACTGAAAGCGCTAATTTGGCAACACCGCAAGCCGCGCAAAGAAACTTCATTCGAATAAAAACTAAATAACAATATTATGTTATGTAAATGTAATTGCAGATAATCAATGCTGTTATTTTTGTATAACAGTAACAGGACTAACGATATTTAAAGTGACCTGTTATTACGCTATATCTATCTCTACCAAAACTTAGTAATAAATGTAGTTTAATAAGCATCCAGATCGTGTGACACGACCGTTTACCCAGTCAAAAATTTGATAGTAAGTTCCTCTTAATTTCTTAAGAGATGGCTACCGCCCATGGACATTTGCACAGATGCAAAGTTCGGCTCTAGGGAAGGAATAATATGAACTCATTGGTGTTCCATAGTACAATGAAATAATTTTAATAAAATTTACCTATCTAAAAAGTTCTTGGGAAAAAAAACGTAAAGTCTTAGAGGAGGATTTGAACCCTGTACCTCCTAGTTACCGTTGAGCATGGTAAGCCGTTGGGCTAAAGACGCTTAGGCAGTTGTGTCAACATTTCAATAGGAATTACGCATACAAACGGTCTATCTCACTTTAGGACAGTTTGTCTCGCTCTCGTGGGCTTTAGAATCAAATAAATTGAATCAAGTCGGCAAGGCGCGCGGTGCGCGTCGGTATGGTCAATTGCAATATTTCGCCACGGTCGAAGTTTTATTTGGCGCTGTTCCATCGAAGTAAATATCGGACGTGCGGATTTTATGAAATGCCGATTTGAATTAGGCGTACATAGCCTCTTAAAGTGCAGAGTGAATCAAATGTGACTGATACTAGGGGGGAAGAGAGAAATATGTTAGAGTGTTCTCAAAGTGTACCTGATACTCCTTTATCATCTGGGAGTACCAGTACTAGACAGTTACGTGACATTCCTACAATAGACTATAAGTCGTTACATAGAGGTATATTTAAGTTTATTTTATGTTTTTCTGCTATTTGTTAAAATAAGAGGGAGGTGTTGTGTATCTGTGGAGACTCAGGTCCCGCGCTTTTTTAAAAAATAAATCAGTACGAATATAACTAGTGTAGTTTTATGATTCCGCATACATAATAGTTATTATACATATATAATTATACTGTTCATTTTAGAGTAATTTTACACATTTTTAGAAAATAAAACTGCACAGCACAACGTCTCCTTTCAGTTTCCGCCAAAAACTCCCGAATTCAGACAGTCATTGACAGAATACTACTACTTTGGGCGCGTTCTACTCACTGAAGTATGAAACCTAGGTCTATGGTTCTACTCTACCTATCTCACAACATGACAACATCTAAAATGCTCCATCTGCCGTTCCACCAGGCGACCGCGATCGTTTTGGTCGTGGCGAAAACGTCAGTAATGACGTCAACATTTTCAATCACAAAACGCTCACAACGACCCATGTCAAGAAGTAGGTCGTTGCGAGCGTTCCGTGAGCGAAAATCATGATGGGCGTTTTGGTGCTCAGGTCCAGTCAAGATATCATCATACATCGTTTAATAGCTTTTTCACGTGACAACAAACCCGTATATAATGTACGTTTTGAAATATACCTTTTAAAAATTCTGGATTTTTATTTCAAAATAAAATTTAAAAAATCATATCCCTGGTTCAGTTGACCAAGTTCGATGATTTCTGCGCAGAACATAATATGGTGAGGCTGTATGGAATAAGTTCTTTTGCTTACGCTGTCAGCCACTTAAAAAATTAAGTGACACCTGTCGTTGTCCGCTACGATCAAGGTTACAGGTAGAACTTGACGGATTTTAGTGAAATTGATTTATGATTACAATTTACTAAGGGAGGGGCGTGAGGATAGATAGATAGCGTGCCTCTATAGGCGTTTATTTGAGATAAAATATTAATATAAAAATAAATCTACATAATTTGACGATTTAAATGACTTTTATAAGCTTGTGTTTAAGATAGTGAATGTATTAAAATTAGCCTATACACTTATCGAAGATAATTAAGGTAAGTTTTCCTTGTAGGAAAGTTCGTTAGCGTAAAAACCCTAAATAATTTCGGGCTGCCTTTTTTATACATGGATTTTTTTTCTATTAAAGGTACATGTTAAGACTTTTTGCTTATTTTTTTTTAGTAAAGTATAATAGCCCTCACTCAAATGATTATATTTGTTCCTTTTACAGTATGATTTTTAAAATTGATTCATTTTTAATTTTGAACAAAATAACCTTATGTCTTGCCCCAGGCCATATCTTATAAAACGACTTCAATTTCACCCTTAGGATGAATTATGTAATTGATCATTAAAATTATCACTCAACATTGAGGACTTAATAGTATTTTAATAAACAAAAAATGATTAATAATTACATATTTTATATACTATTTTAATTATAATATATAATGTGTAATGTTTTATCAAATTATATGTAGGTGAATCTGTTTTGAGTACTGATAGATTAACATATAATGACATTTATATTGTGTAAAGATTGTCGGATCAAAATCTCCTTATTAATATTGAGCTGTATAAAATGGCAATACACAGTCTCAATTGTTAGATAATTATAGTTGGCAGGGCATGTTTTAAAATACAAGGTTATTCCAATTACACTTATTAATAGCATTTTAAATAATTCAGGCATAAGCCTACTATAATGCAATATATCCAATATCCAACTGTTCAAGTACTAAAACCCTAATGTGTACACCTTAGGGTTTTGGTACTTGAACATTGACACCTCTCTTATATGCTTTCATTTGAAATATTAATAAAAACAACATTATATTGTTTCAGATGTTAAGGGGAAGAGTGAAACATTTATTGCATTGCACATTTTTCTTATCTTTTATTTTCTTTTTTCTTGTTTTCGCTGGAGCAATAAACTTAGATGATAAAGAAAAAGAGATTATTGATCCTTGGGAGGCATACGGTGTTTATGGTGCATTAATTTTATATGCCTTAAGGCTTTTTACATTACTTACAATTCCACAAGTCCTATGCAATTTTGCAGGGCTTACATTATTCAATGCATTTCCTGGTAAAGTGAAACTAAAAGGATCTCCATTGCTGGCACCATTTATTTGTATTAGAGTGGTCACAAGAGGTGATTTTCCAAAATTGGTCCGAGACAATGTAACAAGGAACATGAACATGTGTATTGATGTTGGAATGGAAAATTTTATGATTGAAGTGGTTACTGATAAAGTAATTAATCTCCATAAGCACAGAAGAGTAAGAGAAGTAGTTGTGCCATCAGAATACAAGACTAAAACTGGAGCTCTGTTCAAGTCGAGAGCATTGCAATACTGCCTCGAGGATGGTGTTAACATCTTAGCTAACACTGATTGGATTGTGCATTTAGACGAAGAGACACTATTGACGGATAATTCTGTAAGAGGTATACTTAATTTTGTAATGGATGGCCAGCATCAGTTGGGCCAAGGGCTCATTACATATGCGAATGAACATGTTGTCAATTGGCTAACAACCCTAGCAGATAGCTTTCGTGTTGCTGATGATATGGGGAAATTGAGATTGCAGTTTTATCTGTTTCATAAGCCTCTTTTCAGTTGGAAAGGCTCTTATGTAGTTACACAGGTAAGTTGAAAGATATTATTTATTTATATTTGTTATTAGAGTACTTATACTTTACATACATACATTTAAAGTGACTATTTTATTGCTTAGGAATTGAATTATAGTGTGATGTTTAATTGACAGTTTTTTTTTAATAAAAGGTTATCGATTATAATAATAATAAAATTGGATTAACTTATAGAAAAGATGGTAAAAATCGCTAACATTTTTTGAAGTTAAAACTAGTCTGTTAGTCTCAAGTTGATAAGGCAACTTTTTAACCAAATTTCATATTATACTCCTAAATTTATTTATTCCCATGACCTTAAAATAGGAAGAGATGTTTATGTTCATGAAAATCTAATAATCTTTACTTTTATTTGTATTAATATTGATTTCTGGTGTTTCATATTTCTCAGACAGTTTTAATTTGACATTTCAGGTAGGTGCTGAGAAAAGAGTGTCTTTTGATAATGGTCTCGATGGTTCTGTCGCAGAAGATTGTTACTTCGCAATGAAAGCCTACAAGGAGGGTTATAGCTTCAATTTTGTGGAGGGTGAGATGTGGGAAAAATCTCCTTTCACGTTATGGGACTTCATGCAGCAGAGAAAGAGATGGCTTCAAGGTATACTCCTGGTCGTGCATTCTAAAGAAATACCACTTACAAATAAGATTTTTCTAGCTATATCTTGTTATTCATGGGTAACATTACCATTATCTACAAGTAATGTTCTTCTGGCAGCTATATGCCCGATTCCCTGCCCACATTTGTTAGATCTGATATGTGGTTTTATAGGTGCAGTGAATATTTACATGTATATTTTTGGTGTGATGAAATCATTCCCAATCCATAGGTTTGGAACACTCAAGTTCTTCTTGTTCATTGGTGGGGCATTGGCTACCATTCCATTTAACATTGTCATTGAAAATGTTGCAGTTATATGGGGAGTGTTAGGTAAAAAGCACAAATTTTATATAGTCAACAAAGAAATTAAGATTCCAGTAACTGTATGATTTGTTGTTGGATGTGTCTTAAAGTCTTATTGGCTTTAGGATATTAAGTGCACAAATACTTAAAGTGATTTCACTGTTTCTGTTAATTGTTTGTCATAGGTTTGATGATTCACTTAATTTCCTTTATGACAATATGATAACACCAATTGACTGAGTCTCTAATCTTTGAAAACAAAGTGGTACTAAGAACAAATTTATATTATTACATTTTCCCAAAAAGATCTAATTCAGATTTTGAGATTCTTTTGTTATAAAAAGATATATTAGTTTTTAGCTTAAAAATAATGTGATTATTTTATTCTGACTGATTACACTAATTTGATCAATAATGCAGTGTTGTATTTAAATAACAGTTTATTAATATTAAAATTATATTATGGATCTATATATAAATAAACTTTAAAACTTAATGTGGCTTAAATTTGATATTGAGATAAACAGAAATACATCTTAAAGTAATCATAAAATAATTGCAGACAGACTGATATTTAAAATAAGGAAACACACATGCATGGCACTATGCATTATTTTGTTAAAGATTATTTTATAGAGCACATTTTCCACTTGTACTTAAATATATTGTATTGTGAATATTATTTCATTATAATAAAAATAGTGAATTAATATTAAGATAATTGAGACAAATTTTGTATCTGGTGAAAGTTAAAATCAATTTATAATTATTTCACATTACTTTTGACCATGTCCACATAACTGTTGGCTACAATTAGGTCTAGCTATATTTATAAATTTCTTGTTGTGTATTAGTTTTGAGTTTGAAGACTTTACTGGAAGTGTATATAATTATAATACTAAATCATCAGGCTAACATGCAAATATTGCCAAAAGTTTGGCTTGTGTTATAGGTAATATATAATACACCTCTGGACCAAATACACCCAGACCTGACCAAATTTCAGATGTGCTCGAATGATCTAGGCGGGATAACATTAGTCCACTTTATAGAAGTAGAAGATGTCTGTCAATTTTATAGTGGCGAAATATATTGATATTCAATTCTATACATTTTTTGAGGTTTCTTATGTTGGCTTGTGGTGCCGAACTGGCCAAGAAATGCTAAGCAAAGCATTTAATACCTATTCCACAGTCTGTAAACATACTTGGCTAAACTGTATGAAAACATGGTTGCAGAGAATAAATGGAATTTTGAACTTTGCAGGAAAAAATTATGCTGAAACTAATACTAGCTGGATTCATTCAGTGTTAATTCAAATTTTTAAACTTTACATGGCAATGCATAGAATGCTGTTATTTGTTGTGTTTCTAGTATGTTTTTTTAGTGTAGGTATTTTGTGGTGGTTTTTGGTATGACGATACAAACAATACATTTAACTTTTAAATTATTTTAAGAATTATATCATAGTATATTTTTTATGAGATTTACTTTATATAATAATAATAATCTATAATCTTATAAAATTCTAAATGTGCAGAGGCTCTGCATTGAAGCTATTAAAAAAAACAACTGGTAGAGACTATAAAGTCGATGTTTGTCTGTTTATTTAGGATTCACGTAAAAACTACTGGGCTGATTTCGATGCGGTTTTCGCTGAAAGTAGCTGCGCTACTTTTTATCCTGGGTTTTTCGCTAGTTTTCACAGGAATTTTTCTAGGAATTATTTAAATTATTTGATTTGAGGTGATATTTTTTATCCCAGAACCCCGCGGGAAATATCCTAGGAGCGGCTTCTACTACTTTGAGTGCGTAAAAATTAGCTTATTCCGACGCAGTTTTCACTAAAACGATAGCTTATATTCTTTACTGTGGTATGTTGTGTACTTCAATCCCGCGGGAATTTCAGTTCAAACATAGACGAAGTTACGGGCATATCCTAGTAATTAATATAAATTTAACATTATTTCAATTCTGTTATGAATTTAAAGTGGGCGAGGGAAATTGTACAAGGGCCAGTGGTAATAAAGTAAGTTAATACATTAATTTGTAAGTATACAGATAGTCTCCTATCTGTTTCAACCTATCGTTAACTTGTTAAGATATTTTTGTTATAAAATAACACAACTGAAATTTATTATTTTATAACACGTTACAAATTACTTGTGATTTTATTTGATACTCACAAAATTCTGAATAGGATACATTTCAATGTTTAAATTAGAATTAAAATTTAAATGATTTGTAGGGTTTAAATATACCAATACAATAATTAATTGATGAAGCAAGCTGTTTTACTAAGAAATGGATAATGAAGAACGTAAAAGGATTAAATATTTTTGTCCGTGATATAATGGCAAGAATTTACTGTAGTAGCTTTAATGGGTTTGTAAAATCAATAACAAACATTTCACATAAATATTGAATAAAATGGTAATGTTTGTTTAAAATATGAATGTTGACCTGTCTACATATACCGGGTGAGTCATTTTAATTTCACCAGTTAATTATTCCAGAAAGGTTAATTACGTAAAATATTCTATAACAAAAGTTGTTACATATTTTGGGGATAACTATTTACTCACCTTTGTTTTGACCTTGATCCATATTTTCAAGGTCATTTGAAGCACAACTAATTTTAAACATTTATTTTTCACTTCAGAAATGAAAAGAGCGGCAAATTTTACGTCGGAACACATAGTTTCGTCCAAGTTAGTTATCTAAGGTGAGCGGAAGGTTGCCCTCAAAATATCTGACGTCTTTTGTTAAAGAATATTTTGAACAAATGACCTACGTTCTGAAATAATTAGCCGGTGAAATTAAAATGATTCACCTGTATATTAAGTTGCTTCTCTGGTAGAAATATTTACTCAATGTTTGATTTTAGTGAAATTATCGACAAAAACTAATACACAACATCTGTTAAGAAATATATGTGTGTAAAAACAGGTTATCTTATAATTGTACAAATATGTGTTGCTTAGCTTAACGATTTTTAAAACATAATGTTTTAAAGTAGTGTTTAGTATTATATAGCATTATAGAATTCAATTAAATGTAGGTACACGACAAAAAGCAGTTATTTTACCTACAGTATTCTGTCCAATAAATTTTGAGTTGTGTTAGGTTATAGATATCCTAAGCAATATTGATTGCTTTAAATACCGTATCTGACTAGTCATGTAATGTACATGTATAGTTATTAAATTGTTTTTAGGAATTTGGATACATCACAGTTGTTTAGTTCTCATTATCTTAGGTCAATAAATAAATAGCCAGTCGATTGTATTACCATGACTGCACATGCATGTATAATACGCTCGATGAACATGTCTCGTGTGTACTTTCGGAATGTTTATAACATGTCTCCTGTGGCAAATACGTTGCATACGAGTTTGAATGAAACGTATATATCTGATATCAACAATAAGGTACTTGTTAGTGAAACCAATTGAAATATTTTTATGCCTACACAAAAATTTTATAGATTTTATTTTATACGAGTGTACTGCTTTACGTCATAGTTCCAACCATTTGTTTACAATATCTACTTATCGATTTTCTGTCTGATACATTTTGGAGAGGAGCATTGGAGCTTTTCAATCTTATCCAACCATCTCTCTTCCATCATCGGACAGCCAGACACTGGCATGAGGCCTCGCTAAATTTGGACATACTACCTATACGAACAAAGCGCTTTGAGTCTACTTTCATTATGCGCACTGCAATGGTGTGTAACTCACTGCCGTCCGAGTCTGTTTTTCCGAAACCTGGGTGTCTTCAAGTCTGTGTGAATACCGTGGTACCTTCTAGGTAAGCGTGCTTGATCTTATATTATATCTCCGCTCGAAATCGCGCGAGATGTTGGTCAAACGCGAACCTATGCTGTAGCAAAAAAAAACTATGCTTACTTCAGGGCAGCAAGCAAGAAAGTGGCGAGAACTGTGGACAACGCGAACGTGGTATGTTCATTATATATCATGTTGGGTTAACAAATGTTCACTGTCCAAGTGTCCTTCGCAATTTTCCTGCTTGCTGCTGTGGGAGTACATAATGTAAAGGAGGCGTAACGTGTCTATTTTTTAAATCAGTAATTAAAATTACAATGTATGTACTTATTCTCAAAAATTGTCATTTGTTATTAAAAGTGTGTTTCTGAGGAGACGTTGAACGTGTTTGTTTTATAAGTGTAATATATTAAATTAAAAAACTAGCAGCGGCGAGCATGTTATTCATAAATATGCATTCAGTTTTATATAATTTTCTCATGAACTTGTTTCAATGTCATGTTTAGATATAACAGTAAACGAGCCCTTCAGTTAAGATGGTAATAGTATTATCAATATAAAGTTTGGCAAATAGGCTATTTCGGAAAAATGAACAGAAAGAGAAGGATGATAGTAGGCAAAGAACTTGCACATTTCCGCAAAGTACGGGTAAGAGTAAGTACTTTAGCATACATATTGAAGGTTTTTTAGTCAATCACGTATAATATCCCGCCCTTTTATTTCTCACGCCTATTGGCCACGGCCTCCTTGCAGATTACGACGCCGACAAAGTTATCAGCCCATCATTTTAACAAAGTTTATTTAACAAACAAACATCGGACAAATGCAAGGCAGTTTCTTGTTTTATTATTTAATTTGTGTCTTCTTGCTTTCTAGAAAACATACCTATACATTTTTTGTTGTTGTAAGTAGGTTATTCTTTTTCTTTTATTTGTTTTTTGTGTATACACCAAATGAATTGAATGCGCGGCACTTGAAAATATAAATATAGTATTGCCGACACTCAAAGATTAACACCTTTTCTAGCCTTTGTTAGTTTAGAAAAAACAAAATAGTTTGCACGTTATTCTCAATGTTCTATGTATTTTATAGCCTTCACACATCACCCATTACAGATTATAAAAATTACATTGATTTACACAATAATTATGATCTATGATTATTATTAAATCGTTTATATGTTATAAGGAAGTTCCACCTGCTTCACTAGTGTGAACTGTATCTCACAGAAATTGGCTTTTTATTGGTAGGATAATAAAAAATCAGTAATGTACATGATCACTCCAAGCACCCAAATAAACTTCATACAATAATACTTTTCTACTAGTGGAAAGGTAGAAAGGAGAGTAAGATATAGAAATCTGGACTTTTTTACGCTGTAACTTTGACTTTTTGAATAATAACTGAATGGATGAACTTTCAGTTAGATTCTGCAGTTCTTTGCTCAAATACTGACTGTAGCTATGCTTCGCGGACTAGACGAATACGTAAAGTAGTTGATGAAGTTCATCGGCAAACCTACCGCGCGCATTTAACTTATTACTGATACCACCCTGACTTAGCAATAATTCGATTAATGGCCGGTTCCTATATCTTACTGACCGTTCATTTGCCCTACTATCGGTAAAATAATAACATAAGCTCCATACAAGTAATGTCAAACCGGCCATTGGTCACAAAGTGTATTAATATTCATATCAGCCCTTAGTTCACATTTGAGTGTATGGTATGTTTTGTTTGCATTATTTATTTACTTTGGTTCCTTTTGTACAAATGATTGTGAAAAATGTATGTTGTATGAAAGTTGGTTATAATTAAAAACAATTAGTAATTATTAGCTATGTACAAAAACGAATATTAAAATTGTTTCTTTCAATCACAGAGTGTTGTTCATTTGTAAACCATTTCTTACTTAGCTTTCCGTTAATAGATCCAAGTATGAAATACAGATTTGCGTTATGAAAACAACACTTGATGAGACTGGTGTATCGCATTTCAAAAGCCATAAGGAAAGGAGCTTGATATTACCCAGTGTATTATATATATAGTCAGGGGCGGAATTAGTAATTTGCCGCCTGTAGTCTATTCAAATTTTACCGCACCTACCGACTTCTACAAATCGATAAGGGTAGTTCTACTAGGGAGTTCATAATCCTATTAATTAGATACGTTTTTGTCAATGAAATTGTGACTTTATAATTTGTGCACTAGTTTTATTCAACCTCTTTTTTTTCGTAAAGTGAAGATCGCGTAAGAACAAAAAAAATTGGCCTCAAATTTGCCGCCTCTCCAAAACCTGTTGTCCTAGGCTCCAGCCTACTCAGCCTATTAGTAAATCCGTCACTATGGTCAAAATATACCTAATCATCGATCAGAAGAATAGCACTAATAGACCTAAAGTCGGCAAGATGATATTACAGGCTGACATGAATCGTTAAACCAAATGAATATCCACACCATAAATGCGAAAATAATTCTCCATCTCTCGGTTACGTTTTTGCGCGTTTTTAGTGAATTTGAAATGGGCAATTTAGTCTCAATACCGAGAATGGACATAGAATACTTTCATCCCGGAAAATTGGATAATTTTTGGGGTAAGATAAAGTAAATCTTCAGGGGCTTTTTGGTAGGCTTTAATTAGCCTACTAGTTCTACACCAGATATTTAATCGTTTCGAAGTCTGAAATCAAAAGTGGAGTAGACAAGTTTCAGAGATATGTGTAATACTTTACCTTAATATAAAAAATATATATATTCACCTCAAATGAAGTGACATATACATACTTTTGTTGAATGTTTGAGCTCCTTTAGTCGGGTGTTAAGATATGTCCTAAAGACTTCCTCGAAAAACATTTATTTCCTAGTTAAGTAGTGGCTTGTTTTCCGACTTGATTAAATTTCTGAAAGTTCCGAGCCGTTTCGTAGAATACTCTAATACTATTGTAGGGATTAACTCAGAAACGTTATTAATAACTAATTCTAACATAATGAGATATTAACAAAATATTATGTTTAGATTAGCTTGTAGGTACTAGTCAAAATATTTTATAATTTAACTAGGATATGCTCACACAAAATTAGCAAGTTGAAGTGGCAGTGGGCCGGTCAAATCTGCCGCAGGACCGATGGCCGAAGGAGCAAACGAGTCCTGGAGTGGAGATCGCGTCTCTGTAAACGTAGTATCGGATGCTCTCCAGCCCGATGGACCAACGACGACGACAAGGTCGCCGGTAGGCGCTGGATGAGGAAAGAGGACAGCGATATGTGGCCTCGTCTTGGGGAGGCCTACGTCGGAACTGCGAATGGCTGACGACGATGCTCAAGACTTTGTCCACGCTTGACTTGAAATTGCCGCGGGATTCCCACGACACAAAATACCGCAGCATTTAAAAAGAAATGTACTCGTAAGCTGTCGTTTTAGTTTTACCCAAACAACTTCAAACCGCTCCTGAGAAAATTCCTACAGGATTCTCGGAATAAGAATACTACATAAAATTTGCTAAAGATCAGTACAAAAATAACTGGAATTGTTTTTTTTTAAACATTCCTAGAAAAATTCCCGGGATAAAAAGTAGCACACATTTTAAATCTAAAAATTTGCTGTCGATCAACGAAAATCACATCGATCGGCCAAGTAGGTAGTTTTTACATGAATCCTGACCAAACAGACAAACCGATAAAAAGACAAGAAATCTAAAAAAAATGCAGCGTGTTCTCCATCGTTTATATAGTCTATTTAGTAGTTTTTTTTTTAAATAGCTTCCAATGTACAGACAACTACTAATAGTGAGAGTATTACTACTAGTAATAGCGGGAGGCCCGAGCCCAGCAGTGCGACGTTTATGGGCGTTCATATTTGTTAGGAATAATACCGCTATTTCAAAAACATCCTTATTCTGATTTACAAGATTAATTTGCCCATCTATATGGCTACTCCTGTCTAGGTGGTCTAGTATATGCCGGCAAAATAACCTTGAGTTACGTTGCTGCATCAGTGCCAGTCCAGTCCCGTTTAGGCGCCTGTACCACTTTGGTAGATATCTATTGGATACGGTAAACCTCTCCATAACGTGGGTCGTCAGCGTGACTTTTGTACTCCGATAAAAAAAATATCATTGCTGTCACCTTTTCTGTTTTTAGTTTTATTCCGTTGTCGGTATAGTTATTACGTTCGCACAATTCCGATCTTTACAAGATCTTCATAGCGACATAACAATCTGGTTTTCCAGGATAAAAGGTATTCTTAGCTGACTTTGCATCGTTGTTCTTGGAAGTAAATGCTTAATCACTTATTTGCATGGTAATTGATTCATTCCTGACTCCGTGAAGAACAAACACATAGATAAATGTAAACAAAAACACTCGCTTTTATGGAATATACCTACTGATTACAAACATTACATGTCTGTGGATTCAGTGGGTTACAGTCTGTTTTTGATAATTAATTTATTTTCAACTTAATTAATATTTGCATGCCTGAAAGGGCAAAAGCATGAGAAACATAAAGTAACCTATTGTCATCTAATGTTTCTAAGCAAATACATGATTTGATTTACATATTATCTATCACATTTCATTACCTGTGATTATTTTGTTACGGCTTCAATCATAATAATATTTTTTGACTTAATTTTGATGACGTTATAAGATTATTGCGGATTGAAAGCGGCCGCTTAGGGCAAAGAGTACATTGGCTTAGGGCACCCTATGAGCCCGGCTATTCATATTGCGAGCCGCGCGTGGTTTTGTATTAAAAAGTGCGGAATAGTTAATGTGAGCTGGTCATGTTAATTTTTGTTTTAAATTATAAGAGGAATATCTACTACCAAAGAATTACAGTCGTCCTGTGAAAACATTATTTTTATAAAGCTTTTTAACCCTATATATACACAGACTACATACTTAGATAGTTTCTTTTCTCGCAGTTTAAATGTTTTATTATTCAGATCATAATTATGTTTTAGAGCAAACCACTAGCAAATTGAAAGTTTTAGTATATATATTAATACTAAGTACTACTTATTTATAATAATTGATTTATTTGATCTAAAGGAATATTAAATAATAAAATATCTAAAAGCGTGAATATGTGACCGATGGCGACATCCTAACATCATATTCTGTTATATTTTTGGTGACAATAAAAATTCTTTTAATTTTTATTTATTTTATTATATAGGAACTGGCTAGTTATATGACATAATCTATAATACAATAACGATGTTCGTATAAAAGAGCGAGTTAATATACCTTGGTTTGATAAAACTAGCTTTAATTAGAATTAATTGATTGATACCAGTACGATGAGCGTGGCTGCTTTTGAGAACTAGTTTGGGCGAGTACTGATAACAAGGCACGTAATTTAAAAATTATTATTTATATTACCGTGGTATTACCAATGTATGTCTCTAGAGACCACGGAGGGCTTACGAGGGGCATGGGAAGGCCAACACGTAGAGGCCCCTTGAGAATAATGTAAATGTGGCGTGTTACTGACTGGCGATTATCCCTGTCTACACACACAGGAAGGGATGGAGGAGATGGGAAGATCTGACAGGAAGAATGGGATGGGAAGGGGAAGTGAGCCGTTGTAACTTTTACTACTAATCGTTTTACGCCGATATTCTGTGCGAGCGTGATCTCACACCAACCGAGTCGGATTTAAGAAATCGTGAAATGATTTCAGCTTAGTGCTACCGCATTACTACCACATTAATACACATGTGTATTATTCAAGTGGGCCAAATCCGAAACTATAAGATATAGTGAAAATACACAAAACAGTCACGGGGCTGATTTTGATGAAAACTAAAGTGGTATTATTAGATTTAGACGCTGGTAAATTAGATTAGGCTCCCATAGAGTAAGTAATAACCATAAACCAAATTAAAACTAAATAATTAAAATGAACAAATTGACAACAGTCTAAATAAAACTTTAAAAATACTCATTGACACTCACAGTGTCGTTTCCCGTGATAACGGCCACTGAAAAATGTTCGAAACGTCACAATAATAAAAATCAAATAAATTATCCCGCTTAAAACCGTTAAGTCGTAGGATTATTATATTTGTAACAAATTAAATACCCTAGTTAGGAATCGAATCGGCTTATCAAAAAATACGCGGTGTATTATTATATTACAACACCTCATAGTGTTGCTTGTAATTATTAATTTCTCTGAAGGAATGTTAAACATCAAACTAAAAGGAAAGGGTTTTGGGAACATTCTCAACCGACAGCGATTTGGGACTCGTATATTGTTTGTAATTATCATAATTATAATTTTTATGCTAAGCTCTATATAATTTATAATTTAATTAAAGCACAATATAGGCATTATTTCAAACATATTTTAAACCTAAACAGGGAAGGGCTGACCTTTAACATAATATGGTATTAGCATCAATTACTGTATAAATGCAATGTCTAACGTCAAACCAATGCAAAGTGTTGGTTTTAACAAAATATTTTATTGTAATGTATGTAGATATAGTATAAGTACAATAGTATCAGTAAGATGAATTATGAGTGCAGTAGTAAGTACTACTTACTACTATACTATTACTTATACAGGCTTAGGTTCTACCCGCGACTTCGTACGTGTAGAATAGGTAAAAAATAATAATTTTGATCTTAGCGTGATGATACATAAGCCTTCCTCGATAAATGAGCCATCTAACATTGAAATAATTTTTCAAATCAGACCAGATGTTCCTGAGATTAGCGCGTTCAAGCAAACAAACTCTTCAGCTTTATATATTAGTATAAGATAAGTAGATTCATATTTTTCAGAATGCGTCACGACATTTGATATCAGTAGTAAATCGCCTTTTTAGTCGTCTTCTAATTATGAAATGAGTAAATAAATTTAACATCAGTATTGATAACATGTATCTTAGACAGATAATCGTATCATTTAGAAATGTGAAACGTTTCTTTTAGTATATGTAGAGTACCGGTTCCTGATAGTTCATCGTTAATGACACAAGACTGATTAGAATAGTACTATTAAAGCATAACGGTCTTCATTCATATTGAGTTAGAGTATGTTTGTAGGCTACTTTAGAAATCTGAAAGATGTCTACAAACTTACTCAACTTAATATTAATAAGACCGTAAAAGGTTTTCTGTAATGGTGTACAATAAAGAGTTATCTTAATTTGTCTTTCAGTGAAAAGTAACGTGAAATGGCCGGAGTCGTGTTCCGATTATGTTGAATGATTTCCCTTTCCTAGTCAGTTCTCGAACAACCTGTTTTTTCTGTTACGTCATAACCTTCTTAAACGTTGTTTAATTTTAAAACAAGTTGCAATATTAAACTCTTGATACCCTGCGTGCAAGACATCATTAACAATATTACCAAGAATTCTCGGCGCGTCAGTTTCACTCTTTGTGAGAAATACTTTGTTATTAAATATATCTAATTGGGATTGTTCACTTTTTTTCAATTTAGCTATTTGAAAAACCATTTCGAGGAATAGTGTCCCTAATCATTTCTGTGTAGTTAAAATTCCAAAAAACGTACGATCTTCTTGTATTTTGTAAGAATTGCGTTTGACCTTTATTTGACCTTACTAAATCCAATGAGGTGGGCCGTCTGCCTGTTTGCCTGCTTCAGGTGTAAAAACATTCTAGCTGTACATTATTTGATTTAAGTTTTGTAACATGGATTTTCCCTAAAGACCACTTTAAAAATTTAACGATAACTATAGAAAATAATAATGGTTGAACACGAAAAATTATAAGCCTAGCGACAAAAAACACTAAAATGATCACGATACGTAATGAGAGTGTGAGACATTTAAATAGTAATAAATAGTAATCTGTGCTACTATGATTATATGTAGATAAAACTTACTTTTATTGTTTTTGTTTTCTAAGCAAAGGAACCAATGTAAACTTGTACCTTATGACGTCATCGGAGAAATAATTTTAAACTCGAATTATAAAAAAACTAACGCTTAAAATACAAAAATATTCGAAATTAGTATCTTAAAATACCCTATTTTACGTAATAAAAATTTTAAATTTTAGGGTAATTTTTTGTGAACAATCCCCATTGAGCTATCAAACAATTTATTGGAGAAAATGAAATGTTTATTTATAGGCTAAGGCAGATTTTCATGAACAATATGTTGTAACTTCTATTCTGGATCGCATAATTTTGTACCGGGATAGGTACAAAAGGATTATATTCTCGGCGTCAATACAGGACCTTGTAACTTCATTTTTTGAGACATTATTATTTTTGTCAAAATTGTGATGTATTATATAAATGTACCAACAAATGTAGTTACAAGTTCCTGCATTAATGTCGACGATATGTAAGTAAATATATAAACAATCTCTTAATTGAAACTGTTTAATTGCTAGGCACTTTATAACTGTGTATAGGTTCTCGTTTCACAATAGGAATTTACATAATAGTAAGCCTTTGTCTCTGAGGATCTTGAACATGTAATGCCCATGTACTTATGAGTTACCCACAGTAGATCGTAGTGTGAATATTTTGACAGTAGATAGTATACGTTATACTTATTGCGAAAATGATTATGCCCTCTTGTTGCAGTTTAATATCATCATACTGTAAACTCCCTCTCCTTACTAATCAGACAAGCTAAATCAATGACTACATTTAAACGTATGGTCACTGACCATTATTAGATGAATGTATCTATTGTTCGAATGTATAGATATCTAACCTATTTATCATCGTATATCTAATTATTTATGTATATACAGTAGTTTATTTATATTTTGTTTTTACTAGTATTTGATTGTGATTTTATAAGTTTTATTTTAGTTCAGTATACCACCTAAAATCGTTTCTTGAAATTTTCTTTAAATCTTCTTAGACACTGGGTTGCCTGGAAGAGACCGCTATAAGCGATAAGGCCGCCCATAGTTCTAATGCAAATGTATATCAATTGTCTATATTTAAGTTTATGGTGAACAATAAAGAGATGCCATTCATTCAATCAATGGTATCAGGCGTAGGTACTCCTCTTGGTAGACATCAGTTTGGGTTGAATTAATGATGAATTCTTTTTTCTTGTTACTTAATTTTTGACATCCTGATATGTATATAAAAATGAAAGTTTGTGTATATTACCTTTATAGAATCGTAAACATCCGATTTTGATGAAATTTTGTTTGTGTTTGAGTGGGTCCCGGAATAGTTTACAGCCACAATTGGAACCTGTAGGTGGCGCTAAGATCGGGTTCTAGAATCCTCCTAATCACCGGGTGCGATTTTGTTTTTGTGTGTTTGAGTGGGTTCCCGGATGGCTTACATTCGCAATTAGAACTGGTAGGTGGCGCTGAAATCGGGTTCTAGAATCCTCCTAGTCACCTAGACCGATTTTGGTGATTTTATTTTTGTGTCATGGAACAGTCTTTTAGGAATTCAGAAAATAGGCGGTACGAAGTTCGCTGGGTCAGCTAGTTCCATAATAAATATCCAAATAAATACAAAATATGGACATTTTATGAACCTTTTTCTATCGCGAAACTGGCAAATAGGCAGCCGACCAAGCTAATGAAATGTGGTTACCAGGTCACAACACCAGGGAGAAAGCCAACGCGTTGGTAGCCTTTAGGATGAGATAAAGATAAGGGGCCATCCATAAATTGCATGACACATTAAGTGGGGAGGGGAGGGGTCGAAGAAGCGTGACGTTGTGTAACAAGGGGTGGGAGGAGTCCAAAATTTTAATTCTAAAAATTCGTGTTCGTGTAATTTTAAAATTCGTGACGTCACATTTCAAAATTGAATATCATACAATTAGAACTAAACTTCAAAATATAACAACTCTATCTGTTTAAAAAGTTGTAATTATTAAAAAGTGATTGAAATGGAAATAGAACAAATTACGAAATTGCCATTTTAATTTAACTATTTCTTGACGTAAAGTTGCAAAATATGTGATGTCACTCTAGGGAGGCAGGAGCTTTACGAATATTCACCTGGCAGTGGGTTGTTTTGTTGCCTCTTACGACAGGCCGCCCGGCCGCGGAAAATTGTATTCTTTCTCCGTTCCTGCACGGTTGCTAAGGGATAAATACAACAATAAGGACCATAAGAACGTGATCATATAAGGGATATGATCATAGAAAACTTTTTTAACTTAGTAAAGGGATAATTTTCATGGTAAACAATTACAAAATTAACGCAAGCAAATCCAAGTAGACTAGTTAAGTATACCGTACATAACATGATCAGGTGTAAAATAAGTTTTGTGTGAATTTTATCAAGTTAAAGTAAACAAATTAGGTTTCCCATGTAGGACAGTGATAGCGTCATGTAGATAGGCTATTCGTATGTAGGCAACCAATCACGAAGCTATTACGGCGAGTACATTGCCGTCGCCGATCGAAGGCAATCTGTTAAAAGTTTGTGGACAACCTACCGTACAGATTGATCGAACAGCTTATTTTATTTGTTTTACGTGTCACAGGGGATTACGTTGAAGCATTCGCTTGTTGCAGAATAGTGGTAAGAATAATATAATTACAGTAGTTTATGTAGTTCAGGAAGTTGTGGTAGCGTAATAGCTAGCGCACGCGCCCGAACCTCAAAGAGCGCGGGTTCGACTCCTGGCCGGAACGCATGCACCACATCGACAGTTATCTGACCTGATGTGCATATTATTACAACTGTCGCGGGTTACCAACGGTGAAGAAAACATCGTGATGAATCCTATACATGGAGATAACCGATGTGCCAAACACGCCAAGCTGCCTTGGACAAGCGTGGCGGGTATACTGTCCGTTTCCGAATAGTGAGAATGGAGCCCAGCAGTGGGAAGTTTATGCGCTACTACATCATATACTTATATGTATTTATTTCAAAATTTCAGGACACAGCGCCTAATTACGCGGAGAACAAACAGACTAGCTAGTAATGTGAGACTTACATTTCTAGTGATACGATTTCCTTCTAGTCTTGGTAGAAAGAGTTGGCTTAAGAAATCCTGAATTAACGTTGTAAAAGAAGACAGAGTCACAGTAAGCCATGCCAACATCGCGCAAAGCAGTGATGCGGACCTCGGCCTCCGAAGCGAACGCTCCGAATCCAACTGGGATTTAACGTTAGAATAATGATTTTACATCTATAATGAATCTTTCTGTTAAACGTTAAAATAATATGTCTTTAATGCACTTATTATTACAACACCAATGCTCAAGTCTTACCTATTAATTTTCATTGTTTAAATAAAAATTCTCGATCTTTGGCAGAAATTTGAACAGTGTGATGTTTTTATAGATCTTTTCAAAACTACAGGCACAGTTGAACAATCTACCACGGGTGAAGCCAATATGTTGCCAGCCTTTTGGATGGGAGAGATAGTATGAGATAGGAGTGAGAAGATATAGGGATCAAAAAAGAGATGTAGGATAGGGCAATGGGAATTTTCACGCAGACGAAACACAATGAGCTCAAGGCTAACCGTTTTACGTCGATGTTCTGTGAGATTGTGGTCTCACTCTGATCGAGCCGGCCCTCAGAGCTGTAATCAAGATGGCAATGATTTAGTATGGCTCTACCACATAGACAAATTATATTCAATTACATACTAAACAATCTTGAATACCGCTCTGTAAGCAAACTCCAAATATAGTTTAGTTTATTTATAAGATACCAAAAAAATGGTATCACGTACATAATTACCAGTTCGCTAGTAGGTATGTAAATAAATGAGGCAACTCTCTACGTTTAAAGAGATTACTTAGCCGAAGCCCTAAGTGTGCGTTCGTGACCCGTTTGCCGTCGACGGCGCATGCTTATATGCTTGATGTTGTCTATGAGTTAACTTCGCTTAATTTAATAAAAATACTTGTTGTAAAGGTAATCTTTTACCAAGGGCGCAGTATGGCAGTCTGCGGTATTGGGTCGTCAAGTCTCGGTCGGGCGACTAGTGGTCGTGTGGTGAGCGGTGGCGATGACTGCAGTTCCCGAAGTGACGGTGGAAGATTGCAATGGTGTGGTGGATGATGGGCCGGCTGAGGCCGATGACGTGGCTCACCAGAACGGAGACGATGGGTACGTCTATTTACACTTAAAGTATTCATTTAATCCATTGCCAATAATACTGGTTATTAACTTATGTTTGGTAGCCCCAACGCCATTAGCTTGGGATACAGCCAAACAGTCTTTTAGCCACGTTGTCTCTAGAAAATGTATAGTCTAAAATCAATAATTCTGTTAGGTGATTAGGAAATTCTTTTATCAGTTGGTAACACTAATTGTTATGACAATAATGTATCTCTAAAATTACATCTAATTTTATCAACTACAATTACAATAATTTGGTATATCTAGAATAAAATTATCGCCGGTTTTATCTGTAGAAACGAGTTAGTTAATTTGTTAAAGTGCATTTCTGACTAAAATGCATGAAGTGCAACAATATATTGAAATTTGTATACATCTCAAAGAGAACAGTGCCACGCGGTAATATGTATCTGTACTAATATTATAAAGAGGAAAGATTTGTATTTTTTATGTTTGTAACGAAAAAACTGCTAGACCGATTTTAAACATTCAATCTCCATTCAAATGCTACATTTCCCTTATTTATATGGGCTATATAAAAATTAAGGGTCTCTACTAAAATTTTAATAATGTAATTCATCAATGTAAAGAAAACAGTTGACGCTGGAATTGAGTTCTACGATTTTTATGAAATATTATGTGTGTTTGAGTGGGCCCAGGAGTGGCTTAGATTCAAAATTAGACTTGGTCGGTGGCTCTGGAATCCGGTTTTTAGATTTTTATTTTTTCGGGGCAGAGCAACGTGTGCCGAGACAGCTAGTATTGTATACAATGTATAGAATGCTTTTTAGATTGAAATTTTGAGCTTGAATTGGCGTTTTTCTATTTTGTAGATTGGCCATTAACCCCAAACTGGGCTGCCGTGTTCATTTCCCGAGTGACGTCACGCGAGAAACGTGAGTTATTCCACTCGCACTAGGTTGTCCTTCCTGCAGGCGACGACATGCCTGTGACGTCACCAGCTGCCCCTGCTTATCACGCTATGACGTACTTGCACGCAAAACGGCACATCCCTCTGATGCAAGCATTAGAATCTGATAACATTTGCGTACATCGCATAATGTCGTTTTTTTATTTTTACTACTAATTCCCATATATTTTAACTTTCGATAGCTTTGATGAATTAGATAATGGTAATAGCAGATTGATACACTGTATCACTGTTTACATACATGTATGTACAATAGAGGTGATAATTACCTATTCAGGCACAAGATGGTTTGGACGCATGAGCGAGTGCCTAAATAGTTCTTTCACACGAGGTCAACTCTCTACTTTTCATTTAGGGTGGTGTGCATAGACATTTGATCGACTGTTAAAATAAAATAACCACTGTTTAGTCAACTTTTAGTGTTCACCACAAAATACTCCATGGTTATCGACGAAAATGAGTTGGTTAACTTAAACAAGCGAATCTGAGCCGTTTAAACACCGGTAAACTTTAATCGGACTTTTGAAGGGACTTTTTTATGCAGTTTGCGTCTACGTCATCGTCGTAAGACGTCTTGCTTCTGGTGCCGGTGTTTACTTATGTTCCACTGTTATTTTAAACAAAAAGTTTTTTATTTAATCATTTTAGCATTGAGTAAAATGCTTGCTGCTTTAAATTTCATAAGGGAAGAAGATGACATTATAAATTCGCTAGAATATCTACATAATACTAGCTGACCCGGCGAACTTCGTGCCGCCATATTTTTTGAATTTCTAAAAGACTTTGTTTCATGACACAAATACAAAATCACCATAATCGGTCCAGGTGATTAGGACGATTCTAGAACCCGATGTTAACGCCACCTACCGGTTCTAATTGCGAATCTAAACCATCCGGGAACCCACTCAAACATACAAAAACAAAATCGCTCCCGGTGATTAGGATTCTAGAACCCGATCTCAGCGCCACCTACCGGTTCCAACGGTATAAAAAGTATCATATCTTTTAAGTTGGATCAAACTGCACACGGTATGCAAATTTAATTAAAATCGGTTCAGTAGTTTTAGAGTTTATTGGCAACATCATCGTGACACAAGATTTTTTATATATAAGATAGACATAGTTACAAGGAGGACTCGAATTATTCAAGAGCGTCGGAATTTCTTTGAAGAATATGAAAAAGTACTGTTCGTAACTAGATTTGCATGCATGCATGTATGCACCTGTCCATTTGTTTTCAATGACTTATTTATATTTCATAAACATATCAGTCAAAATCTGCTTTACACTGTTCCAGAAATTTGCTGTACCCTTTTTCTTTTCTTCCAATGTTTATAATCAAAGTTTATAATACTATATTGTTTAATTTGTTTAAAATTTGATACGTTAACCGCCATCTACCAGATTAGGTAAGTACTACGAAGCGAATGATATATTTAAATTGACATAAAATATTGCACATAACTCGTCAAATTAAATAAAACGCCTCTGTCATAAAATACCATACTAACGCAGTAACTTCTAAACTTTGTATTATTACTTTTTAAGCAACAAATTCGTAACGTCATTTAGATTTTCATTCGCCATTCATTCAAAAACGCCCAATACCGCTCTTTTACCTAACCGAAAAGCAAAAGATGTTGGTGAACAATAAAAAAAACGCTCCTCAATTATGTCCACTGTTAGAGCCTGTCCGCACAGCGATATTTCACAGCACGATTTTTTCCCGTAATTCTGTAACACGAATATTATAGGAGTAGCCGCACTGGCGATAAAAAAATCGCGCGAGAAATAAATCTGTGACTTGATGCAAATTGATCGCGAAGCGGTACGATTTATTTTCGCGCGAATATTTTGTACTGTATAGAGTAAGTATGGCTATGTTCGCACTGTGGAATAAAATTCGCGCGATTCGCTCAGTCCTGCAACGTCGCTATTGAAAGTTGTAGTAAATTATCGAATGATTTTTTTCATTCTGTAAGAGCCAAAAAACTTTTTGCTGTATTTTCGCAACTCTTGATATTTTATATAGAAAAATACTTTCATGGGTCTCAATGCCGTAAGTGGGTGAATCCAATGTTCATGACATTTTTTGATACGTCTGTTTCGCCGCCTTTAGCATTAGATAAATTAAAATTTTAGTTCGGATGTCCATTTTATACGTGCATCTCAGCCAAGAACTGAAAAGAATAGTACGAAATTTTATTCGCAGTGCGTACTAGGTGTAATCCCAGTCGCGAAATTTAATACGCGCGAATAAAAATCGTGCTGTGAAATATCGCTGTGCGGACAGGCCCTTAAGTTCTAATCACCTGTTTAGTTGATTCAACGTTTTTCTCCAGTCTATTTACTTCACTCTTAGAATATGAGGAAAGTAAATAAATACTGATTTCTTAAACAAACAACTAGTTCTCTAATTAAATCAGGCGTTAAATCCATACCTAACTGATTAATTTATTTAATACGTCATATACTCAGTAGTAGTAGTAGAATTCGCCACAAAGGCAGGCAAAGGAATCTTAGTCCATACAGCCAAGTGTGATGTAGAAATCTTCGTATATTAGCGCAGTTGTATTGTAGGCTACAACCGACGCCATTCAACGGAGTTCTTGTGAAAACTCGAAAGGTCACATCTGACTATACAGTTCACATTTCTTACAAAAATACATAATTATTACTCAAAAATATTATAATATCCTACAACTATTATTCATTTTAGAGTATTTTTACACATTTTTAGAAAATAAAACTGCACAGCACAACGTCCCCTTTCAGTTCCCGCCAAAAACTATATAGTGAAATATGGCCTTTTTAACCGACTTCGAAAAAAGGAGGAGGTTCTCAATTCGCCGGGATCTTTATATATATATATATGTTCACCTATTAGTCCGTGATTAATGATCCGATTTACATGATTCTTTTTTTTTCGACGCGGAATAGCTTCCAATTGGTCCCCTAAAAATTTTACATAGTTTGGCCCAGTAGTTTTCATTTTACGAACATTTTTTTGTTCCCGTTTCTTGGGACCTATATTTTTTATTTATATTTTAAGCGCGGCACCATTCGTAGTTCTACCCATACATAGCTAGGCACTAAAAAGTAAGAAATAAAAAATAAAAACTTCGTTTAAAAAACCGACTTCAAAAACAAAAAACTAAAATGTATAAAATAACTTAATTCTCAAGCTATTATTATTAATATTATCTAAAACATCTTGAAGTCGGTGCAAAGTGAAACATAAAAATTACTATATTTTGAAAATTATTAAGCACCGACTTTAAGATGTTTTAGATAATATATATTAATAATAATAGCTTTAGAAATAAGTTATTTAACACATTTTAGTTTTTTACTTTTTGAAGTCAGTTTTTTTAAACGAAGTTTTTATCTTTTGAGTTGTCACAAGAACTCCGTTGAATGGCAATAGCTGATAACCTACAGTTCAGCTGTGCTACACATAGCCTTAGGCAGCAAGCCTAGGGAGAATCATTTCCCAGGGACGAAAAGTGCTGATTTATCTCTGTGAACAATCGTACTTTCAGAATATGAGAAACGAAAATGTTCTTTTCTTTTCTATAAGTACACGTATTTTTATAGTTGTGTTACATAAAGTTATCATTATCATTCATTAAAAATATCGTTTTAGCCTTCTCATCAATGAACAAGGTCGTAGTAGCTGGAGATCCGCGTCGGTGCCTACTCCTACCCCAATGGGAAACAGGAGCGACAATATATATTGTATGAACTTGGAAGTAAATTTAACAAATGAAATTGACAATTTCATTGGAACGCGTGTTTGGTAACTTGTTTTACTTGTTAAGGATTACTTTGTGTTGACCTTGCTTAGCAAAAATGTAATTATTAAATTCCAATGAATTTCAGAATATCTTCAAATAGATACATCATGTAGCAAGTTTATATTTTTATTACAGCTGATTTATAAATTTTATATACTCGTTAATACAAGCTTGTTTTGATGTTTTTGATTATAAAATAATATGTACATATCCAGATATCTTGGTGGCTTAGTTCTAATAAAATTATATTTACTGCAACATTAACATTAACATTACATTAACATCTATATTTAAGACTATGTTACGTTAGTAAGGGAACGTACCCATACTACGTGACTAGTTTATAACGTAACGTAATTATAACAGCCAAAACTTGATTTCTTCTTGTATGTCGCTTTTTGTATTGAAGAAGTAAATGGATGTTGGCTATTTTATTTTATTTTATTTGGATAGCTTGCTAGATGGTTCAGATGTGTTTTAAATAAGCTGACGGATGGTGACTCCGTTATCCTACTCGGTAGTTTATTATATATTAGCGGTCCCATGACATGCGTCAATCTCCCCGATTTCTCAAGTCTGTGTTTTATGTTACTCATGTCATTCCTATGCCGAGTAAAGTGCGTATGCACGTCACTATGCTTGGCATAGGTATGAACATTAAGTCGTACATACACCACAACTTGATAAATTAGATGCTAGACTGTCCACAAACAAGTCAATGTCCACATAACCCGACTTGCTGAGTTTGTTCAATTCGTTGAATGTTCTGACAAAAAATGAGTGGCGTCTGAAAGCTGTTTTAAGTAATAACGATTTATTGTTTTATGGGTGCAATAAGAAGAGGATGGTTACTAACTCTATCTAAAAGGGCAACAAATCGAGAAGAATACATTTTTATTCCAGAAATGGAAGACTAATAATGTATTTCGTTCCATTATTGATACTAAGGCTGGTGTGCACCGACACCAGCATAAATAGGAGTTATTGCATTTTCGTGATCCGCGATACAAATATGAAAATAGATATCACATTTATTTCGTTTTAAAAATCCTACATAATATTAAAGTGAGTTTAAAATAAGACTTCTAAAAATTTACAATCGGATTAAAAGTAATGGAACATGGATAGAGTAATCGACATAAATTGAAATTGCCAGACTGGATGGCTACCACCCCTGGTCAAAATATGTCGCCATAACAACCTTGAGTTGTGTTCCGGCATTAGGGACCAGGCTAGTCCCTCTTTAGAAGCAGCAACGCATTTGTAACACCTTTGGTGTTGCAAATGTTCCTAGGCTACGATAACCACTTTCCATCAAGTGGGCCGTCTGCTGAAATCATGCAATAAAAAATAATAATTTGATTACGTCCTCCTGTAATAAAGTTTTATCAGGTATTTTGGTCTTTATGTATTGAAGATTATACTTATTCTTTCTTTACCGATCTAGGCATTAATCGATTGTCAAGAAATTTACTAAGTACATAATTACTTATATACACATCTTTGATAACTACTATGAAAGTAGGATGCTTTTTAACCTACGAAACTGGGTTGAATTCCAGAATGTGACCCTCTTTATTTTGTGGAATTTATCCCATTACCACTATCCGGACACTACGCGAACAAACTTTAATGAACCCGTGAACCGAATGTCAAGAAGTTTCTTATATGTGGGGTGTGTGTACTATCGATAACGATGATGATCAATGGATATCTTTTATCCATCATTATATACAGAATATTATTTATTTAATGGGATAGGTTTCGCGTGTCGCGTAAACGCTATCCATATGGATCCGTAGCAAGCGAAGCCGAATAGCGTTAGCATTCCATAATATCTGAGTAAAATAATTATTAGCTAATTATGTGGGGAATATATGTCTAATGATTCCACCTCCGCCGGATCCCGGCAAAGCGGACTGCCCTAGAAATGCTGCTAGCTTGATGTTGTGAAGGATGACATGCGTACTAATGGTCTCACAATTAAGGATGCCGCAGACCGAGCGAAGTGGAGAAGAAAAAGTAGGAAAGTGGGCTCTGGGCATCAAAGCGAATGCTCCAAATGCAACCGGGATTTAAATCTTAATTTAATAAAAGACGTATACCTACTGACGTCGTCTGTATTGTTTGGCCTATATTTATTGTTATGTTCAGGCTGTTATTGTGTCTACACGTCTCCTGTTTATTATGTAGCTCATATAAAAGATTTCCCTATAGAATGAACATTGGCACGCAGTTGAATGTTCTGCAAAACACCTTAAGGAGACTATATTTGGGTTACAATAGCATTTACATAAAAAAAGCTTTTGTATTGTAAATAAGTTTTGTACCTATGAAAAAGCCGTCATTCTAGTCATTTCTCAAAATGTAATTAATATGGTAATAAATAGATACAATTAAGTATAGAATATTATTATAATAATAAACTTGGACTGCATTTCTTCCTCATACAATTAATTTATTTTTCTTCCGTTCCCGTTGGCATCCTCTTTAATATTCCTACATTGTTTTATATTATAGAATTTCGAAAACCAGGAAAAAATGCTATTCAGTGGTATACTTGGTTATGGTGTACAATAAATATGGACAAATTATTATGAAAGGAAACGAGATTTGAAAATTAAAGAAATGAAACGAAATATTAAATGAAATGAAATTGCAGATGAAATGAAATAAAAATTATTGACATGTCACGATTGTAGGAGACACGTGGAAGGACCGCGACAGGAACTCTCCCTCCTGTGAATCTGTGACAGCTTTTATGTCTCCGATTTAGCAGGCAACCTGCTAGAGAGTTGTCTATCCTAATATGAGCACATTTTACCGAAACCAGATTCCTCCTCCTCTTTCCTCCTCGGCCATATTCCAGCCAGCCTCGGAGAGAGCCTGCCAGAGTCAGAGTTAAAGCTCGTCGGCTGATCGATATTATACCACGCTCTTACAGAATATCGGGGTGAAACAATTATACTTGAGTTCATCGTATTACTTGCGATTATTAAGTTCCGGTGGTTCCTTTCCCCCTCCTCTATTCCGTTTTCCCAATCCCTATCCCCTATTCCAATCCCATGTCCCATCTCTTCTATGCTATTCCTCCTGTCTGATCCTCTTATCCCATCCTAAAAGTTGCTAACGCGTTGGCATTTTCATTCATACTTGGTGTTGCAAACGTTATAAGCGTCGGTATCCTCTTTTGATGAGCTGGACCATCTGGCAGTGTTCCGTGCGATAAATGAGACTTCTGATAGGCAACCTCCTTCTCCTTCTAACCATCGTCCCTTACTACATTCCCATATTCCATCCCTTTGATGCCATTTGTCTTGTCTGATCCCTCTATCTCATTCTCTTATCCTATTTTAAAGACTGTCAAATGCCAACGCGTTGTCTTCGCCCCTGGTGTTGCAGACGTCTAAAGGGGACGGGAATTACGCTCCAGGAGCTGGGCCGCCTGTCTGTTTACCAGTTTCGCAATTAAAAAGTATTCGATACCATTTGGTTGTTGATGACTAGGATAAAAAGGTTACTAGATCCCAAGAATATGCGACCAGAGTCGCGCGGAAAGATGTAGTTATTTACATATTTTATGGCTAGATAGGTATTTGTAAGGTACATTTATTGTAATCAAATAATGATAAAACTGTGACGTAAATAAATGGACAAACAAGAACTATCAAAATAGAACCTGTGTTGTTATCTGTTCGATTAAATTTGGTTGTACCTGTATTTGGATTGTTGATAAAGCATCGGCTGTCATTGTGAGGTCGTTCAACGGGTTTCAAAGTCAATAATGTATGTACGCATTTGGAATTTTACCTATTATAGATAGTTATGGTAAAATCAAATATATTGCCAATTCTAAAATAAAGTATTAATGAAAACATAAATATATTCTACAAGAATTTGTTGTTAGTAGATCTTATGTGATATATTTTATGTAACAAAAATCGGCATTGTGCATCCACGCATTTTAAGTTATTATTCTTCCTGTATTTTTTCTACTCGTTCTAAAGGATAAATATGTGGAGAACACGTTAACTGAGTAATAAATAGGCGTTAACTTGGAGTAATATGTGATTTGTATTATTATATCCATGTTTATTTTATAAGGACATGATGTGTCCATCCATCCAAGGTAAAACATAGACTCACAAAGAATGAAGAAAAAAACAAAAGAAGTATGACAATGTCAAATCATAAAATAATATGTTCCGAAGAGGTTTACTTCAACATGGTTCTCCCGATTGGCGATGAACGTCCAAAGTTCCTCTAGGGTTCGCGCCACAAAATAAGTCCTTCAGAAAATAAAGGAACTAAAAGTGGCATCTCTGCTATTTGATAGAATTTGGTTGCTAAAGTAGTATATCTTTTATATATTATCCAGTAATTACCTGCATCGATTTACGGATTAGCAAATAGATACTCTGGCAGGATTAAGTATGGTGATTGGAGCACCGCGTCTCTGGGACTTATTTAGTGGCCCGGACTCTACATATTATTTGACAAAAACTAATGTCAAAATTACCTGTCATGTCATGTCAATGCTCCCGGCTTTGGTCCGATTCTATTTAGATCCAACTCAGACGATGATATCTTCTAAGATGGGAAAGAGAAGACCTCCCGGCTTCTTTCCGTACACAAATAATTAAACGGCAACTGATGATGTCTGACTGAAACAAAGTTACCCAGCTCTGACCTTATTCTAGTTGCACCTTTCTCATTCTTTACAAAACAAGAAGCTCGTTTGACAGGGAATCCCTCAGGTATAGTGGGAGTTGCTGGCCATAGTATTGTGCGGGTCGGAACCCATCTGCCAGGGTGCTGCTGGTTGTGTTGTCTCATGACCCTGGTTGAGGACAATATCGGGAACACCGGGTTGGTTTTAGTGGTTATAAGGCAGTAACCATGACTCACATACTACTTGATACCTCACGGATTGTCCCCGATTAGTAAGAGCATAGGGATAGCATTTCCACTTGGTACAAGAAAGCGTTAACATTTTATTAGAAGTTAATTTTAATGTTTAGATTTCACAAGTCACAACAGAAGACAACCTGCCTCTGAAATATGAATATTCAATATATTACTGGTGTCCGACTGAAATGGCTGTAGTATACACAGATAGGAAGACGTAGATTACGAAATGATAAGGGTCTCGTTTTGGCAATTTGACGCAAATTTTTAGAAATCAACTCAGAAATATTCTATTTATGTGTCAACTATATTTCATTGCCACATTATCTTATTGTTTATTTGTAGACATTTTTTATATATAAATTATACATTAATTTTCCTTTTCAGGTAAGTTTCGAATGTATTTTCAAGAAACTATGAAATTATGTAAGTACTATTTAATAAGTAATGTGTTATTATTTAAAAACATCTCTCGGTGAACCAAGTATATAATAGACTATTAGTTATTTGTCATTTTTATTACAGTTATGAATGATTGTAGTTACCATCTATCTCAAATACGAGGCTAACTGGCTAACACATCCCGTAGAAGGTAACTTTTAGCAATAGTTTATTCTTACTTGACCTATGAAGTGGATACAAATTTAATAGATAGATAACACTTTATTGTACACCATTACAGAAAACTTACGAACTAGTATTATTCTAATTGGGTACAACGGGCGGTCTTATCGCTAAAAAGCAGTCTCAGTCTCGTAGTACGTCAGGTAAATAATTAAATGTTAGATGAAAATTACGCAAATAAAGATTTTTTTTGTTTAATTTGTAGCCGCAGACGTCCGATCACCACGGCGGCCGCTCACAAATTGTTGCGGACAGAATCACCCCGCTGACCTCACCCCCGTAAAGCCCGTGCGCCCACGCCCCGCCTACCGCGGGGATATAGCTCGCTCCGTTAGCTGCTAAGCGTCTGCATTTATGTAGTACTTTAGTAAGCGCGGAGCGAGCCTACATCATGCATTCCTGAACTGCAATTCAAACACACAACATTGTTTCACTTCTACCTGAAGACCTCCAAAAATTCATAGGTCAAGTACAAAATATCGCTACAATTTACGTTATAAATACGATACATATATCAGCCATCGTATTTGAGGTAGATTTTAGTTTTACTAAGTAAATACACTCTTTTTTGATCTGAACGGTTAAAATAACGTTTTTCATAGATTCGTATTACGAACCTGACTAACATCAAAGTAACCTGAAATGTCATGCTATGTCTTCATTGGCCAGTATAGTATATTGTAAGTATATTAACTTTCTCTAGATATTTTTCTGTTACAAATGATATTTAAAACAAAATTACAAATAATTGATGATGCAAAAAGTTTTAACAACTTAGGAAATATAAAGTATTATATTATATTTCTCAATTTTTCTTGTCAATCATGTTGTCTTTTTCTACTTAAAATTAAAACGTTTAAAAGTACGTTGTCCGAATACAAAGAATATCATAAATGAAGTTAAAATCAAACGTTTTGTATCTACTGGCAAACGCTTTTGAATTTCTATCTCTTAGATGTGGTTGCAGTAATACAGTAGATAGCATACTTCCTTGATTGCCGTAGCGCTTCATATCTGTTGAAAACGGCTGCATATTTTCTCAACCGTCTTAAGCATATTGGGTACGCGGTTACGAAAATCAACTTGCCCTCCCCTCCCTTATCAACAAAAAAAAACAATAAAATTTTATTTCACTTTTTAGATTCCTCAAACACTTTGGCAAAATATGGGAACTTTATACCTTCGTCATGTCCGTCCATCCGTCTGTTTTTTCGCAGTTATTTTTCGCCGAAATTACTAGCTTTGTATGGATAGAACTTACCAGAAAGAAGTATTCTATATGGTGCTGTACATTGGTGTAGTACAATTAAATGAGTTGCATTTTTAAAAATTTAATACATAGTCCTTTGGGGTATCGCTACTCAGATCTTGAATAACCATGACGATGTTCTTTAAAGCTCTTTCATTGAGTCTTGCGCTCCCTAAGTCTTTTGCACAAAGGGTAAAGACGGCCCTGCCGGTTTGGTTTGGACGGATAAGAATAGCTACCTAGAGAAGATCTGTTGTCTTAAATGTAAAAGATAGTGAACATGAATATAAATAAATCTACGTTTAATGGTTTCAAATACCCGTAATACGTAACCCCATAAAGATAGGGTATCTTTATGGGATTACGTAGACTTTTGTCAGTCTTATGATGTTCAAGAACCTTAAAAATTTATTGTGACACTGGATTAAAACAAAAATATAAAATTATAATATACATAGATACGTAACTAAGACCATATAATGTAGTTTTAATTATACCTTACAAAAATTTAAAAACATCAACATTTCAAATTGCGTAAATATATACACGAAACGTCCACGCAATCTTTCTTTCTTTTACATAACTTATATATAAATAAATGTAACTCTTTTCACCCTTCTACTATAAACAATACTTATTATGATGTTTTTAGTGCTATTAATAAATCTCGTTTAATAAAATGACATTTGTAATACTTCTTTATTCAAAAGAAAAAGAAAATTATAAAAGAGCTACTTTAGTGTACAATAGGAAGTCGAGATTAAGCAATGTTATTACGGCTACGACTTGTCACCTTTTACGTTCTACGTAGCTCGCTTGGGCTGGCTTTATTCCACTCTAATGACGGCAATAGCGTGTTATTTACGGTTATACCGTCGGTGGAAGCAACACGAAGCATCTATCTTTATGTATATTAAATGTCTTTAGTAATGTTTTTCTTTGCAAATGGACCCACAGTTTATATACAAACTAGTGCGTAATTATTTTGACAAGGTTATGTACCGCTTAGACAGTTTTTTGGCCAGTTAGCGTTTACATCGCAGCGCTCACAATAATTATGCAGATTTTTAGAAGGCTTTCGTAGGGCCATGAAAAGGCTAACATGTATGTCGCTTATAATAAAAATGTTAATGTAGGAAGTTTATATAAATGGCGAAAGGTCAAAAATAAGGCGAACGGTATTTATTTTGCGTATCTATTTTGTGTACCTTATACTGATTTGGTTTGTAATTAATAACATAGACAACCTTGTTACGACTGCGCTAGGGATGATTATGGTGGTGGTTTATAAAACAATTAATGTTACACCTGGCACTGGCCGTGCCTGGGTCTTATAAATCGATGTCATACGAAGATAGAGCTGGCTTCCGCGACGATCCAGCATGAATTGTCCATAATAGGGAGCTAACAGTCAAATCAACTGAGATACTTATTACAACTAACAGAAGGTCGCAACCTCTTCAAATAAGAGACTGGGTTTAGGAAATATATAGGTTATATTATCAACGAAGAGACTTATATATAATATATAATATCATGTGTCGTCTATTTCTGACATAAGTAGGTACATGGGGTGTGGTATAGATATACGGCACATTTATTTATTTTTTAATATAGCCTTCTAACCTATATTAAAAAAGTTCAAATTGTTCATAACAAAAAAATGTGCCGTGTATCTATACCCCACCTGGTACATGTAAAAGTAGTTAAATAGCGTATTGACTATTGTTTGAAATCTAATTAAAATTATTTTTATAATGATATTTAAAAATTTAGATGATAAGATGTTATTTTAACAATTGTTCTTTTATATGCAAAATTATTGGAATTTAGTGGAACATGTGTCCGTCCCTATTATAATGAGACGTAAAAACAAAAGAACTCTACATTTTTACGTTAAAATCTTTATACTGAACGGTTGGTGTATAACAAATTTTAATTGCTAATGAGTTCCAAAATTATGCGTGAAATTAAAATTGTTGAAAAGCTCTGTGGACGAACGCCTAAAGTTACGTATTTAAAAATTCGGTATAATAGAAATTTGCGTGGCTTCGCAGAACTTTCTTGAATATTATGGGATCTGACGTCTTTCGTATGGTTATGATACTGCTACTGGCTACATAGGAATTATTTAGGAAAAAAATATTTTTGAAAGAGCTTTTCAGGGGTCTGTAACCAATTTGCCTAATAAATGTGTTATTTGATCTGTTTGACTGTCTACATTAATTCAAAAACTATCTCTCCGTAGAACTACACGGGTGAACTATGGTAAATAAAATGCTGCTACACAATGGTTTAATTAAATCGCGAAAAAAGTACAAGAGGTGGCTGCCAAATTTTATTGAAATTAATAGTTATATTGGCTTCTAAAATGGTAAAAAGTGTTTCTCTCTCTAACTTTTGAAGTAGGAGTCAGACAATTTCAATGCAGAAGTTTTAATAGAAAGAAAGAAAGAAATAATTTATTTGCTAGGAAAGCGATACAATGACACATAAATATTTATGCATCATTTTTTTCATGATATTATATATATTTTACACCGCATTTCCTACAAATGAGGTTGGCAACTCAGCTTCATGCTGTGTTGGAGGTTTCCTCCACCACAGCGCTGAGTTTCAGTGCCGACCCCGCCTCATTTATTTTAAAAATATTTGACCCATCACCACAATATATGAAACATAAAAAAACATAAGACAAACACGCGCACACAGAATAAAATAATCATTATCCTATATAGTAAGTATCCTATTAATCAAATCCGTTGAGTGGTTGCTGAGATAATTAGGGAGCATTTTATATTCAAGTATTTTTTAAAAGTTTGGCAGCTACCAGCTAATTATTGAGAAAAATAAAAAATCTTTTTCAAACAAACACGCAATTTGTTAACGTTTTTTTCTAAACAATAGCAATTTTATGTTAACGAGTCGCATATAGTGACCGTTTAACATATCATAATAGTGGTTTTAGGCGCATTTAAATGTGCGGGAAGAAATGTGAAGAATGAAAGGTATCGGGCGGGAAGCGAGGGCGGTGGGGCGCGGCCGCCCGCCCATGCTGTGACTCCCGCCACTAGTCGGCCTCTCGGGCTGAAGCCAACAGTTGCTTTGAGCCGCCGGTGCCGCCGTACACCTCTCCGACGACTCTCGTAAACATACTTTCACGTGACGCGTTCGGTTGGCTTCAACTCCGTAACCGTTTCGGACTTGTACCTGCTAGTTTTAAATAGAAGAAAGTACATAAGTGAGTGTAAGAGAACTTCGAACTCTGCATCGGTGGTACAACAGCAACCACCATGAGTGGTAGCCAGCACGCAGCCGCCTCCGCCGGCTGACCATATCCACTTCGCATTACCGTCACCACGTTTAATTGTAAGTATTTTATTTTTTCAATTATATCAATTTATTTATTGTAATCACGAGTAAGTAACCTCGTACATTAGTAGTAGTTTTATCTTGATTGAATATAATATTTCTGCCACTACTCTTAAATATCTGAACATACTGGTACCATCATCATCATTATATAGTATAATCTCGGATACTTTAAGACTGTTCACTTCGTATTTCGAAATCGGATTTTCTGCTTTTTCTTCATTACTACTGACAGTTTCTTGTATTTCTACATTTGAGATTAGAACCATGCATAGTATATCTCAATTTTCACCATTTATGTAATTACAATATTAATATTATTGTGCTGCGTCTAGTATATAATATGGAATACTGAAAATTAATACTTATTTATAAAATTCATATTATGTTAGCTGTAATTCACAAATAACTTAATAAATTCCTGAAATATATATTGTATAACTTATTTACATAAAAAAAAGAAACAGAAAGAGAGATAAAACATGAAATAAAAATTTTAGCTAGCCATGTTGCTAGGGAGTTTCTTGTTGTTCTTGTTCTCTTTAAAACAGCAATAACAGGTAGCGAACTGGTGTTCATAGATTAAGTAGAATACTATAAGTATATGTATATAATCAATAATGTTATCACAGGTAATAGTTTGTATAAAACCTTTAAATTTATTTGTAGTCATTTGTATACCTACCTTGTAATAAATATCTTAATTATTATATATACATAACATCATACTTGGTAAGATTTATTACGTAATTATATACGTTGAAAATAACGTATAATAATAGAGAGCAATAATCCCAGCCAAACATTTCCCAAAGGCGTACTAAAATAGTTACATAAACCATGAACTAAGTCATATAGCAATTAATCTCAATGTAATATCCAACCATTTGTTATCATTATAGCTATCATAAAGTATGAAAACGTCGATCATTTTACTCGAACTGAGTTGGATTAAGTTCTAAAAAGGTTTCTTCATCCATTCTAGTGATTCGATAAAAGATTATAATATATCATTATAATTTATATTTAACACCACTCTGAGGACTCAATACACATTTAGGTACTGGTTTCTCCTTTAGATCTATACTAATCTATAAATATATTAAATATTTGAAATGCAAAAGTAACTCTTGTCTATTGTCTTGTATAGCTTTCATGTCATAACTACTGAACCAATTCCGATGATATTTGGTATATGTATTTTTGATAAGGGGTATAACGTAAGGTGTTTCTATTTCGTAAAATGGGATTGAACGATTGAATCTCGATTTTAGATATATACTTTATGTTAAACCTCAATGCTCAATTTTCTCATTTAAACCTATTCATTTAATTCTGATATGTTCTTTCAATATGTAAATGAAAACAAACATTGAATTTTTCAATCTTTTAATGATTATAATTATCTAAAAACATGTTTTAAATAATCTAAAAAAAAACCAAAGAAGGCTGGCTGTAGCATCGCCTCGTCATCTAGGATTTAAGAGATGCTCTTAGTTACTTTTTAAATTCAACTTAATGTATTTATTTCATTCAAGCACAATGTCATAACAGTCTTTTAACTAAAGCAGCAATTTAGCCTGTTGTTGGATGATACTTCACTACAATGGAATTTCTGTGAATTTCCATGAAGGACACGTGAAGATATCTAAATCTTCATTCTCTTCGCTAATCTGGTTCAATAACCGAAGAGCCCTGGTTGAAGAGGCTTGAAGAAGCACATTAACAAACAACTTGTATTGTCTACCGCGGATATAGATGTATATATTTCATTTATTTGCTCAAACGTGGTAGATTTAGGATGATAACGGCTAATTAATTTGACGTGTGTGAAGGCTTGTTATCAGCATTTTTTTCTTAAGTATTTTTGTTACTATATTTTGTATGTATGGACTGTAATTTAAAGCCTTTCTAAAATACAAATAATAAATACATATGGTTTTGCCTGTTTGACGTGCTAATTTACATTAACTATTCAAATTTATCTTATATTAAATAGATAATATTTGTTTTTATTACATTATATTTACGACCTCGAATAAACGATGAAAAGTTTACTTTACATGGCTAAAAAAGGATTTTTTTCGGTACACGTCTTTAAAGTTTACGCAAGTAAGTCGCGTGAGCTTTATATTATATTATTTATATTTTTATGTGAGACAGAATATCACATATATCAGTAATCTAACAATAGGTCGATATCGCCATAGTTATTTCTAGTTTAGTATCGCACATGTAGCTGAGTATACGTTTTACAACTAAGCGACCATAAATCCGAACATATAACTCAGATATTCAACGGAAAGAATACGAGCATAGTTTCAACCAAATGTTTACCTACGTTTAACTAAAACCGTGATGTTATTGCAGTCAACACGCCTGCTTTCAGCACTTCAATAGTTTACGAGTTAAAAGTATAATAATACGCTGATGGATAACGAGGTGAGCGAGTTAAGTCTCGTAATAACATAAAACTTAATTCCTCACTGTAACATTTAGAGCGTGTGTTTTAAATATAGCTTCTTTATTAACGTTACTAAATAATTCATAGTACTTACTTCCGAAGTGGACGGTTGGAAAAGGTATGCGATACTTAATCTAAAATGTAAATAGGAGCGAGGCCAATTAGACTTTTTTTCGTTAAATACCTTGAACTTGTAAATCGTTTTTAACGGTTACGAGTTAGTGGGGCTCGAATTAAAATGCCGTTTGTAATTAATATAGAGTTTATTAGAACTATACAAACGAGTATAACACAGGTACAAATCTAACCGAACACAACAAATCCAAACGTAATGCAGAAAGTCTTAATTCAAAAAAACGCGCAAAGTCCGTCACTATTAGATCCCCGAATGTACACACGTCACGCCCGTATAGGAGTTGTAGCTCAACTGCCCCCCTCCCTATCAATCAGACCGTCGTTTTATACTTCACAAATACAAATGTGTCCGCCCCGACAACGTCGACACAATTTCCTAGAATTAGCTTGTAATTGTAATCCGTAACATCTGGCTAATAATGTAGCCTGCAAGCGGCTGTAAACGAGTACAATAGAACAATAGGCTTTTCTACATAATAACTTAGAAACGTATGCTAATAAATAAGTGAACAGAAGAAGACGACCATAAAAGGATTACAACTTGTTCAAATGCCGACAGGTAATAAAATGTGCTTTTACAGATCTATACGTGTAATTTGTCTTTGTCGAGGTCTAAGTTGTAACAGTACTATAAGGTATACGCATAAATAGAAAAAAACGGAACCCGTTATTATTTTTTACGTCCGTCTATTTCGTATTTATGTCACAATTATTTTACTAGGAAACTATTAGCATTATAGAGATAACATTAAAGTGTCTTTACTACGGGCATAAACAGGTAAATTTTCCAAGAGGCCCTTTAGGGCCAAATACTAACTATACAAAAAAACATACATACACATACACAACTTCACGCCTGGTGCCTTGCGGGGTAGGCACGAGCAACAGAGCGCCATACAGGTTTATTCTTACACACCTCACTTGCTTCTTTGACATTCATAGTTCTTGTCATGCATGCTCGTCTGTTCTTAAGGCTCCTGACATCACCTTCTGCTAATACATGATCAATTTGATCATGGAAGGTGTGTCGTGGCCTTCCGCGACTTCTGCATCCATCCACTTTTGTATTGTATATCTGTTTAGTCATTCTTTCATCATACATTCTTTCCACATGCCCGAACCACCGGAGCATTCCTTTCCTTACCTTCACCCCGACACTCTCTTTCAGACCAACTCTCTTATACGAAAAAACACTTATACGAAAAACACTTAAAGGAGTCTCGAGGCCAATTTTGACGAAAACTAAGGTATTATTACATTATTGAAAAACCAATTACTCTTGTCAGGAATCGAATGGGCTTATTTTGAAAACATAAACTCTGTATTATTTATTACATCAAACCATAGTGTAGGTATAAAGATCCATTTCTGTGAAGGAATTTGAAACAGACTGTGAAGATAAGTAAAGTTTTGCAAAATGAGCCCCTCTAAATTTGATATCTAAATTAGTTAAACAATTATAACTTTAATGATCTAATTATGACGAATGCAAATAAATGTACATGAAAATCATGAAATGTAATCTTCCATTTAATAATTATGAAGTGAGTAAATAATGTAGTCTGTGTCGATAATAATTGTATAGGGTGATCTGGAGGAGATCGTTTTTGGCGACAAGACTGCCCATTGTACTTTAATGTATGGGCAATAAAGTGATTAATTCATTCATTCAAAATTTTTAATTAACTATTGAATAAAAATTGACTGGTTTTTGAGATAGGGAATTTTTGATTAACCGATTTTTAGAGTTGTATAAAGGGCCAAAACAAATGACTACGACGTCTCTACTACGGAATATTTCAATATTGTGTCCCGATAAATAATAGGCCGATGAGTGTTATTTCAGAAAACAAAAGTTGTCATTTTTATTCTTAGAACCATGTTTTTAATGTTTCCTGTTTATTTGGGAACTCATAAAGGATCTGGAATTTTAATTAATTCATTCATATACTTTAATGATGGAAAACCTACAACCAGAACACATGAATAAACATTTACAATTGTTATCAGATCGTAGATTACAATAATATTTCCAAAGGTTTTTATAAATGGTACAGTTTCAACATTAGTTTTTGAAATATAACTACATACATATAATTAATACGCTTAGAACCCAAGTAGGTGCCAGTAAAGTGAAGCACTCTTTAAGTGGGACCTAAAATCTCAGTTCGCTTGTCGATGCGTCGGTCCCGTCAGTCCTCAAAACAAAGTCTCGGTGTGACAAGCTCCGATAGTTTCAATTCCCTACTTTTTAGAAATTCTCTATTTACTTGCAACTTTGTGCCTTTGCGTGCGTGTGAGCGAAACTAATTACATGGCCCGCACACATAGATTAGTTTTGTGCTTCAACTCTGAATGTAATTTTGCAGGAAACTATCTCTCTATTATTACTCTAAGCCTATATACATGTCGGCAATAGTGGCGGTGAGTATGCATATTCTGGCGACTCCATCAAGAGTCCAGAGATCCATTATTCCTGACAGGGTATTAACAACATATATACTTTGCCATTTGAAAAAAACTACAAATAAACCGATTGTCGTCCACAAATTAAATTTCGTTGAATTTTTATCAGTGTTTCCATAATATAAATAAGTAAATATTGTGATAAAATATACAGAAATAGAAATAAAATATTCTTAAAACTTCAGTTTTGTTCCAAGAAAATTCTTGTTTATTTACGTAAGTATACCTAATGGAATTTATTATTCTTTGCTATAGCTGGTATGCAATCTTTATTCTTCATTTATAAGAAATGTTTGTTTGTTATTAGTCCTTATTCTTCTACAATATAGTCAAAGCACTATAATTATAGCTTCGTCAATTTCGCCTCATTCGCGTTTCATAATAATCACAGAGTGCATTAATAAAATAAGGGAGTAATAGCAATAATGTAAATATATAAAACGGTACACTTCTTTGGACTACAGCAACTGAATTTTAAAAATGGTGGACGTTTGGTCACATGCAAAAAAAGTTTCATTCAGAAGAACTAGCACAAATTTGCTTAAGCTATCGTTTTAGTGGAAACTGTGTCGGATAAGCTAATTGACTTCAAGCTGCTCTCAGGAAAATTCCCGCTGGATCCCCGAGTTAAAAAATAACACACATTTTACTACATAACATTTGCTATCGATCAGGGCAAAAATAGCATTGGAATTCGAGTTTTTGCCAATCTGGTAATTTTAAACCATTTTCAGAAAAAATCCCGCGGGGTTCCCGGGATAAACGCAGATTTTAAGTCCAATAATTTGCTGTCGACCAGCGAAAATCGCATCAGAATCGGCCCAGCAGCTGTTATGTGAATACAAACAAACAAAAAGTTCAAAATAAATTGCATCGTGTTCTCCGTCGTTTGTATAATCTATTCCATGTGTCTTTTTAAATAGTTTTAATGTATGTATGTACATACATGGCATGTTTAGAATTTTAAAATATTATAGATAGTGTAGCACAAAGCCAAAAGCAATGGTTTATCTATTTTTGTAAAATATATTACCAAAAATAATGTTCGTGCTTTCCATGTAAATCTGACTATTTTCATTGTAGACTATGAGATCAATATTACTTTGTTCTCACTATTCCGACGCCGATCTTACTTAAAAGCTCCCATAATTTCCTGCGGGATTACTCCATGAAAATCTAAGGGTATAACAATATAATCAATGTCCTCCAATTTTAGTGTGACCTACTCATAACCTATTTATTTACTTGGGAAACATACAATAATTATATTTTCTTACAATATAAAATATAAAAATTAATACACACATCAACTAATTTACCCAGCGATCAAATTATTGATCGATGAATTTACCACTAAAAAATAATTCATGTCATCATTCACGCATTTGGCTGATAAAACCATATATTGTATTATATTATATATCAAATATATTATAACCATTATAATGTATTTGATACAATATTGAAAAATTAGATTTAAAATTAAAAAGAAAATGGTTGAAAGTTTAATGAGAAAGCTGCGAATGCGAAAGATATATTGAAATACTGTGCCGGTCACTTCGCTTACGCGTTTGGACTTTTAATCATATCGTCTGAACTCTGTAGTATATTCAAATAATAATAGTAGTGTCTTACCATATTTACATGAAGTTTGCCAAGGGGCCTCTACGTGTTGGCCTTCCCATGGCCCCACGCAAGGCCTTCAAAAGTCCGGCCCTTTTTTATGGCCCGTGGCTTCATAGACATATATTATAATAACAGTAATCTTTATTTGCCAGAATGTAGTATAAAAGTGGTTACACTGATAAATTAATGTCCTAAGCATTCTACCATTTTCATGGTGTGCAAAAAATAATAAAATGAACCATGTCTGGATTTTTATTATTTCAATCTCTGTTTTCATCGAAATCCTTTGAACCGTTTTGAATTTAGAACAAACTTTCAGACAGAATGACAAACAATAATTCTATAATGATTATTTTCAATCGCAAATCATATAAATCATTATATATATGGTGATGATCGCCAGCCAATCGTTGTCCATTGCTGGACGTAGGCCTCCCCAAGTTTGCGCCACTTATCCCGCTCCTTCGTTGTTCTCATCCAGCCACCACCAGCGACCTTGCGCCGATCGCTCCATAGCCTTCTGAGCGACCTACAGTTTGTGAACCAACCCACCGTCAATGTCCAAGTATCGGCACCATACGTCATGACGGGTAGGATGCATTGCTTAAAGACTTTACGTCTTCAAGTATTGCGGAATAGTCGACGCGAAGACCCAGCAGAGTTTTCCGACTGCTGCCCAACCTAACTGAATCCTTGTATTAAAGTCCCTTTCGAAGCTATGCTTACCCACTTGGATAACTTGTCCAAGGTACTATTGTATAACTTTGAGAGGAATACCCTTGACGAGTATCGGTACTCGGCATGATATAAATAGCAATTATAATTTAAATTATGGCATTTTCTTTTTCTTTTTTTATTATTTTAAGGCATTTATATAATACTAGAGTTTACCCCGCGGCTGCGCCGCGGGTTAACCTCTAGTGCGTGTCTCTTGTTTAAAGAGCGAGTGCTACAGGTTATATTATATTACAATGTTTTTACGTATTTGCCCACGGAAGATTCACTTCATTTTATATCGCTAATTATATATACTATCCCCCGTCTATCTGTCAACAAAATAAATTACAAAACTTGACCAAAAAGGCCAAAATGGTCTAAATGACCAAAAGACCACAGTGACCAAATAGGCCAAAATGACCAAATAGGCCAAAATGACCAAATAGGCCAAAATGACCAAAAAGGCCAAAATGACCAAATAGGCCAAAATGACCGAAAAGGAAAAATTACCAAATAGGCCAAAATGACCAAAAAGGAAAAATTACCAAATAGGCCAAAATGGTCAAAAAGGCCAAAATGACCAAAAAGGCCAAAATGACCAAATAGGCCAAAATGACCAAATAGGCCAAAATGACAAAAGATGCCAAAATGACCATATAGGCCAAAATGACCAAATACGCCAAAATGACCAAAGAGGCCAAACTGACCAAAGAGGCCAAAATGACCAAATAGGCCAAAATGACCAAAGAGGCCAAAATGACCGAAGAGGCCAAAATGACCAAATAGGCCAAAATGACCAAAGAGGCCAAAATGACCAAATAGGCCAAAATGACCAGAGGCCAAAATGACCAAAGAGGCCAAAATGACCAAAGAGGCCAAAATGACCATATAGGCCAAAATGACCAAAGAGGCCAAAATGACCAAAGAGGTCAAAATGATCAATAAGGCCAAAATTACCAAATAGGCCAAAATGACCAAATAGGCCAAAATGACCAAAGAGGCCAAAATGACCAAATAGGCCAAAATTACCAAAAAGGCCAAAATGAAAATTATCCCTTGTCCATCCTCAGTATTTAATTTACATACGTGCCGAATTTCAGCCAAATCGGTCCAGTAGTTTTTCCGTAAAAGCATAACAAACAAACAGACAAATATCATTTTATCCCGGAAGCTATCCCATTTTTCGGGATAAAGAGTATCCTATGTTCATCCTCGGTATCGAAAATATATACATACTGAGTTTCAGCCAAATCGGTCCAGTAGTTTTTACGTGAAAACGGAACAGACAGACAGACAGACAGACAGACAGACAGAGTTACTTTCGCATTTATAATATTAATAGGGATTACGTAGGTTAAAGTTTTTTAGTTTGACATGTTGTTTTAGATACGTATTATGTAATAAACTTATGTTTTAAATACGTTTACGGTTGTATCATAACAAAATGTTTTAACAGAAACTTTATTTGAAATCCAGTTTTAATTTTCCTTGATTATCTGTTGAATAAAATTTTAAAAATAAAAAATTTAAAAGTAAAATTGCGAAGTTATACGCATAATGCAACGCTCATTATATTTCCATGCTGATGTAGCTTGCGGGATTAAAAAATAAATATTCAGCTCAGCCCGCAGGCTGCAACACCGCGTTGTGAATGTATTTCTGCCTTCATTAGTGGGTAGGAAGGAAGGCGATGTGGGTTGGCGTCATCAAGGGAATAAATGAACACCTATTTGCCAAATTGTCTCTACTTCAGTCGCCTCGTTACTGCTTCGAATTGAAACTTATTAGAAGATTAGAATATTCTTGTAACTTCGTCCCGGACTTACTTGACATTCCCGCGGGATTCCCAGGAAAGTACGGCAGGACAATGTAAGCCATCGTTTTAGTGACTGTGTTGGTATAAGCTAATTTTATGCACCTGAACAACTACAAACCACTCCCAGAAAAATACCCGCGGGATTTCCCGGACAGTAAATAGCGCAGATATTAAGTTTAAGTCTAAGAATTTGATGTCCATGAGCGAAAACCGCATCGAAATCGGCTTAGTAGTTTTTACATGAATCCCGAATAAACAGACAAGAAATATAAAAAAAAATTAATTCTCCGTCATTTATATAGTTCCAGTTGTTTTTTTTATAAGTTCAATGTGACACGACAGTGTTCATTAGAATTATGATATAATATTATAGATGTTTTATGCAGTAATTAGTTATCAATGTAAATTGTAAAGATATTGTATTACATAATATTTTCTTAAGTATTCACGATTTGTACACATAATAAAACTACGTTTTGACGGTTTTATTATATTGTATTACATTATTGCAATTTTCAGGTTATTAACTTTTTCTGTAAAAAACTGAGTGATATAGTTATTAAGGGTTTAAAAATTTATTTGGGGTAGCACTGATTAAATCATTTGAGAAACAAACAACAATAAATCTACGTACATTATAATGCTGTTGGCGCATCCAGAGTTATTGCCCATATCAATATGAAATCTGTTTGTCTGTCTGTACACCCATCGTCCGAAACTCACGTAGTGATATTTTGTATATCTATGATTCTCGCACTAGCATCTGGAAAATACTTAAATGATTATTCACATTCCAAAAATTCACGATGCCTTTTACTGGTAAAAGTTATATTAACACAATAATTAGTTTTTTGTTTGTTTTTACTTCAAGGCCTTAATTATGAACATATTATAGAACATGTATTTTACATGTACAAACCAGGTTACGTTTTGCGTTTTCAAAGCCGAATGACAACAACGAAACTTTAATATAAATGATTTTGTCATTTCGTAATTGATTCACAGATTTTTTATTTCGATTATATTGGCGTTATTTAATCGAAACTTGAAAGAAGATGTAATTGAAAGACAATTCTAGAAAAAGCTTAAATAGTAGCAGACAAACGCTTTCTACGAAAATTGGTTTGAACCATTTCGTTGAATTAATCAAATTAAATCGTATCGATCAAATATTTAGTAGGCTTGAAGATATTCGTTTATATGGTATATTTTAGAGCTCCGTAACCAAATGAGTTTAGAACCACAAAGAAGCGTCCAAATTTATATATAAATAAGGCTGCTATTATCTAGATATCTCAATTTCACTAAGCGATTCTTCAAAGGCAGATAGATACCTACTTTAGGCCGTCGGATGTGCGCGTAGCCGGTTTTATAACGTATAAATGTAAGAGCTTTTGCTTCACGATGTTACATGGGTAAAGCCGCAAAGAAAATTTTACTTATAAATAAATATTTATTATTTAAAAGTAATGATTGTCTAATGTGAACAGCAAATTTACTTCGGGGGCTACCTAAGAATTCCCAAGAAAACATCCACATAAAAAAATTACAATGTGATGTTTTCCGTGCCTACTTGTTTACGATCAATCAGTGTTTATATGTTGAACAATCTTTTATGTCTATCTATTAATAAATCTCCTTGTAATTTATTCTTATGTGTACTTGGTACCGGGCTAATTTTATGAGTTTTACCGGCTGCCTTCGACTTTGGCACAAAGTTACCATTACAATGGGCGAATAATAACTAAAAACTCTGAAATTGATATGTTTTTAGTGTATGTATCGAAATATATTGAATTTCATTAAATTATAAACTAGTACAGTGAAGGAAACTTAAGTTATATTGTACATACACATACATACATAACTTCACGCCAGGTCCCTTGCGGGGTAGGTACGAACAACAGAGCGCCACACAGGCCCATTCTTACACACCTCACTTGCTTCTTTGACATTCATAGTTCTTGTTATGCACGCTCGTCTGTTCTTAAGGCTCCTAACATCACCTTCTGCTAACACATGATCAATTTGATCATGGAAGGTGTGTCGTGGCCTTCCGCGACTTCTACATCCATCCACTTTTGCATTGTATATCTGTTTAGTCATTCTACATTGTTTCCACATGCCCGAACCACCGGAGCATTCCTTTCCTTACCTTCACCCCGACACTCTCTTTCAGACCAACTCTCTTATATATTGTTATATTGTATTCTACTTATAATTCCTTAAGACAGTAAATGGTTCCAACCTTGGAAAATGGAGCTGTATAAAAATGGAGTTCCAATGTGATACTTTTATTGATCAATAGCAAATTTTATATTATGTATGTGTGATATTTTTATCATAGTGACACTTTTTTTATCTGGCCATTTTAATTCATTTTCAGAAAAATTCCCATGGGATTCCGAGGATAAAAGTAGTGCAGTAGTTAAGTCTAAGAATTTGATGTCGATCAACGGAAACCGCATCAAAATCGGCCCACTAGTTTTTACGTGAATCCGGAATAAACACAAACAGATAAGAAATCTAACAAAATGCATCTTGTTCTTTATCGTTTATATAGTCTATTCTAGTTGTGTTTTTAAAATTGTTTTAATGTAAAGACACGGCATGTTTAGAATTTTATAACATAATATATTACTCACTAATAAAAATGTTTTGTGAATTATTCCTGGAAAATAAATTAAGGTAAGGATTTAAATTACATATAACTTTCCAGACAAGCTACTGATCTGGGTGACTTGCTTATATAGAGCTTCTCAAGTATTGATAAATATATCCAAGTAGCTTCTGACCGCGACTCGTCCGCGTGGGATAGTTTAAAAAAGTAAGATAAAAAACAACCTTTGATTTTGAAACATTCTTCGTTGGTGCTCCGATCCTATTGGTTTTAGCGTGATGATATATTCGCCTTCCTCGATAAATGGGCTACCCAACACTGAAAGAATTTTTCAAATCAGACCAAACAAACAAACTCTTCAGCTTTATATATTAGTATAAGATTATAACAACACCTTTATTCATAATTAAAACGTAATTTACGTTTTAATGGTTTTAAGCACGGTTATACGCCTTTACTTTCTATATACCTATTTTGAGAGAGGAATAAATTAAAATGACATTTCATATTTCCGCAAAAAACCGACAAACTTAAGGTCACATATAAATTATTGTAACGCTGTAATCATGAATGAATAACAAAATTATTATTACGTTCTTTATAAGTAGCACAATTTTCACGCCGTTTATCGCAATTTTGTGAGTCACGTGATCCGTTCAATTAACCCTTACCCATAATTTTAAGTTGTTAAAGCAAATAATGTTTGTACTGTGAGGCTTAGTACCTAATGCTCATTACGAGTTAAATACAAAGTTCATGTAATTCAGTCCAAAATAAAATACACCCGTGATGACTTTTGTATATAATTCAAACTGTTTTATTATCGTATGTATCTGTTATTTTTCAACATGAGCATATAAACTTTGTTATAAATAAAGATTCTTTTTATCAATACGGAATTTCCTCATAAGGTTGTTTCGAATAAATCTGGATCAAAGGAATCGTTTGTGCCTAGGGGTCGTATAACCGATAAAATAAGAGAAATACTGAATAGAATATCGCGATTCACCATACTCCCATACTTTGCGTATTTACTTGACTGCACTGGGTGAAAATGTGGGCTGTATTTATGCCAGTTTCCCAGTTTTATAATAGCATTTAATATGCTGAATTTTTACGTTTTTCATACAATTTAGGATGGGCGCACGAAAACTTAAATGTCATCACCATTAGCCTTGGAAATTTGGTCTGAAAGCCCAGGGAATGGAGCAATTATGATGAAAGGAGACTGATACGCTTTCAGACATTGTTGGACCCAAATTGTAAAAACGTAAGAGTTAGTAGAGATTATAGATTTATTTTTATTCTGTTGATATTTTATATAATTGTGGTGGGTTTAGTTATGTTGAATCAAATAATTGCGTGGTGTAAGTGTTTTCATATTATTCATTGTTGAAGTTCATTTACATGAATCGATTATGTTAATCGACAACTTATTTTATTTGTGACCTCCTCTTTAAGATTACTCGTCTTCCATATAGAATTTAGGGCTAATAATTCCCATTTTTAATAGAAAAAGTAACGCTTTTTTATATCTCAACTCATTATATTATTTTGGGCCAATAATCCCCGTCTCCTTTGATATATAATATGTACTGTCGATAACAGGCGTGAAAATCGAATGCTGATATTTATAATATGCTATATTTTTCGTAAGATAGGTATTCAAAGCTAACGTAAACGAAGTTGCATTAAAGTCGAATTACGGGAGTGTCATCCAATCATACCCACCTTTGTTCTTACGCACACATAGATACCTACGTGTTTACCATAAGCAAAGCCCGCTTGTCTTCATAAGTTTTCATTCCTACCCGTTTAGAAACGGAGAATAAATACAATTTCCTGCGACCGGGTGGCCTGTCGGAAGAGGCGACAAAAAATACCACAGCCAGGTGGTAGGGCATTTCCCTGTCTAGATTATGACACCATATCAATCTTGAATTGTGTTCCGGCATTAGAGGCCGGGTTCCAGTCTCCCTTTAGAGAGCAGCAGCGCGATTGTAGCACCTTTAGTGTTGTTAATGCCCATAGGCAATGGTAACCGCTTTCCACCAATGGGCCGTCTGCATATCTGCTGTTCTCATGCAAGAAAAAAAATGAATTGCAAGCATTATAGTAACTGTGAATAAGTTTACTTACGTCAAATTATAGTCGATTCCTATGATAAACATGACAAGTATCAAAATAAAGTGGAACTAAATGCTGTCTTACAACTACCAGTAGGTATATCTAGACACGTGTCAATTTTACTAAGCGATTCTCTGAAGTCGACCGCTTCAGGTCCTCTGTAGTAAGGTAAATTAATGAATATAGGAGGCGGCTGTAAGACGCCTAGAATATAACATATTGTTACGTGTGAGCGGGGTACGCACTTAGGAATGGAAGGAAACACCAGTTTTTAAATAAACGCTTTTATTGACTTACACAGCCGCACGTAATACCTCTCCGCAGGGTTGCCCCTATACGCACGACTAACGATGCACTGTTCCGACAATAAGGTGTCTCACTCACAATACCGTCGCTGATATTGCGTAGACCACCTCCTGCTACTCCAGTGCTCACCTCCGATATTGCCGCGTGTAGCTCGCTTCTGGATCGTCTCTCGAACTACGCTACACTCCTCTTTCACTTAACTGTCCACTAAATTTGCACTAAATCCACCACGTAACTCGTCACTGTCTTCTATTAAACTTTTCTTCCAACTCTTCCGTATCGCACTTGTCGCTTCGCTGTCCTGAACTGAACTCAACTCTAAACTGCCGGTAGGCGCGCCTTTCACTGCTTATATACCCGGAAGAATTTTCTGGAACCCATAATTTCATTATTCTTTTGTTTATTATCTGTCCCTTTCTAAAGATCTATCTATCTCTGTCTTTTCATTCCCGAACCTTCTATTCAAGAACTTTCGTTTATACATCTATCCCTTTCTAACATCTATCTATCTCTGTCTTTTCCTTCCCGAACTTTCTATTATAGAACTTTCGTTCATCGTCTATGTCTTTCTAAAATATATCCGTCCTTGTCTTTACCTTCCAGAATTTTCTAGCTTTTTGTAAAAGTTCTTAAACTAATTAGATGGTTCCACCATCATTCGCCACAATATGTACACATCTGAGAAAGTATTTTTTTTATGTTTATAAATTCTTGTTATTCCTGTCTTTTGCTATGAACCGTTTTCTACATTGTTCGTGTAGTTGTATGCTAAGGACCTGAGATCATTATACGATACTTCTTATTCCGAAAACTGGGAAAGTACCATTTCTGGATTGGGATCGGGTGTCTTCCGAATTAACGTCAAGTGAAGTAACGGGGAATGTATACCAATATTCTATTGTTACAGTCTCTCAGTATATGTATATTGTTGTATATGTATATTGTTGTAAATAGAATTAAGTATTGTCTATCTTTGATTGATTACATCACACGTTTTCAGATTATTCGTTAACAGTAAAAAAGATTGATTGATTAATATATTCATCGCGTGGGACAATACAATGTGTATGTATAATTGTACATAAGTGTCATGGTTTGTTTGTAAATGTATCAATCTGAGGAATGTAGCAAAGCTGAGTTTTACAGTTTTGATACTTTATGCAAACGTTTGATAGATACGTAAATAAACAAATTAGGAAATATATTATTTAGACTACAAAGGTCGAACAAGCAGATTTTATACATTTATTTATTGAACTGTGAACATAGTAATCTGATTAGATTTATTAACGAAAATGCTGTGTTTGTTATTTATACAATATATATACAAAAATTAAAGATCGATCTTATAGAACAAATACATTTTTCTTTTAATTTTTCACTGTAGTGGCCCAGTTTTTTGTAAATAATAAAACGTTAAGAAGCTTGTAAATAAACTTGTGACGCCATCGAGTGGTTTAGGATATGAGAGCTTTTCAGAGCTACGTTTTTTACTGGGCGATTGTTATTCCTTGCCTATTTTTCTTCTGTGTCTATAGTTATTGAGTAGAATTTTATAACTGAACCATGCTTAATAATATAATTTTTTGTCAATTTTATCGTTTTTCGGGCTCCATAAAATTTAATGAATACCTATCTAAGAAGAATATTTGTAAAATTTAATTACAAACCAGGACGAAAAAGCCGTCTTTTTAAGTCTATCACAAAGTGCAGCTTGATACAAATAGTCTTTTATCGGCGATTTTACTACATTTTTGTGTATATGTAGTGTTTTATCTATATCGACACAGTACTAAAACGTATGTATGTACAGCATGTACACACATTTATTATTCATGTAAAATTAGTTTCTGCACACAATATATATATATATATACATATATTAGGGTGGTCGTTAAAAATTAACTTTCTTGCGACGCCCCCTAAAAAGCTTCCCTTTAATGAAAAAACACTGGGATTTTTTTATAATTTTTTCAAGTCAAGACATCACGTGCCTCAAGACGATTCAAGTTAAAACTAAAAATATAAGAAAAATTTAAAGATAAGCTTGAATCAAGAAGAATTTCAAACTTTTTCTGAAACTATAATTTGAAATTCATCACTGAGAATGATAATACGGAAGGTATTTCATTGTTAAAAGTTTTCCAATCTTAAAATAATTATTACTTCTAAGTATGAAGAAGTTTCCTGAAAAAACATAATATTACCCAAAAATTAACTTGAATCGTCTTGAGGCACTATATAATGTTATAAAGTTCTGAAAATGTTGTTTTTGTACATTGCAGCCATTAAAAAAAAATACAACTGGAATTATATAAACAATGGAGAACACGATGACTTTTTTTTAAGATTTTTTCCCTTTGTCGTTTTGTCTGTGTTGTCCGGGATTTACGTAAAAAATACTGTTTTCACTGATCGACAGTAAATGTTATGTAATAAAATGTGTGATATTTTTATCCCAGGAATCCCGAAGGAATTTTCCCGGGAGCGGTTTGTAGTTGTTCGGGTCATTGATGTAGCATACATCAATGGTTCGGGTGCATACAAATTAGATTATTCCAACACAGTTTTCACTAACACGAAAGCTTACGTTCGTTTTTGTACTTTGTGGCCTGGGAATCCCGCGGGAATTCAAGGGTGTACGAAGTCGCGGCCATATCCTAGTAAGTAAATAAAATGACTGTGGCTTCATAGATGACGGGACACAAATGCCGATTTTATAAGGGTTACGTTTAAGCCTTATTGGCCATAGAATATAAATGTTACATAAGATGTTATACAACCTACCTACATAGTATACGTGTATATTATGAATTTGTATATAATGCACGGATGTAGATACTTACCAGTTCCACGATTATTTGCTCTCGATTATTCAATTCATAGAGAGCTTCCTACGTGTTTATCTTATGGGCACTTTCGCTAACATTTTGTCTGAAAGTCGATACAGTGAAGCAACGCGCTGACGTCAATGTTGCTTTATGATTCAATCTGCCGTTAACTGAGCTCTCGCCCAGCTGAGTGCAGCCCGCTCTATAAATATCTTAACAATTTTACTTACCACATTTTATCAAGTACTACGGATATCCTATAGGCGCCACCACGCCTTTGCACGCTCTTTGTACTCGTATGAACACTTAAGTGCATTAGTGCCAAACTTTATTGATAATATAAACGCTATTTTAAATCATGTGGACTTAGTTATTTTAATCTATACAGATAAATAAAAATGAAGGGTCTGTTAGTAATATCAAAATAATAGCTTTTTACTTAACTCATATAAAAATATATACGGTACTTAATATTATAAAATGAATTGTTAAATTCTTAGTCTGTCTGTCTATTTCGGCTAAACTGAAACCGGTGAACCGATTTCAACGGGACTAACTAATGGCTGGCTGACTGGCTAATTAATGTTGTAAGGAGTAAATTAGGTTAATTTTTTTTAGGGTTCGCGGGCATAGCTAGCCAAATGATAAAAACGAAATATTTCTAGTTTGGTTCATACACCAACACGGGTACAAAGCATTGCGGGATAGTGGAGGTGAAATGTTGCATACTAGTGTAGAGAAATCAGAAAAAACTATAAATTAAGGTTAGTTATATACGTATTTCATTGAAAAATGCAAAACAACTTGTTGCACAGCAATATGCGAGATTATTATTATTATGAAGGTCTTGAAAAATAATATCGGAGATTGAATTCAAAGTAACATCACTTCTGTAAATTTTGAAATAAAGAGTAGATTTTTTTTAAATTAAAAAAATGGGAGGACTTAAATATCCCTCTGAATAAACATTGATTTAACAACACACATCAGGTCTTTGTTGAGATATGGGGTATTTTCGGTTACAAGCTTGAAACAGAGGACATTACATGAATTTTGATGTTCGTCGACAATATGTATGCATTCACTGCGCGTGGAGCGTAACGCATTTGGCTATTTTTATTATTACTGAAATCTTACAATTTAAGGGTCGAATATTGCATTTGTTAGAGGACGCAATTTTATTTTTGGGACATGTGTGGGGGGGGGGGCAATAGAAGCTTAACCTCAAATTTGTGGAGTCTCCATCCTTGTCCCCCGGCCGCCATCTTGGAAAAAGTGGTGAAAGCACTTTTTTCGCGATATCTCGGAAACTATGCGTCTTACAAAAAAATTGTGTAATCATAATTTGTAGCAAATTGTTTTGCCTACAAATATGTTCATATAACATTTTGCCCTAAATTAAAAATTAAAGAAGTTATAAGCAAACAAGTGAGATTTGTTTTAATCATTCGTCTTTTCTTTACCATAGAACTTACCAAATTAAACTTATCGAATGTTAAGCAGGTAGAAAAGGTACCCCGTTTTCCCCGCCACCTATGAGGTAGAGTCCGTAGTCCATAGGAGTTCAATTACAGTCAACTTAAATGTTAGTTCAGTTCTACAATGAATATTTTTTAAATCAAAAACAAAATGGATTTTAATGTACAAAGCAAAAAATAAATATTTAACTGACTTCTTTCTACAACATCTTGAACATTGGTAGACCCTTGGTACCAAGTAAAACATATAAGGACAATAACATATTTTATAAAATATAGTCATTTTTGTTTTATTTGACACCGACTTCTAGGTGTTGCAGAAAAAGTCTGTTAAATATTTATATTCTGGTTTTAAATGTGAAACCGGTTTTGTATTTATGTTTTTTTTTAAACCATTTACTGGCGTAAATACTTCAATAGCTTTAGAAATAGTATATTAAGCACCTGTAGAAATTGTACAACTGGCACGCGTACATTTGCCACCTCAGTCATCGGTGTGTATGCTCTTCAACAAGGATTGTTCTCGATTTCCTTGCGATACAAAAATCATATCCTAACTTGGTTGGTGACTATGGGACCATCTCGGGAGCTAAAAAGAGCAATTTTAAAATCACTCTACAATTCACGACTAAATCGCGTAACATGCCTATGAAAAAAATAAGCGCCTGTAGAATGTAATGCATACAACTCGTATATAGTAGAACGTAGTACTACACGTATACAAGCTGTTTGAAGTGATAACTTCTTATGGGAGGGTAAATCACTTCGTTACGTAACGCATTACGGCGCCAGTCTGTTTGGCTTTCCTTTCTCTCGCGTAAGTTATCATTTCTGTCGGGCGTCCCGAGACGCAGCGTTTTATAATAAGAGTATCTCTCTATTTCTCTAGGATCCACTCATCAGATCCTGACTGATTGACCATGGAACCGCCTCGGGAGTATACATACTTACAAATAAAGATAAAAATGTCATTATCGATCCACCATTGACGAATATATCGCGTAACATTCAAATAAAAAAATAAAGCACATGTAGAAAATGTAATAGCCACACGCGTATACAAGATTTTCTCCAAGAATTTAGGCAGTTTTTAATAAGGGTCACGCTCGATAGCCCTGGGATCCGATCCACTTGTCAGAGGCTGCCTTGATGACCTGATTACCTTGACAGTATATTATACTATACTATACTTAGGAATAAAGAAAAAACTTTTAAAATCGTTCCACGTTTGACGGAGTAACCGCGTAAAAAAACCAGACAGATGAATTGGGAACCAGGTCCTTCTGGAAGTTTGTTAAAAAGAATTGCAAAGATAATAAAATTGTATCGATCATTATAATCCGGTTGGCTAGAATTTATAACATTTATTTAGAGAACAGGCTTTTCAAAGGAATACCGGGCGGAAAATTACTTATTTGTTAAATTCAAGGAAACGAGAGTTCTGTCTGATTAAGAGGAATTTCCTTCAAACGATTGAATGCTTTTGTGTTGAAAATCAAAAGCTGTTTTCAGAAGTCGAGACGTATTTACTTAATCCTGGGCACTATATGTAGGTACTTTAAAATCATTGATAAGCTGGAATTGTTTGTTAAGTTTGCTGGCGGCTGACTGTGAAAAGTAATAACCAAAATACGGGCTGAAAACTTACCTGAACTTAGAATAATTGTTAATTACTAGTTTGTTAATTTAAAGGATTGAAATCGACCTCCTTTCGTGACGAATCGTTATTGCATTATCATCATTAGCGTGTTTAAATCGCAGTTTCCTCTTGGTATTTTGTGTACCTCATTGTGAAGAACAATTATATTTTGGTCTGATTAAAGTTAATTGAGCTGGTTTGCTTCTTTTGCGATTACACTATCACACTAATCCAAAGTAAAATAAAGAATTAGCTTTAAGCTAATCATGTTCCATACTTGATTATGCCGACGCCAGCTATCTAGATTTAACTCAAGAGCAGCTTAATAAACTTGAGCGACTCCAAAACTTTTCCATAAGGTTCATATTTGGGTTACGCAAGTATGACCACGTTTCTGAATTTCGAAAAAATCTCAAGTGGCTGCCAATCCGTATTCGCCGGAATACTCATATTCTTTCATTGTTTTACAGTATTTTATTCATCCCTACTACTCCACAGTACCTTAAAGAACGCTTCGAATTTATTTCTTGCTCTCACAATTTACGCCCTTCCAGTCAACATAGGCTTATTACTCCTATTCATAATACAACGTTCTTCAATAATTCTTTCACGGCTAAGGCTGTCCAACTTTGGAATTCATTGCCTGTTGCTGTCAGACATGCAAAATCCCTAATAATATTTAAGAACTTAGTCAGAAAATTCTATCTGCAATATAATGATGTGTAATTTTATGTAATTAGTATATATTATATTGCATATAGCTATATGTTTATTATGTTTAAATAGTTGCATGTTATCGCCATATATTATATATGTATATAACTTATGTGTATATTTGTATATACAGTATAGTTATATATTTATTAATAAAATTGAAGTAATCGTACAATAATTATGTATACCACCATCGCCACTTCTAATCGGAATATTCTTGTCACGGGTTGTCTGGAAGAGTTCGCTTTTTAGCGATAAGACCGCCCTTTGTACCCTACTATAATAATACTAGTTTGTAAGTTTTTCTGTAATGGTGTACAATAAAGTGTTATCTATCTATCTATCTATCTATCTATCTATCTATGTTCTGTAACCTATGTAGGTGACTGAAAGTCACTATTTCTATAATAGTCCCATTTCACGTTTCCCATGAGGGTCATTATTTTCAATTTCCGTTTGGCCAGACTTTTCCGTTTCTTCTTCTAATATATTCTTCTAATATACAGCACTTTGAATTTGTTCTTAGTTTTAAATATGAAACTCACGGGGAGAGTTGTTTGATGATTAATTCTTTTTATTGTTGAAATACTCGAACAGCAGATTCCTGACGTATTAAAAATCCACAAAAAAATTAAATTCAATAACAGAAATGAGAGTGGTGTCTGAGAACAGGAGAAATCTCTGTCGTAGAAAAATCAACAGTAACTCAGTGTCATTTCAAACAGAATTTGACCACTAGGTTTAAGCAATTAATAAAAATTACGACACTGTACAACATAAGGCACAAAAGACAATAAACTTTCAATGACTTTGCAAACTGTTGCGTGTAGCTACAGCGTGTAGCTGTACTATTATAATAGTAGCTAACAGAAAATAACTAGGTAGAAAATATGATACTATGTGTACTGCAGCTTTATAGCGTAGCGTACGCTGAGTATTCTCTTATTCCAAGACTCATAATTTATAGGTGGTGCTGTTGGGTAGGTAATTGTAACCCCCTAGGCGTTACTGTCAAAAGGATTCAAACCCCTTTAATTAGAATTTAGATACTCTACTTAGATTATACGAAAGTAAAGGCAAGCCAAAGAGACATGAATATGTTGTGTGACATAAAGATTTATACAGTAGTTGTGGTTTATAGCGGGGCTGGAGAGAGGGAGGATTTCATGGCTCCTCTCTACTAGATAGGAGAGAGGAGCTTTGTCCTGTGTGAATCTTCACACTAGATGGTGTCTGAGGATATCTAAAGTCCTCTGGCTGCCGTAAATATATTTTCACTGGTGTCCACCTTTGGAGCAACAGCATTAGCTATTACGGTTGCTATGACGGGACGTGATGACTTACACTATAAGTTCTTTTATAACTTCTTACTCTATAAGTGAGAGAATGGTAATTTTAGGGGTTAATCCACCGGGAACAAGTAAAGGCATTTGGCATAGTCTAAATACTCTAAATAAAGCGTGGTTGCCATCCAGACGGGCAAAGTTCTACCACCTGGCTATGGGTTTTTTAACGCCTCTTACAACAAACCTTCTTGCTGCAGGAATATACGTTTTTTTCCGGTTTCTGGAAGGACTATTTTTCATTGCATGGGTTATTTTTGCAAAATAATGTAATGTCTAATCCAATTTGTAACGAGAGAAAGGTTTATTATTGGAAGATAGCGTGTATATTGCATATTTTTTACGGGTTCCGTAGCTATCTTGTACATAAAGAAGACTCTTAGATCCACATGGCCGTCTGTCCCTCTGCCTTTGTTGTGTACATCATGTCAATTGTATTTGACTAAAAATTGCTGTCTAAAGATATTAATATCAATTAATCAATAAATGAAAGCTCTTTATTGTTCACTACAAAATTAAAAAAAAATGCAGGAAGGCCTAGTCTATTTAGTGCTAACAAAATTTTATAAATAAATTGCAAAAATGTAAAGATGTAGGGTGGCCGCCGTACGCACGTAAGTAAGGATTGAAATTTTGTTTAGTGTAAATAAATAATCTTGGCGTATCATTAGTTAGATTTTGAAAAGAATATCATAGGCGGTGAGATATTAACTATCAAATTTGTGAAAATTGTGTTCCCTTGGGCCTCTCTAAGTGTTTAAATTATGAAGTGGAAATTCTGTAAAAATTAAGGTGGAACTAAAATAATTATTTTATCTAAAATTGGTTTTGAACAGCAACCGTTCAGTAGTTTTTGAAATATGAGGTATTTTCAATAATTTGATTTTTATGGTTCTGTAAACAAATAAAGAAAACGGTGAATTTCACAATTGTCAATATCTACGGAACCCTTCATTCATGAACTAATACACACTTGGAAATTTATTTCAAAATACGTCCAATTCTCCTTGTTAATTTGATTTAAATAAAAGGCAATGGTACCTAGTTATTTAATTTTCGTTAAAATCGGCCCCTTGACATGGTTGTCACTTGTTTGTTATCCATTATAGATCTTTTCAGATTTTGCCCTAGAACCCACCCACAAATACGTCCCGTAGGTATAGGATTTTTTTTATATAATTTCAATAATTTGCTAACTTGAATGACTTTGGTTTGTAATAAGCTTGAGTGTGACCATCTTTAGAGCTACGACTCCATAGTACCTTACGGCAAATCGAAATCAAGACGTGCTATAACGAGCCAGCAAATACAGCCGATATAAATGCGTAAACGACTTGTTTGTCCAACCCCAGACACCGACAATGAATGTTTACCCCTCCTGCTAGGTGTTTTGGGATTTGCTAACGAGCCAACTTGGTCCCATATAAATCTCCCTTACCTACTTAACTTGTTTCTGATGTAAAGATATACCAAATTAATCTCGACGGCACAATTCGATCTACATAATAATAAAGCTTCTTCACTAAGGCACTAATTTATATGCAGTACAGAATTGCTTTTATATTTTTATTCTATTAGGGTTCTTAGGATTCCGTCGCCATTTTAATAAAAAATAAAACCTTATGAAAACATCATATTCGTCCGTCTTGTATTGTACGTAATATATATTTTCTTCGGTAATTATTTAGTTTATATAAGTGTAAATTACTCACTTACTTAATTACGCTATAGCAAATTGACAAAAAATATTTAGCTTAGGGACGGCCGTCATATACGTGATGGTTGAATTTTTTTTCTGTTTACATAATCGTTTGGGGCAACCAGTGCAATCGTTACTCAGATGAAAAATTATAACGACACGATGTTGTTTAATAATGTTATATATTGTTATGTTTAAGTCAACATGCAAGAACATATTATCATTGAAAGATAAGTAATGGTAATGAGAATATGTCCCTTGGTGAACTTTTAAACGAAGCAGAAAAGTAAACAAAAATGAATGCTTTCAATGAAAGAGGGTTTTTAACAAAATCGGTTGGTACGTCGAGACCGTAGATACCACTTGACATCACTACGGGATCCTTCAAATGCATAGATAATTTTTTAATTGCTGGACACCAACAGGCAGGCTAATGGTTCACCCGATTGAAAATGGTTCCTGTTGCCGGTGAACGTTTGAAACATTAAATGTGATACCAACATGTTACCAAAGAAATTTTATGAGAACTCATAAAATTTATTCTATTTTATTTCGTAACTTCAAATTAATTATTATATCATATTACAATTTAATCAAAATTATTAAATATAATTATAAATCAATCTATCTAGCTACAATTTTTAAATTCTAAGCATGCTGAGTTTGTACAAGTTATTAAAAAACCAACTGGAATAGACTGTATAAACGACGGAAAACACGAATCAATTATTTTTTTAGATTTCTTGTCTATTTGCTCGTCATTCACGTAAGAACTACTCCGCTACTATTACAAAAAGTACTAGTAGTATGCGGTTTGTTGAAATCTGCGCTACTTTTTATCCCGGGAAATTTTCTGGAAATGATTAAAATGGGCAGATTTAAAAACAAAATCGAATTCCAATGCAATTTTTCACTGGTCGATAGCAAATTTAATATAATAAAATGTGTGATATTTATTTATCCCGGGAATACCGCTGGATTTTTCCCGGGAGCGATTTGTAATTGTTAATAAATAAAAATGAGTCTATTCTGACACAGTTTTCACTAAAAGCATAACTTATATTCTTTTTAAATGGTGTGGCCCGGGAATCTCGCGAGAGTTTCAAGTCAAGCGTGGTCGAAGTCGCGGATATATCCTAGTATATTAATTAACAGTAAATGTTTATAAAAATACTACTGTTATAAAAATAAGAACTGTTTCTAAAAATATCTCTACGTAAAAGTTAAAGATGAATCCAACAAAATCTTGACGAAATAAGTTTTATAATTTAAAAGAAAAAATTTGGATACCGATAAATACTTTTATTATAATAATAGTTTTTATTTCAGGCAGCAGACCCATAGTAATTTACAACACGTGAAAGATATGATGTGTATTTATACTTATAATTATAATTTTTAAACATAGATTATAGTGTCATTTATTATTCTGACAGGATGCGTCTTTAGCTAAGAGTTGGTACCTAAAGTTGAAAATGGACTTATGCCTAACTAGACACTTAGTCGATATTGTCAAAGAGTCAAAATGCCTAAAGTTATATTTATTTTAAACCAACCATTGTTGATGTTATGTTGTTGAAGCGTTCCAACAATATTTGGCGACGGGTACCTAACCGCAAACAAAAACACGTATCGTAACTTAACCCAAAAAGGTTTTTGACAATATAGATTTCTATACTTATGTACGTACATCAACAATAGATTGTTTGCAATGATACATCTCTTACAAGGTTTTATTCGACAAATGTATTCAAATGGTATTTGGTATACAAATATGATATTGGGTACAGAAACGCCTTTGTCAAAATTCAAGCCAACAGCAATGTAGAACAAAAAATATTGTGTCCAGGATTATACCACTTCTTTAACGATATCATAAATATTCTATTGTAATTTCCAACGTTGTTGTGACATGATCGTTTGTACTTCATGGACATTAGATTTATCCTTTTCTGTCTATTTGTGTTATGAATATTTTATTCCTATTTTCTTGTAGTGACATTATATTTCATTATAGGGACGGAGAAAGAATACAATTTCCTGTGGCCAGGTGGCCTGCCGTAAGAGGCGACAAAACAGCCCATAGCCAGGTGGTAGGGCATTTGGCCGGCTGGATGGCTACCACCTTTGGTCTAAAGTATGTCACCATAACAACCTTGAGTTGTGATCGTGCAATAGTAACCAGGTTCCAGTCTCCCTTAAAAGAGCAGCAGTGCATTTGTAGCACCTTTGGTGTTGCAAATGTCCATAGGCGATGGTAATCGCTTTCAGTCAAGTGGGCCGTCTGCCTGTCTGCTGATCCTTTGCAATAAAAATAAATTTGCTGCAAATACAAGTATTACATTCTATTAGAGTTCTGATACCTAAAAGGAAAAAGGATTTTCTATACTTTGATTTTTAATTGGCTGGATTAAAATGACAGCTGCGATCGACCTTTTTATATTGCAAGCTAAGAGGAACTCACCCAATGTGTTGTGTGTCTATTTTTTTAAATAACTAAATAATATTGTTTTTCTTGTTTCTTTCTGTTGAATCATATAGATTTTCTGTAGAATTCTAAGTCGCGGGCATATCATAGTTAAATATATAATCGCCGTTGTTAGAGTGAGATAGATGATATTCACGTAGGTCAAAACCATGTCCGTTATCAGCCCGAGTGTCAATCGTGAAGAAAACAAATCCCGTTGATTTTCCAAAACCTCAGTTTTATATTATAAATTGGTGTTTAGTATACGTAATATATAAATGGGTACGAATTTAATATGCCTACTTGGATATCTCTGTTTTCTTTTACCTTCTCTAATTATTTGTGGTCAGCACAATATGTCTTCTCCTTCCGTACTCACCTATGCTGGCATACATGTTTTGTCACACCAGGGTATTATGTATTCAGTTTAACATATGTTCATTTTACGATATCATTATATTTTATTTGTAAGTATAATAGTTACTTGAATCTAATTAGTTTGTTATATTTATGTAGTCGTTCTTATGTCGACTGTCTTGTTTCTTTGAAGTAATGAAACTAAGTCCATTTTATTAAGCCATTATCATCTATGGTCAGTGTTTTTGTCCTCTATCTTCTGAAATTGTGTTATTAGGTACGTGATACAAGTTAACCGATATAATCATATTATACGTTGTTTTTTCCAAATTTTAGAGAAATCACGTTACCTATCATGATTTCTGTAACATAAAAACAAAACAAAATTGTTATTTTATTTTCCAATGAAAAATTTGATGCAAATTTGATTTTTCATGTATTTCTACGAATTTACAATTTCTTTTAGTGTAAACCATTTATTTGTGTTCTTTCCAGCCAACAAAGTCAATAAAGTATATATGTCGTCCCTACTGACATTTTTATAATAATTTTATTTTTAATTTTTATTTTTAAAAAAATGCATACATTAAGTGCGATTTTTGCAGCTATCGCGAATTTTGAGGCTTTTTGTTTTTGTAATTGTTTACTTTTTGGGAACTCTTAGGGTATACCCCTAAAATAAACAAAATTAAAACAATTACGTATATTCATTGTTCGAATCGGAGTAATTTAAAATTCTACAGAAAAAAACACAACAGCTCTTTCCAAATTTTCTAAAATAATAATATAAAAAGTTATAATAATTTTATTTATTTAATCATATAATTCGAACTATTATGAACTATACAAAGTAATTAGTATCTACTTGTAAATTGATTCTCAAATGATGCGCTTACCGACGAACAGTATCTAATTCTTATTCATGATGACATATTTTTTATAATTCTGTACACGAACGAAGTCCTCCTGACCTGTGAACGTTTCACATAATATAGGCCTGTACAAGAGAGGTATTGTTCAGCAACAAGACTGCTAGCGACAGTAGCTTTTACTTTATTTTATTGTAGTTGGGTTGATTGAACACTTGTCTATTGAATATACACTGTGAATAAATTGTACCTATATTTTTACAACTAAGAAATCCAAAAAGCTACATACAATATTATGAAATTTTCATAAACAGGTTATTAAAAACCCAATCAAGAGAAACCTTCGGATTCCTTAGTGTTGCAGATGACCACTTGTTGCGAAAACCACTTGCCACTGATATAACGGCTGCCAGTTTACTTGCCTGTAAACATAATATATAAAAGAAGATTCTTGAAATGATATTTTTAGTTTATTTTACCTAAAACCATCGTCAGTAAAAGTCAATTAATAAAATATGAGCCACAAATCAATCGTTGATGAAATTAATTGATCTTAAAAGAATTTATTGGTCTCCAGTTATAAGCTAAACAAGTACAATATACAATAGTGCTTTATTTAACATTATGCGACGGTCATTATTCCCCACACTATTTACATTTGTGTTGAATACAAAAATACAAATTTTCTTTAAAATAATTGTAATTACGTTCGATATATTCGATTCTATATTAGCTGTGACATTCTAATATGCAATGCTCTATTAGTAGCTACGAGTACAAGAGTTATTTGCGTCATTAAATATCTCCTTATACTAAAATTTTCGTCGTAACGTCGTAATAGTCGTTTAAATAAAACTTTTTAATAAACGGTTTCGAGAGTTGAATTTCGTCGGGGTCAAAAAGCAAGATGTTTGTGAAAGGGAAAGTAGGGGATCGGAAAATCAATAGAGTGCTTATCGCCAATGTATGCAGTCACGTCAATTCGGTCTGCGCACAGCACCAGAACCATGAGCGTGGCTGTTTAATTATTTTATTTGACGGGGCAACACTGGCATGTTTGTTTTTCAGCGGAGGCCGGGGAGCGCCGAATTTAATTAACAATTCAAAACCGTATACATTCAAAAATTCTAGGGAACTGCTTATACAGTCATTGATTATAATTTATTAATTGATGCTCAAAATATTGCGTTGCGGCTTAGCTGTTTTATTAAGGCTGTTTATATTTTCGAAGGGAGCCAGTACTGACGACATACCGGGATCGTATACATTGATTTGAAGTCATTACAGCGGTACCAAGTCTGATTGACTTTAATATTCCCAATTGAATATTTTGAAATTAGTCCGTTCACCAAATCAGTAGCTAGATCAATGTAATTCAGCCTTTACGTTGACATCTTGTTCCTATAATATCCAAGGAATTTCCTTGATAGCATAACAAACTTGTGTATATGTTATTCATACAATGTAAATTGTACAATAACTAAATTATACGAAACATGATGTTCAGATGAATATTGTGCTTCTAAACATCAGAATATTTATTTAAATATTACATTCCACGTGATATTTATTATCGTTTATATTTTATATGGCTACTATAGTTGAAGAGTTGGCGCGGAAGAGTTTAAATTCAAATTCAATGGTTTTTATTCAAAACTTGGATATGACAGCGACTTCGTCCACGCTTGACTTGAAATTTCTGCGGAAGTCCCCGGACACAAAGTACATTTAAAAATGTATGCTATCATTTTAGAGAAAACTGTATTGTAAACATTGTTGTAACAATAATAGACGTTGCTACATCATTGATTGTAAAAGCCAATTTTTTTGCACCCGAACAAATTCAAACCGCTCCCAGTATAAAAAGTATCATACATTTTATAACATAAAATTTGCTATCCATCGGTGAAAAAATTGCATTGGTATTCGATTTCTTTTTCAAGCTGGTTATTTTAAAAATAAAAAAAATTGCATAATTTTGGGAATTTGCTGTCGATCAGCCAAAACCGCATCAAAATCGGTCCAGTAGTTTTTAAGTGAATCCCGAACAAACAAACAAACCGATAAACTGACAAGAAAAAACGATCATGTTCTTCAGCCTTTATATAGTGTATTTCAGTTTTTTTTTAAAAAAGCTTCAGTGTTTGTAACTTTATGATATTGTTTTCCTTTTTCTGTCTTTTCTTTTTAAATAAAGCTCTTTTTTAAATAAATTTTATACAGAAGTATGTTCTGTAATTACTTTTTGAAGATATAACACTGGTTGGCAAACAAATCCTCCTTTAAATAAAAACTCGATAAACATATAGAGTTTGACATGCTGAATTTAGATCTGGTTTGCTATCACGTATATATTTTTTCATATTTTCCTCCTAACTGAATATTTTTTTGTGCATTTTTTTATCATGTCAGTAGATTTAATTTTCTTTTCCACAAATCTTTAAGCTATAATATTGTTACGACCTGAATGCCGAGAAAAGACAAATTCACACCTGCGTCTGTAGAAAGACATGTTATTACCCTTTTGGCATATATAGAGAAAGGATACGAATGGTAAATGCTCAGAATTATATGTTACTTCATTCGCCACAAAATTACAATAGAATAATGAAAGAAAAATGGAGAAAACTACTAATTAGAATGAGTTTATTAATTAATTCGATGTGACTATTTGTACGGGTACTGGACGAATAAATTATATTTATTCGTACAGTTATTCAATTATTAAAAAAAAATGAATTGGATGATTAGCTTGTTTTTTAATTAGGTTAGGTTAGGGTTTTTTTTAATGACACGTTTTAAAGAATTATTGAGAACATGAAAATAAAAATAAATAAATAAATTCTAAAATGAGGGTGGGGTATAGATACACGGCACATTTATTTATTATGAACAAATCGGAACATTTTCGTGGTTATTTTTTTTATAACCACCCAAAAATAATTTTCCGACACATACACGGTTAGTCCCTATGTGTACTCGTACAGTACCCGTATTAATAGACTCAGCCTAATTAATTAGACATATAATTTCGATGATTTTAAATATTTTCGAAGGAAGTAAATGAGCTATTGTCATAATGATTCAATGTGCATTTTGTATGTAAAGCAAAAAGAGCGCTTAATTTAAAACATCAATTAAAAAAGAAATGACGTGGTACAAAGCTTTTGATACTGTATTTATTTTCATAAGTGTCGAAATTATAAAAAATTACAATAGTTACTAGGAGTGAATTTTCATATTTTTTTGCCGACCAGTGTAATTAATGGAGTTGTAGCAAATAGTACATACTCAGTAAAATAAAGACATAATAAAAGGAAAGAAATTTATTATTATCGTTATAATAATGACGACAAACTACCACTAGTTCCAACCCGCTTTCGTCATTACAAAGCAATATTTCATTTCAATGCAAACTTAAAATGATAAGAAATATTATTGTCAAAGTTGCGGTCTAAATTGGATAAATTATGAAAATAATGTTTCGGGAACCGTATAGAACCAGGGCGTCCAATAATTACAGCTAAAAGCAATGCAAAGGAATAATTATTATTATTTGGTTGTTCTAAACCTTAGCTCGGCCATACCCCTGTAAGTTTTACTCGCGTACAATGAGCGTAAGCCTCTAAATCTCTTTTTATAGTTAGTACAGTACAGCAGACCCACCTGATGAAAAGTGATTACCGTTGCCTATGGACATTTGAAACACTAGAAATGTCACCAACGAGCTGTCGGCCTATAAAAAATATTCTTAATCCTTTAAAAAACCCCATAAGAAAGCGGTGTGGGAAAACCTCACCTAGGAGATCCTTTTAAATACTTTCGGTACGCACAAGAAACGTTCTAACATTATTTTCCCATGGTTCTAGACCTAAGCACGCATTACGGTTTTTTTTTCATAGTTCTTCTAGACTTAAGGACGCACTACAATTTATCAATACCGGACACCATCCCTTTACAGCTGAGGCCAGTATTGATAAATCGCGCTTAGCCTTAGAGGATTACGCGAGCAAAATTTAGAAGTGTGCTAACGAACTTATACAACTGTTGGAGATGTTAGTATTTTTTTAAATATTTATTTCTGTTACGATAGACTCTTCATAGTTCCCTACCCTTAATAATGTAAGAACAATTTATTGAAGTGGAAACTTCTTAAGGCACGTTGGGCACTGTTGGGATGGGGAAAAAGCACTGACCGGACCCGCCCGCACATAAAGGCCGGAGTGGAAGAACGCGCGCCGACCCGCGCGCCCTCTCTCACCTCGCGATGAGGTAGAGAAGCCGGAGAGACCCAAATCTTCGGCTACCAAATGGAGAGGCCAACCCGCAAGGGGCCGGCCACCGTCCGTCCAGGCTGGTGGTGAATCCGCGAGCGAGCCCACAGCCTGGACAAAGGACACTCGTGATCGCACAAGGGTTTTAGTGGGTATCCCTAACTGCGGCGTAGCAATAGTTCCCCACATCTCAACGTGGGGGTGCTAGTGCCACCCCGGCCTGGCGAATCCCTCACACGGGCCGCAACCTTTCACTCTCGCGCGGCCTACGGTCCTCAAACGGATTTCCCCTGATAAAAAAGGGGAAAAGCACTCGTTCAGAGTTCAGTTAGTCACGCGAGTCATATCTACAAAAAGTGTCCTCACTATTGTAAATTTTAGTCGCGTAAGCAAATAAAAACAAGTAGGCGATAACCCAGCTTCCGTGATCAAAAATATATTAAACTAGAGGTCCCAGCAGATGTTGTCCTGTCCTGAAAAAATAAAAATCTAGAACACGATTCCAGTGCTTATCTACCGGGTCTTATTGTGAATCTAAACCATCCCCGAGCCCATTCAAACACTATTATTTTACACATTGGGTTACATAATTAAAGTTTTATTAGGAACCTCTAATTTTTCTATTAATTAATATAGCCTTTATCAATCTGGAATAATGTGGCATTGTAACCATGAAAGAATTTTTGAAATTGGTTCAGTCATTTTTAAGTTTATTCGTTACAAATAGATAAATTTAAGTTTATCTCGCTGTTATTACTCAAATTTGGTTCATTCGTAGGCGATTTCGAGAAGAATTACGATAAATATTGTTACGACCTAGGCACCGACAAAGACAAATAGACACCTGCATACCTGTAGAAACACATTTTATTACCTTTCGGCATTTGGACTTCTTTTGTTTACTTTGAGTTTAAAATTTGTGATTAAAAAACAGGCCATTGTGTATTGTAATCTTTTACGGCCTATTGTTGTATTGTGATCATTAGCCAGGTGTCTCGTATTTAAAGTACAAACTGATTATAGGAAATTCGGTCCACACGGCCGGGCAGAAGGCATATTGCATCTGTACAGTATAAAACCCCAATTGAGGGAAAAAAAGTCGAGCGATAACCACGATCGAGGCGAGACTTGTGTACTACAATCGGGAACCCTAGTGACGAACTTTGCGCGTTTATTGAATTACGACCTTCTGAATTGCGTTTGGACTTGCTGTGTTCGGTTATACTTGTACCTGTGTTATACGTGTTTGTATAGTTCTAATAACTCTATAGTAATTCTAACGGCATTTTAATTCGAGACTCGCGGATCGTAACAATATGTTTTTTTATGATTAATTTCAATTTCAAATTTGAGTGTTATTCTTTTATTAATTAAGTTATTAAAATATAAATATTTTAAAGTTATGTCAGTGGTTTTGGTTTGAAACTTTGACAGTGTAGTTTCTTAAGTCGTATTTGTGGGATATTCTTTATTCTTACCGATATGACATAGGTTTGGTAGAAATTATCTTCTCACCCGTATTTCTTTTCCAGTAATACAATATGAGGAACAGATTGTACATACAATACTTGGAAGCAGGAAGATATGAACGAACCTTTTACTAAAATATTGAAATGGTGAAATTGGGTCTAATGATGATAAATATAACGAAGTCTACGCTAAGACGAAAAAAAAACAAAATTTGGAAAACCTACCTTATTACATGGAAACCTTATCCCTTTTATTGAAAGCATCGAAGAAGTATACTAGAAATGACCATAGCCCATTAGAAATCGTAACTGAAAAGGTCCCCAATTTCTACCTGATTAGATGGGCAAAAGCTTTATTTTTCTCTCGCCCTTTCATCTTTTATTATAATTTAAAAGGTATACCTTTAGGTCAAACCATTTATACTTTTGGCTGGCTTACTCCAAAAATATATATATTTCAATAAAAAACGTCGAATACGCCAGAGAAAATGATCAATAATGCAGAAAATAGACGGTTCATTCCTGTTCAATTTTGATAGAAATGAGGCATAGTCAAATTTAAAAATAAACAAATTGAATTATTTGGCAAATTTCACATTTGACTTTGACAGATTTTCTGTTTATTTGTTATTTAACGGTGTTTTTTATAAATTATGGAAATTTTTAGAATATTATAACTCCTTAATATTATATTCTTTTCCGGGTCTGTTCCAGATTCATGGAAAACTCAGGTAATCATTCCAATATTAAAACCGGGTAAAGACCCGTCTAATTCAGATTCCTATAGACCTATTGCTTTATCGTCTCTCCTCGCTAAAATAATGGAACATCTTATGAAATGAAATCCATCTCTTTTTTCTCGCAAGGAGCATGATAGGGGTATTTTTAGACGTTTGTTCCGCTTATGATAGCGTTGATCTTTCCTTACTTGGATCGAAAATGTTTCGCCTGAGTTTACCTCCAAGAATTATCAATGTCATTTGTAGTATGTTTATGTATTGTACCATATTAATACGCTCTTCTAACTGTGATATTCCTCCGAGACGTATCTGGAAAGGCTTACCTCAAGGTTCTGTACTTAGCCCTCTTCTTTACAGTTTGTTCACAGCCGATTTGGAAACGTCAGTTAATTGTTTTTGTAAAATTTTGCAATACGCTGACGATATCGCTTTATTTGCCACCTCATCTTCTTTTTCTGATGCTTGCAACCGACTTAATTCTGCTTTATATTATTTAAATCAATGGCTCACAGATAATGGCCTCTCCCTCTCTCCAATGAAAAGTCCGCTGTCATTTTTTCACGTAATCGTTCTGTCCCTGCCATTGATATACACATTGATAACCAATCCATTCCTATTCATGATAATGTTAAATTCTTAGGCTTGTATTTGGACTCAAAATTATCAGGCATCCATCATCTTAATTACATTTGTGCAAAGGCGGAAAATAATATTAATATTTTGCGGGCTCTTTCTGGGGTCAAATGGGGGTCCCACCCTTTCAATCACAAAATCCTTTATAATGCCATTGTAAGGAGCCATTTTGATTATGGCTGTTTTTTATTAGAACCGTGCAACAAACTTGCCCTATTAAAGCTTACAGGATTCAAGCTAAATGTCTGCGCATTCTTACAGGCTCCATGAAATCTTCTCCCACTAATGCTCTCCAGGTTGAATGCTTAGAATCCCCCCTCTTCCTGCGACGGCAACTCCTGGCCGACAGATTCTTCTTCAGAGTGGCAGAGCTCGCTAATCACCCTCTGTTAGGTCTTCTTGATAGTTTACTCCAGCTTTCTTCTACTTCTTCTTATTGGAGTCACAAGTCTCCTACAAATTTAATTAAATCTTATAAGAAATTTAGTGACCTCCCCTATATACTTTCCAAAATTCCAAAAATTTCATTTTTGAATTTAGTTTTGAATGTCTTTTGTTTCAGCCCAATATCATCTTTAATTTTGGTATAAGCAAAGAAACTTCTGGTGCTAACCAAGTTTTTAACCAAATTACTCAGAACATGGCCTGCTGGCTTCATATCCAGACCTGGAATGACGACGGCCCTCTTGGTGCTGCAGTCTGGATCCCTAAGTTTAAAATAATCCTCAATTATAAAATTCCCCCTCTTAATTCTGTCTTTTCCGGTGAATCTATAGCCATCCTTGAAGCTGCTTTTTTATAGAATCCCATCACCTAATAAGTCTATTATTTTTACTGATTCTTTGAGCTGCTTACAAGATATTTCTAAATCCCCTTTTCGTTCCAATCAAATCTCCCCACTTTCCTTGCATATTAAACAGAGTCTTTACAACTGTTACTCTTTGGGTTTGGAAGTAATTCTAGCCTGGATTCCTGGTCACTCGGGCATCTGTGGTAATGAAAGTGCTGAAAAGTGTGCCAAACAAGCTGTCTACGCTGGTTGTGGTAAGTATACCAAGTGTTTCCCACGCGATCTTCGAGCTCTCGCTAAACCCGAGATGCTGAAATCATGGAATGACTTATGGTTAAATTCTTCCCAAACTGTTGGCAAACATTTTGCTAATCTCCAACCCCTTATCCCTCGTCTCCCTGGTTTTTCCGTTTCCGCAACATCCCTAAAAAAATTCATCTATCATAATTCGTTTACGACTTGGCCATGTTTGTTCCCCTGTTTTTTTAGCAAAACTCAGGATTCGTGATAGTTCTTTGTGTGAGTGTGGCCAGGGCGAAGGTTTTATAGAACATATCTTTTTCCACTGCCGTAAAATTACTACTCCCCTTTATGATATTCTTCCCGTTAACTGCCCTCGTCCTGTTAATAGTAGTGTTCTTTTAACTTTATGGCATAAATCATTTGTATATTATATTCTTTGTAAATTCTTGACTGTGAATAACATTATCTTATAATAGATTGTATAGTATATATATATATATATATGTAGATGTTATAGTATATATATATATATATATATATATATATATATATATATATATATATATATAATACTTAGATTAATTTGGAGTTAATTATTATTTAGTTTTGTCCCTTGGTCTTATGTTTTGTATTAACTAAAAAAATTATCTCGTATAAAGATCGTATTTTTTAAGAAAGGGCAAGGCATATATGTGCTAACTTTTATGGCTGACTGTGTTAAAGTTTATTTATTCATCTTATAGTTTGTCATTATCCATTTTTATACAAAAATATAGATTAATGACACACGTGACCAAATCCAGAAAAAGCTCCAGTAGATTATGTAATTAATTGATAAATACTTCCCCCTAAGTCTATAATAAAATGGCAGTAAATGATTTTGTCGAGATCGGGTCCCGTAACCGGCATTCGGAGCGCGCTGCCGACCGGGGCGGGAGACAATAGCCGCCTAGGTGCCACAAAGGCATGCCTATCAACCCTGAGATGTTTGCACTACACTATTTGTTCATCTCAGTCTACTTAGTCCTATACAAAACCATTCACTGGTGATTCTATAAAGGAGTCTATAAATACAGACAATACCATTATCTTATTTTTGTTTGTGAGTATCCTTATAGTTTTCCTTTATTCAATCGTGGCTAATCATATTTTGTAGCGTTAGTATATAGTATCACTCTAATGTTATATCTTGAAGAAAATTATTTGGCGATTTCTTTCTGGCTTTGTAATATAGAAAATAAATATTCTGGACGCACAGGTCATTGCCAAAGTATGTCGTGAACTTTTACTATTTATTAGTCGATTTGTTTGCTTAGTTACAAAGAAAAATCGGTCAAGCGCATCTCAGGCCACCCATGTTGAAGAGTTCTGTAGAGGCAACGAATGTTATACCTTTAATTTACCTACCTTACCTTTATTTAATTTACATACCTTTAATTTTTGCCAAAAAAAGGAACCTTGATAAAAACACCGAGATATTTAGAAGAGGTTCCTTAGAGAGTACTGATTACTGCGTCCATGTTTTCTTTCTATCTCAAAAAGCAAGTAATATAGTACGAAATAATGAAAGAAACTGCATTTTTGAATCATGTTTTCCAACAAGTGGGCCGTCTGCCTGTCTCCTGAACTCAGGAGGCAATAAAAGAAAATGTTTTCATAAATACCTAGTAGTAGATTTATTAATTTCAACGTTTATTTTCTTATTTATATAAGTAGATAATTATTTATAATTAAATTACTTTACGTAAGACATAAGAACCAATAATAATCATAACTTGTCTTTACCGATAGGTGTAGGTAGTTATTTTGGACGGTATTAATTGGGTCTCAAAGAAAAGGCACACTACAAAAGATGGACACTAATATTATAAAGAGGTAACCGTTCGTGAGTTAAGTTCATTGCTTGTAGAAACAAATTTTTTAAGCTACTGAACCGATTTTGAAATTTCTTTCACCAGTAGAAAGTCTTATTATTCTTGATTGGCATATATAGGTTATATTTGATTGTAATTAATACTATTTATTAATTCATAAATCTGAAATATCAGTTCCGAGAAAAACGACGTGATGTGTTGATTTATCGGCGTACGCTGGCTAAACGATAAATAAGTCCCAGGGTGCAAAAATTCTCTCTGGTACGCATTGATTTGAGAAAGAAGTGTTTTTCCCATGGGCATTTATATGTTGGCTTATCTCGAGGAGCGCCCAGCGAAGTGGGTACGGGAAGAAGTGGTTTGCCTATGGGCAATTATATGTTGGCTATCTCGAGTAACACCCAGCGAAGTGGGCATGAGTTAGCTTACTTTCTTTTTCTTACTAAGAAATAAAATAGATTTAGCTGGTTTAAATGACACAGATGTATACGTAGGCTTAAAAAGACACATAATAACAGCCCATAAAAGTCGCTCTGCTGGGATCGAGCATCCCATGACTCCATTAAAGAGGAACGGACAGTATACCCACCACGCTTCTCCAAACCGGCTTGGCAGGTTAAAAAAATCACTTATTTTACGATTTACGCAAAAATTTGTTGGTTTAGGCCACGGACAAAGCATCGTTGTAAGAAGTAATTTACTAAATTATGAAATACGCTTTTAAGCCCGCATTCTTGGTCTGTAGTCAAACTTAATTAAAATCTCAAATCTGAAGTTTTAGTGAAAACTGAAGGCAAGTTCAGAAACTCACATTTATCTGAAAAGTTACATTTTCATTAATTTATATTAAAAAAATGCACGGCTAATTGTTCATTGTTCTTGGAATTCCCATCAAAGCTCAATATTAACCTAAAATTGATAAAATTGAAACGCCCTGCGTCCCTAGATTGCCTTGTGCGTTGGATAATACGTTTACATTTCAACACATTATAAGCATCTCGTTGCGCATAACATTTAATCCAAAATACGAGCCATATTTTTTAGGCAATATAAAAGCAACAATCATATTTTATACACACATTTGCAACCCATAAAAGCAGCGGATTTAAAACCCACATTTTTCCAACAAAGTGTTTATGCTGGCCGTCAACACGGCAGCCATTCTGCAAATGGGACAAATGTTTTATCTAGGCTCATTCATTATTCAATGCCAAGGTATCGTGGCATAAGCTCCTTTCCTGATTTTATGAGAGTACATAGTTAAAAAAAAGAGGCAATGTCCAAGTGACCAGTTTTGTTTCTATGGACTATAAAAAGCTTTCTTCAACTTGACTTCAAAGACACCTACTTTATGGTTTCGGTGGACATTCAATTTCTATGCCCCACTTGTCTTAACATGTTTCGTTTATGTGGTGTCAAAATTAGAGCATCGTTATTAGAGCCGCTTGTTGCAAAACCTGTAAAGTAATAGATAGATAGATTAACTTCCCCAATAATTAATATCAGACTGAGCCATAGTGAAAATGGCCATGTTTAACGTGTAGTGCTAATTATTGTATCATAAATGGACTGAAATTTCCGTAAAATTTCGTACAGGCAAAAAGGCGTTAAAAAATAAACATGTTTGTTTCAAAATTGAATCTTACAGATTATGTTCCGGACTCTTTTATTGTAAGTGACGTTTTAAGAGAAAAAAAATATAGTTTTCAACAAAAAGTATATTGTGGTTCTCAAGTAGATCATATATTCAATATACTCTTTGAGTTAGATCCAAATAATGTCTCATATATGTAGACGTGCTTATTATTTCTTTAAAGGATTAATATATTAGAAAGCGCGAATAATACCCCAACATAGTGGCGACCGTTTGCAGCAAAGAATTTAACGTTATTTTCAACTAAATTACGAATACGATCTCAATATTTTCAAACAACAAAGGGAGCAATTGAGACGTGTTTTTAAGGCACGATATGGCCGCTTCTTCAAGTATAGACTACGAATTTTTAAAAGAAAAATCTGATGTAGTATGTATGTTGGCTATACATTTAATCCTGTATTCGTATAGTATATACAATATATGTATAACATACGTTCGTAATATTCTTTGTTTTTCAATGAATTTTGAAGTATGTAAGGTTGAACGAAAATACTCTGTATAATTTCTGAAAGAACTTGGACTACCAAGATGTAATAATGATGGAATAATCCGATCACTAGATCGCATTATTCCCATTTTGTACAGTCTAGAAAGTCTTTCGTCATATAATAAGCTTTCTTACATAAACATTGCTTTAATTATTTCTTAAAGTTGTTTTACTAAAAGTTCTTGAAAGTTTTTGGCATTTTGTTGAACAGCATTATACTTTGCCTTAATAATACTGGGACTTAATGGTTTGATTATAAAATGTGACTTATTTATTGTACCTAATATTTTTGTTCAGATATTATACTGATTTTATACATAAATAAATTTTGTATGTATAGTGACATCGAGACTTCGCAAAATATATGAATGAACTTGGCCCAGTGGCCTCCAACGTTGCCATGCCCCGCAATTATCAAATCACTATTTAAAAGGTCTTTATATCATCTCAAATATACACAGTATAAAACAACAATACAATAAATAATAAATAAATACATAAAGAGTTATATAAATTCATCAATAATTTATTGAAGAACGTTGCATGTGGCGATTTGTAGAACAACTGTGTCTGTCTCGTTTCACATACCACTTAAGTACTATAAAATATTTGAATGTACCGTCAATTGCATCCTCGAAGTCGAAAAAGCCCAGCAAGGTGTAAATACTTGTTATTAATATAGGAGCAATATTTAGTAAATGCAAAAAAACAGTCAATAGCAGGTAAGGAATACTTGATTACTATTGGTTGTTCTACTTTATCTTTGCATTCATTTATTATTTTGCGATACCTAACAATCGTTAGAAAAGTAATAATGATTGCAGACGAAAATATTTGAGTAATCCTTCTTGCCTACTATCATGTTCAGACACTGACAGTAGAACTGGTCACAGCATGGAATGAGCCAATAAGGTTTGGATATATACATTCTTTTAATAATAATAATCAGCAGACAAACATACACATTGTTGTTATTTCAAGCTAAGCAAGTTACGCTTGTGTTATGGCTGATATATAAATTTACAATACCAGGAATCAAACCCAAAACCTCTGGGATCCAGCGAGTTCGGCCGGCAAAGACTTAGCTCGCTCAACCACAGAAGCCGTCAATTGATATGCCCTTATGGCTAAACTCAGTACTTAAGGATGATATCTAGAACCAAGGTGAACGACGCAGTTCTTAAGATTAGAAATTTGCAGTGGTGTGTGGAGATGAGAAATTCTGTAATAGACACCACATCGCAGTAAACTCAGAGTAGAACGCTCTTCATCCCGGTGGACGGACGAAAGGGTGATGGTTGGAGGAGGACCGGAATATGTATTGCAAACATGGAGAGGTTTACAACCAGGTGTGAAAAGCAACTGGCTGACATAGACAATTTATTCGATAAAGGTAAGATACTTCATTCGGTAAGTCATGAGAAGGGATGATAATCATGTTACAAAAAGAATATTCAACTAGAGTTTAATAACATAAGAACAAAAAAAAGATGGATGGATTGTGTGAAGAATAACATGGTTTGTTATGGGAGAATGGTCAAGTACCAAAATTGTTTAGTATAGCAACACTAAAATGCTGACATTTCCTTTTTCGGTTACAACCGAACGTTTGTGAACGTACTAATAACGTTAAAATATCATTTTCTTCGACTAACACATACTATATAATATATGAATTTGTAAGAACATTGTCAATTAAGTCTTTGATAAAGTGATTTCTTTCAATAGCAAGATTAGACAAGTACCTATATAAAAAGAAAATGCATACTGTGCTTACCGTAAAATTATGGGAAAAGGTGAAAGGATAACTATTTATTTTCGATAATTGGCATTCTTCAGTGGCGGCAGGCGTGAAGTTTATATAAGGAAAGGTGGATGAATGCATTATCATCAAAATTGGTGGGTGCAGTTTCGATAAGAGGAATGAATGATAAATGCTTTCATGAATAAAAATGGGATGTACTTTCCGTAAAATATAGTTCCAAAGTATATACGAGTGAAACCGTCGGGAATACCTACTATATTATTGAACTAAACAAACTACATTAATTATTTTACGGTGTAATTAAAAAAATAGAACGTACCCTAAATACGTGAATATATAATTCTGGAAACAATTTACTTTGTCGACACTTAATTATAGCCGTAATGAATGATTACTTAGTTGAATAAAAACCGTTTTATTATATATCTATAATATTATACAATTTTAAACATGCCGTGTCTGTACATTAAAGGTATTTTAAATATAACAACTGTAATAGACTATATAAATGACTTAAGTACTGATTTTAGCCATAAGGGCATATAAATTGACGGCTTCCGTGGTTGAGCGGGCTAAGCCTTTGCCGGCCTACCTGACTGCAACATAGAGGTTCCGGGTTCGGTCGGTCTGGTATAGTATATTTCGGACACGTAGTGTCTCCGTTATTTACTATGGTTTGGGAATCTGAGATCGGCCCCAGAGTAGAGTATTACGTTGTATATTTTGTATATTACCCATAACACAAGCGTAACTTGTTTAATTTGGGGATATACAACACGTGTGTTTGTCTGCCGATTATTAATTATTATAAACGATGCTATTTTTTTAGATTTCTTGTTTGTTTGTTCTGGATACACGTAAAAAGTACTGAGCCGATTTATATGCGATTTTAACTGATCAATAGCTAATTCTTAAACTTAAACTCTCCACTACTTTTTATCATGGGAATCCCGCAAGAATTTTTCTAGGGATTGTTTAAAAAAAATCGAATGCCATTAAGATTTTTTTATTGATCGATAGTAAATTTAATGTCATAATAAAGTGTGTGATATTTTTTGTCCCAGGAATCTTGCGGGAGTTTTCCCAGGAGCGGTTTGAAGTTGTTCGAAATTAGCTTATTCCCACACAGTTTCCACTAAAACGATAGCTTGATTCTTTTTTAAATGCTGCGGTACTGTTTTCCGGCAATCCCGCGAGAATTTCAAGTCAAGCGTCAACGAAGTCACGGGCATGTCCTAGTTTATTATAAAATGCGGCGACGGTGACGGAACGTATAATAAATGATGAATATTTATTTTGGTATTTTGTTTACAACTTTCGTGCTTGGAATATTATGTGATCTGCTGTTGCGGCTGTCCTCGGAAGTCCGTAATAATTTATAAGCACAGCGGAATTCCAAAGTTTTATAAATACCTCACTCTAGAAGGTTGTTCTCCAAATTTACATATTTCTTTTTGAATGTTGATCCTCAGCATTTAATTATCTCTGGGATTTGCTCATTAATACACCTTAGGAAGTCAGTTGAGGTCCTGGTAGTGTAGAGGTTAAGGATCCCCGTGTTTCATTTTATTTATGTGATTTCAATCAATCAATCTTTATTTGGAGAAGTATAGGTGCATGAATAGGAGGTATTTCATAATATAGTCTCTAGTATGTTTTGGCATTCACATGACGTGCAAACAGGTAGAATAATTAAATTTCTACCCTAATCTTTCCAAATAAAGTTCAATATGTATTCATGACAGATAAATAAAATTAGAAATATTAAAAACAAAATAAAGTATTAAATTTCAATGTTATTATCTTATTTTATTTTATTATCATCAATATATTCATTAACGCTATAGTATAATTTATTTAGTAAAATTGCTGAAATAATAATGTTTGAGCCCCCTTAGTAATTCGCTAATATTATTGTAATACCCATTTTATTAAATGTTGTTATTGCCATACCATATTCGAATCCTGTACAGGAAGCGTATACTACTACGACATTTTTTATGAACTTATAAGCATATCGTTACAATTACCACCTGTTGACAATGAAGAAAAATATCGTGATGAAACCTTCACGTCAAGAAGAAACCTGAAAAGACATAAAAAATATACCTAGCTACAGTAGCAACAAATATTTTGAAATGGTCTATGAGCTATTTCAGATATCTATCTCTGTGCCAATTTTCTTCCAGATCCGTATAGTCGTTCTGACATAATTTAGCAACAAATCCCCCAAATTTCGCATTTATAATATTACTAGCTGTCCCGGCAGACGTCGTCCTGCCCGGTAAAAAATAGGGGTTGATCGTAGAGGGTTGAAAATCTAGGGTTGTATGTATTTTTGTATGTTGTATCATAAAAAAATAGAAATTAAAAATTTTGTCTAAAAAATAAAATAAAAAATTTAGGGGTGGACTACCCCTAACATTTAGGGGGATGAAAAATAGATGTTTGCCGATTCTCATAGATACCGGATAAGCACAAAAAATTTCATCAAAATCGGTCAAGCCGTTTCGGAGGAGTATGGCAACGAAAACTGTGACACGAGAATTTTATATATTAGATTAGTATTATTCGTGCAGGAATGGAAAAAAGCCGGGCGGCCTGTCGTAAGAGGCGTCAAAACAACCAGGTGGTGGGAGGGATATTTGCCGTTCTGGATGGTTACCACCCCTGGTCTAGAGTATACCGAAATAACAACCTTGACATGGGTTCCGGTAGTGTGGCCAGGCTCCAGTCCTCCTTTAGAGAGCATCTTGTTAGCACCTTTGGTGTTTAATAGGCGATGGTAACCGCTTTCCATCAGGTGGGTCGTCTGCCTGTCTGCGGAACTCATGAAATAAAAAATAAAATAAACCGAAGTCATTTTGTCGAAGTTTTAACCTTACATTAGTTCTGAGAATGTTTTGATTACAAGGTTTGCAGAAGTGAAAGAAAATAATAATAATATGAAAGTTGACATTTTTGTTCATTGTCCATGAGTTGAATTTTATATTATAGATGAAATTGGCGAGACAGATTATTGTTTGCTTACGTTTATGACCCTAATAAAATATGTATGGACTAATAAGCAGATGGGCTGACTGGGAGGCAACATGCGTGGGACTTGCGGCACTTAATTATTACATACATGGCTTGCATATAAATGTACGGTGGATTAATCGTGTAACATCACGCGAGTGTAATGTGTTTCAGGTGAGTACACGTTTAAAAATGAATGGCGCTTTTTTCGTGTAACGCCGAAACGTGTTAAGCCTACTTTCAAATGCCAAGACATTTCTGAAAATGAGTCACTTGTCTTAATTCAAGGCTCGGTACCGGCAAATGAAGGAGGAAAATTAATTAGTAAAAGTCATTAAATCTTGTTGAGAGACATTTATTCGCTGGAAAAGTGGTCTTCAGAATTTTTTCCAACAGGTTAAAGATAATATTAAGTGGAAGACACTTTAATTAAAACACTAGCACTCAACTAAATAGCTTCTATTAGGTGTAGTTTTTGTTAGTAATTCATGAATTAAATGATAAATAATATAACAAAATTTCTTGTAACCATAATATATATTTTGTATAGTTTCAGTCATTCAATATTTTGATCATTAGTTACAATTACAAAGGGCGGCCTTACCGCTAAAAAGTCTTCTTCTCATTTCACTATATTTTTTCTAGAACACAAAATTTCGACACGTGTGCTAAATTTCATATCTATACTTCTTAATGCCAGTAATTCCAGTTAAGACATAGACATAGATAAGATATCGGTCGGCATAAATATAATGTAAATCTTTTATTATAACTGCTAATCGTAGACATACGGAATATATACTATTTGGTAGGTAAAATAGGTAATTAGTATATCCATAAAGATACGTCCGTACACGTGCAGTCGTACATGTTCATATATTCGCTCTACGTGCTAACAGACTCATCAGTATGTCACTGGGGATTTTCGCCGGCTTTATGCGAGTCATTTTGTCTCTCTTTATATTAAGCTCATTATTTACCTCCACCTGTGAAAGCAAGAATGAGTAAAAATTCTTTCGTGGAGCTCAATTTATATTTGAGTGCGTGTTGCCACCCGGGAACGCTTCAATAAGTCCTTTATCGAGGTTTAAATAAGTAATGTGGACTTTAAATTATTTAAATTCGTTGCTCGTGTCTCTTAGTTCTGAGAACTGAAAATCAATTTATGTACTACTTACATGTCGAGACTTATGTTTCTTTATTTATTCGTTATATATCTTATGACTTAAATATAAAATGTGCCTTAGAACATTTTTTCACAAGCTGTTCGTAATTGTATAATAAAATAAATGAATATCTTTAATCTAAATATTTCTGATTAGGTACATATTTCCTGAAACTGTAGTTTCTATCATTACGTACCTATTACATTAGTTTTACCATTTCTCATGTTTGTATGAGTATACTTGTAATTTGTGTTTCGAAATTTCATCAAAATTAAACGTATATAATATGGTCCATTATAGTAATATAGCAGCGAAATTTTTATCTGAGATCTCATTGAAACTTAGATTGTTCCTCTATCTATTCTTTAGAATTATGAGCGTAAATTCAGGAGCACGTAAGTCGATTTATCATTCAAAGTTTTTATCACCACACTATGATTAGTAAGCGGAAAGCGGATGTCGTAATTCATTAGAATGGCCAGCTACTAAATCAATTCAACATAAAATTAGAACCGAATGGAAATTAATTCAAAAGTGCAACCAAAACTGTACTTTGTATATAGCTTTAATGTACTTTCTTTATACTAATAATAATACTCCAGCAGGGGCAAAGCCTTAGGTGAGTAACGACACCTCGTACCCGACTCCAGGGGGCCAAGGCAAGGCTCCGCCTCCACTGTTGATGAAGCCACCCGGAATGGAGTGGAGATCGCTAGAGCTAAAAGCAAGCTCTTAAGGGGTAGAAGTGATAAATTCTATAACGTCGAAAGTAGCTTCGGTTAACTTGCAGCCCACCTCACTTCTTATCCGTACAGAAATGGAGAAAGTATAGATTTTCCTGCGGCCAGGCGGAAAACAATTCACCGCCGGTTGTTAGGGTATTTGCCCGCCTGGATGGCTACAACCTGTGGTCTAGAGCATGCTGCCATAACAATCTTGAGTCGTGTTCCGGCATTAGTGGCCAGTTTCCAGACTCCATTCAGAGAGCAGCAGCGCATTTGTAGCAAATTTGGTGCTACAAATGTCTATAGGCGATAGTAACCGCTTACCATCAAGTGCACCGTCTGTCTGTCTGCTCAACTCATACAATATAAAAAAAACCGTTAGCCACTCATACGCATTTGCTCCTCGCTAATCTTGTACGTATTTTTTTGTGGCGGGAATCACAGTCTGCCTATATTTTCCATGTTTCCCGAACACTACGACGGGCTGACGGCATAGGCCCAGATCTCTAGCTCCACTAGCAGTTAATCCCAAAAGCCATTTTTCTCAGTCTTAGTCATTTTTTCTCATTTCTTGCAATAGTCCTCTACACTGACCGGGGCTTGTCCTTGGGTGCATTACATATGGTGATTGGTGTTGGTGGTGATAGGGATAATCGCCGGTCAGACTACCTTTAAAATGACACTATGCAAATAAACTTCACGCACTAATCGTATTTGAAATAACTAAATTAGTCCTGTAATGATAATTTTTGGTTATTGACAACAGCGTACGTTTTTGTAATTATTCGAAGCCAACAGAATGACATTTGCCAATTATTTTATTGCGTAATCGCATGTATATAAATAATTAGTCAACTAACACGACCCACGGATTGTCACAATTCTTACGCTCCTTGTAATGACAGTGTGTTACGTATGTACATACAATACACATACATTACATACTACATTTCATTATTGAAAATTAATTAACTGTATAGACGTGGTTTCAAAGATAGCTGTCGCAGAAGGTTGAATAATAGAGTTAAGATGATATATTCAGTCGTTTTGTTATGGCGCGGCTTCATCTGCGATAATTAAATCGATTAAAGATTTAGACTGGAAGAATGAGTCTTATTTAAAGCGTTAACAAGTAACGCCGTTAACGAATAGCCACATTAGTGTATATACATACATTATCTGACAATATTTAACGTCATTAACAATGTCGCATCTCAAATAAAGCATTAAGCCCATCGCCATATCTACGTAAATCGGCCTGTATCTGTAACATTATCGCAAATGAAGCCCCGGCATTAGGATAGCAAGAATTTTATACCGTCTTCATTGATTACTATTCAATCAAAATTTTCTGAAGGAGATATTGAAAGAAAATTGAAGACGAGAGAAAACATTTATTTTCCTTCTAATTTCTCAGCGATCGGAAATCACTCAGTTATTATGAGTGGCCTTTTAATGCCGTATTCGGTCGTATATGTTCAATGTATCAATCAATTGCTTTTTGTAATGCAATAAAGTACCTAATATTCATACCTATTATTACATGAAATGATACTTTGTACTAAAAATATTGTTACATACCGACAAAAAAATGCGCACCTGGATTATTACTTCCTCGATTTTGAACTTCTTTTGTTTACTTTGTGTTTAATATTTGTAATTAACATTTGCGTTTATGGCCGTTCGCAGGAATAATTAACCAGGTCTGTAGATTAAGTTTTCTTGGAAAAACTCAGTCCACGCAGTCGATTGTGTATTACACAGTTTACTATAAAACAATGCCCGAACGGAGGGGTGAGGCAGTCCAGCGAGGATTACGATACGACCCGATTACCGATATAGTGACGGACTTGGCGCGTGTTAATGAATCATGCAGTTTGTACTAGTTGTGTCTGTTATATTTGTACGTATGTTATACGTGTTTGTATAGTTCTAATAAATTCTATTGTAATTCTTACGGCATTTTAATTCGGGTCCTATGTAACATGTAACAACAATAGTTTTCATAGATTAGTGATACGAGATGTACGAATAGGTACTCTAATAAACATGTCGGAAGAACCCTACTATCTCTTAATTTAAGTGACTACTAGTAAATATTCAATACATGGATATAAATTATAACAATTGCTATTCTACAAGTAACATGAAAGACTTAATTATTAAACTTCAGATATTTTTTAACACATTTTTCTAATAATTGGGACACCAGACAGTGGAATCAGTCAAAAACTTACCTTACTTGGTAATTTTTAAGATTTTGTATCCGTGTCATAAAAGAAAATACCTCATTTTTTAAAATAATAATTAATGTACTGAGTGTCTCTATCAACTCTGCTTCAATAACATTATTTGAAAATTGAAATTATCAAAGGAGATATATTTAACCATAAAAAATTATTATGTCGTACGATGCACGTTTATCGTGCAGGAACGAGAAAGAATACAATTCCTGCGCCCGGCCTCGTAAGACGACAAACAACCCACAGCCAGTGTAGGCATTTGCCACTGATGCGACACCCTGTCTAGAGTATGCCCATAAAACTTGTTTGTTCCGGCATTAGTGACAGTTCAGCTCCTCCTAAGAGAGCAGCAGCGCATTCGTAGCACTTTGGTTGCAATGTCATAGCGATGGTAACGTGTATCAAGTGGCGTCTGTTCTGCTCTCTCAATAAAAAAAAAAAAAAAAAAGAATACTTTTTTTTTACTGTCAATCGATTATTTATTATAAAATTAATCACGTTTTTTTTATGAAAAATAAAATCGGAAATGGCGGTTTTAACTATAAAAAAATGTGTGTGCGTGCAGTCCCTACGCAGTAGAAGTGAAACTTCAGAGAATAAGCTCACAGATAATTCTTCTCCAACGTTTATTAATATAAATATAATTCCTTCAGCCTATGTCAGGCAACTTATTATCATTCAAAATAAACTTCTTATTATCACTTTCAATTTTTGACTGTTTTAGTCTAAAAAATATTGTTATCAGTATTTCGGTCCAAATTGGACCTATGTTTGTTTGATCTATTCTCTTCTTTATGGACTCTCTAATCTGTGCTGCACAGTATAAAACTCGTATCTCATTCTCTCGCAGATTTAGTCCTATAGATTTATGTGTATGTCTCTTTTTAGAGTCGCTTTTTCGTTTCATTGAGTTTTAAACCACAACGATTCTAAAGAAGTTTCACTTCAATAAAAATATGAGTTGTCCTATTTATCACGTTATGGAAGCAAAGAGGCGATATGTTCAGAAAACTTAGTTTGCTGAAAATGCGGCGTACAAATTTTCAAAATATGCTCTGTGTATAACAATATATAAGGAATGTAATTACGTTGCTATTTTTGCAAATAAAGTTTTTCTTTCTTACTTTCAGAATAAATTGTTGGTCAATTTATTTATAATCTATATTCTATAGAAAGTGCTATGAAGATGAATATTGTCAAAGCGCCTGTCATAAAGCATACCACACATTACTTGGTAATGTAACGATGTGTGCGGTGCATTTCAGGCGTGCTTCCATTAAACAGGAGCAGTGACGTCATAGATATGATAACAGTGGCTATCGGCCGGTTCCTATATCTTACTATTCGTTCACTTGCCCTGCGATCGGTTGGATTTTGACATTACTTATATGGAGCTTATGTCAAATTTTAACCGATCGTAAAGCAAATGAACCGTCGATAAGATATAGGAACCGGCCCTATATCGACACCAAACAAAGTAAATACTTAATCTGTTTGGAATAAAATAGTAATTTAAATAAGCATACGATGAAGAACCGTATAATATTTATAGGTATAAATTCTCTTGGCGATTAGTTGAATGCTATAAAAGTAGATCGCTGCAATTTCGCAAGTACTTACTATAATAGCGGCTTACACTAAAGAAAAGATTGGTCATGAAAAAACATTAAGCTGCGTCAAATTTCATTGTGAACGATCAAACTCTTTTAAAGATTGACAGCATCATAATAAAAAGGGGTATCTGACCTAATATTAATAATTACTAGACACTACAGTTCATCCCGCGGCTGCGTCGCGGGTCAACCTATAGTGCGTGCCTTTTGTTTAAAGAGCAGAAATTAATACAGGTTCCGGGGTCGCGGAAGAAAAGCTCACGCACATCCCAAGGCCCCGGCACATGGCGTCAGGTGGCATGAAGGAGTTTTAGGGGGTATTCCGGCTCCTCTACCCGGCGAATCACACACTCCACCGTCGAAGTCTCCCCGGCGGGGAATCCGCAAATGGTTTACCCCTTGTAAAAAAAGGCATTAATACAGGTTACATTGTATAAAAATTTTATGTTACTATAGACACAGATTAATAAATAGTTACTACGTACGCCCCCTTGAAGATTTACTTCATTTCATATCGCAATCTATCCCATCTCCCGGCATTTAAAGTAAATGTACCTATTTATGTCCATTTTCGTTATTAAAACTATAAATAAACAAAATCACAGCAAAACCGATCCAGTATTCATAGTGCTCTTCTCGTGAAAGCGTAACAGACAGACAGAGTTACTTTCGCATTTATAATATGAATAGGGATTCAACTATAATTATACAACGCTCTCTGGATTCAGCAATAGTCTAATAAAGAGATAGCCTTTTAAGAAAATTCTACTAATTAATTTAATTTTTAACACCGTATCTGATATCAAAGAAGAATACTGAAAATGACGGCCATTCATAAAACAAGTAATTCTGAACAGTTTCTAAATCCTATGTAAATAGTTAGCGCTGCACGTCATTTTCAAATTGGTTTAGACGTTTTATTATTTAAGGAGAAGAAGCGCCAAGAAACTCCCCAGCGTCACGTCTAGTTAAAACATTTTTAATCTTTTTAATCTCCGTCACTTTTTTAAAATATAAAAGTAAATTGTATTAATGTTGCAGCAAACAAAACACGACAAGAACGAAACAAGAATGTCTTTATGATAAGTCATATACCATTTCACAGTGCAACGTATAACAATAATAAATTCCTAACAAGTTTAGTTGACACAAAATTATAAAACAGGAATCAGAATAAAAAGATGGAGCGAGCTGCTCTGGAAATACGATTTAGTCATTAAGATATTCTTCAACGGTGTAGTATATTTATTCTATTTTTGACTTTGCTGAAGTTTTTACATAAAAAATATTTGTTTAAGTAATAACATGAAAAATAGTAGACCTGCCCGTCTACTATTTTTTATGTTATGACTTCCTACGATTGTCATTTTGTCGGAAAATTGTTTTCTTTTTCCTTTTCTTTTTAGGTACCTATTTTAGGGTTTATCTATTTATTATTACACATTTATAAGTTTAGTTTTATTCTAATATTCCATTATACCGTACTTGTTTATTATATATACTACAAATTTAGTCAATGTAGTTAGTTTACGGCAATGAAGCTGAATTAATCAATTGCTATAATAATGTTATTGGGACCTTTCTGGCTTTATTTTTGTAGGTAAAATTACACAAAATATTCAAAACTTAACTATAGAAGAGGTAAAAAATAAACTTTAAAATAAGCCAATTTATCGCCAATTATGTATATGTAGGTACGATAAAATCAAAGGTTTTCATACATTAAACAGTGTGGGAAAAGATCTCATCTAATCATAAAAGTAATTGCGAACATGGTTTATGAATTTAATGTTTCTATTGTTTTCGTTAACTTTTGAGCGGACTCACGTGTTTATGCGCAGTGGCAGAAATATTTGTTCATGTTTAGTATTAGATGTGTGATTTAAGTGATTCGAGTGACGGCCAAGTATGAGTAATGCCGGGTTTCTATACTTAGTGTCCGTCCATTTGCCTTAGTATTGGTTTAAATTGACATAAACTTCATACAAGTAATACTAATTTTATACCAATGTCAAAGTAAAACGATGAATAATAAGATATACAAGTCAAAAGTTAATAGTATAGTTACTAAGCATAGCTCAAAAAGAGGTATAAGTAAATGAATTGAGATATTTATGTGAAGCTAAATTATCTTCATGACTCTGTCTCTTAGATAAGAATGTAATGAAGTGTTGGGTCCTGAAGGGTGTTAAGTGTGGAGATATTGTCATGAATTTGGAGAGTGTGGTTTTGCTGTGCAGGTTTGTTTTTGAAATACTATGTGGTTAAAAGTGGACAAATAAATGTAGTAGAATGATTATTAATAACGAAGATTGTGTGATTGTGTTGAGAATATAAAATGTACAGCGAAACGTGCTTTTACCAGCTACCACAAGAACTTCGTTTATCCACAGTCAAAGATCTACAATTTGGTTAAAGCTTTGGCTTGAAGTGAATTTTAAAACTTGAGTATTTACGAATAATTGACATTACGTAGATACCTAATGAGATGCGTACAGTCATATTTAGAACATAAACAGAATTTTAGTGTGACTTGATTAATTCTAGTGGATATGTGTTGTGTCAGTTGTGGTGAGGGTGTGGTGCGCGAGTGGTGCGCGCGGCGGCGGCGGGGCGGGCCCGCGAGATGAGGAGCGCGCGCGCAGCCCGCCCCGGCCGCCATGCAGCGCCTGCGCACCACATTCAAACGGTCACGAACGCCCACACCCGCCGATATGAAGACGCAAAGCAGCCTCGAAGTACCAAAGCAGGTGTGAATATTACATATTATTTCAAAGGCTACCATCATCATTAAAATAAAAAACCTTGATAGTTTGTGGATTTCCACGACTTTTCTACTTCATTAAAAGGTTTCAACGTTGTTATGCGAATATTTAGTTCCATTTATTCATTATTCGTATGTTTCTATGAACATAGCTAGTGTTAACGTATCCGAGTAATAACAAAAAATCATCACTCCATAAACATTATCTTGTATGTAAAAAAAAACTTCGCTAAGACATACACATGTATGTTCAGAATTAGATATCTAGTTATTACGTCGCCCATTTTATTTATAAATAACTAATATTATTAGATACTAGGATATACCCGCGACTTCGTCCAAGCTTGACTTGAAATTCCGCGGATTACCGGGACACAAAGTACGGAACATTTAAAAAAGAATGTAAGCTATCGTTTTATTGGAAATTGTCGGAATAAACTAATTTGTATGCATCCAAACAACTTCACCCCTCCCGGGAAAATTTCACACATTTATTGCATAACATTTGCTATAGATCAGAAAAAAATCACATTGGAATTCGTTTTTTTATCTGGCCATATTAAATAATGCCCAGAAAATTGCCGCAGGTTTCCCAGATAAAAATATAATATACACATTAATATAAAAAAATCCTTCACCGTTGTTAGTAAGTGGTAATTGTAACAATATGCACAATAAACGGTAATATTAGTTCAGAAAACTGCCCGAGCGGTGAATGCGTTCCGGCCAGGATTTGAATCCGCACCCTTTGAGATTGGGATGTGTGCGTAGCCATTACGCTACCACGACTTGCTTGAATTTTATAAAATATATTTATCTATTGAACTATTTATTAAACTTGATTGCATGTAATAAAAAAAAGTTGTAACTAACTAAACCGACAATCGTAACTGCCTTAAACATTTTAGCGTCAGAATATCGACGTCAGTCCTAATTTAATTTAAGTTCACTGAGAATTTGTTTGAACCACCCTAGTAAAGTAATTAAAAATCTTGGATAAAATTAAATATTCATTTTGTAAAGTAACTGTCTTAAGTTCTAAATTTTCTATCTGTAACCCATGTAAAGTACTTTATGGAATAAAAAAAAACTGTGTTACCAAATGAGCATTTATGCGAAATTTAATGGTAATTGTTAATTCATTGGGTTACATGATCCGGTAAACAAACTTACTATCAAATATAGGTACTTTAATATTTATAATATTTACTTATTGTCAATATGTTATTCATTAGCATTATAGCATTTCTTTAGACCATCGCTAGGTAATAAATATTAATTTTCAATAATTATTTCCTCATTTAAACCCCGAAAAATGAAATATACTTGTAGTTAGAGATGGGTTAAAACAGCCATTTTCGCAGATTCGTATTACGAATATGCCAACAGTCATAAATCGTGGAGCATTATACTGTGTCTTGCACTACCGCAGTGGAATATCTTGAACCTAGTCAATTTTACAATGCGATTCTCCCAGAGTGGACGTTTTAATCCTCTTAATTGCTATTTTGAAAGCTGCCTCATTCTCATTAATTGTAAGCTTGTATTTGTGTATTAATTTAATATGTACCTAATTAGGTGCGGTCGGCGTCATTCGATGAGATACAATTGGAAGCTGTGCGAGGATCTGGTGCGAGCGCCTTGTTGGCGGTACCTCAGCCAGGAGCACGAAGTCGCTCCTTTGACTCAGCCGGATCAGATGATTCCGGCACATACCTTGAGGTAATCCTAAAAGAAATATTAAAATATGTTCTAAGAGTAGCATCGTAAACAGTAAACTGAGTAGTAGTAGTAGAGCAATAAAACTCTTTGAACTATAACTAAGTATCAAAACAAGAATAATCTACTGTCTGGTTAATTTAACCGAGTTATTTTAATTACAGATTTTATTTCTATCTACCACTGTAATGTCTTCTTTAGAAAACAACTGGAACAAATGAAATTTCCTTTATAACCACTTTCCAGTAAATTGCTTTGCGGTAAAATACAAGGACATGCAAATTACCTGTTCGCGTCGCTTCTTACTGAAGTTCAATAAACAGGGAAATTTTATAACGTAAAAGGACTTAGCGGCTTAAGGACTTAAAGGATTAAACCTTTTCATAGGTGTCGCGTCATTCATCAATAAGAAGTGTTTTAAGCTTGTGTATAGAGTATTTTTTTGTATAGGTACCGCGGCTATGGTCCAGACGCCGATCTGGGAAGGGCACACCGCCGCCATGCGTGCATTGCAGACATATGGAGACATGGCTCGCCCGCCGCAGTGAGGAGCGGACGACTCCAGAGCGACCTCTCGCATCCTCTTCAGCTGAGGACGATGATGACGATGACGAAAGTGAGGTGGAAGCTCCACGGGTGCTACTGGCACCGCCGCCGCCCACGCGGGCATTCATACCACCTCCGCCACAATCACCGCCACCCTCACCGGGTGCTCCGTCATTCGAACTACAGCCTCCCATCGATGAGCCTCCAGCATTACCGCCAAGAAGGCGCTCTATATCGCGACAAGAAGCTTTCTTCGTTGAACCTACAGGCAGCTCTCTTGAAAATGTACGTGCGTCGGAAGAGGGAGCGGCAACAGCCGCAAGAGATTCTCTCGTCCACGATATTTACTTGGCCGTTCCGGAACTAAAACGTGATCGTGCTGCTTCTGTGGACTCGTGTTTTTCAAAAGTTTCTGGTGGTGCAAGAGCTGAGGAGTTGAATGGCTCTGAAAACTGTCTTACTGTACCGGGAACAGGATTGCGCTCAAGATCAGTGGATATTGTGTTACCAACTGCCGAACAATCCCGCTACAAGGCTTTAGCCCTAACAGCGTCACAGGCTCCGCCGCCTGTTCATCGCCAAGAATCGCAAGAGGGAGGACGATCGACTTTACCAGTTCTTGAAGTCAGGTTAGTCCCAAGACATTCTATAATAGATTATTATTTTCATTTCATTGTTTACAAAAAATATAAACTTTATTTATCTTTATTGTTATTTTATTTTTTAATCTTGTACCTTATATTATTTATCTTTTTTATATGTATATTTATTAAGTTATTACGTTATTGTCTTTATTATTTAAAACATATCTTAAGAAATATTATTACTTCTATATTTTATGCTGTATTGTAAATCTTGACTAACTAAAAAGAAATAGTCTACTTGACAACATAACGATTATTATTTACTATAAACTACTATTATGCCAGTCCGTTACTCATATTTTCTTTATAATCCAAGAACGTAGTTAGCTGGAGAAAACTGCACAAATGTATATCTAAAAATTACCTTGCTATACGAAATGAGTCTCTTTGATTGGCTGTAATATCACCGTGGAAGCTGTGAGTAGTGAACATCAGTCAGGCACTCGGTAGCCCGTAATCTTGCGGGGCTATGCCGGCCGCGACCCTGAAGCTTTTGTTTGTCTGCCGACAAATTGATTGCATACAAGCCATTGAACCGCGAACGTTAATAAGTTATTTGCAATTTTATTTGTGTCGCGTTCGTTTTGTTTCTTGGTCCTTTTCAGGCGGACAACAAAACGTTTTATCATTTGTATTTGTGGTTATTGTGCTAGAGTTTAGCCTATTTTTGTCGCGTGGGTAGCTTAAGCGAGGACAATCTAAACAACAATGGTTGATACGAATCCATCACGAATAACTTCGTCATACCTTTTTTATTAATAGATAACATAGCTTAATTTTATACCATAGTTTAGTAGTATTGTGAATACTTGAACGAATGAAAAAAATTATGTTCTTAGGTGATTAAAAGTAGGTTCTTGAAACTAGATACAACATAGATTTAATCAAAAGTGGAATTATCGTTTCTCATCCAGACATCCAATCAGGCGAACAATAACACTATGGATATTATTGCGATATATAAATTCGTCGCCATAACTTGTAGCAGATGAACTACTTTTTTTCTTTCTGGCAATACTTATTCTATCATACCTTCTATGTAGTCAATGAAATTACGAACAGAACGAATTTATCCATATTATTTAAATTTTAACGATGATCCGATTCTAAAATCTAATAAAAATAACTAAGTACGACTCGAACAATGTTAAGTTTCACACGAGTACTTATTTTTAACGTTTACCAAGGACGTTTAGCGCAATTTAAAGCAAAAATCGTTTTTCTTACAGGTTTGAATTGGTTCGTTTCGCTTCTTTTAATCACAAGATATTAAAGCATTTGCTTACAAAATTTTCATTATTATTGAAGTATGTTGACAAAATGCGAATCTATGTCGTAAATAAAGCAACTTAATGCTTGCGATGTCTTACGTAATAATAAAAATTCCTAGTAGGTATCAAAATTACTTATGCTGTAATACTGGAGTTGCTAGAGTTTAGACAAATTACATACATACTCTAAATAAAATATTTTTTTTGTAAATCTAAATGTTTTGTAAGTATTGTAAAATTCTCTCGTAAATTACATCCATTTGCTTCTCCTCGTTATAACAAAAACTATACTCGCAATTGCTTCTTTTAACGTTGGACCAATACATTATAACCTTAACTTTATCGACATAGACATATTTAAACTGTACAATATGGAAATAACCAACTCCTGAAATAAATAAATTATTATTATTATGAACATACCTTTAAATATACTTAAAATTAAACGAAATAAAATATTGCAGAAACTAACCTAAAAGATGTTCCTTTTTTGCTCAATTTTGGAAATTTAACGTTGGGTACCGTACATTTTCACTGTTTTTCTGTCTCACTTTTAGAAATTGTTTTTATAAAGAACAATGTTTACACACTGTTAGAATATAAGAACAAATTTAATGTAACTCCTAATTTAAGTTAAAATGTATGTATCTGTATGATACCAAAAAAAAATTAAAAACATATATTTAAACATCCCGTGTTTGTACATACAAACTATTAAAAAAAACGACTGGAGTAGACTATATAAACAATGGAAAACACGAGATATGTTTTATTTTTTGTATAATATAATATTGCTTTAGACAAAATTTAATTAGCAAGGGCAAAAAGTTATGAGCATAATTAATTTAGACCAAAGAAATACATATACTTGCTACTGATATGCCTTGTAGATCACGATAATGAGGCGTTCCTGAAATTCTACGGTCCAATAATGTTAAGGTAAAATAGTCAACTATATAGAATATCACAAAGACAATCCGAATATCTTCCAAGCTGATTTGTAACGATATTATTTATTTAATTACTGTTATGCCTGCTTTCTTAATCTTGCTATTGGTAAAAATTGACAGTACTTGTATGGATTTATGTCTTTTTATCTGTAGTAAGGCGAATGAAATAATAATTAAGTATACAAAATCGGTATTATTTAGAAATAAGACCTAGTCTAGTGTAGTTCTAGCGTTACTGGTCAACCAAACTGTAGGTCTACCATTGGCGCCAAAGAATGGACGTATAATGGTAAATTGAAAAGTCATATATATATATATATATATATATATATATATATATATATATATATATATATATAATATATCTCCTAACCCACATAATTATTTCTTGTAAAAATTAATATCCATCAATTATTGTATATTATTAGGGTTCCGTGTCCATTTTCCTAACACGGAATCCATATAAAATCCTTATGTCTCCCGGCCCTATATATATTTTTTATAATTGAGGATAGCGAGATCTTTGCTTCCGAAGTCGTGAAAATTGCCCACGCGCCTCAAATTTTTAACTATGACATTGAAAAATCAGATTAAATCACACTAAATAAACGTTCAACAATTTGTTTCAACTATAGTCATTAAATGATTTTTAAAATTTGACAATGAGAGTTTCAATGTTTTTTTATGGTTCCATAGCCAAATAATGAAAATACATTGTTACTTGCCCAATTTATTGCCTAATATAAACTGATATACATTTATTTGAAACTAAACTGCACAACAAAACAATTATCTTTCAAGTTTCCGTCAAAAACTTTGTGTCATAAATAATAAAATATGCCCGGATCAGTGACCTATATCACGTGATGCCCACTATAATAAATGTAAAAAACAAAGTCAGACTCCAAAACAAATCTAAATAAAGAATACGAGCCTGGTGCAAGAAATTATAAGCAAAGTAAAGAAGTCTGTGTAGGTCTCGATATCTAGATAATACTATTTGGTAACGCGTATAAATAAAGCTTTCTTTGTATAATCCGTTGTTACAGTAGGTTGTTATCTGTAAAAAAACTATAGTTAAAATCGAGTAAGTGTGTGTCAGTCCACACGTAATGAAAAGTTCCGGAGAGGTGGTAAACTACTAATGTTCTTGTAATTTTTAAAACTTGTATACTCACCCTACCCAGTATAAGTATATTGGGTATATAAGTATGCACCAAGTTGCGGTACATTCGCGACAGAACGTTTATCCTATGTCAAGCACAGCGACGTGCAAAGGTACGCACCTCAGTCAGCATAGAAATGTCATGAAACATCTAAAACACAGACTTGGGAAATCGAGCACATTAAGGGATATCATTAGACCGTTGATATACAATAAACTATCCAAAAGAATAACGGACTCTCTGTCCGTAGATTCAGTTAAAATACGGCTCAAAAAAGGGTTAATAGAACATCTTTTATAGACATAAACAGTTTATGACCGAATTTTACTTGAGACCATATTTTTTATTACTGAAATTAACGTGTAACATTGTTATGAATAAAAGATTCCTGATTTCATTTAATTACAGAATCGTAAAAAATGTGTAGTTGAAATGATACAGTATCTCTAAATAAGACTGCCTTTGTGATCTAGTTAGTGGGCTTGGCTTACCCACCTAGTTTATTGGATTGCATTTGTAGAAGTCGCGAGTTCAATTTCCGGCAGAGGAATTTCATAAACGAACTTTCCTTTATTTAACCCGGTCTGTGTGACTGGGTTCACCCGGATTTATCCGTTGTATATTACCTAGTTGCTTGCATATCCTGGGAACATGCGTGTGCGTAATGCCTAGTGCATACAGACTTATATAGTAATTATATTTCATTTACCTCGTGATAATATGTTCATTTTTATAGGCGTAGATAGACAATGCATCGGCTCCCTTAGTATTGCAGATGTCCATGGAAGACGGTTGACACTTACCACCAGTGATCCGTTTGCAAGCTTGCCTATGAGCAAACACAAAAAAGGGTGAACAAACAATATCGAAAATATTATTTATGGTGACAAAAACAATATTGTGAGAATTTGAATCCTTAATATTTGTAAGGAAACGGTTGATCTGACGGAAAAAATAATAAGACCTTTTTTGTAGAGCAAGCAATCTCCTTCTAAAAATAACTCGGAGTCAATATCGTCGTAAGTAAATGATTTGGAGTTCTGTGTTCAAAATTCACTCAGTAAAAAAACTAAATTTGCGCTAATAGAACTCTTAATAATATTAATATTAAGGATTCAAATTCTCAATTATTTTTTCGACATATTAAAATAAATAAAAAATAGCCGTTGATTTTGGCCCTGTCTAATGTACATGTGTTATCTGTCAATGTTTAACGTCATCAACAATGTCATATCTCAAATAACGCATAAAGCTTTAGCTAGACCTGCGTAAGACAGCCAATACTTACACAACAAATTCTAAGATTATCCCAGGTGCAGCAAAGATCTGATGGTGAGGTGATCTGGTGAAGAGACTTATCACAAAATAGGAAGTCTTAAACACAAATAATATTTTCTAAATAATATTTTAAGCAAGTTTTCATAAAATATTAACAGAAATATATAAAAAAGATGTGTCTGTGTGGAGTTCACACGTAGTAGAAAGCAAACTTCAGAGAATATACACACAGAGAGTTCTTCTCTAACTTTATTGAAATAAATATAATACCTTTAGCCTACATATCATAATTCAAAATAAACTTCTTAAGCATCCCTTTCAAATTTTCACTGTTTAGTCTAAAAATAATATAATCACTTTTATTTCGGTCCAAATTACACTTATATTTAATCATCGGTCTTATTGATTCTCTTATCTGTGCTGCGCCATGTAAAACTCATATCTAATTCTCTCGCAGGCTTAGTCCTATAGATTTATATGTTTATCTCTTTTTAGTTTCGCTTTTTGTTTCATCGCATTTCAAATCACGATTCTAAAAAAAATCACTTCAATGATTTCGAATCATTAAAATGTATAATTTAAACATCGAATAATTAAATTGTAGAAACTTTTCACAAAGTCAAGTTTGCTTGTGAAACTGAATCGAGCAAATTTATGTAAATTAGTAAAATTTCCGTAATTATTCAGCTTGCTAGTGATCTTTTGCAATTAAGAAGCTGTTTACTGAAAACTTAGTTGTAAACATTGAAAGATATTTTATTAGCCCATTCAATAGCCAGATAAAATTTATATAAATTTTGGAATTACTATTATTTTGAAAGAAGCTGAAGTTTCGTAGCCACTTGCGAAACAAAGTTGTGAAATCGCCATGTCCAACAATCTTTATATATCTCTACATATGTCATATTCATTGTTCTCTATTCCCTTCTATTAGATCTTTATAAATGAAATTTGACAAGTGTGTATTCCGTCTACCGCTTCATAATGATGTAGTAATACTAAAGAAACCGAAAAAAATCTAGGAATGGCCTTCATCATACTTATGTAAGAGGTAATAAGTTTTCTTTATGATTTTTAACGACTTTTTGTTTAAGTCCAATAGGCGGCATAATATTTGCCTTTGAAGTTGTGAAAACTGAGTCCCCCCCCATCTCTCTCTCTAACTTTTGAACTATGAAGTGGAAAGTTCTGCATAAATTCATGTCTCGTCCATTGCGTACTCCCTGACAACACTACCAACAATGTATATACATTGACATTGGAATTAGTCCACAAACTTAAAGTTCCACAGCGACATAAAGAGTGAAGTATCTTGTTACGTTATTATACTATTCTTTATAAATTGGATTAGTCGATAATATTTGCGATAGTTGGGATTACAAGTTGGTGTGTTTTGCGATCGCTCGGATACAAAAGCGATATAGATTAGAGACGATCGACCATTCTCACTTTGGCTTTGGGCCAATGCACTTGTTGTAGTAGGGCGGGGTCTGGGTTAACTAATTATTAGGCGAGAATAATAACGTATAATTAAATTTACTTAGTTAATTCGATCGGCATTCTAGTGGAAAAAGTGCGCTCAGAATATACTCTTTTATTTTCTGAGAGTATCCTCTTTTATTTTCTGATAATATCTTTTTCGACTTGTGTTCGGCTGTTTTCTTATGTAATATTCGAAAACCGAATATTCCGCCACCAGTAAGAACCGTTCGAAGTGCATATTAAATTAAAACTAAACTGAAAGTTTTCCTGTACGATGGGCACCAACACCAAAGGTAGCAAGCGGATCTCACACTTGATACAAGCGCTTTTTAGTAAGCCTGGTTGTTTCTTTCTCATAGTTATATTTCTATGTACATTTCTTTTTGTACGTGACGTACCTATTACAATGGTCTACAATGGTTTTGTTGCCCTAGATATGAATATGATTTTGGATCCATTTATGCACACAATGCATGAAACTATCAATGATTTTGTTAGATTTGCTCTGATTTTTTAAAAATCTTTATTTTCATTTTACATTACAAAAATCAAAAAACGAGAAATAAAATAACAGATATATTTATAATATCAGTAATATTTTGAGAAATTAGGATACATCGAAGTAAATAAAGAGGAAAATGTCAAAAAAATATTTTTATTTTCTTTTATAATCTTTTAGGGGACAATCTCTTTTCAAAGACCAGCAGTAATTAATTGTTCAAAATATAAGATATGCAAAAGTCATGAAAATATGACCACATTAAGTACTTTCATGAGTATATTCGTAATCTGGGCACTTAAAAACGTAAAAATTTGCGATTATATCCAGGGCAACAAAACAAAACTTTTTTTTGTAGAGCTGTGTTATTATTTTTCAAAATCATTATTTTCACATTTCAATAATCATTTCATAACATGTTATGTACTTATATTAAATGTTAATTTTTTTCTGTGAAGGTGACGTTACTGCCTGGCACTAACGGAAGACCAGCGTTAGTTGTTATCAACCAGCCTTCGCTGAGTTAGGGCCTGTTTAAGAGTTATTTAACCTTTGGCTTTTATTAAACTGCTTATGCTTTCTATTTTAAATAACTCTAAATAAACATTATTTTCTCTCTTTTAAGTGCTGGGTCCGCGACAATGTTAAAGATATTGACTGTGGTCGAATGTGTCTTATTTGAAGCGTTCAAAATAACGCCGTTATGGAATAACCACCATATTGTATTATATATACACACACGTTACTTTTTAATATTTAAGGTCATTAACATTTAAAAACAATATCGCGTGAAAAATAACACATTACGCCATAAACGGCCCATAACTGTAACATTATCCCAGATGAGGCCCCAGCAGAACGAATTGTCTATTACCCACAACACAAGGCCAAATAATTTTGCTTAAGAATATGCATTGTGCATTTTAAACGGCTGATTTTATATATTCTATATTTATTTTAAAAAACCGTAGTAGGTTATAACCGTAGTAGCGCACCTGGGTCTCGAATGAAGCGGGTTCGAATGCTGGCTGGAAAAGCTTACAACTCTCAGGCAGTTTTTTTTTCTCACCTATTTATGCGTATTATCATGGGCACCGTTAGGATTACTTTCAGCAAGATACATCTGCATCTACACATTAAACTTATTATTTCATAGATTTATTTATTTCCAAAAATTTACATAAAATAAATCAGCATAAAAACATAACAATTTTATTGTTAAATCGTTTTGCATTTTACCTAATTAACATAAAATATTCCCCTTCATAAATGTGAACTTGTTTCATTTTATTGTTAGACAAAGATACATATTATATGCTAAGTTTTTCCTGTGGCCGGTACCCGTTGCCGTTATCCCACGCGAACCGTTCATTTTTCCGGGATTAAAGTAGCTGTTCCAGACTATAATCTATCTCTGTGCCAAATCATCCAGACCCATTCAGCCGTTCTAGCGTGATCGAGCTACAAATATCCAACCAAGCTTTCGCATTAATAATATTAAAAATGTAATGCTAATCTAGTAACGCTTATCTTAGAAATATGCATGAATTCCGGGGCCGATACCAATTACCTTAGTACCTATATAAGACAAGATGAGTACTTACGTATGTACACATTATTACATCAATAGTATATAGATGAATGGTATATACCTTTCACAAATAGATTATGAATATCGAAAGGGCTGATATAGAACAGAATATGGATTTTATGTGACTCTTTAATAGTAAGATGTACTGAGATCACGTAAACATTACTTCGTATAGAAAAAAGTGAAACAAAACAATTTATCGAGAGGCTCCAAGGAGCCCAGGGAGGCTCGAAAGCATTGAGTATACACATCACGTCAAAGTTTATAAGGACTTTATTTACTACCATATAGCTACGTACAAGTTTAATCTAAGTTTGATAACTTCCCGTTGTTGTTGAGACAAGGATACACATTTCGGTTTTGATGTTCGTCCTTATGAAACGCTCTTCATAAATTACAATGAGACCGATTAAACAGTAGAAAATAAAACTGAGCTTACAAACCATTTAACTATATTGCTAATAGATCGGAGATGGTTGTAAAATAACTATCAACTTGGTCTATTCATATAAGTATATCACACACAAGATCCTTACAATCAATTACAGAGTATAATTAAAAAAATAATTAATTAAAGCAAACTAATGTTAATGCCGGTTTACTATACAAACTTGTTTGCAGAATAGTATAATGTAGTATAGTAGGTATAGGTAAGGTTTTTTAGCAGCTCGTGTAGTAAATATTACCTTACAAACTTCGAATAAGTACAGTTAGTTAATTAGTAGATCGTAGTTAGTTATGTAGAAGATAATTAGTAACGATATTCGAAGCTGGATGAAAATCACCAACGATTAAATGTAACATAACAACGTCCCCTGGAGGTGTAATAATAAGAAGTATATATGTATGTAGAACGGGGCTACAATTCAATCTTTCTCAACTGCGCGCTACGTCGCTCGGAAAGGTTTCTACGAAGAGAAACGCCGACTGTTTTGTTTACTGTTGTAGCATAAATGTAAAGTTACTCTTAAACGTCATTAATGATTCAGGAAGCATCCTAAATAACTATATGAAACATTTACAATAAACTGGATAGAATTATTTGTGCTTTACAGGGACGGTAATAATTTATTTACAAATATACAATACATAAACAATTGTATAGGTATGTATTTTGAATCTATAATTAGTTATACATATATATCTACATAGATTTATTCTAAGAAAATACACACATCCACTATACTATACTCACCTGTTTATCTAACATCGTTGATTTATTATGTAAAATGTAATATAATATTTTCAATTGTTTGCATTTATAATATAATAATAAAAATCTTACAACAATAAAAACTTTAAAATATTTTAATAAAGCTGTTGATTCTTATATTTTATATTATTAAATATACGTATTAAAGTAATATATGATTCTAAATGTCATGGTAATTTTGTAACAATGAAATTTAGTTGCTTAAATAACTTTTGAACCCAGACTTTTATTGTGATAGACTTCCAAAAGAGCTGTTGGAAATGCGGACAGAAAAAGGATGGAAGAATGGATTTGCCCGACGCTTTTCGCAAAATATCGGTCTAAATGCATTCGCAAGGCGATTCTCGATGTCGAAGGAAGGAGACCAATTGGGTGCCCTGCGAAGTGCTGTCCGCAGATATCACGGCCGCATTGCTAACGGTGTCAAAGAGCGAAGAAGGTTTAGCTTGCCGGCTGTGATACGACGGTGAGCGTTCACGTGGTACTTATCTTTCGAGGCTTCTTACTAACTTCTGCTATTCTGCTAATCTGTTCGGTTAAAGTTGGGATGTAGGTGATTGGTGCAAGGGAATATATTTTTACATTGGTTATTGTATTAACTCTTTTTACTTAACTAAATCTAATTAAATAGTATTAGTTATATTGCATTTTAAGTAAAATCCCTTAGGATTACAAGTAAAATAGTGAGCTGAGGTCATCTTCTATGTGTAACATATCTAAAAAGATAGCTTCATTATTTCACTTATGGCTCGTTTTTATAAGTATAAATGGTTGATGGTTCGTAAGTACTAACCATTTATGTGCTGTATTGCCGGTTTAAAGACATAAACTCCGTACAAACAAGTTCAACTTTTTTGGTAAGGCAAGCGAATGAATGGTGTTACGAGTGAGTGACACTCGAATTCAAATGCCGTTAGAATTACTATAGAGTTTATTAGAAGTATACAAACACGTATAACACAGGTACAAATATAAGCGAACACAACAAGTCCAAACGTAATGCAGAAGGTCGTAATTCCATAAAACGCGCAAAGTTCGTCACTACAAGATCCCCGATTGTAGTACGAACCTTTTGCTTCGCTCGTGGTTATCGCTTGACTAACTCCTCCCCCCCGTCATTTAGTCAGGTCATCGTTTTATACTGCGCAATTGCAATGTCCCCGTATCTTAATCCGAGACACCTGGCTAATGACTGCCATAAAATATCACAATACAACAATGGGCTGTTTTCTAATCACAAAATTTAAACACAAAGTGAACAAAATAAGTCTAAATGTCGAAAGGTAATAAAAAGTGTTTTTTACAGGTATGCAGGTGTGAATTTGTTTTTTTCGGCGTAGTAGGTCGTAAAAGTAGTAAGAATCGCCATACTGATCCGTTCTCTGAGATAGGCATAGGCATCAACTAAAAAACTTGTTATGTGAACTATGGATATATAGTGAGTGATAAAGATGACAATTTCATCATTTTGCTTCGTTGAATTTCCATTACATTGTACTTAGCATAACTTTGTGTATTAAACCGTACAATTCAAAGCTGATTTTGTCGTAGATTGTAAGCTCGGTATTTATTGAGCAAAGGTGCTTTGGTATTCAATTAATGTTCTACAGTAAAGGGAATGGAGTTTACGCTCGTTGCTCTCATATTAATTTAGTTCATAATGACATAAGGATTTCATTAGAAACATGACAAGGAGCCCTTTGAATATTGTGTGAATGTATATGATTGATTGTTACCATCTTTGATCGATTTTTTTTATTCTCACATCACACAGAAAATAAATGGCTATTGTGGGCGTGTGTTGTTGATTTATGTCTACTATTTTGTTGACAGTAGAACATATTTTGGGTCTATTATCTATTTATTAAGTGATATTTTAATAAATGATAGTAAGCTATTAAGAACCTAAATAAAATTCAAATTTACATTCAATTTGATATCTGCATATTTCTAGGACCAACACTGTAAGAGAAAATTTTCCATAGGTACTTATCACAAATCAACATAATATAATTTCTAAACTTTTTCCGCTCCTAATGGTGTAAAAATGATTTTACACCACATTGGACCACTAATAGCCTAAGTTATTGATACCCTATGTATGTATTTAACTTGTCGATCCAGTACTCAAATATAATAAATCAAATGATTACTTATTATCTTTTGAAAGATTTTTTTATTGCAGGAGTTCAGCAGACCGGCAGACGGCCCACTTGATGGTAAGCGGTTACCATCGCCTATAGACATTTGCAACACCAAATGTTGCTGCAAATGCGCTGCTGCTCTCTTCAGGGAGACTGAAACCTGGTCACTAATGCCGGAATACAACTCACGGTTGTTATGGCGACATACTTTAGACCAGGCGTGGTGGCCATCCAGTCGGGTAAACGCCCTACCAACTGACTGTGGGTTGTTTTGTCGTCTCTTACGACAGGCCGCCCGGCCGCAGGAACATGTATTTCTTTCTCCGTTCCTGCAAGGATAAGATGTAATCTATTTTACTTTTTTAGACCAAATCACTTAGAAGTTGAAAAAAAAACATATTACTAGAAAGACTTATTTCTGACTGTTTAGTATTAAGTCTTAAAACGTAAAAAAGCGAGATAAGTATTACCCGTAACGCCATCCAGTTATACAGCTACCTAACGTTGTTTTTTACGGGACGAAGGTTCCGTAGTCAATATAATCGGAATAAGGTACTTATATATTCGTTATGTGCGTCCAAGTGTTTGCATTAGCTATATATCTGTATATTGTATTTATGTTATTGAGTAGTTATGGAAATTTATTTCATTAAATATTTTATAAAGTTTTGGAGTCAAATTACGAAAACAATAGATATTGGTCATCTCTACGAGATGCTCCATTGCACTTGGGATGAAGGCATTTGATTGTTTTTTGTTACCATTCATGTGTATTTCTAGAAATTGTATTAACTTACCCGCAAACACGATAAATGTTTTACGTGACTACTGATGCGGACGAAGGTGCCAAGGGTGTTATCGTTCCAAATTGAAGTTGATAAAGGCCTTGTCAATGTTCCTTTAACATTCGCCCTTATTTCACATTGTATACATGAAATATATTGTATAAGACGAGTATTTCATTATATAATAATAAGCCTGTATAACTCGCAAATTTTCATTTATATTTTCCGCTTTATGTATTCAATATCCAACGTATACGTGGCCTAAAGTATGAATACGCATAAATTTTAAATTACCAGCCTAATGGAACAATTACGAAACAAAACGCGACTGATATATTCCGGTCTCATGGGTAAACGCTGTTTCAAGCCATGGGTCTCTACTCCAAACTGTTATTACGATTGATTTCCGATCTATAATAGCTTTTTTCGAATATCATGTTTTATTTCTATGACTTTTATAGCCGTTGTAGGTGTAAAAGTTACGTAAGGATAATTTATGGAATAGAAAATTGAAGTTTATACGAGCCAAGTCGTATGTCGAAGGCTCTCATTTCATGAAGGTAAATTAGTTTTGTTTGATTCTTTATTCCTTTGTATCATCATTCTAGTGTTAAATGCCAGCTGCATTCTAAGCGTCTGGTTCAGAACCCGGGGTCCGCTTTCACACTTGTTGTTCTTCATTTCACACGGTCCTGCACATTCTACATTAAGGTCTGGACTTTGGGTGTCGGTATAATTAGACATTTGTTTAACACAAACACTTTGTCCCTTTGTTTACAAATATATTTTGTAGCAGATAATTAATACGCTTAGGACCCGGGTAAGTGACATTAGAGTGAAGCACTTTTAAGCAGGACCTTCTCAGTTCGCTTGAAGACGCGTCGGTCCCGTCGTTCCGCAAGACTAAAGTCTCAGTGTGTTGAGCTTCAATAGTTTCACTTACTTTATAGAAAAACTCTATTTACTTGCAATGTTATTTGTGCCTTTATACATATAAACAAATCACACGATTTGTTTTGTGCTTCAACTCTGAATGGAATTTTGTAGGAAACTATAGTTATTTATAAATACCCTAAGTTTTATGATATTTCTTTTAAAAGATATTTAAAGATAGAGACTTACTCGTATATTAAGAATATTTCCCTTCTTTGTGGTAAAAAAGACGTGCGACTATATACATGAAAGTGTTTCCTGTGTTGGTATAAAAGATTAATTTTAAAGTACCTTCTTTGTATTTGAACTAAAGGCGGAGCGTGAAACAAATGTTTACGGACTGTATAATAGTTTATCGACTGCAGACCCATTAAACTTCGGCCGGATTTATACTATTATATACGTTAAAAATAAAATGTCTGCTCATAAAATGAGCAAATAAATCTATTCTTAAATAGCGTTGAGTAAATTTCTCGTTTTAAAATTACGTATCGACCATTTTCTTCCGTGTTTATCTTTACTGATGTTCTTTATTGTACCCACTTAAAATAAATACGTGTCCCAAAGTGGTCGGTCACGCGCATATTTGACTTCTAAAAATATCTACATCACTTGGCAGTTGTCCTGGAGATGCCCGCGTAGCTCGGCGCCCGCGCACCTTTCGCCAAAATGTCGCGTGCTCTTTCGCATTGTAGCTGGCTGTCCGCCGCGTTGCCGGAACTCTAGATTTCTATGTATCAAATGTTTTGGTTGAAATGTAACTTCGTGATCATAATTGCCGACCTAATGCGACCATTTTCGCAGATTCGTGATACAAATATAACAAGTATTACAATAAAGTGAATTATAGGCTATTTCTTACACCTACCGGGATCTATCTAGACACGTGCCAATTTCGCGGGGCTTCTTTATGTCCCCTACTAGTATGAAATTTGTTCGCATACGTAGTTCTGCAAATGCTACGGTGTTATTGGGATACTTATATGTTTTTAAAGGTTCCGTACGTTACGGAAACCTTTTAAAATCTTGTATCTGTCCATCTATCTTTGTATGTCGCAGCAAAAACCAATTTAGCAGAAATATATATTTGGTATGCCGCTACACAATAGATTCGCCATTTCGCGCAAAAGTCTGAAATAGAAATTGAATGGTCGTCTTCCGTGGATGAAGGGATGAATTTTGCAGACTTGTAGATCTTATAGAACTATGACGATGTTCTTTAATGACTTTTATATTTAAGACAATATGGGGGAAGATAAAAAAGGAAGCTTTCGATATGTCCCCAATTTTTGAACAATAAGGCTGCTCGCAAACGGGCCGCCGACCTCAGCCATCGGTGGTGATGATGGTACGTGGCATACGCGTGCCGGTTCCCTCCAAAATTGTAACTGCTTGTCGCTGGCCCCCGGTGCTTATGGTCGGTGGCCCGTTATACCTAGCCACTTAGAGTTTAGTGAGTCCCCGTACCATGCATGCTAGGTATAGGTGCTTCAATTTACAAAACCTCAGGTCTGGTCAAATACATACAGGTAACCGATCACTGGCCCCTAAGCTATTATGTAAACAGGTAGACACACTACACATTATATCATAAGTGTAATAGATTGCTTTACAATCTGGAGGGAAAGACAGGTTATTAGTTACACGAGATTCTTTCCGTAATAAAATATTTGTTAAGTTTAATTTATGCCTTTTAGTATGATTGGTGGCCCCTTGGCATTACAAAAATGTAAACCACTGTTCTGTCGCCATTAACAGTTTAGGAACCACTGCTGTTAAATCTAGATAATAGAAATGCTAATATTTTGCGATCAAAACAGATAAATATATAATGATTAAAGGAGACAGATACGCTTTCATACATTCTTGGGCCCAGATTGTAAAAAGATGAGAGCTATTTTAAAATTTATTTTTATTACGTTGATACTTTCTTTATATAATTGTAGTGAGTTTCATTATTTTGAAAGAGTTAATCGTGAGGTGTAAGTGTTTTTCTTTTATTAATTGTTGAAATTCATTCACATAAATCGATTATGATAATAGATATCTTATATTATTTGTTATTTTTAAGATGTTTCGTCTTCACAGATAGAATTTAGGGCTGATGTTTTTCATTTTGTAACAGAAAAATATAACGCTTTTTTAAGCCATGTCTCAACTCATTATATTTCTTTGGTCCCAAAGTCTTTGTCTCCTTTAATAAATTTAAATACAATTTTTCCTTATAATTCCGTCTTTTATGAGCCACTTCTATTATAATACGTTTTTTGTCTAAATAAGTTATTTAGGTGCTGGATTAAATCGAGGGGTGAAAGGCTATTTGTTTTAAGCGACATTTTGTGTGATACTACTCAACACGATGGATTTTTCATTCTAATGTCTTAACTTAAAGAAATATAAAGAACCTGATCTCTAGTTTCAGTCTTCAAATGTTCTTTTTTTTAAATATGGGACATAGTTCGTTAGTGATGTGTTTTTCTGGGTCATTGAAACTTTAAACTTTTCTCCCGACAATTTATAAAAGTGTCGTTTAAAACAAATAGCCTTTCACCCATCGAAATGATATTTGGGAACTACGGAGTAAATCTTTTATGTTAGACTTTATTTCCAAGTACCTTCAAAGAATAATAAGAGAGTTGAGAACACATTGATCGTCTGTAATAAGCAACGCCTAAAGGAAACTTCAGGTATTGAGGATCCTGAATAAAGTTTACTTTGTGATCGCTTTTCTATTTCCAGGATTTCAGGTTTCCGAACTTTGTTTAGATGTTCAACGAAGACTTAAATCTTGGAAAGTTAAACAATGGTTTCTGCGTAATATCTGATTGTATTTAGTAATAACGGATAATGATATAGCCATTTGGATTCGCAGTAACTACGTATTATGAAATTGTTCCTAACAGATATCATACTTTCGAAAATATGGACTATATAAAGGGTTCTGGCATATATAAAATACATACATACAGCCTTGTGAAATAAAATGAAGATCTAATTCTAAAAAAATCAAAACGCCATTGTAGTTTGGTTTTGAACGGGTTTTATGTTTTTTTTTTATATTAAACAAAAAAAATATAATGTCAGTTAATTGCGGATATTGTAGGGTATCGTTTAAAGAATATCAATGTTTCAAATTGAAATTAAATATCATTAGCTATTGTGTTTTGTTCACCAGGTATGTTTTTAAAATTTAAGAAGAGTTTGTAAAATGTTAAAAACAAAGATGTTAAAACAAAAATAAATTGTGTGAGTGTACAGTTCACACGCAGTATGTTCGTTATAATATATATAAGCTTTAAAAAACGAAATTTGAAGTACTAACGAAAAACTTCAAAAGATTTTCAACTCTATCTAGTGTTTAAATGATTAAATATAATGTATACATCTCATTCTCTCGCAAGCTTAGTCCTATAGATTTATGTGTTTATCTCTTTTTAGTGTCGCTTTTTCGGTTTATCGAGTTTCAAATCACGACGATTCCAAAGAAGTTTATTCAGTATATAATTTTTTTCATCCCCAGGCTCTAATGGCTGCTTCTATATGGTTCCTCATGAAACTGATGAGAGTCATAATCTTGTGTTGTGGGACGTTATACCACTTTTTTTGTATAGCTGTTTTAAGCTGGCCAAGCGTCTTCGGAGCAGGATCTTTCGCTCTGACTCGTCTTTTCAATTCATCGCATAGATGTTTTATGCCATTCATATCCCGGCTTTTTGCTGGCCAGCCCATACCCGTAATACCGACTTCCTTCAGGTTTTCACTTACAATGCCTGTGGTATGAGTCTTGGCATTGTCCTGTATAAAATTAACTCTTCGCCAAAAGAATGTGCGTAGGCTGTCATATGAAGCTCCACACACTCTTCGATGTAACGCGACCTACTTAATGACGGTAAACGAGGTTCAGATACAAAAGCAACTTCAGTTTTTCCATCTGTAACTGACTCTTTCTTAATTGCAGCATTGTGCAAAATGCCTTTCCTCTCTTCGATACACCTTCTTTTTTCCGTCATTGTCATACAGCATGATCTTATTCTCGTCAGAAAAGAGAACTTTGCTGCATTTAAGGTATGACCAATTTAAGCGCTCACGTGTAAACTTAAGGCGCGTTCTTCAGTGGTCTATCGTCTATTTTAGGCCATTAGCAGGTTTATGTGGTTTCAGGCCACACTCCGTTAATCTGTTAATCTAGGCGCGTTCCTTTAATGTCTCACAACGCTTAAAATGCTCCGTCTACCGTGGGACACACATGGCTATCAAGTTTGTTATGGTCGTGATGAAAACTTCTCTATTGACGTCATGAGTTTCGCAGTCGCAGCGCTCATAACGGCCCATGTCAAGCGGTGGGTCGAATAATCGTTCCACTAGAATTTACGGTGGTTACGCCGGCCGGCAAGCAAGTGGAACGGGAACAATAGCGGTCGTGAACGTGGTCGTTATGAGTCTCTTGTGGAACGTAGCCTGTATATAACTACCAGCTATGTATTGGCGTAATTTTTATTGATATCAATCATTTATTTATTTATTATGATATGATTACATGATATATTCGAATGCACCAGGAATTACTTTTTTATTACCTGAAGCGGGAAAACCTACATATATGTGAAGTGATGGAAAGTGGTAATCTTTGGCTATGGACGTTTGCAATATCAGGGACGATGTTAACCTAGTGCCAGTCTCTAAGACGGAATAGGGGAGGGGGGATAGGATGGGTGAGGAAAGTGGGTCAATACATTATCACGCGTCTTTTCAATTTAATCACTTACCATTCAAGTGTTGCATTTGTGCATCATTAGTATTCTAGAATAAAGTAAACAGAGGACAGTCTATTTTGCCTTTGTATCTTCCAAATGAAATGTTCTTTAAATTAGTCAAGGTTAAATCACTCATATGACAATTTGTTGTGGTTAATTGAAATGTCAATCATAGTGTTGTAGGTATGCCGGAAGCAGGATCTAATCTGTCACATTGTGAGAACCCATGCTTTTTTTTTGAGGCGAGGGAAAATGACTAACCGATTTACGCACTCTCTGGGCCGTTACTAGGAAACGGCACGCATCCACAGGGGGCGGTAACGCTAGCAATTGTATGCTTTATTTGCGCTCCGTCCGCGATGGATTACACAGAGGAGTGTGGAGACTCCAAGTGATGCCGCACGGGCGAGCAACCTCAATACCCACTAAAAAACCCCTCCTCCCTGTCGACCCTGCGCTTTTGTTTGTGAAGGAAAGACTGAGATATAGAACATAGTTACGCAACAGTCGATCCAGCGCAATAAAGTGCCTGAAGTGTGCCCTGGGAGAACACACTCCACTTCGAGACAGGGGTGGTTGTTAAATCCCTTGCTTTACCTAGTAGCTAAGGGCCCCCCTCGTTCCGGAACCTAACTCAGGGAGGGAAGTAATGCGCGTACCTGCCTCTCCGGGTGCCAGCTGAAGGCAGACGACCTCGAGAAGAGACCGTAGCACGCGCCGAAGGACTTCGCTCCCTATCCCTTTCTGCGGCCTCTTTGAGAGACATTACTGCCTCGCAAAAAGTAACCGCAGCATCCCAGCGGTCGTCGCTCTGCAACATGGCCGTTACCAAGTCGCCGAGCGATCCGACGGCTCCTACGTGGGTCTCGAGCTCGAAACGCTGCGGCGTCCATGCAGCGCACTCAACAAGCGTATGAAACGCCGTATCGGGTGTGCCACACTGGCGGCAATCCAGAGAAGGCAAGCAGCCCACAATGCGAAACAGATACTGATCGAAACAACCGTGTCCGGTCAGTATCTGCGTCGTCCTGAAGGTCAGGGTTCCGCTAGTGCGGGTGACCCATTTCTCCAGCTGTGGCCTGATTGCATCCAATCAGAACCCATGTTATTTTAACCCGCGTTGACACGATCAGTGCAGGTACCTGCGCTTAAACCAAGTCTTCTCGGATAGCTGCTCGGACGCGATTCGTATCGTGGCAGCTGAAAATCACAGCACACTCAGATAACGATGTCTGATCCGACTAGACTGGACCCATGTTCGACTTTTATGAGTCTATTAGGATGACTTCATAGAAACCAAACGGAGTCAACTGAAAATATGTGTTTTAGTGTTGATCTTTGATTTATCAGTGGAATTGAAAATAAATGTATATATATATTGTTATAATTAGAACGTGGTTTAAAATTGGTAGAGGGTAAGTGGAGAAAGAAGAATATTCTAAATTGAAATATATAATATTTCTTTTCGATTTCTGTGGCGGCTATTACAGTCTAATCCTCTTTTTCAAGTTTATCAAATGAGTACAAACCAGCTGTTAAAGACGAAAAGTTCAACTAAGAAAATGGTTTATACAACAAAATCGGAAAAGTAAAGATAATTTACCAGTGCTTCATCAGTCATATTTTAAACTTAGACTGTGTGCCCTAGATGGTATTCCGTTTTTTTACTGCTTTTTAGAAACGGTTATACGTCTTAATGTATTCTAAAGTATAATATCCGTAAACAATAAATATTTTTTTAATAAAGTTTTGGGAATATTTAAAAAAGTTTATGCTAATAAAATAAAAACGGTTTTGTGAAAAGCGAGAACAAAGCAAAGTTTTAAAGAGCTTTACAGCCTTAAAAGTCGTTTTAATTAAAGACTTTAAAAACCGACAATCAACGAGGAAACGCTTTTACTTTTATTGGAATTAGTTAACAATACGTGTTGTATTGTATAATTATACAACCGTGGCGTATTCTTAATTGTCGGATTTTATCGAACTAAATTTATTTTCGAACAAACTTGTAAACTATACTACCCCCTCTTCAATGATTGACGATCTATTCATTTATCCGAAGTATTAAGATTTTTGTTTTATTTTGTGATGATAATAATATATAAACGTTAGGCAGAGTTCCTGTATAATCAAAAATTATCTGAACTGGAAGAAATCGCCGATTATACTTGTAATGTACTTGATTTTATGTAGCATTTTTGTACAATAAAGTATATTCTATTCTATTTTATAAACATATTGATCAACTCATTTCAATTGCTCATTAAGTTAAGTTAAACTCCACATTTATAATACTCAAAAACTCTCACATTTTCAGGATAGAAAGTAAAATAAAGGCTATTTCATTTATCTATGGATTTTTATAATGAATACGGAAAAAAACAATTTGTGATTAAAATGAATGAAAAAGTTACTTTGACATTTATATACACTATTCTTGACTAATCTAGAATAATGATCCAAAATTAAAATAAATGGAAAACAACAGGAGTGGGTAGGAAATCTCATTTCCGGCTAATTTGTTATCTATTTTGGTACACGAAGTCCCTCATATTTTGTTATTTTATTTTACCTAAATAAAGTAATCTGGGCCAAGTAGGTGTTAGACTATGTCCAGTGAAAGGTTTCGTAAAGTCACTGTATTTGTCATTTGGATACGAAACAATCAAAAATACAATCGAATATACCCTACATCACAAAAACTTTTCAACAGGTTTTATTCAAAATTTTCCCGGTAAATAGTAAATCTTTATCATCTAAAATTGGTTTCATTTTTTAACAGCATAGTTAAAGGGTTAGTTAAAGAGAAAGAAAAATATGTAAGAGTACATGGCAACTTCATAGTATGGAAAAACCAAAAAACAATCCAATCATTCTCAGAATTCAATAGGTAATTAAATATAAGTTAAAGGTAAGACATATGTTTTTTTTCGAACGTCTGTTGGAAAATGTCGTATGAAACGGTGTGTGCATTGAGCGTTACACTCTCGGCTCAATAACGCTCGGGCTGCAATCCCGCCTCGACTTCAATGACCAACTTTGAACACTTGTACCATAATCTACTATTAGACGGCAATGGTGATTTTTTTTAGGACATAATATAGTAGGTACATGTATATGCGTATTCAAGAACAGGATAATAGAATCAGGACACCCGAATACCGTGTGAAATACAGAAGAAAACGTGTGAAAGTAGGTCTCACTTGCCAATGTGAATGTATTGAAGCCTGGATTTAACTTTATTGATAAAAGAAAGATTACGCTTTGGGATCGTCACGACGCGGGCGGTAAGCCAGCATTTCCCCACAATGTACTCTGAGATAAGATGAGTAAAGGCGGCACGGTTAAGCTTCCCTGGCATTATTAATAATTATATTATTATGAGCGATGAATTTTTACAGTATTAAGTAAAATACACGTAATTCAAATTATCACCAGATAAAATCAAAAACTCTATTTATAGTTTTTATTTTTATTACGTTTTAATGTTACAAAAAAGGAACCCACTTCAAGAGTAACCTAAATTTGCTTATTTCACACTTTTAAGTTACATATATGGTATCCCTAATAAGGTAGCTTCTTGTATGCGGATGCGATAGCTGATGAAACAGAAGCGTATTTAGAAAACGTTATTGAGCGCAGCTCAAAAATAAATAATGTATATGCACTTTAGAACCTCCAACCAATAAGTATTATCATTCGATTTTTTCGAATAATTCGGAAAATTTCAAATGATTCGAAATTTCAAATTAGTCAATTCGAGTTTCAACTCGAATATTAATATAAAATTCGAAACGAATAATTCATAACTTCGATTTATTCGCACATCCCTACTCTAAATCGAACGCAAAATTGGTTCAGAACCAAAAAAGCTAGAGACGTAAATCATTACGTTTTCTACCTGAGTTTATAGATTGATTGCTATATCATCGGAACTCAATATCTTATAGGACCTGAAGGGAACTTCCCGCCGTGGTTTCTTCTTTGCGCTATGACATAGGGTTCTTTAAGAACGGCGTTATAAAATTTCTTAGAGATCGACAACGCGTTGGCGACACCCCTGGTGTTGCAAAAGTTCAATGGCGACGGTAACCACTTTCCATCAGATGAGCCGTCTGTATGTCTGCCTGCTTCAGGCAAAAATAATAATAATAATAAAACCAAGGACATTTACACAATTTTGGAACTATAATGAATCGAATTTAAAAAGAAAAACTAAAATCGGTTCAAAAACAAAAAAGTTATGGTTGAAAAATGTAACATTTCAGCCAGATGTCAAGGGTCTTTCTGCTATATCTTCAGGACCCGAAGTCGTCTAGCAATAAAATGTGTATGGAACCGTTTTGAAGTTTTCAGAATCGAACACAAGTCGATTCAGAATCAATAAAGTTATGGCATGAACATACATAAAAAAATTACGCGATTAATTGAGAACTCCTCCTTTTACGAACTTCGCTAAAACCCAAACAGTGAAATTGTATTCGTTTTATCAACTATTAGTAGGATATAAAATATATATTATTATAAGGATATGCCAGCGACTTTATTCACGCTTGACCTGAAATTTCCGCGGGATTCCCGGGACACAAAACACTGCAGCATTTAAAGAACAATGCAATCTATGGTTTTAACTAAAACTGTGATGGAATAAGCTAATTTCTATGCATACAAAAAACTCCGAACCGCGCCTGGGGAAATTCCCGCGGGATTCTCGGTATACAAAGCGTCACACATTTTATTACATAAAATTTGCTATCGATCAGTGAAAACATCGCACTGGAATTCGTTGATTTCTTAATCTGGCCATTTTAGTCAATTCTCAGTACAATTTCTGCTTTATTACCGGGATAAAAAGTAGCGGAGATTTTAAGTCTAAGTATTTGTTGTCGGTCAGCGAAAACAGCATCGAAATCCGAAACAAACAGATAAACACAAAAAATTAAGAAACAAAAGACTACACTTTTACAATTTGATAACGTTATAGATAGATAGAAATCATATTTAAGACATTACAAAAAATCGTTTAGTAATAAGCTCTTGGGTAAAAATATCGATTCATCAATGCAACAAGTGCCCAGATAAAAAAGTATAACAAAATGATGACACAATCTGATCAAGCAATTTTGTTACTCACCAGATTTGCTGCCGGCTATTAATCGCTACAAAATATCGAATCCAATCATTTTTTACTGGACATGAACTTTTAGTCATAAAATACGCGTATAAAAAAACATCGATACATTAATTGTCTTCCAGTGTAAAAATACACAATTGCTTATTAAATCGCTATGAATGTTTTTAACCTCAAATGAAAATCATTTAAATAATTTGCAGCTGTCGAGAGAAAAGAAATACAGTAGTACTATTATTCTCGGTGTACACCTTAAAACGTAAATAACAACTCAATTTGGCAGATTGACCGATATTGTGTTAATTTTGTGTCGTGGAGAACGTTGACCAGACTAAAGCGAGCACACACTGAAATGGCTGATTTTAGACGTTTCCGATAGAATATTCTTTCAATATTAGTCGATTCAGTTTAATGAAATATGTATGTCTGGGGCCCAATTCTGCTATTTCAATATCACGGCGTTGCGAAGGTATTCAAGGTACAATTAAATTGCGATAGCGTCAAAAATTCGTATTTCACTAATTGCGGAATATCTTCTTGAGATCGGCGCGGCGGAATAATAGTAGAAAACATTGTTATCACGATTATCAGAAATGGCATTAACCGAAATAAATATTGAAAAGCTACCAAAAATTTTAAACATTTATCGTGAGATCTTGCTTATAAATATAGTGGCGTGCCGCGGGTATGCCATTGGAATTAACAGATACAGAAATCCGGCAAAGTTACGTTTGTGACGATAGTGTCCGGCAATTTTGAAGAGATAGTAATAACAGAATTGGGCCCCAGGTGTTCTCCACGTCTAGAGGGGACCTTTCATCAAGGCTACAAATTGTCGGGTGTTATTGTCGCAGGCGTGGCTTTACAAGCATGTCTATTTTGGCGCGAATGTCGCCGTGCCGATGACGGCGCGCTCCGAGACGCGCTGGCACGCGGCGCCCGCGCATGCATTTGTACTCTCTTTAGTTCACGCGTACGTTTCCCGTATCAAACACGTCCTGCCCACTAAACGACAGTTATAATATTCTGGTTATCCTGTCTTTTGTACCCGAAAATCGATATTCGAAGGAAAAGTGAAAATCTTGAGTGAAGTACTTAGTGATAACGTGATTTATTTGGTCATTGATATCCATTATTTTCTTGTTATACAAGACAACCTATCAATACGACGTTTGTTATTGTTTATTATGGTTTTAAAAGTAAAAACCATTAGTAACTATAAAGAATTAAACTAGAAAGAAATTATACATACTAGTAAAGCGAGTACGGATTAAACCATGGATCTTCTTGTAATATCTATGATTAGAAGATGTTCAATGTAACCTTTGTTAAACGTGTCGTTATAAAATCCGATGACACAATATTGAAAGTAATGTAAAAAAAGAAATGTGATTTTTACTTAAGTCTGAATTTAGTCACTGATGTCAGATCAAGTGAAACGAGCTCTGAATCTGGGTTAAGTAACAGTGCAGATGACACGTTGCTCCGCAGTCGGCACTATGCCCGCATTCATGAGCCCGCTAATGTATGCGCAACAGATACCGGTGTTTGTTCACTGATAATGACGTCGAGAGGACCCTGCGCGCGCATAGTTATAACACAATATATTTCCTTCATATCAAGATAAACCAAACACGTGTATCGCGCGATCTCAAAGCGATTAGCGTGCAGCCAAAACGATTGCCGGATAAATTTTACCGTTAAAGTATGTAGAGCATGCAATCAAGTGTTGTTTAATGGTGAACAGTGAGCGTGGTTCGTGTGTGCCGCGGAGTGTGTGGGATTATCGGTGCGCCGATATGATGTTGAATGGCAGCTACGCAGTGAGTGGGCCTGTACAACGGAGACGCTCAGGTCCCTGCGGAGTTCCATGCTGTCCTGGGGAAGGGGCGGGGGCTCCGCAGGCAGCTCGCGGCCCGCGTCGGCGCCTGCGCCTGCGCCCACGCCACCGCCTCGTGCTCCCCCCGCCCTCTCACACCTGCTCTCCAGCGGGGAGGAGACCCTCAGCGAATGCGAAGTTGAAGGCCCGCTGCTCGCGGGCGCCGCCGCCCTGGCTCGAAGACGACACGCCATAAAAATTAAAAGGAAATCTAAAATCGCCTTCAGAGTTACCAGGTCTGTTATTTTTACTATCGCGAAGATAAATCCGTCACCTATTTACTCGAATGACATGAATATACTAATACCGCGATGACCGTATTAGAAGTTTATACGACGACGTACGAAGACGTTGAATAAATAGTACATTGTTCTAAGAATGGTCGGTCGAGATGTTTGCCGGCGTCTATTGGCTTGTCTCTAGTCTAAATTGGGGTCTGTTTAGAGCGCGGGGCCGACAGCCGCCTAGGGGCTCGACAATTTTGTACGAGAGCAATTGTTAGGCGATTGAGGTCAATCAATGAATAACTCACACGTCCCCTGGAATCTCTAGACACCAAATATAAACTGAATTCTTGTTTTTTAAGATAATTTTATTAGACTGATTTATTTTGCTACATCTCTTTTAAAATTAAATTAATAAACACGGCGGTTGTAAATATCGTAAAAAATACGTCGTAATTAACAGCAATAATAATAAGAGTTTATGTTCCTGTTAACAACACAGAACATGTAACAATAGACAACTTTATTTAAATAATTGGTTTACAAAAAAAGTTTTACGAAATACAAAATCAGTATAAAATATCTCTGAGTGATTGATATCTCTCAATATAATAATATTTAAAAAAAATGTATTTTATTTCTGACGTATTTTTATAAAAGAATAATGTTGTTTATTTTTTATAAAATAAATCTTTATATATTTTTTTTATGTTAAATTTTGAAATAATACATGCATACATAATAATATAATTCTATTAATCACTGTTATACGCATCCACCATTGTTGACATCGCACCAAAAACATAGCTTACAACGTTTTACCTCATATTAGTCATGGTTTTGACAATTAAACAATTCGCAGTATGTCAGTGAATAGGCAATCGTGGTAGTGAGACGTAAGCGCTTGTAACAAAAGGTTGGTGGTATCCGGCCAAGCGCTAGTTAGCATTCCGGGCACGCCTGCCTCGTCGCTCCTGCAACAGGCACGCGGAGACACTTGCGTTGCGAGTGGTCGTTGCCTATAGGTCCGTCTGCTTGTCGGGTACCGCGTTATCACCGATCGACGCGGTGGCCGCTATTCAGGAATCTGACATGACGTCAAGCCGGACAGAAAATGACATTGAGTTTATTCGAATTAGGAGTAGCTTGTTGTGATAGTGCAGTAGAATGTGAAGACGCAATGTAGGTATTTTATAATTTCGTCCTGTTTATTAGTCATTTTATTACTAGTACTTTTAAAGTTTCATGAAACTTCAAAACTAATAAGAATTATCTGTCGAGTGCTTTCCATTTAGGGTAAGATTCAACTGATCTAGTAATTCCTAGGTTAGATATGACATATAAGATCAAAAAATATGCATTATAAGTGACAGTATTAATTGTTTATCTACAATTTTTGACCAAAAATATATATATTTACTTTTTCATTAATTATTCAAATAATTACATAACAGCAAATTTTAATATAATTTAATATAAATAAGTAAAAATATAAATAAATAAATAAAATAAAAATGAGAACATAAAATACATGTATAATTATTTATAATCAGTAACTCGAATTCATTTTCTTTACAATGTAGCTAGAACATACTAAATACAACTTGATTTTTATTACAAGAAAAAAAATGAAATCAGGCGTATTAGCTTAGTGGTTAACACACTCGCCTTCCAAACTCAACAGGCACGCGTTCGAATACTGTCCGGTAACATGCACCACTTAGGCAGTTTTCAGAGCTAATGAATGACTAATACTAGTGAAATGCATGTTGAATACATTAAGTAACAATGAAGAAAAAGGTCATGATGAAACCTGCATGCACATCGAGATAACCAATATGTCAAACTCGCTAATCCGCCTTGGACAAGCGAGGCGGGTATATTGCCCGTTCTATAAAATAAGGAGGCCGGAGCACAGTTGCGAGAATTTGTGTGCTATTAATTATTGTACATATACAAACTAATAATAACTAAGACAACATTTGTTTTCCTTAAATTACCGCCAATACATACTTATTAATGTGTTACTATGGAACAAAATGATCTCATATTTATTGTGTTTATATATTTCATAGTTGCGATGTCAATGATGAAATATCTATTTATAACTGGAAACTAAATAGCTTCTACACACATCTACCTGATATCTTAGAATTTTTTAAATTAATTCAGTATTTGTTGCCTTTAAAATTCGTCTGGTAAATAAATAATTTACAAAGGCTCGAGAAGAAAAATTCAAATTGCAATCCATCGAAATACCTTTTTTCTATTGAATTGTATAATTGAATAAAAGTTTTTTGTAGAAGAATTGGGGAGTGAGTCTGTCAATTCACAAAATCAATTAGTTCGGCTCCAACGGCGTACACCCAGTTCAATCAATCAAACTGGTATCAATAAACTGATTTGGCAGTGTCCAGTAGAAATTCTTTATCACCAGAAATTTCAAAGCTACGGCTCTGTAACTTTTTACCCTACTTTACCCTACCCTACCTATCCTACCCCACCACTTATTATCGAGCACAAGATAAAAAGAAAACCTATTAGATAAGAAGTCAAGTTTTAATTAAATTATGTTTGTAGTTAAACTATTTAAAGTTTAACTATTACGCTGGGGTTTCATCAGCGTTAGTGTTAAAGATTTAGGCAGTGGGCGAATGCATCTTATTTAAAGCGGTAAAAATAACCTCTATGACACATAGCTTTAGTATGTGCATACGTTATCTGTCAATATTTAACACTAAATCAGATGAAGCCGTAAGGTTAATAGTGGAATTGTCCTCTCCCATGAGGTTGATATTGTCACTAGTGACGAAGACTCTATATAGGTAAATGAAAAAGGAAAGGCAAAAAAAGGTTAAAATAAAAAAAGGTCACCTGGTGGATTGATCTACATACAATGGTTCCGGACAGTACACACGTTCCTTTTTTGGTTATTTGGTCACGAAATCTTAACAAAGTATTTTATAGTAAATATACTATAAGCATATCTTCAAAACCTGTTAACAAAATATTTCTCGCACGAATTATTATTACAAGTATACTTTAGCCTTGATTTTTATTTGGATTTTTCAGTTCATAGTTCGAAAGTTAGAAAGGGGTCAAATTTTCACTACTCTGAAACAAACACTTTTATGCCACTCTGAAGCTAACCGCCTATTTTGATTTTGATAAAAAAGTTATTAAGGAAAATCGGTATGATTTTTTAAGATCTAACAATTTTGGACATGATTATGTACGCTGATTTGCAATTGCTAATCTTCAATTTTAATACGATTTCAGTATTTCATAGTGTAACGGCATATAGATTATTACAAAATATTCTTATAAAATTTTATCCATATTGATACAGTAATTTCCGATAAAAATAAGTATAACATACAAAGGCGGACGGACGGACATAACGAATTCATAATGGTTGCATGTTTGCTATTATCATAATTATAATTAAATAAATTGCGAAAATGCATTGCACCGCTTGCCGGGCATAAGCTAATATCTCTCTAAACAGGTCGATGATAGTTGAAAAAGTTATTGAACAACAACCTAGATTGTATTATCATGGAATATATGTATATAGACCGTTAATTAAAGGATTTGAAAAGAGCCTTGAGCAAAGTGAATCGCGTGGGTCAGTTCGCCGTATCGTGATTGGAAATTAAATTGTGCCGCCAATCAAGCGCGTTGTAGTGCGATATGAAGTTGTTCGAACCACTCGAAAACCAAAATATCAAGCAACTATTTGATTTCAGCTGTGCATATTATTAAAGGTTGCCTTGCCCTGCCCTTGCACAAAAGAAGACGGGGACTTTTAGGCCAACGAAATTTAATGAGATGAGCTATAGTTTAAAAGAACTGTTAAATATTTCTATAACAAAAAACATGAGCCTAATTTTTATCTGGAAGACTAGAAATTTTAAAATAAGGTCACAAATAAAATAATTTATCGATTACTATAATCGATTTATTTGAATGAATTGCAAAAATTGCAGCCATTGTTAATATGAAAACACTTGTACTAGATGACTAACTAATTCAAAATTACTAAACCCACAAGACTTTAAAAAAATACATCAAATAATCCCTATTAATAATTATAAATGCGAAAGTAACTCTGTCAGTCTGTCCGTCTGTCTGTTTCGTATATCCATGCTGAAAATGCGATAGTTTCCGGGATTAAAATATATTTGTTTGTTATGCTTTTACGGAAACAACTATTTGGCCGATTTGGCTCAAATTTGGTATATATGTAATTTTAATATCGGGGGTAAACAAAAATATCCCTATTTTTCATCCCGCATAATTGGATAGATTTTGGGATTTATTTATTTAAAGGAAATCCCAGCCAGTAGCATAGGTTTCGTTATTTTTTTTGTGATTTGTCATTTTAGTTAATTTGATCATTTTTGTTTGTATGAGACCAATAATTTCTCAAGTTTATACATATAAAAATTAATCGTCTGTAAAAAATGCGATAGTAACTCGATATCTATTAAGCTTTCACGGAAAACTACTGGGACTACCGGATGGATTTGGTATGTAGTTTTAATACCAAAAATGTCCATAAATACTTTTCATGCCAGGAGATGGGATAGCTTGCGATATAAAATGAAGTGAATCTTCCGGGTGCAAATAGCACTAACATAAAAAAGTTAGTACAGTGTAACCTGTATTAACGCCTACTCCTTAAACAAGATGCACGTACTAGAGGTTGACCCGCGGCACAGCCGCTATACTACAACCTATTAATTGACACCATTCTCACCTTTTTGCAATATGGGCCCAGGATTGTATGAAAGCCTATCCGTCCCCTTTACATGATTTTAATAATATTAAAATAGTTTCCTATTTGTCCACTCTGGTATTAACAACACACTTTATAGTTTAGCCTATGTTCAATGCATTTGTTACAGAAAATAAATTTTATAGGTTGTAATCCCGAGTCCCTTTTGGCCGATCTTATATGATCGTTTAGCCTGATTCGACAGTGACTGGCTTTATAGCCTAATAACTTTTTTATTGTGTTCTTAGACACACTAGCCGTATGAAGTTGAAGCATGACAGATTCTGTATTTACTACATTTATTGTTAACTACGTACTTCTATAATATTATCAACATTCTTGAGTTAATCTCTGTTTAACTACTGGCACCCCGATATTTAGAGGTACCGGGTTCGATTTTGGGAAGAGTAAATTTCATAAACGAACTTTCCGTTATTTAACTTTTTTTCTTTTGACTGGATGTCTAGAATAGGCCCCAAAACTGTCGGTTTTATTAAATATCACGTTACGGATGTAGAATTTTTATGTAACAAAATAATGTGATTGATTTTTTAAGGTTGAATTTTTTTGTTGTTGTACTGGTTTGTATATACATTACTTAGATAGTGGTCGTTTAAAACATTTTTGCTTGTGTTAAATAAAATTTTATCTAAATACATATCAATTGAAAAAAAATCTAGCAAGTCGGTGTAATAAAATATAAAATTGTAGTACACCATAACTTGCCATAATCGCCAAATTGCTTTAAAAATAACTAGCATTTTAAATATTTGTAGCTGAATAGCATAAACAAGATTGCGTGCACTTGGAGGCTTGAGTTGCCAAGCCACCAAATAACTGCGCAATGCGACCTTCACACTGTACAATATAAGCTGGGTGCAACGTATTTTTGCATTTCCGCAATACATTTTACGACGTATATATTACCTTACTGCTTCATGTAGCAACAGGTTTAATGTGTTATTTATGAAGCGATATCTTATTATTGTTGTGTAAATATTGACGTATAATGTATGTATGTATATACCGACCTACACTAGTGTGGCTATTCGTTAACGGCGTTCTTTTTAAGTCTAGAAATAAAACATCTTGGTTTGTGGTGTTATAGAGGACGTATGTCAGAATAGAGGGTTATGTAAGAAAAAACATATTGCGCCGACCCGAAATAATTGAGAGAAGGTAACAGAAAAGAGAAATAAGATGCATTTGGCTACAGTCAATAAGTGTGGCATTATCGCAAGTGAAGACCGAGCAATACGTAGATTCGTTAAGACAACAGGTGGACAAGCTACATAGGCGGTGATATGATATCATCAGATATCTAAACTAAGTTTGTGTTATCGTTCATAAGTGTTGCGTTTTAATAGACATTTTAATTTCGTACCTATTAATACTGTTCCTATAATATAAAAAACTTAATTTAGTTTTTATGTGAGTGTCAGAGCTACTACCTGGACATTTTAACGCGGCGTGGCCGCGGGGAATACTCTATTCATATTATAAAATTTTAAAATGTTTGCATATGTTTCGTATATATCTATTTTATTTTTAGGGCTTAGCATATAAAGGGCAAGGTTTAGAATATATGCATCTAATGAAATAAAGGGCCGAGGACTGCGAGGTACAACAATAGCCTCGGCGAAAGATCTTCCATTTGAGACGGAGGAACGTTCCACCACGCTCCTCCACGATTAGGGTCATCCCTAAAAAATGGAAATGTAAAAGAAAAGTATTCACCATCATTGGCAGATTACCTATGTTTCACTTAGGCCGCGTTCTACTTGAATTGTCGCATACTGTTTTATTGAAATTTTGTTTATGCGTTCACTGGTTAGAAATTGTATATTTAATTTCATTACATGCATATAAAGTCTCACCTGAAGAAAATGGCGGACCCAGCTCAGCTGTACAATTTCAAAACTTAGCATAAATAAATGATCTTACAATTCTTATCTTACACGGTGTTTGCCGATGTTTTATGCTTGTTAAAAAACATAATATAAACTGTATCGAAATATATAGTTATCAATAAGTTTTATAATTAGCATTCGACTGACATATCGTAAAAGTTCAAGATTTTTGGCGCTGTTGCAAAATTCTTGCGAAGCACTTGCTGGAGTTTAAAATTGCATAGCTGAGCTAGCTGTACATAAGTAGAGTTGGTATGAAATTTTGCACTTGTTATAATAAAAAAAGATACATTTTCCGAGATAAAATTCAAATAAAAAGTCTTTCAGTTGTAAAGCATTTTTAAACCTTTATTTAATATTCAATCTTCTACCACTTTCAACCTTGGAAAATATATATTCTTATATAAAAAAATACATCTGTATCTGTTACAAATAGATAATTGATCAAACAAACCCACTTTCTATTTATGTGTGCCTAACAAAATTTTATATTTTACATTTAAAATGTAGATCAAGTGGGAGGAATGTGGGGGTAGAGATCTTTGCACGCTCTCTTGCTAAATTAAATTAGTCGATTTTGCCTGTAGTTTGATATTACCTACACTCGAGCTGTAATAATTTTCCTTAATCATCAGTAAAAATATTAATTTTATATCATTCTTCTCTAATAATATATTCTATATACCTTCATTTCCTTCGTTTTATTTATTGCTATTGCTGTCATACCTCTTATTTTTCATAGTTACAAAAGTTTTTTCTGCGGACGATGTATCGGTTACGATATTATTGTTTGATTTTATTGTAATTTGTTTCTATTAGTTTGTATGTTACATAGTAGCTGTTTATATTCCTTTAAAAATATTTAAAATATTTTTATAAATACAGTGTACAGAACGAAGAGAAAAATCTTATCGACGACTACGAATAACAAAGATTAAGATGACATGTTGAAAAACCTTTTTCTTAATAAAAATGAAGTAGGTCAGTGGGGTGTTTGTAGCTATTAATTTGGTAGGATTAATTAGACGGTTTAAGTGTATTTTATGAGATGGCCGAGAAGTGTTTATAGGCGGGCACATCTGGACGAAGGAAATTGTTCGGCAAACACAACGTTGAATGACAAGACTTTATTCTTAAGTGCTGCAATGATCGTATGTTAGGCCTGATGGTGTTTTTAGATAACATTATATAATGTGTAGTTTTTGTATTAGCGTTTAAAGTGAGCCAATATCCAGAATATTTTTATACATGTATATATGTTTACTGTTATACTTTCCAAATATATAACATCACGCGTTTTGTTACATAAAATTTGCTATCGATCAGTGAAAAAATTGTATTGGAATTCGGATTTTTTTCAATCTGGCCATTTACATAATTCCCAGAAAAAATCCTGCATGATTCCCGGGGTAAAAATTAGCGCAAATTTTAAAGTTTTAAGTTTAAGAATTATTTGTCGATCAGCGAAAACCTCGACGAAATCGACCCAGCAGTTTTTACGTGAATCTCGAACAAACAAACAAAGCTACTTAGTATAACTCGAGGGTAAAGATCCACGATATGTAAATAGCAAAATCATACGATGTCTGTGTAGCAGGATCTTGTCTGTGTCCACGGCAGGTGGGCTTAGTGCATTCATGCAGAAACGATTTAAGTTCATTAAAGCCGAGGCTACAGCGTTGCCAGACAAAAGTTCGAGGTCGACGGTCGTACTGGGAGAGTTGAACAATACCTTCACGGTGATTATGTACGATAAATGCTTTTTGTTTTCTTCCATTTAGTTCGGTATTGAGCACTAAAACTGTCGATGCGGCACTTGTTTTTCTTTTTGATCATGTTTTACGGTTCTGGCTACAAGGTCTTTCGAATTATTTTTATCACTATTAGCTTTGCCTTTCAGTTAAACTTCAGCTATAAGTTTCTGAGTGATCCTAAGCGCGGAAGTTGTTGTGACATCTCGTAAAGTAACTTTTTACTTAACCATTAACATTTATAACACAAACAAAGATCAATTCTGTACAACTGTTGTTCATTTTCAACCCGTAGTTTCAGAATTTTTAATAAAATAACACAGCTAAACATCACCTTCGAATTTTCGGCAACAACTCGAATGCAAAACTTTCTTAGTAAATTTTTCAAAATCATTGATATTATAAGTTTTTAAGTATCTTTTTTTTCGATTTTTTTGTATTAAATGATAAACTTCTGCCATAACCCTGTAACGGAGGGTAGTTCCAAATATACAAATTAACGCCTACGATATTCTCACAATTCGCATACAAACTTGAAACGAGTGGGAGTTGAACACACGTCCACATAAGGCAATTAATCTTACCAGCAGAAGACATAATTATGTCGTCATTTCATTTATTTTATGATCCGTTTTAAGCATTATTACTAACCTATAAATACATCTAGAATCATAACTCTATTATAACCATGGCCTCGAATCTTACATTGTGGTACTAGTATTCACGTGATTAAAATAATTGACAAGGATATTCCATTAATGATAATGATATTAACAATTAAATTTTATATTTTAATGTATTCCATCTGATACGACCTCGTGCCAGAAAGAACTTAATTAATTGGCATCGTCAAAAATCTGTTGATGCACGTTAATATTCTTAATTTCGAATTATACATCATATTTAATGAATTTATTTAAATTACTCATTGTCTTCGAGTGTGAATCAAGAGTGTATAAGTACTAAGGTAGGTAGATAGGTAACTGTTATTGTGCACCAAAGCATAGAAAAACAGAAGATAGGTGGTGCATATATACATGTGTGTACACGTACGTATGTGTACATACACACACATGCATACATATATATATATATATATATATATATATATATATATATATGTGTGTGTGTGTGTGTGTGTGTGTGTGTGTGTGTGTGTGTGTGTGCACAAACATATTTATATGACACATTAGGAATTACTATACACAATAGAAAACTAATGCCTCTGAGCCCGATTTTTAGAGTATTGCAGGGATTTGGCATTATATCAATAGGTAGTTCATTCCAGAAACTAACGTATTTTAATTCTATATTTGTAACTCAAACTGCTGGACCAATTTTATGATTTTTTGTTTTTGAAATTGTCTTCTTCCGGAATGAAATTATTAAAATATGATATCCATCAATAAAAAAACATCACTCTCGCCATTCATTTGTTATGATCTTTCCTAGCATCTTAACTCATTTTAATTTGTCTGATTTAGGTGAATTATTCTTATTTGTTTTCAAGTGGATCCTGGGATGGTTTCACGATTGGACCAGGTAGGTGGCACCGTTGAACGCCTCTTCAACGGTGGGAATGATATTGATGAATTTTATTGTAGATTCGAGACTGGTTTAGGTTCACAATTGATCCCGGTTGATGGTGCTGCAATCAGTTTCTAGATTTTATTTTTTTAAAGGCAAAATAACGTCTGCCGGTTACAGCTAGTATACTTTAAAGAAGAGTGATAAGTTGTAGTATAAATAACGTGGAGGATACGGCACGTAGGACATATCTTAACCCAGAAAATGGGACTGTTTACGCGAGATTAAGATTGGAAGATTATGGGTGAAGTTGAAAAATTGATCACAAACTTTTATGCTTTCTTTAGAGAACTCGGAAAACTGGACATTTCCTCCGGAATATGAAACTTGATACGCGAGTAAAGCAGGTTATGAATCATAATTTTAAATGAATAAAACAAAGTTTATATTTAAAGTATACTGAATGTTTCCGGTCAAAAAAATGACATTGATACTACTAACACAATTTGCGAACAAAATTCGAGGAAGTAGGAAATTATTATCAAGTAAGGCAAATGGCCTCAATAAAACTAACCTGGCACGAAAATAATAATTTTATATCATGTGATAATCTAGTTCACTCTTACATTTTCATTTATAGAAAATTATGTAGTACTAAGTTCTACCAGAATAAATATTTTGTAAATTACTTAACTTAGGCTCAATAATTTCGTATAAAATATTTTAGTAACCCTTATTCCAGGAAGGATGAGAATTTTATAATTGAAAACTGCGGTACGGCATTAATAGCTGCTCTGGCTATTATCCATGCTTTTGCAACTTACAATTAACTAATCATTTACTAGTATAGAATATTAATACGCGTAAGCGGGGGTACGCACATAAGATTAGAAGCAAACACAAGTTCTCTTAACTAAACGCTTTCATTGACTTATACAACCGTACGTGATTCTTCTACGCAGGGTTGTCCCTACACGCACAACTGACGACGCACTGTCCCGACGATAAGATTGTCTCACTCAAAATACCGTTGCCGATATTGCGTAGATCACCTCCTGCTGCTGCGGTGTTCACCTCAAAATTTACCGCGCGTAGCTGGCTTTTGAACCTCTTTTTAAACTTTGCTAAACTCCTATTTCACTGAACTGCCCACTAAACTTATCACTAAATACACCACAACTCGTCACTGTCTTCTATTAAACTTCTCTTCCAACTCTTTCGTATCTCACTTGTCACTTCGCTGTCTTGAACTAAACTCAAACTGCCCGGTAGGTGGCCTTACGCGGCTTATATGCCCGGAAGAATCTTCTGGAACCCATAATTTCAATCTTCTTTTCGTTATTTTTTATTTAGTATCTATCCCTTTCTAAACATCTATCGTCTTTTCCTTCCGAACCTTCTATCCTAGAACTGATGATAGATAGAGAAGGGATAGATGATGAAAGAATCATCATCTACCCTTTTCTAAAATGTATTTGTTCTTGTATTTTCCTTCCAGAATCTTCTACCTTTTTCTAAAACTTTTTAAACCAACTAGATTGGCTTGTGTTTTGGTCCTCATCACTCGCCGCAATATTATAAATATCTAACTTTGAAAAATGACACTTGTTTTGAACTTAACTTTATCTAGGAGACAGTTGAAGTCTTTGTTTTGTACAAAATGCTATTAATCTTTTATTGAGATATAAACTATTGTAAACTTACCCTCGTAGTGTTTTTGAATTCCCGGTTTTTAGACCAAGCGCTTTTACATATAATCATGCATCAATATTGTCTCTAATGCTATCAGTACAAAGACAATTCAGCTACAATTATTATTTGTTATTGCAAATACCCATCCAATTTAATAAACGATTCAAGGTTTTCTACAATTGTAAAAAGCTAGGACATAATAAGATATATACATAAATAAAAGACAGACGAAATGTGCCGATTCACTATTTTTAATAAATGTCAATTAAATACACCTAGGTATGATATACAATCTTTAACACGTTGGTTTTCTAAATCTGGAAAATTCGTACTTCGTATATCTGATCCACTGTTTCTTTGATTTCGTTTGGTATTAAAAGTAAGTACCACATTATTATACATACATATATCTACAGTGTAATAAGTTCACTGTAATAAGGCTTCAAAGAAGTGTCAATTTTAAAACAAATAAATCACGCTTCGACATAATATTAACATAGGTACTGTAATTTTCCGGTATTTAAATAAATAATTAGAATGTTTCTAAAATTTGATAGTTGTCTGGTGTTAATATCGCGGCAAACACCACGTTTACTAAAAATATCATTTAGTCAAAAGGTCGATACATAAACGGCTGTGCGCGGGCGCATAATACTCCGCGCGGCTACACGTCAACATTTTATAAATGACGATATTGTCCTTTATTTACTTGGTATCTTGACGATTTCAAGATACTTTATAAAACAGCTGAGTGCACAACGCGTGCAGTGTGTTGCAGCGCGCGATACACGTGGAGATACGCCAGCTAAACTCCAATAGTGTTCGCGAGTGCATTCCGCGGGCCCCTGTCAGGCTTCCAGTCTCGTGGTCGCGCTAATCGCTTAGTCACGGCGCGCGTCGCCTCCGCCGCAGACTACATCTGTGATAAAAATTGTACTTTACATCATCAGGCTGTGATAATATGTGATAGTTCTAAAAGTGAACATGGGCTTTTTAGATGGAGTTTCGTTTTCAGTGTTCAAAAAGTGTCCCAATCTCAAACTTAAGAAGAAAAGCAGAGTCCGTAACAGGTAAATAACTTGTTGGATAATTTATGGCTACGAAATGCGACTTCATAAATAAGGCTTCTTACAAAAGAGTCCGCAGCAAACGTCACCCTGTATAATTAAGTTTCAGGAAACCCCTTTGTTAATTATGTTAAAATTGAAATATTAAAACACAACATGGTTTAACTTGAACAAAATTCAAATGTTGAACACAGTATGAAATTATTTAGAATGGTACACACACGAGTTAATTTTGGGGGTATTTTTTTAAGCTTTGTGGGTAATATAATAATTTATTTGAATAACAATGTCATATTTTACTCAACGATATCGCAGTACTTCCATCTTATTACGATTGTTCGACCACGTGTGAATGTTATCAGATCTGATAAGAGATGATCGTGGAGCTCGAGATTTCAGAATGAACGTAACTGGTAACTAAAAGTATGTAATATGTTTATTTACCTTATGAATGTTTAACTGGATGAGTGTTTTTATTTAGACAGTTTGAGTAAATATCGCTAGGAACTTGTCGATGAAATAAACATATTCGTATTGATCAAACACGGAAGCTTTCGGTGCTGCCGCTTAAATTTGGAAAATAATAATTGGGGTACGAATATTGATTATTTGTTAATAATACGTTTCGATTACAGTAGTTGATGCTACCTACGAGTTCTGCTAATGTCACATACAATTAAAATATACGAACCGTTTAATTTGATAAATTTCAACGTACTAGTTAAAATGTTAGATGTTTGATTGTAGGCCTTAAAAGTAAACAGATTTATTATATTTATGTTATGATATTTTCGATAATAAATATGCACAAAGGTGTCGAACTTTAATCGAGCGTAGTTTCGTGGAAAGCCCCGTAACTAATACATATTATTATGTAAATATCAAAGTGACTTTTTTCTGTTTTGCTTGATTTTAGATAGAAATCGTCCCATAAAAATGTAATTCTGAAAGGATCCTAAATCCTAAACAGTTCTCTCTCTTCTTTATTTTTCTTTTCCTGATTAAAGTTGTATTATTTAATACTTACATAATTTGTTTGGAAACATACAATAATTAATATTCTAAATATAAAACACAAAATCAATACATATATGAATCAAGTTTCCACTAAAAAATAATTTATATAATAAAAATAAAAATTTGTCCAAGCAGTTAGTTATAAAAAAAGAAATACGAAAATTACATAAATGTCTATTTAATTTACATTAGGTCAAAATTGAACCCAAAAAATGTCACCACAATAATTACTGATAAAATAGAGGTAAAAAGGAAAGTATTAAAACAAAATTGTCCATTATTCTGAAAATTCTAGATCATTGGATCATTCTAAATTACATTTTATTAATTTGGATTTTAAATTTATATAAGTTACCTATGAAAGGATCTAAATCTTACTAAGATTTTCGTTTTAGATCAATATGGTCCCTGTGGTTGGAAACCAATCGACTTGAGCGACAAAGAGCGAGTCAAGAAAGACCAATGGAATCATTTATTTAATCGTTTAGAATTTAGGAATTACGTCTTGTCAAGCGTCCTGCACGACGCTTGTTATTCCTAAATTCACGTTCCATAATCATTATCAGAAAATTTATATGTAGATAAATTAGAAACTAGTCAACAATTCGGTACTGTATATTCCGAAAATTGTTAGAATATTCGCTTGAATGGGACTTAATAAGATTAATCGAGTGAATTCCATTAAAAAAAATTGTGTGTACAGTTCACATGCAGTAGGAGGGAAATTAAGTTTGACAAGGGTGGAAGGGATTCTGAATCTGATAATTATCGGTATAATATATTAAAGCTTTAAAAACACAAATTTTTAAATATTAAGGAGAAACTTCAAAACTTTTCCAATTCAATCTATATGAGCTAGTGTATGATTACTATATTGAATTCTATATCATTAACTCGTAGGATTAGTCCTATAATTTATGTGTTTATCTCATCTTAGTGTCGCTTTTTCGTTTAATTGAGTTTCAAATCACAACGGTACTAAAGAAGTTTCACTTCAAAAAGGAAGTAGTCCACTAAATATAGCCATATATTAAAAAGTTATACAAACTGATATTTTCATCGAAACTGCTACATGAAATTATTTAACATCCATTTCATATCGCTGTGTACTTTCGACAATAAATCATAATATCACGCTGTGATTAAAAGAGCCTTTAATCTCATAAGGGCAGAAAATGCTTTATCATCCTATAATAAATAGTTCACGGCTGATATTATTATGTCTCAAACTGACAGGGTGAAGGCAATCTATTAATCTGGCAGCTTGCAAAAGTTTCACAAACTACGCACACAGTGGAATATTTATTATACCAAAGGACAATATATATGTTAATTTATTGTGGCTAATCAAATAGCCTTTGCTCGGATGGTATAAAAATGCTTAGTGCTTACATGATTAGATTTTAGACTATAATATTAAATGGAACATTTTATTAAATACTAGCTCTCCGGCAGACGTCATCCTGCCCGAATAAGCTTCAATAGATATGCCAACAGCAAGCGCCACCTACCGGGTCCAATTGGGAACCAACTCAGAAACCTTTGGCTCATGCACAACAACTTTGCTAAAGCTCATCACATGATCAAATGCATAGTTTACGATTCTACAAAGGACACACAGACAAACATTATTAAAATAACATATATAAGATAATTATATAAATACTTAAAAATCAACAACTGCGTGCTATTTACGAACAATGAGGGATTCTCTAGAGGTGATTAATGGCAGTTGTTTGTAAGTTGCCTACGAAATATTAAAAGTCATTTATCGAAAGTACCCATATCTAAATCTATATGAGATATATCTTGTTTAAACCAATTTTCCTTGAAAGTATTTTTTAAGCCTTAACACCTTGTTTTTTTCATAACTATCCTAATGTTATGGCCCGTGGTCTTGAAAGACATACAAATATAATCGGCAGATAAACATACGCATAGAACTCGTATATCCCGAAGCCAAGCTAATTACGCTTGTGTGATACAAAACGGACTACTCTGGGGCTGATCCCAGACACCCAGACCAAATTAAACAGCAGAAAGTTCGTTTCCGAACTTTACTATTACAGGTATCGAACGCGGAGCCTCTGCCAGGAATTCGGCCAGACTTAGACCGCTTAACCGCAAAAGCCGTAATAAAAGTTAGAAAACACGATTTTCACGATATTGAAAACATATACATCGTTCGGTTTATATAAAACAGTAATACCTTATTATTTTTAAAGATCTCACTGACGATAAGACTATGCAATGAAAATAATTTTATCAATCTAATGTAAGCGGCCTAATATATTTTTTTAATATGTTGTTCAATCCACCATACTTAAGAAATATATCTTCAAAAACTTTATCTATATACTTCGTGAGAAAAAAAACTGGACATATAAAGATAGATAGAAGACGAACGAAAGAAAATGACGATTTCATAGTGATCCGTTCTTGTCGAAACGGTTACGGAACTGCAATGCTCACTTGTTTTGATGTTCAGTATATATTTAAAATCGGTATGTTGAAATATACAACTTGTTCACAATATGAATCAGTATTAAGTTAATCCACTATAGGCGGTCATACAGCGGAACCATGGTACTCTGCCGTGACGTAAACGGATCGGTGGTTTTACGCAGCGGAATTTAATGTCAACTACACTTTCAAACAAGAAATAACGTGCTCTGAACTTATTTTCAAATTTATCATTATTTGAAGTTTATTTAAAATAAAAGCTCGTTAAAGTTTTCCACCACGTACTTAGATAGATAGATGGACAACAGTTATTGCTCAACAAAAACAAAATTTCAAAAAAACAAAAAGAAATGTATGTACGTATATGTATATATATATATATATATATATATATATATATGTATACCTTTGTGTATAAAATGTATGTAGGTACTTAGTTAATTTATGATTGCAAACTAGTGAAAGTGATAGTTTTTTAGTTGTTTGTTTATTCCATCTTCACAATCCTAATCTCAACCCCCCCAAGTTCTATGGTTTTCTGTAGGAAAATTCAACAGGATATATGTAAAGCTATTAAATACAATCCGAGCAAGTAATTTCCCTATCAAAAAGTTTTAGCCATCTCATGGGCAAGGTTGATTCTCCCAACTGCCTATTGTGTGGCACGCGTAAGGATGTCCAACATCTTTTAATGGAGTGCATCAGAAATAGAGATGTTAGAGAACAACTGATGAGGGAGTTGGACTGAATCATTTTGATGTAGGTATTTTTACAGAAAATCTGGCAGAGCCAGCCTCAAAGAAAGCTAGTTTGTAAGTCAGCTCATTATTTAATATTAAATTATTATAAGTTATTGTACGTTTAGGAGATGATGGGGCTGACATGCCTATGTGGCAAAAATTCCAAATAAATAAAGATGGTAAAAAATCTTGAGAATCAGACCATTATCATGGAATTTGGTGTATTACGTTCGATGTCGAGACAAAGGATACTTTTATACCTCAAAAAGCGATCATAATAAAAATAAATTATTATTATTACCTATGCATATATTTAGTAGTCAGTATACCTAGTAGTATTAATTGTGTGGAGTATAAATTCATACCTTATTTACTTGAGTCACTCTGGCATAATGACTGAAAACATCATTTGTGACAAAAGTAGAAGCATTAGATAAACAAGGAAGGCATTGCAGCATACAGCCAACAAAATGTTGGTGCATGACGTACTTCTACATAATTATATTTGACATTGACCCGTTCCGCCAATATAAAAGTTCCTTTCACTTTCAAAAAAGTGTCTACAGATGATCAGTATGACGAAATTATGATCCTCAATTTAAATTTACAGTTTTGTCTTTTTATACTCATATATATCTATAACTAGTTACAAAATACATTTTGCTTGATTAGCAATCTTTACAATAAATTCTCAATTCACAATATTTCCTTCTTTTATATCGTAACTTTAGATGTGCCGTAAGTTAACTAAGAGATTAAACACCATGAAATACTGTAATTGTTAAAAAAAATGCGTAAAAATATTATATAAGATTAAATAATGTACACCTATCGATATTGCTAACGAATAAATATTTTATACAGTATCGAACGCCTATGTTTGTATACTTTATTTAAATATTTGTATACTAACGTGTTTGCCTTGTAATGGCGATCACGTATATTATTTCCATTTCAGACTTATTTCATATTCTGATATCATCTAACGGAATGACTCATGGAGATTAAACAGATACAGTGTATTATGTAGCCTTTATTCTTTAATTTTGGGCATAAAAGTGACATTTAATTCAGTAACGAAAGTAAACTATGATATTCAGATCCCGAAAATCTTCGTATAAGATCTTTTTTTCTCCCTACTGCTGGATAATAACAGAAGCGTAGTGTTGAACTTCCAATCATATGTTTGGACCGGCTACTAACCTACTCCGATGTTCCATGGTATCGTTATAATCCTAGGGTCTCGAGAAAGGAAGAACCGGAATTCCACGATCCTTTTTCCTACTTTTTCTTCTCCACTTCGCGCAGTCTTCGCCATCACTTATTTTGTCACCATTAGTACTTTTACCATCCTTTACGATGTCAAGCCTGCCATTATTAGGTCTACCTCTTCTACTAGGACTTGGTGGAGGCGGCATGGTTGGATATTTGTATCCCACTTTACTAGTCGGTCTTCGCAAAACGTTGGCTACCAACGCAGTCGACGGTCTTGTAGTTTATCAACTATATTAGGGAGATGAAGATGATTCCATGCATCGACCGTAGAATATTAATTTCAGTGACACTGAGCTCATGCATATGTCTTACAGGCCACCCTTCACTGCCATACAATGGTTTTCAAAGTTCGAAGTCAAACATTTCTCGTAGATCTAAATTCCGAGTCGCATTGCTAGTCATACACTGTAGAAAACTTGAATGAATAAAGTTTAATTTCGGCTACGCATTCATAAAAGTTATGCTAACAAGTGTTTCGCCTCATAAAACTTACAGACAGTGCCTTTTACATGAACATCAAATTAGTCATATAGTCTAATATTATTTCATAAATTATTTTCTCTTTTAAATAATTGCGAATCTCTTCGAATGTATCAAAAGTTTGAATAGAAAATAGATTATTCTTTTTGTTTCCCAAAGTTATGTAAGCTTAGTGGCTAAAGTTTCATTTGAACGACATGAACTCGAATTTTAGCTGTCTAAGCTGTGCATGCACTCTAAGCACAGCTTAGACAGTTAAACAATACAATTAAAATAAGTAGTTGTAACAATATACAATGGTAAAGCAAAACATTGTTAGCAACCGTACAGTTCGCCTGCGACACGCATGGCTGATTGTGGTAACTTTTGGTCTTCTAGAACAGGAAGGTCAGTAGCTTAGCAGACCTTTATTACCTAATGTTTTAAATGTGTTAATTTTGCGAAGTTTCATGACCTTATTATTGTTTAAGAGGAAATAAAAATAAACAGCCGTCGATTACTTCCTGTATTTTTATTCATTTATGTAAATGAGATATCAGAAATGTTATTTTATTATTAATGAGTATTTAGCAAATACCTACATTTATTATTATTTTGTGGACCACATTATTATTATACCTAAACCACACCAAATGTTATAATTGGTTTATAATAGACGAGTGTTTACTTAATAGTCTAACGAATATTTCCAAAAATTACTTTAAATCAATAACTTTGGTGGTTGTTATAAATGATTATTATCTATAATGACTGGTATGTTATAATTACTCCAGCTAATTGTTTTAGCAATATAGTCATATAACTATAACCAATGTCTGGTATATTCAAATCTCAAATATTATAAAGTAAAGTAAGTGTTTTTTATTGCGTAAGTTCAGCAGCCAGACGGCCCATCTGACGGAAAGCGGTTAATATCGCCTATGGACATTTTAACACCAAAGGTGCTACCAATGCGCTGCCACTCTCTAAAGGAGAACTGGGACCTGGTCCTAATACCGAAACACAACTTAATGTTGATACGGAGGCATGGTGGTATTCATCCGTCCGGCTGCTGGAAATTGTATTCTTTCTGCGTTTGTACACGGATATGAATCAAGTAAAAGTAAAAATTATTCAATAATTTTTTAATCAGCCATAGAAACACGGAAACTTATAGTTTATCTAGGATAAAATCATAGAGATAAACCAAATAATAGAAACAAAATATGTTCTAAAATTGAATCCAGCCTCAGAATAATGCTAACCAAGAGACGGTCTTCGCCTACGACTAACATTTGAAATCATCATTAGTTTTAAATTCTATTATTTATAAGCTAAGTAGGTGGCAGGACACAGTGATACCTAAATTGTTATCTTTATCGACATCATATTCAAACCTGTATATACAAAATAATTACTTTGACTTTGACGGAGGACAATACGACACGTAATTATAATAATGTATAATAATACATAAATCAGGTAATAACACCCTATCAGACATAAAAACAATTATATTAGGTCGAAAAAGTTTTCGCGATGTCCTTCTTCGGGTCTAAGCGAGCCTTTTACGAATAGATTGTCTTCGTCCATCGGTGTGTAGTCGTTGTAACACCGGTATTACCGGTTTACTTTATTAGCACATAAGCTACTGCGACATTGCCATTGCAGTCTGGTAATATTACGTCAGAATGAAACGAAATAACGTCTAACATAATGCACGCGAAATGTGATTTATATCGGCTTTAAATTCGAAGCTTTATATAGGCTATTTATATTTTGTAAACGCGAAGATGACTCTTTATGTTATCGTTTCACAACTAAACGACCGAACGGATCCTAATGAAACTTTTCAATAAGATCATTTGCATTTCGGAGAACGATATATGCTACATTTTATCTCAAAAATAAACTTGAAGCGGTGAAGTAGGAGATGAAAATTCCTCAAGTTAGGATTCAGAAAACAGACAAGTAAATTAATTGAAAAAATTTAGTTACTTCAAGAGTTTCTACAGCGGACCACGGCGAGCCCTTTTATAAATTTTCTTCTCCACTTTGCATTGTTATCGACATCCTTTATTCTGAGATCGTTGTCACACATAATGTCCTCCTTTACGACGTCAGGCTATAGTAGAATTATTTTCTCCGTGCAGTTTGGGCCATAAATCAAAGCTCGGCCTCAGCCCGGCTAAGGCGGTGAGCATGTTGCGCGGGTGCAACGCCATTATCGATAAAAACTCATTCTTATCGAAGAAAGATTATCATTCTTATAAAAAATATTATTATCTTTTTTGCTGATAATTTTAAACTTGACATATTAGTATTTTTATTTATTTTTAATATAACTTGTTACATTCTAAACTTTTGTACATATATTTTTTAATACATAGATACCTAATTAATAATTTATTTTAAATCATTATTAATGTTATTAATAATGATTATATATAAATAAGTTGTTATATCTATTTTTTTCTTTCATATTTATCACTAACCCACAAAATGACAAAACTAAATACATTATCGATAACGCTTATCGACAACAATAATGCGCATCATTATGCCCGCCCATAAGGCCCGTGAGTGGAAGAGAGAGCGAAATGCTCGCTTCACCGCTCCGAATATTTATGACCCAAACTGCGCGGAGAAAATAATTCTACTATAGTTTTCTTTATTATCGTTTCTACTAAAATCTGGAGGCAGCATACGTGGTTAATTTTTTTCTCATGTAACTTAATCGTTACTGTGAAACGTGCTATCGCTAGCTTAGGCTACACGCTTGTAATTTCTCGTCTGTGTCTCGGAAAAGAAAACTGTCGCAAATGCGGGAATTCATCCAGCACTTACCTTACACTTAGCATTTCTATTCATGGCCGTGCCTCCCAGCCCCCGTTTATATCGTTCAAGAACATCTCGTACTTCCTTGGTATACAAAAAGACGGGTCTAATGATGGATTATAAACCTGTTCTTGCAGCTTAACCTGTACTCAAGTGTCAAAATGATACTAGTTAGCCCACGCTATTTGGCCTTAGCAGCTGTCTTTGGACGAATAAATTGCAGAGTGCATGTTATTTAAACTGAACTCACTTATAAAATTTCTTTATATATGCATAATATGTAGGTAAAATAAACTTATGAATACCGGAAACTGTATTGCCTTGAGAATTCGGAACTTATTCTATATCAAATGTGACTGTTATTATTCAACGTTAATTAATGATTGGATTCCAAATGTATTTTGTATACCTTAAGCGATAGTGACTTCACCAATAAGCGGTTTTTATAAATACTTCCTTGTGTATCGCATAAAAAGCTCCGTCAAGGTTAATAACTTGTAAGCCAATGTTTTATTTATTATTATGATTATATGATAATATAATATCAAGATTATTATTGTGATTATATGATTACCTAGAAATTTGATTTCCAATCTTTATATTGTATATGTAAATGTAAAAGTTGTTTTGTCTGTTTGTTTTTTTGTATTTTTAAAGTCATGGCAATGAGTCGGTTTTCATGAAATTTAAATGTTTTATAGTCTATAACTGGGATAAAAGTAAGGTATTGTTACTATTTATTTTCAACCATTGGGTAATTTTGCACGAGTTACGGATTCAAAGTTTTCGAGAGCGAAGCAAAATAAACGGAATATTTCGAAAATTTTCGTCGTTTTAATTCGCTAAAATATCTTTTATCCTCGATAAGGGATATCTCCGTGCAGTACGAATACAAAATTTAAACAAATAACATCACGTGGAACCTCCTAGTGTATTATTTCCATTTTATTATTCTTGGCATTTAGTTTATGTTCAGACAGTCACTTCAATTTTAATAATTGGCATAGACGTTCATTAGTAATTTAATTATTGTACTACATTCATATTAATGCATTAATTCTCTTGATCGTTTATCATTTAAACTTATCTTATTAGTAATATCATAAAGAATATTAATAGAATAACTATTACTTTTATCGCATGACCGACCAATCGGAGATTAAAGAGAAAAAAAAGTCTATGCAAAACATTCTCATCGTCAAGGCCGCCTTATCTTGATACTAATCAATTTAACAAATTCCCAGATTTAAGATCGGTTACGTCTTTATTGGAAATGTTTGTGTTAACCAGAATGAACAATTTTAGTTTGTTTATTTTCCGGATTCCTAGAAATATGTTGGAAGGGAATAATTAAAATTTTATCACCCCAATTATGTTGAGCTCGGCCATGAGATCTTCGATTCCGAAGTTGGTTCAGATCCTCCAGCTACCATCTCCGGTTTTTGTTTAATACGGACGAATATAAGCACGGACGAATAACATTAAGCAGTCACATAGTAAGTCAATATAAATACCTGAGACAGAGACTGTATAGAATATCAGTTTTTTTTTAAGTTGACCGTTTTGTAAGTGATAAACTCTAAAATGGTACCTTTACAATATAAACGATACCCCCCCCCCCACGCTTTTGTAAATTGAGTTATTTTCTCAATTCCTCAGTTGCATACTTTGTATAGTGGCTACTCTTAACTCAGATACCTAGGAGAATTACATAGATTCGCTATACTCAGCCTGCGGCCCGCCTGGCATACTATACTGCCTATGTAAGACCAGTGGCACCATTTGTTTAATCGTGTAGAATTTAAAGAATTACATCTTGTGCCGGACGTTTGTCATTCCTAATTTTCACGTTCCATAATCAATATCAGAAAAATTTATATGTGGATACCTACTTAGAAACTGTAGTCAACAATTCGGTACTTTATATTCCGAAAATTGTAAGAATGTTCACTTGATACGGGACTTAAGATTAATCAAGTTAATTCGCTTAGGTAATCATAGTAAGCCGTTAAAAATTGTGTGTGTGCAGTTCACATGCAGTAGGAGTGAAATAAAGTATGACAACGGGTGGGAGGAATTCAAAAATTAACATAACATCACATTTCATATATTATAATTATCGGTATAATACACTAAAGCTTTAGAAAATAGAATTTGAAGTATTAACAAAAAACTTCAAAACATTTCCGATTCAATCTATATCAGCATATTGTATGATCAACTATATTGTATTCCATCTCAATCCCTCGCAGGCTTAACCCTATAGTTTTATGTATTCATCTTATTTTAGTGTCGCTTTTTCGTTTCATTGAGTTTCAAATCATAATTATTCTAAAGAAATTTGACTTAAAAAAGGCAATTGTAAATATAGCGATATAAATAAAAGTTGTACAAACTGTTAGCACTTTACAATTGTATAGTTGTATAATTTAGTGGATTTACATTGATAACACACACCACTGATAATGGAAATACCTGTCTGCTGTGTATCTAGTAGTAAAAAGTACTTAAATAAAATAAACTTCCGCCACTCCAACACCACGTCTATTACGTCTATATGGTCTCTATAAAAAGTTTGAGTACGGTTAATATAGATCTAAGCTTCTGGCAGTAAAATATCAATATTTAGTTTTGTCAGGTATCCTCATAAATTTTTCTAGTTAGTAATACAAAATAGTTAAGCTTTTTACTATAGTGTGTTCAAATTCTAAATTATTAGTATATTAGTTGACTCTCATGAACTTCTGTAAAAAAATTATTTGCTTGTTAATGTCGGACTACCGGCGCTCCACCCGTAAACAACCGCTTTTTGCACCCCTTCGTTATAACAAAAACTATATCCGCAATTGTTTCTTTTTTCGTTGCATAAATAAATATAATCTCAACTTTATGGACATAGACATATTTAACATATCTTAAAGCAGGCTAAAACTTAAACTTAATTAAATATCCAGTGATTAACTTCCTTTTTATTTTCTTTTTATTTATTTTTAATTTAAAATTTTGTAACGTCCTTTTCCATTGTGCCACGTGTTCATTTCATGTACTTATAATAAAAAAAAACTTAGCACTAAAAACTTAAAATTACAAAAACTTATTTAATATGACTTTTATTCAATACGTTTGTAATGTATATATCTATTTGATGTCAAAACAACTGAATGAATACAAACATTGCATTCAATTATTTTATACATCATTGCAGCTTAATTTGACACAATGTCCGATAAAATCCGCATTACAAAAATACTATTTATTTATACAAAGATATAATTATATCCATGAGAATAAATTACTATGAATAAACAATACTGGCAAGTATTTATTTATATTCTAAGTCTAATATGGAAATTCTATCTCGAAATGATTTTATTAGATTTAGATACCTAATAGATACCTAATTATAATATGTCTATACGGGTTTATGTACTTGTAATATACGTTCCTATAAATATACGTTTCCTTATAATATACGTTCGGCTAGCGTCTCCCTATTTTAGTCAAAAGGATAGATCAAAGCGTATTTAGTCAGTGTACCTACACTTTCGTACAGTGCAAACTAACGGGTTTGAAACATTTATAATATCTCACTATAGAGGAAGCAGATGCTTGCGTTGTTTTCCTCGTAACCTAACGCGCAATAAGTTTGAAAAAATCCTTAAGCATTCCATATTTTCCAGTCAAGATTTAACTCCACAACATGATAACAAAATGCTGGTTTCTTAGTCCCATAACTGTGACGTAGTTGGCTGTATATGATTACACAATATTAGTTACATAAATATTAATTTATGAGCTCCTATTTACATTATCCTGTAAAACGAAACGCCGCGCGCCGTATTGTTTTCCCATAATTTGCAAATAATTCAACAAAGAGCGAATAATAGAATCTTGCAGTGTATTGAATGCAAGTATGATATAACCTTAATTTATTACGGTATTATATTTCCACTTGACATTATATTCCCCGAAGGTAAATTGATATGGAATAATATGTATTTTATAATGTAGGTACGTTTATTATTAAAACTTATTAGTCTGCCTCCCTTCAAACGCCGTAGGCCGCATGCGGCGCGACCGACGGATATTTATGATTACTAGTGGTCGCCCAGTGGTCGAAATGCAACCATAATTAATTTAAATTGTAAGTTGGAAAATTACAGAAGTACTGCTGTCAAAGACTATAACTTAGATTACTTCTATAATCACATATTTAGCCAAGGCTACACTTTTAATTTGATTTTAACAATTAAATAAATGCATACATGCCAATAACAGGCGTACACAGCTTTATCTACAGTTTGTCACTATTAAATTAGAATTTCAGAATTTATGTAAATTTAAATTGATTTAGATAAATGAGATTTATTAATATAATGATGATACGAGTAAAGCACTAAGGCTGGTGTGCATAGACATTAACGGTTTTAAAAATAACCGCTGTTTAGCCATATAGTTTTAGCGATTATTTTATTTTAACCATCGGCTTAGTGTCCTATCACATGCACCAGCCTAAGAGTTGGAGTGGTTTCTCTCACACGCTTGAAGCGGCGCCTATACGTTGTACGCCGCGTGCGCAGTCATTCCATCGTAAAGATGTCCCGTTCCGACATAAAGTCCAGTCCAGTCATATAGCGTGCATGGAGAAAACTCACGTGCATTTAGACATTTTCAGAGTAACCATTGATAAAACGTCTATCTGACTAAATCTTAAGGTTTACTCGTACTTTTAACGCATTTTTCAAGAGCTAAAAAGAACACAAACGTCTAAAATAATTTTATTTATATATTTATAATATAAATAGCAATCACACTGACTATGAGATTTAATTGATCATAAGTATTTTCTTAGTGTAGTATATAATACTAGCTGCGTCCGCGGTTTCACCTGCGTGGTGATGTAAAATCGTTATATTTTGGATAATTCACACTATAGTTAATAATTTTAGCCTATGTGTTATTTTGATGTAAAAGGTATATTGATGTAAAGTTTTCTTCAAAATCCATATAAGTAGTTTATGCGTGAAAGAGTAACAAACATATATACATTCTCGTAAACTTTCGCGTTTATAATATTTATAAAGATAAAAGTATCTAATTGAATAAATACCCTATTAATGCTTACATTGTATTGATCAGAAATGTTTTGCCCATTTTTTGTCCCGTTAATGAAATCACTTTTCACAATACACAAAGTTATTATTCATAGAAAATATTGTGTTATTTCAGAATATGTCCTTATTGTGCTCAGACGAATAATTTGTAAAATGTTGATTAATTTCTACATTTAAATAAAGTCTACTGTAGAGAGAATTTTGGTCTCATTATCTGTTTCAAAAGCGGTGGGTAAATGTTACCCACTAGCGCTGCTATAGTCATAATAATAATAGGCTTATTAAATTTACTTGTGCAACCTAGTGGATTATTGTCAATGCGTGTCAACGATCAAAGCGGTTTGTTATGAGACATATTTCTTACTACCGCCATAAATCCCTACTGCCATATTATTAAGACTATTTATCCATTATATTTTTTTATTCATTGTAAGAAACTTTTACATCGATAATCTTGATAGTCGAGATCGTCTTCTAAAATATTTTTTAAGAGAGTGTGTCATCTTAGGAAGTCTTAAGTAAGTATACAAGTAAATGGACTCCAAATAGCACATTCATTATTGTTTGAAAAGTGATTAAAACTATTTCTGCCGTGGTTACATGATATGTTTTTTATATGAAAAATATTGCAATTCTCAATTCAATTATGTGTCTGCATTCCTATTGGACCATATTTACATGTGGTGGACATGGAAGAACCGCGTAAAAATTTCTGCTTCTAAAGCAACCTTCATGAACATGAAATAGCAGATAAACTGCATAAGAGTCAACGATGCGCCGCTACGTATACGCGCCAACTAAGAGTTTAGACGTTTGCACTATTTGGAAATATCGTCAAGGTTCATATACCGTGCTATCAAACGATTTAGTGAAGATTCTACTTTTGAAGACCGTAAGAGGAACGGCCAACCTCATACGATTAGGATACCGGCGGTTATAAAAGAAGTGCGGGCGCAAATCCAACGAAACCCGTACCATATTGTTACTAATACCAATATGGTACTGAGCAAATGAAAACATGATATTCCAGTTTATTTTAATACTCAAAGTTAATACATTACCTTTACAAGGAATACTGGATTTTCTTTTTTCTATTTATAGTCACTTTATTGGTTTCTGTAATATTCAAGCTTTCCGTTTAACAAGATATTACATAGTAAGTAAATTTCGCTAACTATAGATCAACAACGCTGAGTTTTGATTTGAGACCCTAGATTACGTGGCTCAATACGACGCTATTTTAAATGCATGAGACGCTTTCATGGCAGAGCGCCATTTTAATTTCATATAGACTTGGCTTAATTCTCAACTTTAAACTAATTGTTGTACTTTGATATTAATTGTATGAATATTCACGATACCTATCCATGAACATAAATGTGCAGGTTTGCATGTTTTTTACAGGTATGAAATTATTCTATTGATTCTCAACCAATTCCCTGGTAACCATCAACGTCACTGATGTGCTCTAGTATTTAACACATAAATAATAAGAAACATTCCAAGAGTAATTAAATAAAAAAAATTATACCTTATATACTGTACAAAAATAAGATATTTAAGCATTCTTTTAAGACCAAATCATTCAAACATACGTAGAAGCTAAAAATTTCAAAAATAACTAATAAATGTTGGGAATAATTCAACCTCTAAATTGGACCTACGTATGCAAAATGGAACTAACCCACATTCTGACAGTTTTGAGAAAAACCGTTTTTATTAAAAATTTGCATACAATAAATGTGTCTGTATTTTGGAAAAAAAGCTGAATATTGTATATTACATTTGGCCTATATATTCAAATAAACCTGTTAGGTTTTTGGATTACCATGGGTCAGATCTTGTTAGTTTTATACTCATGGTGTTTTGTGGGTTAGCTACTTTGTAATAAAAATGTTTTATTCTGTAAATGTTGTCAGATTATTATGATTCTTATTGAGTCGATAGAAGGTGCATTTAGAAAGCCTTCTGCATCCTTAACCCAATTTGGGATGTTTGTAGATTGGTTCTGTTTTGCATAAGTAGGTCCAATTAATGAACGATTTGCGACGTCATCTGGTCATAAGGGATTTATTTAGCTTATCTGAGTTTCAAATTTACTGAAAGGGTGACATTCCTCTTTTCTTGCACATCCTTGCCTAACCTTACGCCTTAGGAAAGCTGGTTCTTGGACCTAAAAAGTTTTTATTTTTATTTTGGCCGAATATTATCCTAAGTATTGCTTGATGGATTACTACACTTATAGTGTAAAACGATTATCGCAATTCGTCTATTCACATATTAATATAAAGTAAAACACTTATAAATCCAGTTAACAGTACTTCTACATGACACATAAAGTAATGTAAAAATGAATATAAGCAACCGCAATCATATTATTATATAGACTAAAGGTACACATATTATTATAATGCGTCTAAAAATACGACCATGTCCATCCATTAGTAAACGAGATTGAGTGATAACATTGATTGTTGCTTTGCTGTATGTTTTTGTAATTTTTGTAATATAGATATTAAATAAAACATAGATAGATAACTCTTATTGTTTACAAATACAGAAAAACTGAGACTATTTCTACTATATAGTTCACTATTGTGATTGTGTATTGTCGCTAAAAAGTGATCTCTTTCAGAAAACCCGTGGCAGGAATTATTTTATTGAAAACCACAATGGACGTAAACATAATTATTACATGGTTGTATACATTTTAATAATAAATATATAACTATATATACAGTGGAATATCTATAACTCGAATCTTGTTAAGTCGAAATTATCAGTAAGTTGTGCTAAACAATGGCGTTCCCTTCGACTAAACCCCCAAATACTCGGTATCTCGAATTATTTAGTCTTTGTAACTCGAACAAAATGTTATTTCCCTGCGTAGGTATTAGTAGGTAGGCGTAGTAGATGTTTATACTCGATAACTCGAATTTCAAAAATCATACTCTGTAAGGCGAAGCTACTCAAACATAATTACGTCTTACTTGGGATTCTAGACCAGGGTAGATCATTTTTGAAACAAAAAATAATAATAGTAGGATGTAACCCATTGGAAAAGGAAGAGAATATCACAAAAATGAAAGGAAAAATAATTTACCGGAGATCTGAGGTCGGGAAGTGGAAGTTTTAAGGGTGGAAAACGGTTTATCTCGATTTCCGGCAAAACTACAAGTCCCATGGAAAAAGTTAAACGACAAAATTGTAGGTTATAAAAATCTACAGCTTTTGTATTCACAGGTAAGTTTTAACCAAATTTCGCGATTTTTTTCTCATTTTTATAAAAGCTAAAAATAAAAAACCAAAAACTAGATTATTTGAATTTTCCATATAAATTTTGAGGCTTTGTGAAAAAACTTTAAATACAACAATTGTATTACCTACAATTTTGCCATTTAACTTTTTCTCATAGGACTTCTAGCTTTGCCGGAAATATTTCACTATCACTTTCTAAGTCACACAGTTGTGTACCATAAGGTAATGAACAGTTATGTCTTTTTTTACTCCTCGAAAAATATACTCCGAAATCATGCCTTCTTAAGTTGAAATTTTAGCCATCGAATACTTCATATCTCGAACGTCATGCAAAGTCGAGAACTCAATAAGTTGAAGTTTTTTTGCATTTACCTTGACATTCGAGATATCTAGATGCTACTGCATTGATACGAGCTAGACAGGACTCGAATTAAAATGCCGTTGGAATTACTATAGAGTTTATTCATTCTGTACAAACACGTATAAAACAGGCACAAATATGACTGGACACAGCCAGCAGAAACTGCACGATTCAATTAACACGCACAAAGTGCGTCACTATATCGCTAATCGAAAGTACTACCTACACACGTCTTGCCAATACCGTAATCGTCGCTTGACTGCCCCACCCCTCCGTTCGGGAATTGTTTTATACTAAACTGTATAATACCGACAAAGGGCCCGCGTTTACTGAGTTAATCCGCATATCTGGTAATCTTCGACGCAATGCAATAACAAAACGGATAATTTTTACACTAATGACGGCCATAAAACAAGTATGATAACAACAGGATTTAAAAAATAATTAAATAAGAGGTAAACAAAACTCCAAATGCAGGAAAGGTAATAAACTGCATTTTACGACAGCCAGGTGTACGTTCTTTGTCGGTATGTAACAGTATATATAATAAGATAAAAGAATACAATGTACCTAGTAATAAACCTAATATATATTTATATAATATTACATAGTAATATTATATTGCAGGTAGGTGGTAGAGATTTTTCTTGTCTGACGTCTATATAAAAATACTTTTATAATTATATTTGTATATATACGAGTACTATATAAAAATAACTGTAATAACACTGTTACTTTTTAATTAATTACTTGTTAATTATAACTTCAATTAACGTAATAATGTCAATTTTACATGACATAAACCTAATTCCCAGCTGACTACGAAAGAGAATTAAAAATATAGCACTGGCGAATGAAACCAGACAAATGCAAGAATATTTCTTAAACAAGCCCTTTCTGTACGAGTTGAATTTACACACCGTCGCGTCGCATCGGTTCCTTTAATTAAAATATAATTCGTATCAAGTCTAATTTATAACTTAAATTGCGAAGATCGATGTTTGTAGAACGCACTGTGACCGTGGATGAAGATTACAATCACACTCTTAAAAACATAACTCGCTAGCTGTACCGGCAGACGTTGTCTTGCCTTTAAAAAATAAAAATCTAGAAACCGATTGCAGCGCCTTCATCCGGTACCATTTGTTAATGTAAACCATTCTCGAATCTACCTATCGAAATAACCGTTGTCTTCCTCTAACTGCCAAGTGGTGCATGCTTCAGCCACGTTCGAACCTGCGCCCTATGAATTTGGGTTCCGTGCGCTACCACGACTTTTGAAAAGAGAATGAAATGAAAATAATGTATTATTGCAAAATCCTACATTTTTTTCTATGGCTATTAGAAAATAATGAATGTCGCCATTGACATAATCATTCACTGCTTAATCAATTATCAAAATTACACGGTCAAAACTAGCGATAATTTAATTAATAACATATTTATTACTAAGTAAAATATTTACTAGGTAATTAATAATTAGCAATTAAGCTTGTTCTGCAGGGGTTAAGTGTACTCAAACATTCATGCAGTAATATATCTGTCATAACAGTGTTGGTATGTGTAAAAAAGTACTAAAATAAGTTTACCTACTAAGCACAATTTATTGCTTACGTAGTAACATAATAATATTTTATGTTTACAGTCTAATATAAACCTTTTAAAATAAATAAGTGTTATGAGATGTAAGCCTTTATGACTGCGTTGGCTCGTTCACGAACAGACAAACTGTACCCAGTACTATTCACCTGATAGGTCTAAAGAGGCCGGTATAATGAACGTGACAAGTAGCAAAATAAAGTGGAACTCATGCTATGTCTTATTAACTACCAGTATATCTAGACACGTATCAATTTCACTAAGCGATTCTCCAAAGGCGACCGCTTTAGAGCCTCTGACTTGAAAAAAATATATCAACTAATATGTGTCAACATATAGTTTAGATACCTATCTAAAGTTCTTAAGATTTTATGTCTCTGATCTAAGTAATTCCCGAGGTAAAAAGTTGTGTCATATAGACAGACAGACACCGGAATGAGACGGAAACCTAAAAAGAGACAATACAAAGGGTTTAATAACATAAGTGTATATTAAAAAATGAATGCTCATAACATATTTTGCTAAATTTAATATTCAAAAATTCTCGTACGTACAATGAATGAATTATTATTGTTTGCAGACGAAGTGGCGAGGGCGGCGGCACCCGGGTACTTCGCTCGACGCCTGACTGGGGCGACGCTGCCGTCAGCGGCGAGCATCTATGGTCGCCCACCTCGGTCTCTGGAGACTGCTGCTACGTCGGTGACGCAGAATGTCAGGTAAATGTCACCTACTTATTTGTGCTTAGAACTAACTCGAAGTGACATCTGGCAAGGCAATGGAATTATGTTGATGGTGCGACTTCATCTGCGATAACGTTAAATATTTAGATTGTGGCCGAATGCGTCTCTGAATTGAAGCGTTAAAAATAACGCCGTTAAACAATAGGCACTTTACCGTTTGTGTTACATACGTTATTTGTCAATATTTAACGTCAAGAACAATGTTGTATTTCAAATATAAACGCATTAAACCATTCTCCATATCTGCGTGAAACGGGCTCTTCAGTCTATAACATTCTCGCAGATGAAGCCCCGCCACCATCAGAATTTATGTATTAATTTAATTTTTGTATTAACTGCATATATAGATCATAAACTACTAATAATTTAGAGACAATTCAAATTCATATTATGTTTTGTAATATAATTTTAATGTAATTTTAAGGTAATGACGGATGTAACTTTACTGAGGTAATAAAGTACTGAGCCGTGTTATATAGAGCTGACAGTAATAAAGAACATTAAATATGACATTCATAATTTAAGGGTGGAGGTTTATTTTTCGTGACTGTAAGTGTAGGTTTAGGATTTCATGAAAATAATTTAAGTTATGGGCGAGTAGTAAGTATATCCATAGTGTTGGTAATAAGTAGCCAATATTAGTAGGATATTGATTATTTAAACGAATAATTGTGGATTTGTATTAAAAATCTCAACTGTTTAGTGTAAAGTACTTTTTGAGTTGTCACGTTTGACAATTTGTTTGAGGCTTTGCTTTTTATTCTTAAATTTTAATCTAAATTTATCTTTGAAACTGGCGAAACACACAAATTGTATACCGAGCATAGAGTAAATTAACATAATAGGAGAGTGCCGAGCTATGTTTAAAGAAAAAATGAAGACATTACTTTTTTTTGAGACTACGAGATCAAATTTAAAAGTTGTAGTTAATTTGATGCTGTCATAATCTGAAATATATAATTTAAACGAACTCTATATTATTTAAAAAATACATTGTTCAGAGACGTTACGTAGTCATCGTTTTACTTAATTCATAATAAAAATTGTATTCTTTAAAAGTTATCGTTCAAAAACTTTTTTGTAAAAGAAACTTGCTTAAGATCGCAATAAAAGTAAAACAAGAATTATTAAAATAAATAACATTGCCGCGGGTAACGTCTAAAATTACATTTTAAATAAACTGCTTTCTAACCGCTTTGACTGGAGAATTCATTCTTATTTAGTAATAGGGTCGGTCTCGCATTCTATTCACGGTATTCTTTCCGTCTTTTATTATTGTGTTTATTTTTCACGCACAAAAGAATTCTTTTGAATTATTGTAAACACTTGTAGTGGATAAGAAAAATCTATGAGTTAGGCTGAGTTTCGCGCGAAAAAGGAATTTATTTAACATCCCACAATTGGTAGCGTGGAAATAAACCAACATGGTAAGAAATTGTAATTTCCCAAAGAACCATTAGCAAGGTCCCAGCCTATTGTGAAGGTATTCGGTTGTAGTTGAATGTAAGATTAATGACCTGCTGACGGTAGTGCCACTATTGTCGTGACGATGACCTGTCGCAGTTGATACGACAAAAGGCTATTTACGAGTTTACCCTAGGAAACATTACCTAATTGCTATTAATCTTATTTTAATAGAAATTGAAATTCTCGTATTACCGTATACCAAATTAAAATTACATTTTTTCGTAAACAAACTATGAGCGACTAAAACTTTGATTCCAGTTTGAAGTTTTCCTTTCTTTTTGCAATAAACATCCGTGAGTGAAAATTAAAAGATAAATGATGATTCTGTTTGTCTTTTTCGATGTATAAATCGGTAAACGTCTTTGGTGCATTGATCGAAGTGACTATTGTAGTTGATGAGAAAACTGCAGCTCCTCGTCTCCATCTATGCCTTTTTCTCGATACACATTTCTCTTTCCCTTTTTCATTCAAATCTAGATGGAACATGATTAAAATAATTTAACATTTATTTATTTGTAAAAATATAATGTTATTAAAGTAATTAATTAAAATAATAATGTGCGTATTATTATAATTATCATGTCCAGACGGTGTAATAGAACGCCATTAGTATAGTATATGTTATTCCCGTTATTTATTTATTACTAATTCCGTAAATATATTTCATACAGAAACATGGATCACGCATGAAGTGTTCAGCGTGTAAAATCGTCGCTCACATGGCGTGCATAGACATCTTGATGGATCGCGTGCAGTTCACGTGCAAGCCTACATTTCGCGACGTGGGTGTACGCCAGTACCGCGAGCAGACCATAACTCACCACCACTGGGTACACCGACGCTCTGAGAAGGGCAAGTGCAAGGCTTGCGGCAAGGTAAGAGGCTAGTTTGCTTACGTAACGCACTGCGCGTATCTGATCATGCAAACGAAAAAGTAGGGTTAATTTACCTCGTTACGATTTTTTAATTTATGTACCGTCTGCATATTATCTTTCGTAAGCTGAAAGATGTTCATTTGGAATGAAGACAAAAATTTAAGATACAATATTTTTTGTAATCTCCAAACTTTTCATTGAGATCCGTTGTGCTTGTTCGAGCCAAACTTTTAGACAGATTTTAAAAATTCATCATCATTTTTTTAAGTAAATTAACCTTACTTTTCAAATCATTGCTAATGATAGATCAATCTATATGCTAACAACAGCGTTCACAATTTAACTACTTTAAGACTAAATTAGATCGCCTGTATTTAATATAATATTCGCCACTTTCCTAAAGTTCTCACATAATCGTAACTTGGGTATAGGTACTTCTATTTCGAAGCATGTAGAAATATTATACAGTAGCAAGCACTTTAACAGTTAGGTACACTTGTCTCATCTAGTGAAATATCTACAAACATGTCAATTTGCCAATAGTGGCTAATAATATAAGAGGGACTATAATATATCTATTGGATAGATGACAAGATTCCGAATGTTATGTTTATGTCACGCCGTAAATTTTGTTTAACGGATTTCATTCTTATGTATTTTTCGCTAGAAAATTTATCACCGCTGTTGCAACGGATCACTATACGTACTGTACTCTCATACAAAATTACCTACCTATTTCAGACCCCTTTGTAGTTAATCAGAAGAGGCTATAGTTTGGCGCGAACTACATAATATACACATAATAAGCAATACGCCCGATATCACTCTAACCATATTGACTGTATCTTAACTACTGTTTTTCTTATGGACCCACTTGTTTTAGAAAAGACAGTATACCTACCACATTTATCGAAAATGAAGCAGGTTTCACAAGTCAGTAAACACCATCTAAAGATTTCTTTACAATCCCTTCCATTCCATCACCGTCAATAATCGGATAATTGTAATCATTGTGTGTTGATTATTACCATGTATCAAATAACCTGCATAAGCACCTTATGCCCTATGCCAAGATTCAAGGCCATGTCATCAATAACACACTGATGACTAAAGTACATCATGTTAGCAAGATGAAGAAATTTTCACAGAAGTACATGGCATTGCCGACGATGTTGTCGTTTTTTTACCGCTACGGTACATTTTAAATAATGTTACGAGTTGCAAGACTCGAATTAAAACGCCGTTGGAATTATTATAGAATTTATTAGAACTATACTGAGGAGGTGATGATGATACGTGACGGTGATGGTGATGGTTGATGGTTGCGGCCGTTGAGCGGGTACGGGTCAATGAAAGATATTGTTTGCGACGTACACTTTTAATCACACACACACTCTCTCAATGTTACAATATTATAGTTCAGAAGGATTTTGATATGAAGGCAAGCAGCGAGCGCGAAAACTAACGTTTGTACACGAGCACGTATGTCGTGCGGTCGCGTTGAAGACGTAAGTCGGACTGTGTCGAATTGACCCGAAATACTTCGGTCTTCGACTGTTTCGCGGCAAATGGATTGCCGCGAAAAATTGTGGGCGCGCTGTCATACAACGGCGCGATGTTTTGCTTGCCACAGATAAATATTGGTTCCGCGCTTGCGTGCTTGTTTGTGATGCTGGCACTAATGTCGCCACAATACAAACACGTGTAACACAGGTACAAATACAACAGGACGCAATAAGTCCAAACTTAATACAGAAGATCGTAATTCAAATATACGCGCAAAGTCCGTCACTAAATAGATTACCGAATGTATACAAGTCTTGCTTCGCCTGTGATTCTCTCTCGACTCACTCATCTCTCAGTTGGGGCATTGCTTTATACTGTACTGAGGCAATATGTCTGCCCGGTTGCGTGGAGCGAATTTCTTAGAATCACACCTGGCTAGTGACTGCCATAAAATATTACAATACACAATGGGCTGTTTTTCTAATCACAAATTTCAAACACAAAGTTAACAAAAGAAGTCCAAATTCCGAAAAAGTAATAAAATGTATTTCATCAGCTGCAGATGTGAATTTGTTTTTGTTGGTCATAACAATAATATAAAAACCTGCGAAGTAGATTTTTGAAACACGTCTTTCCTGTCTGGCACTTCCTGATTTACAGAAAAAATGGAGTACCCCAAGTGCAAAATCGGGGTGATTAAGCAGTAGTATTAGCCAGTTTGCGGTCAGTCTAATACCCTTGATATATCTGGGATACTGTTACTGTTGGTTACTGTGTCGTAATGCGCCTTACTAATAGCGTTAAAATAACACCGATAATGATTAAATACATTACTGTAACAAGATACATGAGTTATCTGTCAATGTTTAACGTCATTAACAATGTCGCATATCACATAACGCATTAAACCCTTATAATATCTATGCGAAACAGTCACCAGCACATTATCCCGGGTGTAGTCGGAGAAAAAGTCTGTATGACTAGTACGTTTTGTAATCATTCATGAATCAAGAATATACCTCGATTATTTTACTCCCATATCTATGGCAGCAAGCAAGATGTGGCGAGGAAAGTCAGCAGCGCGAGTTTCAAACGTCTGAATATGTTGCGTTTACATATCGACGGTTAAAAGGTAATAGGGTATAAGCGACAAAAACTAAATTGTTCAGGAGAGCAGTTTAAAGTTTAAAATTTCAGAAAAACGGAGATTACTTTTTCATTTCTTGTCATATCGTGAAAATGGAAACAGCTCTAGAATTTAAAAAAATCAAAGCATTAAATGGTAGTTTTATTTATTTGATTCCACGTTGTTTTATGTGGTTTAATGTCGCTTAAATCAATTGATCTTATTTTCTTTATGGAGTAATTGGGCATAAGTTACATCTACATAGAAAAAAAACGAAGGGTAGAGTAGACTTAGCTACATTTGACATCCTTATATCAAGAGGTAATAGGGCATAAGTCACATTACTGCAGAATAACATAAAAAGGGTAAAAAGCAGAAGTGGTAATTGACATTATTATACCAAAAGGTAATGGAGCATAAGAAACAGTGTTTAGCAAAAAAAATAGTAGGATGTTAGTCATTAGTAACACTGTAAGTGAGTTGAAAAAAAAGGTAATGAGGTACTTCCGCACTTCAAAATTTCTATACCAAGAGGATAACAGGAAAATCCAACATAGGGCATTATATGAGCAAATAGTAATGTGGGTCAAGCGTCACGTCTTAAAAATAATAGGATCACAACTAACACGATTCTCCTTTAAAATAAGACTTTAGTAACTGCATACATCCAAAAGGTGTTATCCATCATCACTACCTAGTTTTTTTTTTAATTATCTAATCTACGTACTCTAGTTCCGTACCATTTTTACAACTTAATCATTGTTAGAGTTTTTTGAATTTATACACGCTTATTGTTTATGTGTTATTATGTATGACATTAATTTTATGATTTTTTTGTTGTGTTGTGTACCTTAAGAATAACTCATATAATATTTTTTTTCTAATTTTAATACTTAACTTATACTATATATACTATGTAGAGTGTATCTGTTACATGCTGGTGTTGTGAGAAAGTGTAGTGTGTGGCTTATGTCTATACCTATATTTATTATCTTAACTAGTACCATGTGTGCTGTTTTTACTTTCTGTGCCTAGGTTATTAATTTTTAGGCTCTTTGTGTGTCTTGGTTTGTTTGTGAATTGTACGTGTAATGCAATGCAGTGGTATTGCGCATTGGTGTGAGTAAGTGTATAAGTTTTATTGTTTTTTATTCTGTGTTTGTGACTTTGTGTGGTGTTATAATTTATTATTTAATTGTCGTGACATGAAACATTTTTAGTTGGTATTAGTGATGATAGATCGTTTAGGAGGGGGATTATTGACCCTCCATTTGTGACGTTGGACCACCGTATTGTCTCCCATGCGTATCGCCATTTTAAAATTGTAATCCCTGTTCTCATCGGCTGTGACTTTTTCCGCTTTGAGGACGAAGGTGGCGGTAGCGTCCTCTTCGCACACGGCTGTGTAGTAAATACATTTACCAGTGTGACGCGAAATTGCCACGACCGCATGAGGGATGCTCTTGTACAGGTCTATCTTGTTGGAATTGGATCTCACGATCACCACTGTCTCGAAGGTAAGACCCTGAGCCTCGTGTATCGTTTGAACGGATGACCCTTCGCCTTTGCCACAACCTAGTTTTATTAGGCTCTCTTTCTCTGACTGCGTGTGAGTTAGATAAAGAGTATTGGCAAGTTCTATGGGTATGCGCCCTCGCGAATACCGTTTGATTTCCAGGGAACGAGCTTGATTTTTGAACGAGTTGCTTGAGTAAACATCACTCATGGCATATGCTACGTCTAGTGGATTTCGGTGTGTACAGAGCAGTTCTCGGGTGATGTTCGCCGAGGGTGTAGGGCGGTGATATAGCATGGGGAACAAGTCGTTCCTGTCTGTGAAGGGCATTTGGTTTATATCGCCCATGAGAGTGAGGTAGTCCGCTCCTGCTGGGCGCGATGCCATGACTATAGAACCAAAGTGGCTCATGAGTGCTTCATCGACTATGAGGCGTTTGGGTCTAAAGTTGGAAGTTAGACCGTTGACTACGAACGACGCCATAGTCCGCACTCTAGCCTTCGCATCGTCGCCTAGGATGGTCTGGAGCATCTCCCGGATTTCTTCTGCGGATTTTTTTGTGGCTGTGATGACCATGTCTTCATCTTTCTTGAAGGCACGGAGCATCGCTGTTGTTTTTCCGCAGCCGGGGACGCCGTTGATCCATGTGATCTCCGGGACGGTCCACTTATCGAAGGGTTCGCCGCCAGCAGAGATCTCGGACAAGGTTTCGGCCTTTGCCAAGACCCTGTCGTCCAGCATAATCCTTGTGGACTTCATCACCACGACCACATGATCATCAGGGGGAGTGTTGAAACAGGGTTTCTCACTCCCTCTCTCTGTTTTGTCTTCATCCAGGGTCACTAAGCCGCCTGTCCCATGTAGGCTGCCATGTACTCTCCCGCCATGTCTCTCGCAAGTACAGTGGACGTGGCAGCCGTGTACGTCAACGTACACGGCTGCCTCCGCGGCCTCGAGTCTGTTCTTTAGCAGTCTGTCGATTCCCAGTTTATAGGTATCCAGGATGGTTTGGCCTATCTTCTTGTTGAGAGTAATATTTGCTCTACAGACTGCTAGAAACTCGAGGAAGGCATTGGCCCCGTGGTCTCTTGGTTCCTTAGGACAGAGGAGGTTAGGAGGTTCGACCACCCCCATGTCGGCTTTTAGCCTTACCTCAGGTGGCTCCCTGATGGACGGTGTTATTTGGGTTTGAGTGTTTTGGAGGATTTTGGATAAGAGGGGTTTTGCGCATCAGCGGTGCTTTGCTCGCTGATGTTGATGGATATGACAGTGCTAACCTTGTGGCCAGCTCTGTAAATGCCAAAAACGTTATGTTGGAGATGGGATTGAGGGCCTTTAGTTTTGCCTGTTGCCACCCTTCTTCTAGGTCCCTTTGGAGTCGTTCAGACCCGCTCAGGCCGTCCTCAGTAGGTAGTGGCCGGCCTCTATGGTCGATGGGATTTGATTACGTTGGAGCCAGGTTGGTAGGGTACAAGGTAACTGAGGTTTTCACCTCTGCCCTCGTATACTACCATTTCGTGATACTCGATAGCCAAAACGGCGCCCCAGTAATCACTTACACTGCCCCTTTCGTAGCCGACTGCCATGGAGTCTAAACTTATTCTCCTGGGAGTGTATAAGGTACCCGTGCTGGTTTCGCTCAAAGCGACGAGCACCTTACTGGCATTTTGAAATTGGCTGATGTTGTCGCCTCTGTCGAATAGTAAGATCTGCTTGTCGTGTTCTCTCACTATTCGACATTCTATGCCAGCTACCTTTGCGATCGCCAGTGAATCGTAGTCACGGCGTCGCATCATGTTTCTAGAGTTGCTCCCTTTTAAGGGTTTGGCCAGACCGGGTGAGATGATGATGTTCTTGTGACCTCTGGCTTCACAGAAAGCCAGCCCAAGTTTTTCCCTGTTTGAGTCCATAAAGAAGACTACCCCTCTCAGCTTTATTCCCGGTGTCCCTAGCTCACCGTGATAGAGCAGGCTTATACTGTGTATCATGGTGGGGGTTTTGTATGGGATTAGCTGTTGTGGCTGTGTGAGATCAGGTTGTGTTGTTGTTTTTTGTGTAATATTTGTGTTAGTTTTTTTTGTTTAGGGTATTGTTTCGTGAGAAAACTACTCCCATTATGTAGTCAGCAAAGGCCAAAAAGTGTGGTCTAGCCTCAGTGTTAGCTAGGATAGTGTGTAGTTTATCCTTGGCCAACTTTTCGCCAATTTGGATTTCACAGTCCATTCTCTTTGCCGAGAAACGTGGGCACCCTAGGAGGAGATGCCACACCGACTCTACGATGTCAGGATCGCACTCACATCCGGGACTGTTTTTCAATTTGAACCGGTGTAGATACTCTCCGCTTGCTCCATGTCCTGTCAAAATTTACATTTGTAGGGGTGTCAACTTTTCCTTTCTGACCATGACGTACGCTTCTTCCACGTTGGGTAGGAAGGTTTTTGTGACTGTCCCGGTGCTTGAGGAGTCGTCCTGCCATATGCGGACTGACTCCTCCCGGATCTTGCGTTTGACAAAGGACATTGGTAGCTTGTCGTAGTCGGGAGCTGCTCGATCCTGTCACACCGGTAGCTTAGCCAGTCTCGCTCATTTCCGGCTGTACCTATATGAGCTCTAATCCAGAACAGTACCTAGTATATTATATATAACAACAATAATAAAGTATCTAGGTATTAAGTAAGTAAGGTTAATACCTAGATTAAGTAAGTAGGTACCATTATTATAAAAATACTATAAAAGGTACTTCTAAAATACGATATTACAGATTTTCAAAACTCAGTACCACAAAGTGATACCAAATTGGCGTAAACGGCAATTAATGCATGATCATTGTAAAGTAATATGGTGTAAGTGACAGAGTTGTATTAAAATGATAAATAGTAGTAGAGTATAACCGACATTTCAATATCAAATTACATTTAAGAAATTGTATATAAACGACAGCTGTATTATAAACTTAAAAATGGTAGTAAGGTATAAGCGACATTGCAATATCAAATTAGATTTCAGTAATTGTGTATAAATGACAACTGTATGGTAAACTTGTAAATGGTAGTAGGGTATAACCGACGCTTAATGTCTTTGACGACAATGGTAAAGAGGCATTAGTTCCAGCTTTCAAAATAGGTACTAATGGTAAACAGTAGTATACGCCTGGAGCCTTTATGACAGTAAAAAGTAAAAATGTATTACCGACTATAACCCAAAAGTGATGCCATTTTTACAGAGGTACAAGCGCCTTTAGAGTAAAAAAGGCCCAAAATTCGGTCGGTTAAGTGAAATGACACTTCAAAAACGCAGTTTTTTGCTTGGGCATAAACGACACCAAAGTCATCGTAGAGCCATGGGAGTGAGCGCATTTGAAAGAGCGAAATTTTTTAAGTAGGATGGCATTCATAACTCATTTTCGACCAAAATGTCGCTTATGCCCTATTACCTTTTAACCGTCGATATATACTCCGCTGCCCACTTTCTTGCTAAAAATGTACACAAAGGGTTCCGCGTGTTATTTTAGAAATAATGCCCAAAATTAATAAAAGGTCAAGGAAATATCAAATAACTTAAAAATAAAATTAGCAAAGCTCTTGCAAATTTCCTCTGAAGAATTCGGAGATTTTTTTACAAACGTGTAGGCGTTATTGTAACTGAAATAGAGTAGTGACTTTCATTTATTTTAACATGCATTTGTAATTTTGTGTTACTAATGATATTCTTGGTATTTATGACGTAGGACGGTTCAATAATTTGTCGTCTGTTACTAATGCATATTAATAGGCTCTTTTACATTAATAAGTACATATCAGTATAGAACCTACATAATTTTAATTGTGATTAATTACATTTGAAACTAGGACAATTACTTGATTACAATATATATATATATATATATATATATATATATATATATATATATATATATATATATCGGAGAAGGTCTCTTATCGTGAAATCTTCTCCATTGCTTACAGGTTTAGTGGGCGTCATCAGGGTAAAATGCGAGCATAAAACACGAAGGCCACGGTTTATACACTTTTAATTTAGATTTAAAAGACATTTTGACATAATTTAGACCGAGCAGCGGGTTCAGAGCACCGCTCATACTTCCAATTTCAATACTTTCTTTAAAATTCTCAAAGGTCCAACTCGACCTGTTGCCACCAACCAAATGTGCCACAAAAACTCCTTCGTCTTACGAAGTAGATACCAAGTATAGAGGGCGTCTGACCCCGCTCCGAGCCATATGCTTTGCTCTTATTGGTCGTTTGTTAAATTACAATATCATAACTTTTATTAGGTTAGGACGATCTTTAAGTTATAGAAAAATTTAACAAATCAAATAATATTAAATTAAGAATTTTAGAAGTAATTAAAATGTAAACAGATGATATTGTGCGTTATACATCCAAACAATCAATCCGATTTATAGCTTCCCTCCGACATATATACATTGAGTTGATGAGTTATTTTATATATACAATATGTATAAAATAACACATCTGATCAGATGAGCTATTTTATCAAAAGTTTCACTTCAATAATATCAAAATTATTTAATATTATTAAATATAGTAATTCTTCTTTATGGTGTAATAAGCCATGTTCCAGGCTGCAACTCTTATGAAATTAATTTTTCTACCTTTGCAAGCACAGTTATTAACAAACTCATTACAGTGCTTATTTGTGAAATTAGAATATTTAGCTTTTCAGCTTGTTTGATAAGAAGGTCTTCTTATTTGTTAGTAATTTAAATTCTTATTCGTGACTAGCTGACCCGGCGAACTTCGTACCGCCATATTTTCTGAATTCCCAAAATATTTTGTTTCATGACACAAACACAATATCACTATAGTCGGTCCAGGTGATTAGGAGGATTCTAGAACCCGATCTCAGCGCTACCTACCGGTTCTAATCGCGAATCTAAACAATCCGGGAACGCACTCAAACACCCTAAAACAAAATCACCAGAATCGCTCCCGGTGATTAGGAGGATTCTAGAACCTGATCTCAGCGCCACCTACCGGTTCTAATTGCAAATCTAAACCATCCGGGAACCTACTTAAACACACATTCGTTCATTGGTGCTCCGCTCCTATTGCTCTTAGCGTGATGGTGTATAGCCTATAACGTTCCTCGATAAATGGGCTATCTAACACAGAAAAAAATCAAATTAGACCAGTAGTAGCGCGTTCAAACGCGCTAATCTCAGGAACTTATTTCTATAACTTATTTCTTTGCTTGTTTGCTTGAGCAAACAAGCAAAGAAATAAACTTATAGCTTTATATATTAATATATATAAGATAAAACTCTCTCACCGACACCACGCCCTGTTAAAATATCCGCTTTTATAATGTTACGTTGCAGAGAAATTACTTTTAGTCTGTTATAAGCTGTTTAAGTAATTAAAGCTTTTTAAATATCCCACGGGAACTCTTTAAATTTTCGGGATCAAAAGTATCCTATTTGTTGACCAGGGATATAAGCTATCACCAAAATTTCATGTAAATCGGTCCAGTCGTTTCGGAGATTAGCCGGTACAAACAGACAGACAAACAGTGAAACAAAAAATCGAAAATATCTAAATTAGTTCTATTTCACTTCTTACACCGGTTTTTAGCATTTTTTTTTAATTGTACAGAAATTCGATGTCTACAATTTTATTATATGTATAGATAACCTGTCATTGGTTTTCTTTTGTTAATTATAATCATCTAATCAAATGCATTCAGCTGTAGGTTTCCATAATTAAATAAGTAATCTGGATTTGTTCTACTACTTTCATGTAGGTACTTTGTGTGTATTTTCGTGAAATATTGCGGTTTGGCTGTTCGTAATCTAAATTTACAGACTCGGTACCCTAAAACTTTAGTCGTTAGGTCATCGAAATGAATGTTAAATTAACCGTATTGACCAGCTGTTTTTCGAAACCATTCATAATAAAATATGTATACCGAATAGCGGTCAAAATGTTGTAGCTCAATCTCAGTTGTAGACTTGCTCGGGTACACAAAGCCATTACATTAAAGTTCACTTGCCGAGACACTTAATTGAGCCTTTAATAATTAAAGATCTGAAAGTATCTTCGTATACGTCGGGTAACAATTAATGGATAAAGTTTTCCAAGGGTATGTGCATTTGTTCGTAGAACAAGAGATAATAATAAAATCAGTAAGTTAACTAAGTTCTGAGGTTAACCAAGTTTTTGGGGAGTTTTAAAAGTAACAGCCATTTCGATAGTAGTTTTGCTAGTACCTAAAACATTAATCTTGAGAAACTCTTGAAGAAATCATCGTCATTGTTGTATTTTCACTGTCCTTTTATTTTGAAGTATCAGTAACACGATTTGCTCGTTATATATATTTACGGAATTAATTAAATAGACTGTCAATAGCTACTGGGTTTCTCCATGTACTTGATCTGTAGGTTGCCACTCCATTGCACTCGAGCTAGATAAGAACCGCTACACGTTTTGCCTCTAAGCACAATCTATACGGGCTCAAGTGTTTGAATATCTAACTATCTATTAGGATATAAGCATACATCATCTTTATATTTAGTAGGTATAGGTATTATTTGCCCATTTTATTTATTTTTTATTTAAAAAATACAATATTTCATTAAAAATATGTGATTAATAAGCGAAGAGAAAACTTCGTACTCATATGGCGGAGTGTGGAACATGATATAATATGATGTGGAATATGATGGTAGTCAAAGTTTATATGAAGAAGTTCAGAAAGTTATTTTTTATATGAAATGTGTTAAAAGTACATTTAATTTTATAAAACACACACATCAAAAGTGTCTAGGGATCAACGATATAGAGTATCGCCGCAATTGAGGATTATTATTTTAACTTTTTTGGATCGTTATTGATTCTTTTTAGTGAAAAATCTTGTGTAAAAATAAAATATCAACTGTCAATCAGGATTCCTATAAAAATGTGTAATAGTATTTTTACAAAACCATTACATTTTCTGCATCGGAACTGAAAAATAATTGCATCGAAATTTTGCAAACTGGCTCCAAGCTACGTACTGTGGCTATCGTTCTTGGCAGTATACAGACCGTCATAAACCAGCTCTGGATACGCTATCGTTTCATGGACAGCGTGGCCGAGCAACATGGAGGACGATCTCGCATCACCACTTGCAGACAGGACCGGTACATACAAAATACTGCTCAACGGAATCATATCAGGACCGCCATGGTGTTGGCTACGAGGATCCACACCTCTTCAGGCTTGCTGATGAGTGGCCAAACTACCAAAATCGTTTACGTGAAGTGAGTCTGCGTTCCTGAAGTTCTCGGAAAGTTCAATCTAAAGTATCCCACAATTGTAGAGCCCGTTTACAATGGGCTCGCGAAGACAGAAATCGGGAGGAAGATGACGGGCGTTGTGTTTTCTTTTCCGATGAATCTCGTTTCAATATGAGACCGAATACAATATGGGTTGGAGTTTGTAGGACCTCTATATGTCAACAATGTTTGAAATGTTTTCTGGAAGTTAATTCATATTGAGGTGAACAATAATGATTTGGGACGGTATTTTGATCGGTAGAGGAACAGATCTCATTTAGATCAAAGGCAACGTCACTGCTAAAATTAATGCAGAGAGGATTGTTTCAGACGTGACCATTCCTTTGCGAAGCCGGTTGGATGATTCGTTTCGACTAATGCAAGTCCACACAGGGCTAGAGTCGTAACAGGTAGTCTTGCCGATGATCGTATCAATATTCCGCCGTGGCTTGTTCGATAGTCAGATCTCAACCCAATTGAGCACGCATGGAATATGCTTTAAAGAAGAGCAGCTCTGCCGAGTATGGATGGCGTGCACACCCCACAACTGAACTGATGCCAAATGTTATTCTTTTTATGTTTACGAACAAAATCCTCATTTTTGCTTTATTTGCCATCTAATTGACGACATTAACTGCGGTTAAGTTCTCACAATTTGCAAAATTCGCAAATTTTACAAAATATATGGGTTAGTTGTAAACTTACATATAGGAATTGGGAATTTGAAAAAAAAAAATATTGATTTTTTTTATGTATTTTAAAACTTTATTATTAATAATATTGATATTTAATGCAAAAAACTTCAAAAAAAATTTTTTTCAATTAATTATGAACTATTAAAAATCGATGAAATTTAAATAAAAATCACTTGACTATAAGCGCGCCATGATTGGTCACCATAGTTGTGACGTCATAATGTTATAGCTATTTAATAGCAGTACAGCGTTTACGGCTATTACACGTGACTAGACAATAATATTAAAAATTTATTGCTAAAATACGAATTGTTAGTTGGTTCCGATTAGCTATGTGTGATAAAGGATTTATTAAGGCAAAGTCTGATAACATTCCTGATCTTGATATATTTATGATCACCGATTTTTTTAAAAATGACGTTCGGTTTAATTCTGCTGAAGTTCGAGGTGCCAAGGCATGAAGGTAAGTCTGTTAAAAAATAATATAATAAATGAAAATATTTAAGTATTTATTCTCCATTACATTAAATATAATTATTTATTTCATAAATTGTAGAGCATCGCGTGAGAGTTACGGCGACAAAACTATAGGGTATGTTCAACTAAGTATAATATAATATAATATAAATATATCAAATTGAATCCCAATCATTAGATAAAGATACATAAATTTATTATTTAAGCACTTTAAATTATCAATAAAAAAAAATTTTAATGCTATGATTATAAAGGTTATGATTTGGAGTCCAGTTAAAAAAAATTATTTACTGAACTTTACTTAAATATATAATAATTATTTAATTTGTATACTTAGATAAATAATAATTAATAAAAATGGTATTAAGAAATACTTACATCGAAATGATCTTCACAACAAAAACAAATCGATTTTGTTTGGGGATTATCACGGTGCACTGCTTGAAACCATTTATTTCGACGTTTGACATCTTGGGAACATTTAAAAACGTTTTATCAGAAGTTGCCTTTGTAGTATTCGTACATAATGGTACAAAACAAGAACGATAACTTTTGAGGTTCGACATTTTTGATATAAATTTAAATATTGAATAATGACAACAAAATGAAATAGATCAAAACACTGTATTTATTATTTTTCTATCAACTGCAATGAGTGAAAACTAACATTATGACGTCACACGCGCTCGGGTTTTGTTCGGGAGTTGTCGGCGTGTCTTCGGTACTGGATTCAAAAATTAATTTTTATTTTGAAATAACTTTTGAATTATTGCAAAAAAAAATTAAAAAAATTGTTTTGTTATAAAAGTAATATATAATCTTTCCATTTATCACAAAAAAATTTTTTTTTCAAAAACCCAATTAAAGTAAGAAGACAGTCTGAAAGATTAGATTTAGTAAATATTAGTTGCATAATTTTTGATAGTTAAAAATTTATTTTACACATTTTTGATATGTGTTATTTACACGGCAATGTATAAAAACTTCGTTTAAAAAAACCGACTTCAAAAACTAAAAACCTAAAATGTATAAAATAACTTATTTCTAAAGCTATTATTATTAATATATATTATCTAAAACATCTTAAGTCGGTGCTTAGTAATTTGAAAAATATAGTAATGTTTATGGTTTACTTTGCACCGACTGCAAGATGTTTTAGATAATATATATTAATAATAATAGCTTTAGAAATAAGTTATTTTATAAATTTTAGTTTTTTAGTTTTCGAAATCGGTTTTTTAAATGAAGTTTTTATTTGTTACTTTTTAGTGTCTAGCTAGGTATGTATGGGTGGACATACGAATGGTGCCGCGCTTCTTAAAAAATATAGGTCCCAAGAAATGTTCGTAAAATGAAAACTGCTGGGCCAAACTATGTCAAATTTTTAGGGGACTACATGGCAGCTATTCCGCGTCGAAAAAAAAAGAATCACGTAAATCGAATCATAAATCTCAGAGTAATCGGTGTACATATGGAACGAAAAGGTATTTTTTTTCATAAAAAATGTTCATGAATGAAAACTACTAGGCCAAACTATGTAAAATTTTAGGGGACCAATTGGAAGCTATTCCGCGTCGGACAAAAAAGAATCATGTAAATCGGATCATAAATCACGGAGTAATCGGTGAACATAAATAAAAAAAAAGATTCCGACGAATTGAAAACCTCCCCTTTTTTCGTTAAAAAGAAATGTTATTAGAACGATCTTCTTAGATGAATGTTAGAGGGACACGCTTGTGACACACGAGCTGATGTTGAAAGAAAACATCGTGATTAAACCTGCATGCATATCGAGATAAACGATGTGAAACACCCACTAATTCGCCTAAGTCAAGTGTGGTGGGTATATTTTCCGATCCACCTAAAAAGATGTGGAAACCCAAACTGAGCAGCGGTAGGTTATCAACTGTTATTATTTATTACTAGCTGACCCAGCAAACTTCGTACCGCCTCATAATCAATAATTAAAAAACGTTGATTTCTGAACGACGCGATGAATATCATACGTTTGACATTGAAAACCAACAATTGAAAAAAAGAACTTCAATTTCAAAATTAATTTGATTTCAGAACGACTTTTAAATTTAATTTGTTTCTAAACGACAGAACGCACATTAGATGTTTGACAGGTAGAAATAGTTTCTAAGGCAAAGCGAAATTGTTGTTTCTACTATATTCTAAGCATTTTTCATATTTACTCACCTTTTAAACCTTCCCTGGACTGTCACAAATAATTCAAAACCAAAATTAGCCAAATCAGTCCAGCCGTTCTCGAGTTTTAGCGAGACTAACGAACAGCAATTGATTTATATATATATATATATATATATATATATATATATATATATATATATATATATATATATATATATAATATATATATATATTATATATATATATATAATATATTATATAGATTGAGTCTTTTATTTATACGTGTATATTACGTGTTCTAATGTATGCGCCGAAAATGATCTTAGCTCGCGACGAACTGTAACTCTAACCAGATAGATACAGAAACGAAGTTCTTGTGTATGCATGGCTCTTAAGCGCCCTTTATGGTATTTCGCCTTTGACTGCTGACTGCAGAGATTTTTGGTTCGCGATAAAAACCGACAATCATTGGCTCTCTGCACACACTGTTTTTGGTTACAATAATGTATAATGAAATGCAATATTTTTAGTTATAAAAGTGCCGCATGCCGCTCGCCTCGAGCTACATCCACACTATGACTTTTGTTTACAGTAACTGCAATGGTTACAGTTATGGCTCGCAGGTGATTACGGCTTAATAGGTGTATGTAAATCATGCCGTTGTTCAAAAATGTACCAAATGGGAATGAGTGATGAGTGCGGCAGGCGGCTAGTTACCCTCTGACCGATATGCGCTTTGGATTAATTTACATTTACCTCGAAATACCTCGAATACATGACGCTTGCATGCGACACGACACGAGAGTTGAACGCGAAATTAAAACTTCATTTTTAATGACGTGTTAGCATACCGCCAACACAGTAGTGCTCATGGTCGCATGGCTTTTACAATTTTAACATACAATGCATGTAGGTTACCGTTCCACTCATACCCCCATTGTTCTGTTAAAATTAATATTCCCGTTTTTCATAAAAACGATGTAGCTTTCGTATACAACATGAAAATTTATCAAAAATATTAGAACTACATTTTAACCGTTTTAAGTGCGGAATTTTATATTTAGAATTGTGCACTAATCGCAAAACATTTAGAAAGTACAAAAATATTAAAGTTCAGAATATGACCGGCTAAAATATTGTTATGTCTAATGTCATAGGGCAGCACAATTATTATTTTAATAGTACTCTGCAACTAATATACTAATGATGCTTCAAATATATCGTATGATTAAAAGTTTATGTAACTGGGCTAGAATTTATACCAGACATATTAATAACATTGGGTAATTAACTATGTTTGCCCAAAAAATTATATCTGTTTCCAATTTGAATCATTTTGTTTTGAAACTACAAATTCCCCACGTTTTCTCCCATGATCATTTTTACCAGCTTGTCATATGAACTCTTCTCCCTCTCTTCATTTATTTGTCAAATAACAGTACAGGTATCATAATTATGTTCATTTCTTTTCTTCATTCTCAATTTCACAAAAATCGAATCACATCTAAAGCCTTGAAGAAGGATGTCACATTATTATAATATTTACATTTAAACATGTAGATCTTCTTTGTCATTTTCAAAAAACCTATCATTTATTTTTTAAAATGATACACTATCAGAAAGTTTGTATAGTACGAGTGTATGTATATTTTTTAGGTGTATAAAAATTATACTCATGCTACGGTGATTCATAATAATGTAAATTACCCATTACGTTAAATTTTTAAGTTTATTCCATAAACATAAATCTTTTGAATGTGTTTCATATTATAATTTATTTATGCACTGGTTTATTCATTACTTATGGTTATAGATAGTATTATTGTTATTTGTTTTATATATTTGTGTTTTCATTTATATTTTATTTTTATTTCATTTGCATGTGTTTCGTATGGTGGTTTTGTTGTCACAGTCATTCCGGCGCAGCTGTTGCGGCTGGTGTATACCAAAACGATATTCTCTAGACAAAAGTCAAATAGAGAACTGGGCAAATTTGGACCAAGTGCGTATATCACCATGTATGGGTGGGTGGTGGTCAAATGCTATATACAGGCAGACCCACCGATATAGATAATACTAATTAATATTTTTGATACAATATTCACTAATCAATAAACCGCTTTCTAATACTATGGCTGGCGGGAATACATTATCAATAAATTCTATATCCTAATACCTATTATGAAAACTAGAATTATTTTAGCTTATATCTCATGTAATTCGATACATTGTAGAACTTTACCCTTACATCAAGTTAAATACTTAAGTATTACAAATAAATATGTTGATATAATGTATAAAAATTTACAGTTGCAATACTGCAAATCGACATTTTGAACTTGTCTATAATTATATATTTACGCCTGCCATGGAATTAGTCATCATCAGTATAATAGAGAAGTTATGTACCAAGTTCGAAAAATATCGGTAGGTCATACCTGTTCCATTTATATCTTGCTTCTATTCCTCATTACTAAATCATAAGCCAATGAAGTTATTTGATAATAATATAATATTTTGTTTAACTTAATTATCTTTGCCTTTGTTGACAGTCGCTACAAGCCAAATTGTCATTCAGCTCTAAAGAAATCGTGGCTTTGAGCTGTTCATGGTGTAAGGACGCGTACCACAATAAAGAAAGCTGCTTTAATCTTCAGCGAATAGGAGAAGAATGCTCATTAGGTATGTAATAATTTCCCTTTATATACTAACATTATTGGTCAATGAAAATGAATCAAGAACCATTTTCCTGCTAGGATCACAATCAAATATTACTGTACCACCGTCCTGGATCGTCAAACTCCCAAGAAGAGGTAGCTTCAAATCATCCCTAAGAAAATCTCCCAAGAAGAAAAGTGCGTCGAAAAAGAAAGGGAAAGATTCAAAAAACGATCAAAGAACATTTGTTATAAAGCCAATTCCAACCGCGAACATTAAACCTGTACTGGTTTTTATAAACCCCAAAAGTGGAGGAAACCAAGGCGCTAAGCTGCTTCAGAAATTTCAGTGGTTGTTGAATCCACGGCAAGTGTTTGACCTCACTCAAGGCGGGCCGGGTCCTGGGTGAGTGCCATTTAATCTCTCTTGAGTTTCGTGTTTACTCATTAAAGTAAATTTACCACGTGGCTAAGTTTGGACATACTTATTATGGTATAACCTACGCCTCTTGGTCAATCAGAAGTCTTTAAAGGCCAGCTTTGGAGAATCACATAGTGAAATCACCAAGTGTTGTAATATAGGTATGATTGGTGCAAGGCATAGTAGGTGTCACATTATTTTGACACTTTTAGATTAATAAAAAATCTGTGCGGATATTTTAACCATCTTGGTAATTAGCATACATACTATGGATGAAATGAGCTGTAGCCATTATGTTATTTCAAATTATCGAGTTAATTTTGTATGCAATGCGTCAATGCAAAATGAAACGATTGTCGTCGAAACCGTACATGATATTCATCATCTTTTTAATAGTCGGTTCCTATATCTACTAACCGTTAATCAGCCTTACTATCAGTTAAAATTTAAACTAGCTCCATACAAATAATGTCAATGTCTGCCTATAGGAAGGTAAGTGGGTGAATAGTAAGATATACATACAAACAGTCATAAATGGTTTCATGTTTCAATCACAGAATAAATTTAAGAAAGGTACTAAATAAACAGGAATCAATAAAAAGGTACAACTTTTCAAACGTTTATCGAATAAAGAAAGGCACAGAAATGCTTTTAGATGTTTTTTGCCTACGAAAATATGATAATAAATTGTAGGAGGGAGTCCCTAATGAGTATTGGATCATCCACGTCTATGAACTGAAGTGTCTCACAGCTGTAGTCTGTATATTAATTTGTTAGCGGGCTTTATATAAGCTCATGACGCTTCATTGTTGATGTTTCGTTGCGTGGCACATTAATCAAAATTTCTTAAAAGCCATGGAGCTTAGTCCTTTTACAAATAAATGGCATAATATTTTGTGTAAACCTACGGTTGAAACTGTTCATAAATTTCACTCAAATTACTTTGTAAATAACAAACTAGGGCTATTATTTCTTGACTTTCTTCGTTGTTACTTTGTAATGCAATTAATATTTTTAGGGCTTGTAAATTGCTCTAAATGTAAAATTACAATATAGTCCGCTTTATTTAGAATTTTAGTGCCGATTTTTTTAAATCGATAAAATAAGTAATATATAAAAAGGTAAAGGTAAAATAAGTTTTTTTATATTTTGAATATTTATAATGTATTGTCTACAACCACTGTATGTTTAATTATTTTTAGTTAAGTTGCTGAAGAATCGCTTAAGCGATAGGCCTTTGTTAGCATTTTGTATGTATTTTAAAATTTTTTTTTGAAATAGTTTTTCATTATTATTATTCATAAGTAAATTGCTTAAGTGTTGTGTCGTAACTAACATACGACGAAACACTCTGTATCTATCCCAGACATCATAAATAGCAGTTTTTTTTCAAAATGGCGAAACTTACTATGCAAGGAATTGAACCCGGGATCTCAGCGTTCCTGTGAACTAGGAGTGCCAACATATAGGTACACCTAGACTATAAAAGCAGCCGGCCGACATTATGTGATGCTTAGAATACAAGTTAATATCGTATTACTTATTTTCTGTGGCACTAAGTAATATTTGTTCAAGATTAGTTGTCTGGAAGAGATAGCTTTTTATCGAGAGTATCTTTTATACTCAAATAGAAGTAGTCTAATAGTATTATCTGTAATGGCGTACAATAGTTATCTATCTCATAATAACAATAGTAATAACAATAGTCCAATTTTCAGATTAGAGTTGTTTCGTAAAGTGCCGAATCTACGTGTACTGGCGTGCGGTGGCGATGGCACCGTCGGGTGGGTGCTGAGCGTACTCGACCGCATCGGGTCGCGGCCTGCGGTCGGCGTGCTGCCACTCGGTACTGGTAACGACCTAGCCAGGGCGCTCGGGTGGGGCGGGGTAAGATTTTTTATATGTAAATTATGTCTTAAAATGCGTCCAATGGCTCTTCACTTCATCACTGTATCGATCACACAGGGCTCACAACGACCCATGTCAAGAGGTGCGTCGAAGTGGACGTTGACTGCAAAGCATTAATTCTCTCTATCGATTGATATTGAAAAGCCGCGATTTTCATTACAACCATTGACATTTATGTATTTCTTCGTTAATCACACATTCATAATACGTTCCACTAGAGTTTGATTGTAACGCCCGCAAGCAACTGGAACGGGAAAAATCGCGGTCGTGAACGTGGTTGTTGTGAGTCTCTTTTGGGACGTAGCCGGTGTGACGTGACAGAGGATTTCAGAATAAAGGAATATGCAAGAAAAATATATTGTAAGAAGATAAAAGGAATAGACCAAACTGCGCGATGAGCAATATGTTTTTTTAAGTAAAATATTGCTTTTTGCGTTATGTTTCTTCAAAATGTAATGTTTTGTAAATAAAAGAATATTCCACCAAATATACTACGGAAAAACTCATTTACAATTCTAAGATTATTTATGTTTTATAGTGGCCCAATTTTCTGTTTATCTTATACTCGTACCAACGCGAATTGTATGGCAGCCTCATAAAATATGCATTTGGAAAGTTACACCTAAGACGCCAAAAGTTCCCCAAGTATTTTCTGGTAAATTGGGTAGAGAGCATTAATGGATCGACAGGCTTAGTTACAAGATGACTAACTGACTGACCAACGTATTTGTTTTTAATCAAATGTATCACAAAGCTTTATTTATTATTTATTTATTTTTGGGTTCCGCATCGAAATAAGAGCAGTTTTTCCATGGTTCCGAAACCTAAAGGGTTTTTAACTAGAACACTTATAATAAAACTACGTTTTAACAGTTTTAAGCGCGGTTATTTATTTGATTTTGTTATTCCGACGTTGAACACTTATGGTATCATTCCGATGTTTATCTTTGTGGCACAGATGACGATTTCAGAAACGTCTAGATCTAGATATAATGACATTAGGCACATACATAGAAGTCTTGTGTATATTTAAACATAGTGTTAAAAACAACTTAAATAATACCAACTGATATTTAATTTTGAGTAAGTAATGCTTAAAATTGTTTAAATAATGATAACTTAGGTAACTGGAGTAGACCTAAGAAGTTTTGATAGTTGGTCTTCTAATGGAATACTTAATTCCGTCGTAAATATATGCCAATAACAGCTTACATTACTTAATAAAAGAAAATGTTAGTATTCTCTATGAATATGTGAATAAATGTCTTCCTACCTGTTAGCGGATCCTGTATGGCAATGTGTTTTAACGAGTTCATAAACAAATTTTATTGTCTCGTCCATGAATAGTTTAATATTCTCCAAAACGACAAACTGTGAAATTCACTTGTGAATTTGGTCATTATTACAGGTTACAATTGTCCCGGAAATTGCCTCTTCATTTGTTTATTCATCTATAATAATTTTGAGTTGGGCTTGCTTCCGACTCCGAAATAATATATTTTTCAATTCTATTGTACCTTACGTCCTCAAGTTTATGAGGTCAAAATGGAGTTGGTTTTTTTCATTGCTCAGTAGTTTATTGAACTATTATGTATTATTCTTTATTTTATACGGGCAGGAAGGAGAAAGAATACAATTTCCTGTGGCCGGGCGGCCTGTCGTAAGAGGCAAAAACCATTCATAGCCGTATGGTAGGTCATTTGCCCGACTGGACTGTCTACCTCCCTGGTTTAAATTATGTCGCCATAACAGCCTTGAGTTATGTTCTGGCATCAGTGACCAAGTGCCAGTCTCCCTTAAGGGAGCAACAGCGTATTTGTAGCACCTTTGCTGTTACAAATGTCCATAGGCGATGGAAACCGCTTTCCATCAAGCGGGCTGTCTGCCTGTCTGCTGAACTCCTGCAATAAAAAAAAACTAGCAGGCAGCTAGGTCGAAATCTAGGTCTAGGCACCTTCACACTTTTTGGCTTAATAATTCAAAACAACTCTACTTTTTCCGGAATGAAATGTAGCCGTGTAGCAAATTCTTTATAAACAAAAATGCCTATACTAAATGTATTACGAATATAGGCACGGATAATATTTAATACAGTGACGAGGGAACAATCTATACAGTGTTAATTATTATTTTAATAACATCTATAAAAGGAAAATGCTCTTCTGATATTTTAAAAATTATGACTTTTCCTTATACGTCCTGACTTACTTATTCATAATCGTTAGACAAGGTTTCCAGGCTCGTTAAAAAATAACAAAGTTTTATCCGTAATGGCTTTACGATGCGATTATAAATAGCACATTTTAATGGGTCTATAAACCTTATATAACTATAATAAATAGAGTGACTTACGCACCTGCATCGTATTTCAATGTTTTTCTGACCTCATGTGCATATTCATTCAATTACCACCTCGAAAACCATCACCACCTCGACTTCACGATAATCGATTGATGAAACCTGCCAATAAGTCTTGGGCTAGCGTGCTGGATATCAAGTCTATTTCATGAAGAGATAAGTCCAGTGATACTCGTACGACAGTGAAGCGTGGCCTGTACTTAATCAACACAACCAAGAACAGAGTGTCGTGAAGGCATCCGCAGATGCCTTCATTTCCATGATATAATAAATTACAAGAGGGTCTAGAAGACCTACGCTGCTGCGGTCAGTTCAGAAAAAGTGGCTAGTTGTGTCGGGTCTGGGGAATAAATGTATAGTCACGCTGCCAACAGTTCGAAGTGATAGGCTTTAGAAATTACGGCTTAGTATTGAAACGTGAACAAACCCATATAATCTGATTAAGACAGCACGTAATGGAAATGAAAGAATAGGATATTGGACATTGGGATTCGGAGTTGATGCTGTAACTGTAAATAACTGGGAATTCCCGCCAGGATAATGATGATAAGAGAATCCGGAGAGGGAAGAAGAAGTCCTAGAAAACTGCCAGAAAAGTTTCTTCTTACTCGTTTACATTTCTTAATTCTACATTATTAATTATAGGTTTACTTTCATACCCACCGTAAAGTCGACTCGAACAACTTTTAACTAATTTCAAACAAGGCAGTTTTGATTACAAATGATTTGAAGCGAAAATTATAACTTGTCATTTGACTCCAGTTCTCGTCGTGTTTTTAGCTTATCAATTGAAACTTTCGTAATTATAATTAATTTCAGTTTTAGATTCATAATTAAAAATAAACGCAGTTCTTAATAAATTAATATAAACTAGAATTAAACTATACTACGAACATTACCGTACTTGCAAAAGAACAGACTCCAGGTCGCTGTTGGCGGGGAGCGTGCCCAAAATGCTAGCCGCATTTCCACGTTAGGTGGCTACGCTGATGCGTTGCAACCCAAGCCAGCCTTTTGGTGACGCGAGACCTTAATAAGACGCGTTGAGAGGTCTCGATAGAGGTGATAAGCTCCATGCCCCTACGGTCCCAGGGTTTCAACCCTGAAAACCACACATACATTAGATTAATTATATTTATCAATCTAGCTAATGTATTGGCATAGTGGCTAAGGCAGTCACTTCGCGTTGCAATATCATTGATTACTATATTAAAAGGTTTTCTGGTCTATTTTGCATAACCTTTTAGTGGTCACGTATTCATGGAAAAGAACAAAATCATGAGGCAATTAGACATAACAATAAATGACGTGTGAAGTCCGCGAATCTATTTTGGACAAGTGTGAGCGGTATAAGGTCCTAAGCACGCATTAAATCTATAGAAATCTGAATTCATTTAAATTATTTTTAATATGATCGTTACTTGACATAACACAATGATGTCCCTAGCAAGCCATTAACATAGATTCTTATTAAACGACTTTGAAAAAAGGAGGAGGTTCTCAATTCGTCGGGATCTTTTTTTGTTGCTTTTTTTATGTATGTTCGCCGATTACTCCTGGTTTATGATCCGATTTACGTGATTCTTTTTTGTTCGACGCGGAATAGCTTCCAATCGGTCCCGTAAAAATTTTACATAGTTTGGCCCAGTAGTTTTCATTTCATGAACATTTTTTTATGAAAAAAATTCCTTTTCGTTCCATATGTACACCGATTACTCTGAGATTATGATTCGATTTACGTGATTAGTTTTTGTTCGACGCGCAATAGCTGCCATGTAGTCCCCTAAAAATTTTACATAGTTTGGCCCAGTAGTTTTCATTTTACGATCATTTTTTTGTTCCCGTTTCTTGGGACCTATATTTTTTAAGAAGCGCGGCAACATTCGTAAGTCCACCCATACATAGCTAGACACTAAAAAGTAACAAATAAAAAATAAAAACTTCGTTTAAAAAAACCGACTTCAAAAACTAAAAAACTAAAATGTATAAAATAACTTATTTCTAACGCTATTATTATTAATATATATTATCTAAAACATCTTAAAGTCGGTGCTTAGTAATTTGAAAAATATAGTAATTTTTATTATGTTTTACTTTGCATTTTGCATGCACCTTTTAGTTTTTTAATTTTTGAAGTCGATTTTTTTATTTGATTTCTAATTTTATCGTTTAATTATTTTTTCCTGCCAAAAAAGATGGCCGTTATAGTACCGCCCTTACTATAACGGCGTTGCAATTCTATATACTCAAATATATAATTTTTATTCACCAAACTGGAATTCAATCCTTTTTTATTTTTCTCTATAGGGCTATGAGGATGAGCCAATATCGAAAATACTGGCAAACATCGGCGAAAGTGACACAGTGTTGCTTGATAGATGGCAGCTGACGGTGGAGCCGAACACTGCTGCCTCGGGCGAAGACACTACTAACGCGAAGCCTGAGCTACCTCTTAACGTTGTCAACAACTACTTTTCGTTTGGTGTCGATGCTCATATTGCTTTAGAATTCCATGAAGCTAGGGGTAAGTTTAAGCTAATTTTGTATCTGCGTATAACGTATTTATGTATTTAAAGTAATTAAAAGATACTAGACGGACTATTAAAAGAATATATAAAAAACAGGATTCAATGTGGTGGTTACAAGTAGTTGATACTGAAATCAACTGAAACACTTTAATTTTTGTAAAAAACACTTTTAATTGTTACCTAATTTGTGACCACAATAATCCCGTTGTTTGCGAACACTAAAACACCTAGGGCCTTACTTATAATCGTTTCTTAAATTTAAAGGAACTGCTCAGCAACTGATTATTGAAATTCTCACTCCACACAAACTCCTCTTTAGTCGAATATTTTGGGTACAACCTACGTTAATCATTCAAATTTCGTTTATCTGTGCTCCTCATAGGTACACAAAAGGTAATACACGTTTATAAGTGCAGAAAAAGATATTCATTGATTAGGGTCTGATTCTGATTCTCTTACTTAAAAGATGCCTAATCGTTTCTTAACGAAATTATTATAAGTAAGGCCGCTACAGTTTAGTTAACCTGACTCATTTCCTTGGCCAGTTGTCTGCCATTGTGGCGAACTGAATTACAAAATATTTAAAATTTAAATAGCTCTATACATTTATCTTAACATGTCGATATGATTTGCCTTTCAAACGTCGGTATTACAAAGTTTAGAATTTTTCTGTAATATAAGTTCGTATTTAGCATAAAAGAACACAGCTAGTCATAATAATAAGTTTTGGACTAGAAAAGAGTGTGTAACAAACGTTGCCTGTATGATGTACGAGTACAAACTTTACAAACATTTTCACACTGTTTCAACTTGTAGAAACCTAAAAGTTTCCTCAAATAAACCTCAAATTGAATTTCGTAACTGTACTAAAATATTTTTTGTTTGTGTTGCGGAAAATTGTTCCAGTCTATAACAATTTCCACTTTGTTCTATCTGAATATTTTTAAGTTATAAATGAAATGAAATGCGGTGGAAATAGCTTCAGCAAATTTGGCCAGTAATATTCTTCAATTTAAAATAGCAATAGGTTTATATGGTAAGTATTCTGTGTTAGCATAATCACGTGGGTCTTAACGCTCGTAGGAATAATTAACGATGTGCGATAACCAGATATTTAAGTCGGCTGCTTACATTATTTAAACTTGATGACGATCGAGTAATTTGATTAGAAACAACCCGAAAACATTTTAATTATTTGTATAGAACCGAGTCCATTTTGCACTCGATAATAATTTTCGTCTGATTACGATTCTTTTTGAACGTCTTGGAATCATCCATACTTATATTAAGAAACTAAGAGTATTGTCAATTTGAAATATTGTAGGCAAATGTTAGATTATTTATCAATAATGTGTTTGTTACAAGGAAATTCAATTTGAACGACCGTTCACATTTGTTATATTTTGTAGTCTTTGTTATGACATGATATCGGAGAATAAATGTTATATATTGTTTCTGTTGTGATTTTATATTTCTGTTATGCTATTGAAACAATTTTCGTGATTTACAATTCGTTATTATTGTTAAATACGTCAGTTGCCTTGAAAAGCTTTCAAGAAGAGACTGGATTTGACTGGAAAGTTGTTCACATTACGCATAAAACGTTCACGGAGTGACGTTAACACAGACAAGAATTCATAAAAACAACAATAGTAAATATGTACTTTAAAGTAATGTATGATACTTGACAATAGTTTATAAATTGAGTGGGTGTCACATCTGACATTGATTTCTAACACATGCCTACAATGGTAAATCCAAGCTTGAAAACAATATAAAAAGAAAGTATTTAAATATCCTGCTATTATCCTACTTTCAAAATATCATGGTGATTTTTTTTTATTATTATTTAAACAAATAATAAATAATTATGCTATTTGACTCGGTAAATATATGACGTCATAACTTAAAAAGCTAGTACAATATCTAAGGGTTGCTGTATTTTTTTTACACTACAAAAAGTGTCGTAGTTGATATGACTGTCGAATACCCTATTTCCGTTTTATTCTCTAAAGCAGGATGCTCAAACTTGATCTGCTGGCGGTCTACATCAATATTGTTAAACTCCAATCAATCGACTCTGAGAGGCTGCAAGTATGTATGTGTGATGTAGGATTGTCACTTAGGTTGGCAGGATGTATCGTGGCCTAGGTATATATTTATAGGAACAAATTTTTTTTCTCACGATCGACTCAAAAAGTACTCTGCCAACCGTTTGAGCACCCCTGCTCTTATAAAGGCTTAGGCGACACCTTTTATCGTTTGTATGATTGATTGTCGTCTCATTGCTTGATTGCATAGTATATCATTTTGTATACCATAATAAATGGCCTTAGAACGCTCACTTTAGGAGAATCTGTTTTGCCAGGTCACGGAATTAGTTCTGCTATTCTTCCGCAGTCTTGGCTCGGTAACTGGAGGCACACTGCGTAATTTTAGTGGGTACTCGTTAGTTGTCACGAGTTTCACACTAACTTATTGTTTATCCTTGTCACTGAAGTCTACACTGTGCCAAAAGCACCGTTCCTCGGTACATACATATATTCAGCTGGGCACTCACCGGCGAGCCGTTACCATTTCAGTTACAGTAACCAAAAATCATAATGTGCACGTGGCATGCCGCACGCGAGCTCGAGGCCAGCGGCCCGTAGCGCATTCGCAACGAGTCGACTAATATAATATAATAATTTGCTTCTTGATAGTATATTAACTTGCTTTCTTACAAGTACATATTAAAAACCAATATTTTCTCATGGTGGACAAATTTAAATCATGAAAAAATAAGTTTCTAAAAAGTTCCAACAATCAGTGTCGACCTATACACATTTAATCACATTACTGTCTGTATCCGCTCGGTTACAGTTCCGGCTCGCAAATGAGTAGTTGACTTTGACAAGTGTGAAATCTTAAATAGAGCGTATACCTCTCGTATCTAACAATGTCCAAAATGCTCCGTTTGCCGCCACACATGGCAACCAAGGTCTTCTTCTTCTTTGTTTGGGGTTATGAATGAATTTTATGAATGTCACAGTACAAAGAAAAAATGTCAGGTACATATAGTATATATAAATCGGGGGGGGGGGGCGGGGGCGTTGACAATTTTACCCGGTTGACTTTCCAGTCCTTTCTGGGAGCCTGTGGACAACACAATTTCGTTATGGTTCTGGCGAAAACGTCACTAGTGGCGTAATTATTTTCGATTATACAGCGCTCACAACGACCCAAGTCAAGAGCTAGGCCCAAGTGGGCGTTGACAACAAAACACTAATTCTCTCTATCGGTAGGATTTTCAAATCAACCAATGCATTTGTGTTTTTCGTACGTCAACGCTTCATAATCCGTTCCACAATTTCAAGCAAGTGGAACGCAAAAATAGCGGTCGTGTACATGGTCTTTGTAAGTGTCTTGTGGAACGTAGCCATGGACACTTCTCTGTAATTGTCATATTCGTAATACGATTCTGCTAAAGTGACTATTTAAACCACGCAGATTGACTATATTAAGTCTATACCGCCGTTTTATCGTAAGCGACATTTGGAAGGAAGTATATTGTTTGTTGCAAAATACATTCTACACTATATATCTCTATTTCTTATATATTAGTTTTTGATTCAGTACGGTCTAATCTAACTAAAATAGAAAATATGAAAATAAAATAATATTTTAAAATACCTTTCGCAAGCAAGAATATACTTAGATCCAAATGGCCCTTAAGCTCAATATTTTATAAATACTGACTTAACATTAGTATAAATTAAATTGAATTGAGTATTTTTTATTCGGGCTTTTTAGAAGCACATCCCGAGAAATTCAATTCGCGAATACGAAACAAGTTGTTTTATGGAACTGCCGGAGGCAAGGATCTCATGCAACGTAAGTGGAAGGGTCTTGCGGAGTTCGTCACTATGGAGTGCGATGGTAAAGACCTCACACCAGTGCTCAGAGAGCACAAAGTTCACGCAATTGTCTTTTTAAACATTCCAAGGTAAGATTATTAGAATAAGTATATATTTATATATTATAATTATCAAAATAAGTCTCATTGTGTAACAAGTAAAGCATCTTGCGCATAAATTGACATATAACCCTTTTATTCATAACGGTTATACGAGGCTTATCGACTTGTAAAATGAAGTTAAAAAAGCAATAGTTAATGCACTTACGAAAAACAATGTTTAATTTGTTTTAGTCGCGATCTACCTTTTAGCAGTTATTAACTTTTAACATCTGGGTTTCATGAAATCGTTTTGTCCATCCGTTTGTCTGTCACAGCTATAGTTATGAAATGAAATCATAAAAAATGGAAATCGGTATTTATAAAGGATTTTTTTTGTATTATTTTTCGTTATATATAGTCTACACGACATTCAAGAAGAATTAATTAGAAAATTTACAATCTGTTCCGTAGATCTGGAGAATTTTCAATTAAACATTATTTACGGTTCCGCAGCCAAAAGACAAAAAGTAAATGTTATACTGAGGCTTCAGCTGCTTTAGTGTTAAAGATCTAGGGTCCGGCCGAATACATCTTTTTTAAAGCGTTAAAAAACTATGTCATTAACCATAGCCACCATTAGTGTTTATACATAAGTTAAAGGTCAATATGTAATATCATAAGCATTGTAGCATTTCAAATAACGCGTTTAACCCATCGCTATATCAGCAGCGTTGTGTGGGTATTTTTTCAATTTAAGCTCTTTCATTTAAGAAAAAGGGAACTATGTATCTAGAATATTTCTACTGGTGTTGTATAATAAAAAATGTCTTATTCTCTAATACAGTGTTTATTAATACTACGTTATAGACTAATCCATTTTATATTATATTTATATAACTTTAAAAATATATACTTAAAATATTTAGGCCATGTTAACTTAGGTTGTTGGGAAAGTTTGGGATACATTGGACTTAGTTGGGAATAGTTACACAGCGCCGATCTCACCGTTTTCCAAGCGATGAGGCTGATCATACCAGAATGGCTGTAAAGGCGTACGGCACCTGACGTCCTGCCTGTCGCAGGTCCTCTCGGGGCACACGTGCTTTGCGAGGTACTTGTGTCAAATAAGGCGTAAACAAATGTCAGGGTGCTACCACTGCGTCGGAGACCTGAGACTCTCCGGCTACCTCCGATCTCACCACGAGGTGAGAGGACGCGTGGATTGGTGTGCATTCCTCCACTCCGTGCTTTTTGTGGGGGGATCCGGTTTCTCCGCCTTTCGCTCGCACGACCGTTTCATGAAACTGCCTCAGTCTTTAACACTAATCCAGATGAAGCCCCCTTCTTTATGATTTTGCCAATTATCTCTTTAGCATTTTGAAAACAGAGTTAGTTTAATAAAAAAAGGACAAGAGACAAGAAAGAACTTTTTATTATTATTTTTGATAACAAAAACGTATCTATTTATTTCCTTTCTACATGTACGGCGTATTTTTATACTAAGTGGCATCCAATATTTACAGTTACGGGGGTGGCACTCACCCTTGGAATAAGTCAGGAGGCGCCGTCGAACCTTCCACCGAGGACGGATTAATAGAAGTCGTAGGATTAACCACATATCAACTGGTAAGCTCGGTTTGATATCTATATTATACTGAATTCTTGCTAAGCCACAACATGAAACGCATTATTTGATTAGTAATAAATTTATTATAATTTTTAATTAATATATTATAAGCTTTAAGAGAATTCTATTCTGCTTTAGTTATATAAACTTCAAACTTAAATCCCGCTGAATCTATAATGATGAAAATGTGGTCTTTTTGGATCACGCACATAGACTATTAACAGAAAAACGGAGTGTCGAACTCTCAAAGTGAAGCCAGTTGAAGGATGCCGATCGCACCGCAATGTGTTATGAGAACTCGGTATTAAACCGAATGAACATAATTGAAACAATATTTTCTTTAACAAAAAAAAACCGACTTCACACTTATATCCAAAAACTAAATATTTAATCGCCTTAAGTAAAGCATAAAAGAACAACAACATATTTACAAAATATAGTTTTTTTATGATTTACTTAGCACCGACCTCAAGGTGTTGGAGAATGGAGTCGGTTAAATCTTTTTATTTTTAGTGAGAAGCCGGTTTTGTTCTTGACAAAAAAATCCTTACCTATATATGTATGTAATACAGAAAAGAATTCTTAGTTGTCATACCGAATGTTACACTGAACTAGAATAAATACCTGTTATTTCAATATGAAGAGAGATTCGGTTAAAAATTAATTAAAAGGAAAAAAAATGTAATTTGCTGTTCTATAAATTATGGTTTGTCTCATACGACTATTAAAATTACGTAGTAATAACATATATAGGAGGTACTTATGTAAAATTGCATTATTTGTAAACATAAAATAAATCTATAAGTAGGCTTTTTCAGCTGTTAAGTTTGACCCGTTTCGTAAAAATAAATTTATCGAGATTTATACAATAGGTAAAGCCCTCAGGGTATTAGTTACCCTCTCATGGCTTCGTAAAAAGGCTATATTTATTCGTGATTTCGATTTTGTCTTCTGAAATACTCAGAATACAGTAACAAAAAAATATTTGAAAGGTCACCTGGTTTTGAAGGTCTTTTTTTTGTTTTTGGTGGTTTTTAACAGTAAAACATTCAGGCGTTTAATAATATTAGATTTTTCTTTATTATTAACCAGAAAATTTATTAAAAGTAGAGCTTGTCATACGGCTTTGCTCGCGTAAATTTAGAAGCCTTGTCTTACGCAAATTACTTACTTGTTTTTTGGTATAAAAAGTAAGCCAGAGAGAGGCACAAGGTTGTGTATGAACATCGGGGAATTTTATCTCGGCAAATGAATAGTTATGGTTTTTTATAGTTTAGTTGATACTTGATCTGTTTGTGTGGTGCAATTAGAAATATTTTTAACGGTTTTAAGGATGCCATTTTAATTGAAATTTATTTTTATTTCTACATTTCAATCACGGAAAATAAATTCATTGTGTGTACTAGTTAAGAAACAAAAACAATTTTTGAAGAAATAGCGACCTAATTACATATATGTGATTAAAAAAATAGCACGTTTGGAGAAAGTGTGCGCCGTATTTTCAGCAAACACGATTTGCAAATTGCATTCGACTTATTGCTATACCAGAGTTATTTATAGTCGCGAAAACGTAATAAAAGCCCTTTGACATATCATACAATTTTAATTGTAATATTGTATTTATTAGTCTCTGCGGTTCATCGTGTTAAACCTTAGCCGGCCTAGCTCACTACAACGCAAAGATTCCGAGTTTGATTTTTAGCAGGGCAAATTTGCTAAACGACCTTTCCGTTATTAAGTATCTACAGTCCCTGAGTGATTTGTTATGTTATTATTTATCAGCCATAGCACAAGTGTAACTTGCTTAGCTTCCGAATATATAATGTAATGTGTATTATGTATGACTACGAATTAATTAATTGATTAATATACGCATTTTGCCAAAATAATTCCCAAAAAAAGCGGTGGATCCTTATTGGTCGTAATTCCAACCCAAGTCATTTTGAGTTTCTGGCATTTACGAATTACATATTCTTTTTATTTAATTCTCACCAACAAACTTCTATAATCTGTATAATGTCTGAGCACATCTTTATACCTTGATTTTTGTAATTTCTATTGACATACATAGTATCATATATATAGGATTACGATCTAGCTTTTTAGATGTTTAGCTTAGTTTGTCTATCAATATTATGATTGTAGTCTGCTTTGTGAATTAATAGGTAGGTAATTGAACATGGTCTGATGTTGTTTTATTATAATTTTTAAAACAAAATATTATAATGTAAATAATAAATTACGTTTATGATAATTTCATTATCTTTTTATTGTCTATAGTTTTACGGAAAAAAAGTCTTTCAGCCGTAGACCGCACCTCAAATCTGTAGCAATCTAAAAAATTAAATCTTGTGCAGAATTAACTTCGTATGCCCGCTATTCTATGGAGTTCTTCTATGGAGAACAAATCGTAGTGCGCTAGGCCTCAATCAATTTAATTCTGATTACTTATTTTTTAACTATGTAATAAGAAAATTTTGTATGCCTGCCTAGGGCGGAATATGTACTAAATAATATTTGAATAAATAACAACATAGCAATAAATAAAACTGTAAAAAAAAATATTTATATTATATCAGATTTCTTTACCTCAATGTTTGATTCAAAGAAATAAATCAATAAAAAAACTCCGTTGTAGCTAATATATTATGTTTATCGTAGCCTTTACTGCAAGCTGGGGGCCATGGCACTTGCATAACGCAATGCAAGACAGCAAAGATCGTCACGACGAAGGTAATTCCAATGCAAGTGGACGGCGAGGCTTGCCGTCTCGCTCCATCCACTATTACGCTCTCCAGGCTTAATCAGGCGACCATGTTGGCCAAGAAAAAACCAGGAAGGATTATAGCTCCGTAAGTTTGAAGTTGAAATAAACAAATGTAGTTAAGTATAATGTGTGAATTCAATAACATTTGAACGAATAAAAATAATGAGTATTTACAATAAAATATTTATAAAAAAACTGGTTTTTAAAATAAAATTTAATTTAATAAAAATTTAACAAGTAAAGTAAGAAAATAAACATATTCTATCCTCTACATGTTGGAGTCCATGCCAAGTAAAATATTATACCTAGTCGTATATTGTAGTGTACAGACGGAATGAGACACGGTTGAAATTCTTGTTGGTTTGAAATTCGGTCACAAATACTAATTGATGTAAAAACCAGAAAAGCCAGAAAAACGTGCGACTTTGATGTAAATATTTCTATTTCTGTACCAATTACGAGAGGTTCTTTCAGCTACAACGCACCCTTCATACACTGTAAAAATGTGTTAAAACTGATTAAAATTAATAGAGAGATGTTGAAATTTTTCGCAACTTAATATTTAATTTTAAATATATGTATTTTAAATATTATGTCAAACAACAACATATTTAATTACAAGTGCATTCATTCCCTTATTATTTAAAATTAAAACATTTTATATAAACACACATTTTAAATGAGTGAAAAGTTTTTCTTTACACTATGTTATAATAAAAGAAATCTTCGTCTTAAGAGCCACTTAGACTCGCTGCATAAATAATTCGCAATCAGGCAGTGTACAGTTTTATTTAAAATAATTTGTGCAGGAATCCAAGAATTCCAGAAACTTCATTTTGACTAAGAGGCCATCGTTTACGTCAATTACGTCACACGAATTTCATACATTTTTAACCCCTCCCCCGTCACATTGTTGATTTGAGAACGATACACTTGCACCAGAGCCGTCTTGACTATCTTGGGCGCCAGGCAGCAAAAATCAGCTTTGGCCCTGCCAAGTGCAATAGTAAAGACAGTTTTTCTTTGAAATTGAATCACCACATTTTTGTTAGAACATCAAGATTGATATTTGTAGAACAAGATCTAAGGCTAGACGAATGTTAAAAAAATTTTCATGATACCTATTTTTGAACAATATTGCTACCATTAGTTCATGCCATAAAAAAATGGCACGGCGTATATTGGTAAGGTGATCGCCTTGAACCCCCTGGGTCCTTACACCCGGGTGCCAAGCACCCCCGGTTAAGAACGACCCTGACTTACACAAATGCTATTAAAACAATTCTCGTAGCTTTGTTTATTATACTTCCATCGTGAAAGATAACGTGTACGATTTTATTTCATGTAAAAGTGTAATAAAAGCCATTTTATTATTGTTCCAGACAAACAACTCTGGACAAACTTGCGCTCACAGTGAATCTCATAACAATGGCTGATTACGAGAGGCACCATTATGATAAGGAATTACTTGCTAAGACAGGTGATAAACATAATTTGCTGTAATATGTAATAAATGTAGTACATACGAGTACATTAGTTAATAAACCCATAAATATGGAGCATGAGCTTGAAGTTTAATAAATTATATTAACCTTATTGCATGAAAGTATTAAATTGTCGTGAAAACTGACTTAAACAATTTCTTTTGTTCAATTAATCGTCTTTATAAGTATCGAGATTATATGATGTTTAGAATAAAAAGCGAAGAATTGCCTTTAAATTAAATATTTATTCCGCCCCCAGCGATTCTATTGCTTGTTGCTTAATTATTGTTTCTTTATTCAATGCAAACAATTTTGCTTTTTTATAAAAGCAGTATCTGTTCATAAAGCTGTTGAAATAAGATCTAAATATTGCTTTATAGGTTAACAATAACTTCATACGCAGGATTATCAATTTAAAAAAAAAATAATAATATAGCTTATAAATTGAAATTTTACAAAACCCAAATTGCTCTTTTTAGGAGAGTTTTCATGGAATTGCAGCAGTTTTAAGTGTTTTCAACTTCAACGCAGTTGTTAATACTTTTTAGTGACAATACACAGTGTCAATTATACTGAATCTTATTTATTTACCTATTAAGTCCTACACATTATGCACGTGTGAGTTTAGTATCTGTGATATGATATTACTTGTAATATAAGGCTGCATGAAAAAAGATGTTTTTTTGTAAATTTTGTGGGTATTATAATGCTTTTCACTTCAGTTTTATTCCTGGAAATTTTGTCTGAGTGTCTAATAGTAGTAGTAGTCTACCGTGCAAGAACGGAGAAAGAATACAATTTCCTGCAGCCGGGCGGCCTATCGTAACAGGCGACACAACAACCGGCAGGCAGGTGGTAGGGTATTTGCCCGTCTGGATGGCTGCCATCCCTGGTCTAGAGTATGCCGCCATAACAACCTTGTGTTGTGTTCAGGCATAAGTGGCCAAGTTTCAGTCTCCCTTAAGAGAGCAGCAGCGCATTTGTAGCACCTTTGGTGTTCCAAATGTCCATAAAGAGTGATAAACGCTTCGCATCATGGGGGTCGTCTGCCTGTCTGCTGAACTCTTGCCATAAAAACAATAGCATCAGTCCCAAATTTGTATGTTGCTTGTACAGTGTATGGCCACAAGTACAGCTTGCTTAAGTTAGTCTCAAAATTCATATGTGTGTGCCTGCCTGTAGATAAAGTACCTAATATTTATTACATATAATAAATAATAATATATATTAACTATGTTTGGTAGTTTAATCAGTATACTTAATGCTCGTGGTTAATGTTATGTCTCATTTATTGTAGCGGAACGTTTGGGCACACTCGAGGTAAACCCAGCGGCAGACTTAGAGCAAATGCGCACTCTTATTCAGAACATGATCAAAGAATCTCAAGCGTACTCGAATCTCGTCGACTGGTGGTTCGTCGACTGTGAGTTTTATTATTATATACATATACACCCAGCCCCCATTTATTGTGGAACAGACACGTTTGTGCCACTCGAATATACACTTCATGCCAAATTCCTGTTTTACTCATCTTCCATTTTATTATTGAAAAATTCTCCTGTCAATTGTGGATGCTGTACATTTTTATTGATTACGTTTTTAGTATTCTTTTAGTTTAAAAAAGTCGTTTCAGTCTTCATTATTTACAAAATTATTAATGTAAATTGTCCATCATGTAAAACTAAACGTCGTCTTCATACAATATTGCAAAATCTTATGCATCAAAATGAGTAGCATAGTTCACAAGCTAAAAGTATACAAAGTATTTATATGTAGGTACCTATTATTGTAGGAAACCTACATAGACACTGGCTGCATGGAAGCCTAAATATTTTATAATAATAAAACAATGTGTCTAATAATTTTTAAGTCAGTTGCTATTGAACTGTTGATGAAAAATATTTATTATCTGCTATTCATTTAATACAAACTATAGTTGAAGTGAGTGCAGTTTTAATTTTGTATATGTACGCGTATACACCAGCAAAATCTTAATACAGTCTGCTAAAATATAACTTTTAAACAATTATTGACCACGTATATATTTTTCTAAATTTACTACATTATTGGCCAATGATGACAGCGATACTATGACACTTTCTTGATAATTTTTCTCTAAATAAATCCAATATTTTTTGAGAAAAATGGATATGGCCATACGAGTGTACACTGTGATTTTAAAACAGTTCCGTATCCATCTTGAAAAAAACTGTAAATATTACCTATATTCTACCAGTTTTAGAAATAAACTTTAATAAGAATATTACTGAGTTTGTTTGAAGCCTTGTTCCAATACTGAGTACCCCCAGAGGAAGTTAGTATTTTTGCCCAGAATCCTAAAGTTTATTTTACTCAGAGTGTTAGCCGTCAGGTACCTTTCAATAACAGACCTTTATATATGTTTAGAAGTTAAACAATTCTCTGCAGCTAAAGGTTTTTGATCCGAATCCGAAGGTAAGGAAAAATCACGATAACTTCCTCGTCGCTAATTGGATTTCCCAAACTTCCGCGACCAAACCCCAAAGTTTATTAAGCCGAGCGCCTTCCCGTTAAGATATTGCAACGTTAATAAATAATTAACAGATACCATTTCGCAAATTACAAAGTACATAATGCTATGAAATATAAATGTAAAATACATTTTTCCTTCAGTGATCATGAAATTTTAATCTTTTGAGAGGGACTAATTATGTTACCTGGATCATTTTGAAACTTTTGCATTATTTATATTTTGCTTTATTTTAACATCCCAACGGGCTCTTTACGTCCCAGACAGGCTACCTTACTTTTGATGAAGTTAAATGTTAATTTCCTAATTTTAATTCTGTCAAGAGGAAAAGAAATGCTTAAATAAAATTATATGCTTTTCTACCTGTTTTCTGTGTTTGTCCAGGAATAAACTGCTTCTTTTTCTCTTTTAAGCCAGAGTATAATAAATATAAACTGATAACATTTTGAAGATGATGCGTAATTAGTATTTTACATCTATGATCTGATAAAAAAACTTATTATTAATTTGTGACGCTACCTCTTGTCTGCCGATTTAAACTTTTAAATAGCTTGCGAGCTCACATAGCGTAAGATAAAATTATTCTTTCCCTACTAAGATGAATTGAGGCTATTCATTATTCGATTGCCTGTAATTAGTTCTTAAACAATTATAAAATTATTACTACTATATTATTACTATTAAATACAATCTAAAAAAACTTAACCTATTCGTATTGTATTCTACCCATAGTCCCTCAAATTGTTATTAGTTTTTGAATTCTTTGATATTTTATATTTCAACTAAAAGTGTTATTCCAAACTCATGTACCTAAATAACAGATCTTGAAGTTCATGTATTAAAACTTAATCTTATTCCTAATCATAATATTATAGATTTATACTGTTTTAAGATGCTGTTAGTATAAGAGAAGAAACGTCGAGAGGTAGAACGTTACGGTAATAAGAAATGTATTTGCAGCCGTGACAGCAGAGCGGTTCTTTCGTATTGACAAAGCGCAAGAGAACCTACATTTCCCAACGGATATCGGCCATGAAAACATTTATATCCTTGATGCGGCGCCTTTGACTCCTGACACAGAGTCAACAGCACATCCGGACACCACGACAACTGGCTCCTTAGAGCGCACTGGTCCTTCGGTCTCACTGGATACCACAACCGGCCTCTCCGTATCACTCGATATTTCGCAGAGTGTAGACACGCCTAGTGCCGGTGTTTCGTTAGATGTGCCTGAGTCACATGCTAGGTAAGTAAAAGCAATTATGAACTTGTATTGTTTGTTCAATTTGTGCACTTTAGTAAGACATGCCCGCGACTTCGTCCACGCTTGAGTTGAAATTACATAGAATAACAATAACATAGAAAATATTTTAGGCAGGTTATTCTATACTTTTTGTGCGCTCACATATTTATTGCTGAGAAATATTGTATTTTAAAAGAAATATTCAACGTTAGAATGACTTCGACTCATAACTGTAATAGCGGTTGGTATTCTTGTAAGAGATTTTAACAAAACATTCTTTATTAGTGAACAAAATAAAATTGTATATACTACAACTTAAAACCGAAATTAAACATGCATATAATAAGATATATTTACACATATATTATAAATATATGTATACAAGTTTTATATATTAAATTCACACATATAAAAACAATATTGATTAAACAAGAATATATATATACTTGTAATGATGTACCGATTTCAATGGGAGGTCGTTAGTTTCAAGTCTTTCAAGGTGATTTCAAATATTACTAAGTATTGTTCGATGGAAACAGATAGCGAATTAATGGTGTAGACAAATATCATGAGTGTATTTATACTAATTTAAATAAATAATTCTACTTAAATTTACTCCAACTGCCTAATCTTCTTACTTTAAATTATTTTTACAAATACATCCTTGCATAATAATAATAAAAATAAATAAAATGTCATAACTAACAACAAGGCTTCACAGATAAAACTCCATAATTTCGTAATGAATTTTCCCTAACGGCATATGAACAAAAGTTATTTGTCGCGGTGGCGCTGGGTTTCTAATATAAGCAAACTGTTTCAAAATGAGGAAAAAGGAGAATAGGACATTTTCGAAGGCTAGCTGGAAGAAAGAGCACGCGCGTACCGATTAATGGGCATGAAATGTAACTGCTCCGCTGCTCCTGAGTACACTTCACGTGTGTTGTGTACCTTTGTTAATTTATATTAATATAATTTATTTAGTATTTCATAGGCGGCGAAGTCGTGCGGTTTAAATTATTTCTAACTTTTATTTACGGCCTAGGTTTTTTTTATTGCGGGAATTAAGCAGACAGGCAGACGGCCCACTTGATGGAAAGCGGTTACCATCGCCTATGGACATTTGCAACACCAAAGGTGCTACAAATGCGCTGCTGCCCTCTTAAGGGAGACTGGAACCTGGTCACTAATGCTGGAACTCAACTCAAGGTTGTTATGGCCGCATACTCTAGACCAGGGGTGGTAGCCATCCAGTCGGGCAAATGCCCTACCACCGGCCATAGGTATTATTTTAATATTTATGTAATAGGTTTTATATAAGTTTATTTATGTAATATTGTACATTTGCAAAGTATGGCGAGCGTATATTTATATCATATAATTAATTTGTATTAATTTATCTATTTTATATATTTGCTATGTGCAGGGCTCTTTATATATTCAATGTATCTTTGTGCAGGGCGATTCAAATTATCAAATTCATCAATCAAATTTAATTTTTATGACATGACATGAGTGAATTATTGACGTTCATGGGAAAAAGGGAAAACACCGTCAAATTTAAAGGAAGAAATTAATTTAATAAAAGAAAAGTTTGTATAGGCGAAAGAAGGTTACTTAGCGATAGCGATAGTGTGTAACTCAATTTTCTTATCGCAATACTTTCTGAATGGCCTAGTACGTCGTAGCTAAAACATCCTTAGTTATCCATTAGAAGAACCCTTTTTCAAGAAACTATTCTTTTAGTTTAGGGTTTGAATAAATATCGTAAAACTATCATTTAGAAGTATATTTTGGATGGATGAATGAATGAATATGTTTTATTGTGTTTTAAAGATACTGTTAAGAGAAACAAAATTTTACAATACAATAGGCGGTCTTATAATTTTTCGTGTAAATTATAAACAATATTTATTTACAATTAATATTTTGTATTCAAAATCGTAAGTTCTTAGAATGTTTTCACTGAAGGCTTATTAATTTACCGAGGGAGGAGTGGAGGAGTATTTAGTAAATGAAAAACATAACACATAGCTTGAAAAATTCCACTGCGGTACGATGTCGTTTGAACACTCACAGACTGCAATATACTTAATAAATTATTTCAATACCGTCAGGGCTGATTTACTACTCAGTTAAGATCTTTGTCATAAATCTTAAAACATTTATATATGTTGAATCATAACTAGATATTTAATAATTGATTGTTCTTAAGTGGAAAAATGAGAAACAGTTACTATCTACTTGGATTTGTTGTTACAGATTATTTAGATTGCTATTTTGGACATATTTGTGTTATCATTACAATAAAATATAGAAAAATAATTTTATATACGAATTAGCTTACGACTAAACCATTTAATTAGCAAATAATAGCACTAATATTAAAACGTAATTATATTATACCAACAATATCATCAATAAAACGAAACATATAATGTAAAGAAATCGATGAACAAAGTAAAATAAATAATTATTCGAGATGAAAATAAAGAAAGCAACTACAGTAAATAATTACAAGTTTCTTATTAGAAATTCAAAAAGAACAACTACTCCAATTTTTAATCTCACGTTACAATTTTGTTAAAACGTAGACATCTATTGAACCATAAATATTTAATAATTCATTCATTATTTTTATTGAAAATATAACCATTACTTTATTTTCGAAGCGATCGTTAAATCTGCTAAATACGCAGAATAGATTAATTTGACGAAACGTTAAGTAATTTCTAGTAATATTGCTACTCAGCAAAAGTAGGTTAGAGTAATATCTATTACTCCAACCTACCTTTGCTAAGATTCTATCTAGAATCATTGAGGCTATTTTTAAAAAACAACTGAACTGGATAGAGTGTATAGATAGAGGACACGATGAATGTTTTTTCTTTTCTGTTTGTTCAGGATTCACGTAAAAACTACCGGGCCGTAATTTCAAGCGGTTTTCGCTGATCAGTATCAAATTCTGTTGCTTACAAAATTTTTTATACCGGTATCCGCATTTTTTTTCTGGAAGATTTAAAATGCGATTTAATAATGATTCAATGTATTTTTTACTGATGCATTTTATGTATTTATGTATGTTATTTTTTTATTCGGAAGTTTTACTTTTCCATTGATAAATTAGCTTATTCGACAACTTTCACTAGAAATATCTTACAATATTTTTTAAACGCTGCGGTACTTCGTGTCCCGAGAACCGTGATTTTTCTCCGAGAATGGTATAAATTAGTTAGATTGCATAAATATTACATGATTTCGATACGATTTCACTAGAACGATAGCCACGGTCTTTTTCAAGTGATTTTTCGAATCAGTATTTAATCTGGAAATCCACGGAAATGTTCCCGGGAGTGTTTTAAAGTGGTCAGTATGCGTAAAAATTAGCTGATTCTGATCTGATTGATACTAAAATAATATAATAGGGGCTTTTTATATTTCCCGGGATTTCCTAGCTTTCAAATCATGTGATATTAGCTTTAATTTATTATATTAGCTATTATTACTAGACTCGTTTAATATGACAGTTTCTACATTTATTAGACATCAATCTTCGGAATTCATTATTTGTCCAGTATTTTCATAAGTACTAAATATCCGTTGCCTTACTGAAAATACCCTTTGAATTTAAATACTCATAAAATAACTGTAATCTGCGTTATTTCTCAAGCGTGGGCGAAATCGCAGACAAATCCTAGTTATCAGTATAATTATATACCCTAGCTTACCTTTATCAAACGTTTCTAAAGTTACAGTTCTATACTCTACACACTAAAATGATCTTGTATAACTTGCTAAGTTTCACTTTGTAGGCTTAAACTTCGAGATCGTATATTAATAAATTTAGCATTAATTACTTTTTCAAACTGCTACAGTTATAAGCAAATTAAAACGAAATGTACTCTAATTAATATAATCAAGAATTAAATGAAATCATGAAAACGTTTGCAAAAAAATAGCACCGTATCCCCAGTTACAAAGATATCTGAGACGAAGTGAAGGCTTAAAATTTCAAGCCTGATCCCTTCTGTCGCCACCTAAAACTATTTGTAAGCTCGTATACAACTCCGTTAGCATAACTATAAGAGAAAAGTTTATTTCTGTTTGTTAAGTAATACATTAGGATTTTATCTGTTACAGTGAGTCCGGTTTAGGTAGTCCGGCGCGAACATCTGAAGAGATGCTTTCTCCACAAACACCTCCCCCCGTATCATGTGCACCTGTTTCTACTGTAATCCCTGCCCCTACGAGTCCCACAACCAAAACTCCAGTACCGTCCACTCCGAAAACCTCAGTGTCACCACCCCTACCGAAGATCTCAACTGCGGTCACACAAGATTCCAATTCACCGCCACTCTGTACTAGTCCTCCAGCTAAAGATATTCATCCAACCCACGAGTCAATGGCACGGTTTAAAACGTAAGTTTTCTTAAGACTAATGTTGTTTTCTCTTTGTATGCTACGTTTATTGAGAAGTAGACCTTCAAATTGCTTTGATTATTACGATATGATTAATACTTATGTATGTACCATTACAGGTATATATTATATTCTAGTAATTGATATCTTAAAAATCAAAGCTACTAATGTGTGCCTAACACACCTGTAGTAAATTTCAAAAAGAGCTCATAGAATGTTAGTAGAATCTATAACACTGACCACTTGAGCTCAGTTGTTTAAGAAGTTACTTGTAAGGTGTAGTGTTTTATGCACATGGTAAGGATATAGAGGTTCTAAAATTGCACTCGGCACACTTGAGTCTGTGATCTGCACTCTATCTTTTCATTCTTCTATCGCATGCAGCATACATGAAAAACTGTTTGGATTTGATCAAGAAGTATTTGGCTATAGGTGAGATTTCTTTATCTGTAAATGTAAGCTATAAATAGTGTATTTATTCTTCTTTTATGCAATAAGCGTAATACGTATTTATGTCGAATATAACTGATAATAATAGTTCTTACATATTTGTCGGTCGGTTCTTTAAAAATTTCTTGGAAACATTTGCAACACAGGGTCAAAGTTGGACACTTGTTACAGAAATTTATTGGAGAAAACATCTGACGCCCTTCTGAAAGCTGCAAAAGTGGGCGACCTGAAAATGGTAAGAAAATATAGCATAATGGTAATATAATAACATATACTAAACCATAAACTGTTATATGAAACTCAACAGTTGATTTGTGATTACAGTAAATTGCTGTATTGATAGTTTTTAAAAAGGAGTCCACATGATTTTAACTTATGCACAAATTAATCGGTATTCCAATAAAATTGAGTGCATTAGTATTGAAACGGTTGACTCTGAAAAGCGACCATTTCAACGTCCAGTTTTTAACCGATTAGGGGATTTGATGCACGGCACTCGTCCACTATAAAGTAATTCAACTGAATGGTTTCCATTTTGCAAAGAGGGGTACTTGAATTCGATGGCATGACCTCCAACTACTTTTAATATGAATAGATTTATTCGTTCTCATGGAACATTATACAATTTTGATTGACTCGTATTTTTATCATTTAGTCGGTGCACATTCATGCACATCCTATTCACCATTATAATTTTTTAAATAAAGAATGATACATTCTAGAAATGGTTTTGGCTTTTATTGTAAAATAACAAACTTATTGTAACATAGCAAACGAAAAATTATCTTATGAAACTCGATGTATCAGTACCATGAATATCGGAGACAATGCAAGATACCTTGGCAATGGAAACAATTGTTTAATTGATCGAAAACCTTTAAATGAACGAAGCCACATGAAAAGCCTAAATAATTTTAGCCACTTATGTTGGAATCTCCAACAAAAAGTATGTATTACTTTGGTGTGGCATTATACTGGCCACCAATACTAAAATATTCGAATTTGGAACGTAGGTCTTTTGTTTTATCTTTATATATTTTTCCCGCTTATTGCAAATAAATTCGTCATAATATGCACGTGCAGTTTTATTGAATAATTAAAATATCTACAGTCCACAAACAAATTCAAATTTAAAGAAGTGTTTAACATATTCTTTTTGGTCCTTAAATGCCGTTTATTGTTATTCTTCTTCCTTTTGGTTCCTAAAACCGACAAAGTTTGTGTCGGAAATATTTTTTTTTTCTTTGGACCCGATAAAGCATTGCGCAATGGAAAATTTAAGCAAGCTAAAGAAGGAACGAAGATATTGCAAGGCTGCAATAACACGTGCACAAAACGCTGCGAATCAATATGGTAAGATGTCAACTTCAGAGCTGCTTGCGAGGAAAGATAATCTTTTGCAAAAATATAAAGATTATGAGCAACTTTGTAAGGAGGTTTTCATCTACGGCGACGACGATGACGAGGCGATCGAGGAGACCGAGTGCAAATATTACGAGGTGCTGGGAGCTCTTGACTGCGAGATCGAGAAGAGGAAGGTCAAGGAGCAGATACAACCACCTAGTAACCCTCCAAGTGCTTCGGCGAAACTACCTAGCATTGAAATTAAACCGTTCGACGGTAAAAGTCACCATGATTATATTATTTTTATCAACTTATTTAATTCACTCATAGATAACGATAAATCTCTAGACTGTATACAGAAACTTCACTATTTAAGGTCGTTTTTAAAGGATGAACCTTACAACATTGTAAAAAACTTACCTTTTGTCGCGGGAAGCTACGCTGAAGCGTTAAGTTTATTGAAAAATCGATATTATAATCAATATAAGATAATTTCCGACTTAGTGTACCAATTATTAGATTTAGATATTATATGTAAGGCTTCACCGCAGAGTTTCAGGAATTTTATATGTACAGTTAGACAAAATTTAGTTTCTTTAAGAAACATAAATGTTTGTATCGATGGATGGGACCCTATACTGTTGTGTATTTTGTTACGTAAAATTGATAGTTATACGGCCCGCGCTTACCAACTAGAACGTAGCTTGGAGGACAAGCACAATGTCTCCGATTTCCTGGAATTCTTAGAGAGGCGAGCGCTTGCGATGGAAAGCGCAGAGCCCACTACTAGGGAGGCGAGGTTATCCAGCACTAATGTTAGCGCGGTAACAATAAAACAACCATGTTTTTTCTGTCAGTGTTGTGACCATAAGATTTTTTCATGTAATAAGTTTAAACTTTTACCTCTAGCGGAGAGAGTTAAGTTTGTCAAAGACAAAAAATTGTGTACAATTTGTCTTAATTCACATATAGGTAAATGTAGGTTCCATTTTAGATGCGCTACTTGTAAGAAAAAGCATAATTCTCTTGTTCATTATGATGACAACAGCACACCCATTACTTTAATTTCTAGAGATAATGCTTGTCAAACTATAATTCCCACAGCTCGAGTCAAGATGTATGGACGAAATAACCTGGAAGTACGTGTCAAAGCCATACTGGACTCTGCTTCTCAGGTCAATTTGATAACAAAAAAAGCTGTGGAGGTTTTAGGGCTCACTCCTACGCGAATTAATTCTAATATTATAGGAGTTAACAACCATAATAATAAAGTTAATTATGAAATGCCAATAGAAGTTCACTCATTGACTTCTGGATTCAAAGTAAATATTATATGCAATGTGGTCGACAAAATTACATGCCCATTACCACAAAACAATATAGATTTAATGAGCATTCCCCCCGGTATAACAATGGCAGATCCAGAATATAATATTAAGTCTGAGATTAATTTATTATTAGGAGTTGATGTTACTTTCCAAGCACTACACTGGCCTATCGGTGAAAATGTACAGCAGGCAGAAGCTGAGTTGGCCGTGGATAGGTACATTACTCAGCATAGTAACCAGACAGAATCCTTTCATATTTTATATAGTCAGTTTGGATACATAGTTGGTGGTAAATTTCCATTAACACCACAGCCTTCTAAGTTCGTCTCACTCATTTGCTTGAATAAAGATACAGACTCTACTCTTAAACGCTTTTGGGGAATGTGAAAGCGATTTATTTAAATAGAAATTTGTTGCAATCAACACATAAAGAAATTACAGCTTGTAGCTTTTGCTGATGCTTCAGGCAAGTTGGGCTACGGATGTTGTATATATATCTACGCACGGTGGATGTCACAAGTAATACAAAATTATTTTTACTTTGTTCGAAAACCCGAATAAATCCGTGTGCAAAGCCAGTGACTATTCCTCGACTTGAGCTTCATGCCAGTTTAATTGTTGCTAATTTAATGATGTAAGTTTTTAATTATTTGAGCTTTCAATAATGAACATTTATATTTTATCTTGTCAATTTATGTCTTGTTTTAGTATTTTCTACTCATTTTATTTTTAAGTTAAGGTATTGTACAACTTCGATATTTGTAGTTAAATAGTATAAGACAATATTTCAAATTTGTAATCTTTGTAGAAACAAACAGTATATTGTAATATTATTAAATAAGTGTTGCTAGGAGCAATTTTGTATTTGCTAAGGCCCTAGCATGTTGGAATCTCCAACAAAAAGTATGTATTACTTTGGTGTGGCATTATACTGGCCACCAATACTAAAATATTCGAATTTGGAACGTAGGTCTTTTGTTTTATCTTTATATATTTTTCCCGCTTATTGCAAATAAATTCGTCATAATATGCACGTGCAGTTTTATTGAATAATTAAAATATCTACAGTCCACAAACAAATTCAAATTTAAAGAAGTGTTTAACAACTTATTTAAAATATTAATATTTGATTAAAGATGAAGGAGCTGCACTCTGCTGGTTATTCCCTTTTATCTATCGATGCGAGCGGGCAGACTGCCTTGCATATAGCAGCCCGCTACGGTAACAAAGAGATCGTGAAGTACTTAATTGCATGCGCCCCAACCGCCATATTGAATATGCGAGATAATGAACGGGGCCAGACAGCACTTCATAAGGCAGCTGCGCACAAGCGGCGGGCCATCTGCTGCATGCTGGTGGCCGGGGGGGCGTCACTCACTCGCCAAGACCACGCCGGCCTCACGCCCAGGCACCTAGCATTGCGTGCTGATGACCACGACTTAGCAGCATATTTGGAAAGTAAGTATGTCTCTCGTATTCTCACATATAGGCCCTAATAACTTTTATCTAAAATAATATTGATAATGGATGTTTATTTTTTTATTGCAAAGCTGATAAATAGTCAGGCGGTCCACGTAATGAAAATGATTACCGTGTTGCCTACAGACGCTTGCAACACCGGGGGCGAAGCTACACGTAGCTAGCCTTTAGGGAGGGATAAAGTTCTTTACGGTCTTTGGAATTCGATCGTGAATGTCGGCATATATCTATGTAATTTATCACTGATGAACACGCATAGATACTATTTCGAAAAATGAGACAACTTTTCCGAAATGGGAATCCAAAATATACTCAAGCGAAACCTTTATTATAGAAAGAAAGAAAGTAATAAATAAATAAAAATCTATGGAAGGGTCGAATTTGTACATCAACTTTGAATCTTTCGGATTCTCAACGCGTTTTATACCTAACCTGTAAAGATTTCATGAAAATTGATCGATGTCTAAACGCGTAGCTCTATATATGGAAGAAAGCTAACTTTCAGAGCTAAGCTAAAAATACCTTATGCTATTTCTCCTTTCTTCTTTTGAGTCGTTTTGTTATTTTTTTAGGATCTTAAATTTAACGCTAGTGGTAGTTCTTCTCCACTTCTCCAATTGGCCAGAAATCTGACCAGACAACCTTTATCAAAATTTAGTTTTCTTGCCAATTTTTCCAGTGACCACAAGTAGTAACAACCTAAGTATCACTATTCTGTAGTGGTTCTTAGGTGTTATACTCAATTTGAGTTTTAAATTGGCCCCTTTATTAACTGCCGTGTCTGGTTAAAAACTTAAAGAAAAAAGTTATTTATAAACTGGAGACTACCATTGCTTCTGGAAAGTGCTATAGTATCTGCAAGATCCAGACGGAAGCGTACTCACTTTACACGGCTGAAGTCACAGCGAATATTCTAAATGATAAATCCAATTTAGCAAAGTGAAAAGGTGCTTAAGCAGATATTTCAAAAACGGAACGCTGGAAAGTACCAATATCTCTTGTACGATACTATTGAATGAAACCTTTATTTCAGGTCAAGAACATTTCCAATTAGTCTCTGAGGATTTGGAAACGGCTGTTTGAAGGCATTGAAAAAATTCAAGGATATTTTGGAATAGAATTACTTTTGAGACTGCGTGTGTATGCAGACAATATAGTTGTAGTGATTGGACATTATAAATGAAATTATGTATTATTATACTCTAACACCAAAGTGATATTTAAATCTTGTGACTATTTAATTAAGATAAATCCAAGTTTTGCTATTTAATTATACCCATCAAAAGGGATTTGTATTAATATACCTTAAATTATGTGTACAATTTGAATTAAAAACAACCATATTAATGGTATTCTAAACTGTTATATAATATATATATTGATTTCATATATCTATCCAAAGTACATGATGACATAATGATGACTTTATTAACATCTTTTATTGATAATATCAGAATTCAGATTGAGTAAATAGGTTCGTCGAAATAATTCCCGCTTAAATTTGCAAAGGGGTCAATTTAGTGCTTTTTTGTATTAGAATTGTAATTACACTTAAAAGTTACAAACATGAAGTTGGTAAAATTGCAATGCTATGCGAGTCTGGGACGCCGTCATGCATGTTCGACAATATTTTTAATTTGGACGAGTTATCATCTCAAACGTCACGTTGCGCATGAATATGATTGTAGAATATGGTATGGGCCTACTATTTTAAATCGATAACAAAACAAGTCTCACTATTTGAACAGAATACATCTAGTGACCCTTAGCTCTGGCTGGCAGAACTAATGGCAAAGGTAAAAAAAACTGTATGAATTTTTATAATAGAATTCATAATACATATTTATTACAGGTTTCTTATTGAGCTTTTCCATTAAATTAAAGTACAATACACATATTAGAATAAGTAGATGCACTCTTAGAATAAATTTTGACGCAATATATTGAAAATGTTTTCTCATTTATACAATTCTTTGATGCCTTTCTCTAGCACGTGAATTATTGCTTTTAGCAGTGTGAAATAATGTTAACAATTATTTGTAGGATAAGAAAAAGGATAATTATTATGTAGTGTTGTATGCAATTTTTGATGGCCTACAGATTTATTATAGTTAACAATGCTTCAAGCTGGACCTTGCTATTCATATTTATTGGCACACGTACCTATACTGCCATCAAAGCTGCTGCTATGTCGAAATTTTGAAATAAATTCCCTATAATTTTCAATGCTTGGAATCTTTACATGCAGGAAACTTTACATGCGGCCATATCATAATACATACATACATAACTTCACGCCAGGTCCCTTGCGGGGTAGGCACGAACAACAGAGCGCCACACAGGCCCATTCTTACACACCTCACTTGCTTCTTTGACATTCATAGCTCTTGTCATGTACGCTCGTCTGTTCTTAAGGCTCCTAACATCACCTTCTGCTAACATATGATCAATTTGATCATGGAAGGTGTGTCGTGGCCTTCCGCGACTTCTGCATCCATCCACTTTTGCATTGTATATCTGTTTAGTCATTCTTTCATCATACATTCTTTCCATATGCCCGAACCACCGGAGCATTCCTTTCCTTACCTTCACCCCGACACTCTCTTTCAGACGAACAACAATAATGCATGTTGTTATTAAGAAATTATAATAATTAAATTAAAATATTAAAATTCAGTTCCCTGGATTCGTTAATAGGTTTAACACAAATTCATTGGCTAACATCGATAACCAGCGGTTCAAGCGTGTGTTAAAACGTATTAAAATGAAATATAAAGATTTTAGACAACGGCTATTCGATAAACCTAACCTAGTACGTGTGAATACAATACGTGTAGTTAAAATTAAACAACACTTATACTTGTATCACAAATGCTTCGTGTTCATCAATTTTAACTTTATTATTCATTATGGTCAATGAAGTATAAATTTAATTTAATTTGACATATATAAGTATGTCAAGAAAGTTGTTTTGTTTCATTCTTTCACAAATAGTAGCTAATGTTTTCATTATAATTGGGCGCCAGGTTGTCGAACAGGTGGAAAACACTAAATAAATATAAAATAAAGTGCATGTTTACCCATCATATTGCTACAAAATATTTACACAGTTCGCGCCAAAACTTGTGCCTTCTCCGGATTACCTAAGCTGCAGAAAGCTACGCACTATGAAAAGCAACGTATTTCACAGTGATTTGTTGATAACTAAGTGTGCTTAATAAAATTTGTCGTTATAATACTTTTTCTAACGCGAAATGCGCCTGCTAACATAGCTCACTTGATCATATTTCAGCACAGTTCAAGTTTTATTATTATCTAATTTACAGTTTAAGTTGAACTTGAAATTATAATTACACTCTGTAGTTATTTATCTATAGGTCATCCAATGTACGATATAAATACAAACAGCAACATTATTATATGGCCGCATTTGAATGCTCTTTTTTATATGTCTATCTCGTCTCATGTGTGTTTTATCTCTTTTACATGTACTATATATATATATATATATATATATACACTCCTATTTTTGGCAATAATATAATAACGTTTTATATAAATATTAATAAGATTTAATTAACTTGTGTAATGCCAATGTGATCGGTATTGTATGTTATATTATGTGATCTCAATATTTAATAAACTACAAAGAAGAAACGACTAACTAATAAAATAAAGAGATTTATAATCAAATTCACATGCATAAAATATCTCATGTAAACATTTTTCTTTTTCGACTAACTGTATCGTATTCTGATATGATATCTATCACATATAAAATGAATTTTGTGGCTACGCGCACTGGAGGTTGACCATTATCCTATTGTTATTGTATTATATACCCAAATAATCTTTCGTGTGGTTTGTGTGGTGAAACTTGTACGAATTGAGAGCGTTAGTGTTATTTATGACTATAATGCCAATACCTCTACGTATAGTACCTAATAGTTTAGTGTTTAACGAATTTACTCGTATCTACTCGCTGACAAGCGAACAATGAAAGACAAAGCTGTGAGAATTTTGATCATAATGTAAAAAAGTAAGTTCATTTTATCGTAAGCGAGAAATATGTACAACATACCCTAACAATGTTTCGTGGCTTTTTTATTTGTGAATGTAGATAGCTGACGTTAAAACGAATAGCTTAAATATTCAACGTCAATATCGTCGTTTTTTTTAGTGCATTTTGTGTTTTCGATGTGGATACCCATAATTTTTTGTAAAAAAATTGTTTCAGCGATCGTTATAATGTAACGAATTTTTCAATTATTCTGTATAGATTACGTAGTGTGCATACTTAATAAAAACATAATAATTATTATTCACTTTCCTAACAGTGTCCGCCGTGACCGGTGAGTATTGAATTGGTAACCAATGGCAATTCTACAACTCGATTAAAATGTATAATATACTAATTATCAACTTGCCTTTGAGATGTAATGTTAAATTAGAATAATTTCCCTCAGAACATCGTTCTCTTGTTACGTTTAATGATGTATAATCATTACACCAGACTCCGATCAGACCCCTTAGAGAAGTGGTTCTAGCACTAAACAAGTAAGTAGAATTAAAATGTTCAGGAATGATATAATACTTAGCGTGTAACGAGATGTCAGTCCCATATGTTTTCTACTCTATTCGTTTATCGCTAACGCCCCTTGTCTAGGGGGGCAGGACAGCCTACCAAAGTTACGAGCAATAGAGTAATTCCAGTTGTTAATCTTTGTACTTATTGTGAACATTAGTGATACTTTCCTGCAAAATATTAAAATAATCTTTGTATATATACTGTATCGGAGGCCTTCATACGAGTAGTGTATTTTATATCCTCTTATAATACAATAAGTATATTTCAAGACCAAATTTTTATCTAAAATGAATATCACTAGGCTAGAAATTGAAGCACTGATTTAATAATATGCTTTACTATCGAATATTGTATTATACTTCTAATTAAAACCGGTATCTATGAAACACTTATTATGAAACTTGTTCGTGTAAAATATTAGTGAGAATTTTAAGCACTCATTTGAAATGGTTTTCAAAAAATAATGTTAATTATTGATTTCATGACGACGTGCTTTGGTTACAGTTTAATTTTACCTGAACTACATGAAATATGAATTATAACGCAGTCGAAATTCCTTATAAACTATGTAAACATGAGGATTATTTGCATTTTGTATATACCTTAAGTAATTATTTGTTTAATTGTAACCTAACTAGATGGGTAGCATTCCATTAAATATAGTTGACCAGAATTTCATTGCAACAATTTATATGCAAAATAATTAGTAATTGTAGTGCCGCTCTATGCGAAGACAGAAACGTAAATAATATAGTTTTTAAATATTTGAATTAGTATATCCCATAAAATTGGTAGTAAATAACACATTGAAAATTATACATTAATAAATTGCCAGACAATCCTATTTAAATTTTTTTCTTTCTGTTGGGGATATGAGGAAAATCAAAAATGTTTTTATTATCTTAAATATATTTTTTTTAAATCGGCTCACCGCAGTTTTGATTATATTTTGGGAATCTTCTACTTTTATTATTTTATTATAAAGATATAAGGGGGTAAAAGATATAGATTACTTTTGAGTCTTGACCATGGAACAACAGTAATAGGAATAACAATTCCTCAATAAAAAACTTAACTCTGAAATAACTAAATGGGGCTACAGTTGATTTTTCTGCCTTTTCTTCATTATTTTATAATTTAAAAAGTATTTTTAGACCAATTAATCAATTTTGGTTTAAAAAATATATTTAAATAATAAAAGGTCAAAAAGCGTTAATCATTTAAGAGTTTCCCTTTTTATTAAACAATTGTCTTTCCTCGAGTTTTTTTCTATGGTTAAAAGAAACATTTTTGAACCCTTTATATTTTGCTGTTAAGATAATTCTTGGAAAATAATACTAGGAATTATTTTTCTATGCTTAACAAAGCAAATAAAAAGCAAACCCCAAAACTGTGTGATTCTTAGAAATTAAAATGTTCTATTTCAATAGATTTGGTTTTAGAGGTCTCTCTTTTCCAACTCACTCCTAGAGTGAACCATTCGAAGTTCAGTTCGTGCGAAGTTCCGAACGACACGGAACGAAACGAAACAGTGACAGTCGACATAATATCACAATCTAAACCAAATGTGTCGTTTGGTATCACCTGTCACCATTAACTAAAGACAAGGTGCCGATTGTCGTTATCACTAAGAGTTAAGGTATAATTGTACTTAGACCGTGCATTTTCGAGGCGTACCCTGTACGAGACAAGACTGGGAATCACGAACATTTTCTATAGTAATTCATACTAGGTACAATGTGCGTTCCATGCCTGTTCGGGGTTCGACAGCGTCGGGCCTTACGTATCGATGTAAATGATCAAAATGGCTTGCGCCCGCACAGATCCTAGCATGAATCTATCTACACTGTTAATTTGGAAGTTAAAAGGTTTGATGTAGTTTGTTTTTCCTGATATTTGTGACATTGTTGCATTTGTTATTTTGTTTACTAAATTAATTAGGAGCTAAAGTTGATAGCGACTTGATGTTAAGTCCAAATCGTTATTGTGATTGTACATGTTTCTTTAGTATTTGAGTTGGGATTGCGGTAATCAAATGATGTATATTTAAAATGATTGTTGATTAATTTATTTAAATTGTTAATGAATTTTAAGATTGTTTCGACATTTGAGTGTTAATATTACGTATATTGTTGATAGTTTGAAATTATAAATTTACTTATCTGTAAGATTCGAATCTCAGCCCCGTATTCATTGTGTATGAATTTCTCTACGTATTTTATGAATATATTATTAAATTATTCGTCAATACCTGAAACCTTATTAGGATACACTAATTTTAAACGTAATTATAAATATAGACTATCTGTTTATTGCGCTAAGAGTAAATCCAAACGAGTTAAGGTTAAACCTCACATTTAATTGTCTTATTAACGTTACTAAAGCGTACTATATAAAAAATGATTACGAGTTTTTTAGATATCAGTTTATTAGTTATTGGAAAAGTATAAATAAAATATTGTAATTGCATGGAGTTCTATTTTCATTAGTTAATTTACAGGATTTTAGAAAGAAATTTACATTATATGTCATTTGGTATGAAAATTAACTATGACGTTTAGCCTTAATGAGCATAAGTACTTACACGTACACTCTTAGTTGTTTACCCAGTTTTAAATTCGTAATATGCAAAGATAGTTTCTGAAAAAGAACCTAAAGTTGTTTCTCGTTATTAATTAAAATTTTATAAATCCACTACCTCTGTAGATGAATTTCTATCGTAACATATTACTATAAATATATTCTTCTAAAGAATTTATTAGATAATCTCTGATAAATATTAGCAATGCAAACATATTTCCATTGTAGTCTTCTTTGTAAAAACTCATAATTGTGAAACAATATACCGCTTTCAGTTCCGTGGATATAGTATCTGTTTTTGGGCGTTTAGATAGTAGAAAAATCATTTTGTTATTACTCTTAACATAATAATAGCTATGGGAGAAGAGTACTGGGAATGGCAATCCCAAAAGGTGTATGTAGTCCTAAATATAAAAAATAAAAAGAAGAACGAACTGGTGGCGTTTACTGTGTCGGGAGCACGTGTTACAAGCCACATTTTTATTAGGTGATTGTCACTCTTAGTATTTACCTCTTTTCTTCTTCCATGGTAGCATCTCTAGATACTTATTGATTCACTTCTGATTCTCTATTTAAATATGACATATTTACAAGGACACTTATTAACAGTCAATAGTAAATTTTTTTACTTAACTGATCGGCCTACCATATGCAAGCTTTGCTCGCTCGAGCCTCTAAGGCTAAATGTGTACTACGATTTAGCAATACCAGATTCAACTGTGACAGAAAGAAAGAAATAAATCATTGACTTGTGGGTATCTCTCTACAATAGTAGAAATATAGAATTGTGGGACCTGTTACAGAGTAACTTTTGTATTGGTGGGTTGTTATTCCTAGTATTATGCATCTATGGTAAGCCAAAAAATAAAGAACGTGTGAATCCTGAAACGCCCATAACGTTCGTAGAGCCTACATTTGTATCGACCTCTATAATTATACTGTTTTAAGCTAATATTAATAAACTAATGAATTTACAATGTATTAAATTGGTCATATCTAGCAAAGTTGAAGGTAAAAGTAAAACATTAAACGAAAATTTAATAGTGTTTTGAGAGCACACATTTCATTGTAAGTACATACTTATTTTTGCACTCAATGAAGTCACTATTTTAAATAAAATTATTTAAATGAAATACACAGAAAAATAAATCAAATATAAATTTACTTGACTTTTAATATAACCCCTGAAACATATTTGAGTTATTATGGAATGAAAAAAAACCATGGAGTTCTTGTAATTATCTCTCAAGAGATACTACGTTACTAAAAACTCGTTAAAGCTAAGATTTACTTATATTGCCCGAAGCAGGAAAACGGGCAGACTGCTTACACTAGAGGCGTTGCTAACGCGTTGCCGTTCTCTAAGAGATTTTATAACGTCTTTCTTAAACAACAACAACAGCTTCGACACAATCCCATCTTAAAATCGTTAATATACTAGTAATATACGTTCATAAATCTTAAGTCAGGCAACAGACCCACTCGCCACACTTGTCCAAGTAAGGGTCGTATTTTCCACATATCATAATCTCAAAGTCTTTCTCACGATGTTCCTACCAACACATACTAAAGAATACAAATACGTACATATTAAATTAGGCCATTGAAACTGCGTAAGCGATGCATGATGTCTGCGACGATGGTACCCAGGTCATTCGCATCTGATGCTGGTGACTCGGCTAATGTGCTACTTAATACCCAATAATACATACACTAAATGCATACATATATAAAAGCCACTAAATAAGCATTAGATACACCATATAAATATAATATAATATAAAAAGCCTAAACAGCATTAGTATACATGTCAGTTCATGCGCGGAGGGGTGTTTGTATAACGAAAATGTTCCTTATCTCGAAAAAGTACTTAAGAGATATTATTGATATCCAATTTGAGTTGAAAGTATTTTTAAGCTAAACATTCTGATTTTTAAACCCCTTTAACTTAGAAGAAGGACTTTTTAGTACTTCCCGCCTATTGAATTAAATGTAAAAAACGTATGTTACATACATGGTTTTTCAGAGGCCTGTTTAAAGTTGGCGGAAGATTGTCATAAAAAATTGTGTTTGTTTTTTCAATTCCTTTGATTGAATCCAAAATGGCTACGTAACTCTAAAACTAGCGAAGTTTAAGATGCATGCAAGCTCATGTATGTATGCATGTAAAAAACGTAAATGTAATGCTTCGAGCATAAAATATACAATGTTGTGCACGGTACCTGCCGTCTTTTTTATTACTCTTTTATTACCCTAGGTTATAGGCTGCTTATTAGATTGCTACGAATGTGAGTGTATGACAGCGTATGACAACACATGCGTAGACCAAACACGACCCTACCTTCCCCTGTTATTAAATTATCTCTTTTATACTGAGGCCTCACAAATCGCGAAAAATGCGGAATGATATATTTGAATGAATAGGGTAAGGGCTCCAATATTTACAAAGCGAAGTATTTGTCGATTCTCCTAATTTCCATACAGGTATAGACCTTGTTTTTTTTCTTACAAGATAAAGTTTCGAGTAAAACTTTAGTTCAATTGTGTCTTCGGATGATTGATATAAAACATTTTCTACCGTAATATCTAACTTTGATGTGCCTTTAGTTGCCGATATTTAAACATCGTTAAATAGTGTAAATCATTGCAAAAATCCTGTTTGTAATGTACCAAAATAATCTAAGGAAAAACAATATATAAATATTAAGTGATATGTGTGTACCTTATTAAACAATACTAAGACGGAATAAAATGATTTAAAAAGGAATATTTCGGGTAGATCTCAATTTTAAATTAATCAGAGACATTAAATAATACCATCCAGCAAGCGTCGCACTGCTAGGCTTAGGCCTCCGAATTTTATTGAAAAAGCCAGTATATTTGCCACACTTCTTTAAGGTAAAATGATGGGTGGCATACTCCAATAATCTGGATACCTAGATTACCTCGCAATGTTTCCTTCACCTACATCAAGTACCAACTGTAACAACTAAAATTGAATACGTGGGGTATTCTTTCTGGCTAGGCTTCGAGCCCGTTGGATTTGGAGAATGAAGTAAGTAATTAAGCAACAAAGCTACCACGACTACAAAGGGTGATATAGCAGTTTTTAAACAATTGATTTTTTATGAACCCTATACAATCATCTGTACTAGATTAATATGAACACATCACAAAACGACAGCAAAATAAAATATAGATTTGCACTTTAGGCTTTTTAATATAGATCTGGTTTTAGTTCCATCTAACTAGTTAATATCGAACGTTGCTACTTGCCGAAATGTAGAATATTGGAGATATTCAATGAATACCTATTAAATATCACTAATAATCTATCTGTCTTATTTAAGAAGCTTTTAAACTTCTCTAATTTAATATGAATAGGTAAGACCGTATTAGTAATGATTATGGAACTATGTAGGTAAATGTTTCTCGTAGTGTCCCCAACTAACATGGCGTTATATTGACACCGCATCATTACATCGTAAAATTTCATGAGATACTAAGAAAAAGTGTTTATACTCACAGTGAGTTTCAAACATGTTTATGGCCTTTCCATAAAATGACGGTTAAAATGAAGATCGGGACCAAACCGGGCCAAAATATAGATTGAGTTGCGAACAATAAGGATGCCAGAAGCCCCACCGTTATGTTTAGAGCTGACCACAGATCTTTCGGTATCCTATATCCTAACGAAAGGGAAGCACATCATAATGTAGGTACACCTTACCTTTATCTTACCTTTTTTTGCTAAAAATTGGATTTGAAATGAGCAAAACTGGAAAGAAATGTAGTACCTAATATTTTTATTATTAAAAAGTATCCTACAGTATTTCCACAAATTTAAGGCCTAACTATACATAATAATAAATCTAAACCAAAAATGGATACTTATAATCTTTAATGAGAATTAATATTTAATCATTTGAATTTTTCGAATTAGCTTTCACGAATTTTTTAATTAATTACTCTATTGGTCCCATCGTATCTCCAAAGTTTACTAACCAAATATTTGAATAAGTCAAGAGCATTCCTATTTGACGTACCTTATTTTCTAGTTTATATTGTTTCAATTGTTTTCTCCAGTAGCTTCGTAGAATACACGAGGAACACTTACAGCTTCCATTCGGAACATTTGCAAGAGGTATTGTATATCTGGTGTGTATTAAGATAAATTAGTAAGAGATTACACTTGGTTATATATCAGTTTGACGCTTGGCAAATTGGTAATACGATTCTGCGAAAGTGGCCATTTTACACCCCATAATTACTGTTGTAGGTAAGTATTTGTAGCGACGGGTTAAAGCTAAACACGTCCTGTCTACACTGGAAGCGGTAATTGTCGGTAATCTTAGTGTATTTATTATCTATGACCAATACAGCGTTCGCGAACACTGAACGGCTACTACGATTTTGTCAGCACTATTCTTAAGTTAAGTATGCGATTAAACCCCCCCCCCCCCAATGAAAAACATCGTTGTTATGAGCATATCGATATCTTCAAACGTGAAACATCGGTGTTTATCAATGACATATCGTTTTTAAATATTAATATACATCCTCGACAATTTTGTATGCTACAAGCTGTCAATTTCACACCTTGTATCTATCTAACTACACTGATGTCAGTAAGAAAATTAATTACCCATTATTGAAGTGCCAAAAATAATATAATGTACTTATTATACATCAATTCCACGTTAAAAGTATAATTGATAAGATTAAATACAAGCATATAAGCCACGCGCAATTGGTTTGCCGATAACTGCTTACTATTATTGTAATATAATAATATTACTTACTATTATTTTATATACTTATGTAAGTATATACAATAATAAATTTACTGCAGCAACTGTTTATGTAACCTTTTTTGTCAACCCTACTGACCATCGACGCGTGACATCATGAGGCTATCGGCAAACTTTCTGCGCACGTTTAGGTGTAGGCGTGTAGTATGTAGTGGATGTATAGTTGAATTTGAGCCCTTAGGGCATGGTTCGCTTTTGTTTGTTGCTGGACGAGGTCGGAAAGCTCTTCGAGCGCATCATTGTCAACCGCCTCGTCCAGCACTTATCGACGACGGGGCCGGACTTGGCGGACAACCAGTTTGGATTCCGCACGGGGCGTTCTACAATCGACGCTGTCATGCGCCTGAGAAGCCTGGCGGAGGAAGCAGTTTCCTGGGGCGAGGTATTATTGGCGGTGTCTCTCGACATCGCCAACGCCTTTAATTCCTTGCCCTGGCCTTGCATTATGGAGGCACTCCGGTATTTTGGGGTGCCTCCTTACCTCCGCCGAATAGTCGGGGATTATCTAAATGAAAGAGCCGTCATTTACCCGGTCCACGAGGGATGGAATCGGCGAGCCATGGTGTGCGGTGTTCCACAGGGGTCGGTTCTCGGTCCCCTCCTGTGGAACATCGCATACGACTGGACGTTGCGCAGTAGGGTCCCCCCCGGCGTCAGCATCATATGCTACGGGGATGATACTTTGATCGCAGCACAGGGGAGGACCCACAGGCAGGCGTGCCTTCTAGGCACGGCTGGGGTGTCTTTAGTAGTAGGCAGGATCCGGCGTCCTGGACTGAAGGTGGCGCTTCAGAAGACCGAGGCCGTGTTTTTCCACGGCCCTCGGAAACGTCCACCTCCAGATACCGCTATAATAGTAGGAGGCATCCGCATCGGCATCGGGGAGACCATGAAACATCTGGGATTAGTCCTCGATGGCCGGTGGGATTTTTCGGCACACTTTCGGCAGCTGCTCCCCAGACTCAAGGGGGCAGCGGGTGCGCTGTCGCGCTTGCTCCCCAACGTCGGGGGGCCGAACGCCACGTGCCGAAAACTCTTCGGAGGCATCGTACGGTCGATGGCCCTCTACGGGACCCCTGTATGGGCAGACCGCCTGACGGCCAAAACCGCACCGCTTTTGCGTCAAGCCCAGCGCATAATGGCCGTCAGGGCGATAAGAGGATACCGTACGGTGTCCTTCGAAGCGGCCTCGCTACTCGCCGGATCCCTCCCATGGGACCTGGAGGCCAGGGTACTGGCGTCACTTTATGTATGGCGCAAAGAAGCCCTGGCCAGGGGCACCAGACCCGCGCCTCGCGAAATCGAGGCGTGCAAGTCGGAGCTCCGCCAGGTCGCCGTGGGAGTTTGGGAAGATCGCCTTAGACGCCCCAGCGCGGGCCCCGCCACCATTGAGGCGGTGAGGCCCGTCCTGCGAAATTGGATTGACAGAGACTACGGCACCCTGACGTTCCGGCTGACGCAGGTCCTCTCGGGGCACGGCTGCTTCGGGAGGTACTTGTGTCGCCTTGGCCGCGAGGCTACGTCAGGGTGCCATCATTGCGACACAGGCGACGAGGATACGGCGCTGCATACACTCCAGGAATGTCCTGCGTGGACGGAGCAGCGCCGAGACCTCGTCGCCTTCACCGGACTAGACCTTTCGCTCCCGGCTGTGGTACGCACCATGGTCGGGAGCCGCACCGGATGGGACGCCGTCTCCTCCTTCTGCGAGCACGTTATGTTTGCGAAGGAGGAGGCGGAACGGGAGCGTGAGCGCACGTCTTTGCTCCGCTCCCGACAAAGGAGGACGCGCCGACGCCGGAGGTCAGACCTAGACCTTCGGCCACCGTAAGCGGGCGGCGCGGGTGGGGCCCCTAGGGGTATAGGGGTTCTCACTCACTCGCACATGCCGTCGAGATGAGAGCGTGAGCGTTCCGCGCGCGCTCATCTCTCTTCCCGTGGGGCGCGTTACAGACCGCCCCACGCCTGGAATAGACCGAGTAGGGCCGGGGGAGTAGCTCCCCCGGCATTGGAAGAGGCCCAGTGAGCGGGGCCCACGCCTGCCAGGGCACGCGGAGACGGGATAGCCTACACCCGTAGCCCTGGCATAAGGCGCAGGACGGAACACCCAGGGGTTTTAGTGGGTATCCCTAACTGGGGAGTGGCAATAGCGTGGCACCGGTTCTGACCGGGCACGCTAGTGCCACCCCCGATCTGGCGAATCCCAGACTCTCACCGGGTCGCGAACATCCCCCCAGGCTTCTGCGCCTGTCGCGGCTTAGTCCTCAATCGGATTTCCCCTGGCTAAAAAAAAAAAAAAAAAAAAATGGTTCGCTTTTGTTTATCAAATGTATACTTTGTCCTTCAAAATCAAAACTTGATCAATGTTTTAGCCTTCCCTTTCTCGCAGAAGAACTTCACCACCTGCAGCAGTCCTTTATTACTGATAAAAATAACTTAATAAATGTTGTTCACCTTACCTTAGTGAAAACATCTCGTAGTTTAATGTACAGTTGCTCGCCTTAACACCGTTCCGTTTGCTATCGCATTTTAATGAAACTGCGTAGTTATTTTAATGAAGATAAATATTGTTTGCCGAAGCGTTATTTCAAAATTGTATTTAATTATGAATGTCTTTAAAAAAACATAATATTAAATATTTCATAAAAGCTGTTTACGGCCTAGTAAACAGATCAGTTTTTATAAGGTTAGATATTTCTTAGATTCGTTGCCCGATTATAAAAAGCTTTAACCAGACATCATAAGCGTTTCTGCAGGATACAGTTTGAAGATTAAGTTGTAAGCTTCAAATAAATATGGTTTACTCTATTAATTTATCGTTCAAGACTATTTTAATATGGGCACCGATTTGGTTCTAAATAAGAGAGAAAATATTAAAATTGTAATCCAAACAAAATAACATGTTTTCGTATATTAAATTAATTTATTTATGAGTTAATATTTTTCTTAAATGTAAATCAAGAGTTCTCATAAATAGACTTAGTAGGATCGATTTTATTTTACGTCAGGAGTCCGTCGACTGTAAACGCTGGGAGATGAGGGACAGTTCTCCTAAAATCGTCAACTGTGCAACAGAAACTCCAGCCTATATCGATGCGGTCTGGTTGCCATGATAGCCAGTTGAAGTTATTATTGTTGCGGCACCTATCCGTGCAAAAGGTCAAGGCACGACACTCGGCTTCCGTGTAGTAAGGGTTGTTGATGCTCACAAAAGCGGTACCCAGACGACGGGAAGCATCGTACACCACCTGCAAAGCATTGGTAAACGTTTACTTCAACCACTCGTGGCTTCTCTCTAAACTAACTTACCCTTTACTCAACTTCAAACTCTAAAATATGTTTTAGCTGTGTAAAAAGACTTCCCCCATTACTCGCAATATTTAATCTAACGAGGAGAGTACTTTTTTGCCGAAAACGATACACATAATATCTACCTTATAGTAGTACAGGGGAACAGGGAGCTGTTCAACTCCAGCAGCGTTTCGATGCAGATAAATGTCTACAAGCCGGTTGTTCGCATCCTTAATTGTGATACGCCGAAGGTACCAGTGTAGACCATGGTGTGGTAACCAGCTACACCAATGCGAGTACGGAGATTCTGCGAACAATATTAATAACTATAAGTATAGATCGGCAAACACAAACCCATACTGCATATTCTCTAGCTAAGAGTTATGACCGTGTTATGGGTGATATACAACAGGCAGCTTTGAAGCCGAATTCCAGACACTCAGACCAGATACATTTTTTTAAATTATCCTGCTGGAATATTTAACGAAATATATTTGTTGTATTCGTTTTGGCCCAACGTGCGTGCTTTGCAAGGAATAGGCAAACAAGAGTTATAATCAAAAATATTCACTAACTATGACAAATAATTAGTTATGTATAAATGATCGTTTTTCAAAGTGGACTATGGCTCTAACTATGAGCAAAAATCCACCTAGCGAATGTGAGATCTCTAATGACTACTTCTTAGCCTTCCATGTAATATATATTCATTATGTTACAAAATGTTGTTTACTATTGTTATTACTATTTCGCCCCTTTACCCTATAATCATTGACTACAACGCATTTCATCATAATTTCTAGTTCTAGTAGAAATCATAATTAAGTTCTTCCTATTGATGTAATCCCAATTCCTAACCTGTTCCAGCCAGTTCCAGTTCCCAGCGTTAAATGGCTGCCATTGAGGAGCAGCGTTTATGAAGTAGAACGAAGCACGTTGGCCAGTAGCAAAAATGAAATCAGTCTTAGCTGCAAGATGGCCACGGGCTAAGAACTGCTGAGTCGTAACGTATCGGTCGGCAAGTTCTTGACCGACGTAGCCGGCGATAGTAATCTTCTGTTGAACCTGGGTGTACATTGTGTTGACTGCGACACCCGGAAAGAAGCTTCCAGCTGCAAACTCATGCAATTGTCAATAGGTAAAAAGATTATTACTACATCATCTGTATCCAATATTTTCGTATTTATACTTATTTACATTTCAAATTGAAATTATTTTGACATTGTAAATTAACATGAAATCTTAACTTACATCTAATTACTTTAACATGCCATTAGCCAACACCCATAGTAAGTATAAATATTAAATTATGTTATTTTACTAAAAAATATAATTATAAAATATAATATGAGGTGATCATAAAATAAAGTTAAATAAAAAACAGTGATTTTATTATGTCTTACCTAACCAACTGGGCCTATCAACGCCAGACTGGTTAATAGCATTTGGAGGGTTTTGTTCATACCACACGTAAAGAACCTCCAAACGATTTTGGTCGAAGCAAGACCAGTACAATGGGTAAAAGACATTGTCGACAATAAAACCAACACTGAAAAAAAATGTACACATTAAACTAAATTGAAAAAATAAAATGATTATGGAAGCATGAAGGAAGGCATGTGCAACGAGCAGGACGGTATGTCACTTATTCTTGGAAGATGGTACGACCACTTGTAAGGGGCAGCACATACGTTGGCACTCTGGCGACATCAAGTATGATGGCAGAAGAAGTTCTTATGACTGAGTCAGCGGCTGGTGATGCTGCTTCAACAGCTGACGCTCTTAAGCAGCGCAAACGTGGAACTTTAGGAAGGGGTTACATATTTGTGCCGTTTGGAGTTAATACATTAGGTCCGTGGACCAACGCAACGGGCAACGGGTTGCTTGAAAAAAAAATACAGTAACTCTTTGATGCCACCAGCGATCAAACGGCTAGCTCATATTTCATCCAGTGAGTAATAAGCATTACCATGCAGTGTAGCAATGCGAAAATCCTACTGGGCTTGCTTCCCATCTGGCAGCGATTGGTTATAAGTCTGAAGTAACTTATTTATAACTTACTTTGGTATTTTAATGTATTATTACGGTATTATTTTCGCCAGGTGGTATGGCATTTGCCCGACTGGATGGCTACCACCCCTGGTCTAAAGTATGTCGCCATAACAACCTCGTGTTGCGTTCCGGCATTAGTGACCAGGTTCCAGTCTCCTTTAAGAGGGCAGCAGCGCATTTGTAGCATTTTTGGTGTTGCAAATGTCCATAGGCGATGGTAACCGCTCTCCATCGAGTGGGCCGTCTGCCTGTCTGCTGACCTCCTGCAATAAAAAAAAAATTAAAATTATAAGTTAACGAAAAAATGTTGTTCTAAAAACATCTGATACTAACCGAATAACCAAATTGTTGTTGAAGCATCTACTAGTTGTACCCTGGGCATCGTGATAAGAATGAGCTGAGCAAGTGAGCCCACCGAAAGCACCGTTTCCATTCAACCAACCAGCACCAGAGATATTGTTACCACTAACACAAGTGGCAGTCTATATAAAATAAAATTAAGTAACTTCTTGGCACAATGAAGTTTTCCATAAAGATGACAAATGTCCTCTGCTTTCATTATTTAACTATGAAACCATTCAATCCAAAATACCCATATATGAGGCCGTCAGCGCTAAAGCGGCCTAACCCTCAATTTATTATATTCGGAGATAAATACTGGAAACTATGTAAAACGTGCTAAAACATAACGCAAGAATGGCCTATCTTTGGTTTTGTCACTTGATAATAGATGGCGTTCCGAAGACTTTTTTGCATTTCCTTAGTTTTACATAATTTCCAGTATTTATCTCCGAATATAATAAATTGTGGGTTAGGCCGCTTTAGCGCGGACGGCCTCATATCAAAACATGGATATTGTTAAAAATATTTTTTAGAGAAAGTATTTTTAGCACTCTCTAAGCTTGATTTTTCAGAATTTTACGCGTCGTAGTTTAATATCTAGAAGGGAAGGACGCAACTTTCACGACCTTAACATTTTTGATAGATTTAAAGAAAATGTGATAAAAATATAAGATTATAGTTATACCGCACTTTAATGTTACTTGAGTGGTGGCCACCAACACTTTCTTTATTGTCTTTGTTTTAGAGTTTTCACTTATAACTTTGTAGCGCTATACAGATTACACCTCCTTATAAAATCTCACGTATATGAACTAAGTTGTTTCTGAGGGAAATACTTTGATATGCTCTGACAGATGAACGGACGATATGACTATTTTGGCGTTTTTGCCAGATGGCTACGGAACTCAAAAAAATATAACCGAATTAGTACAACTTGTATAAAAATATTTTTTATAAACGTCTTGAGCTTAAATGTACTCAACTTACACCAGTAGCAGTAGATGAAGCGATGTTAGGATGTTGGATAAGACGACCAGATCCTGTGCAAGCTATGTAAACCTGTTCGCCAGTATTCAGATTAATTATGCCAGTATTCCCAGTTGGAACAATATAATTTCCGCGATGTAAGTATACAGGTTGAGGCTGGCCTAAGTCTCCATTCACCCTGATTTGGCATCCTGTAGGAATTGAAAATACATACTTATTACGGTTATACTAAATAAATATTGATAGATGTATAAAGTACATTACCACTTCGTGCGTCAACTTTTGTTAAGTTAGCATTATTCTGTTGCTCATTGGCTAGCCAAGCATCCAAATAGTCTTCAAAGTCATCTTCGTTTAAGACAAAAGCCAACTGGCCTGGCTCTGGCAGTTTCGCGGGCAAAGCTACAGCTACAGCGGTCAGGAGGGCCGCAAGTATGGTCACACGCATATTGGAACAAAGCTAACAAGCAGTGTTATTGCTTGTAATGTTCGAGAACACTTTATAGTATTTAGATTTATCAACTTATCAAGAATTGTGATTCAGAGAAACTTACGTAGTATCGCAGTAAGTGTGAAAAACTCGGTTCCGTATACTTTTTTCTAAATATGTTTTTGTGCACCAATAAATTTATAATGTAGTAGTATTATTACCTTGTATATAATTTCAATGACTTTTTATGTGATACAATATTATCTCTAATCGTTATAACGAATATCACGTAATAGTACCTATAACAAAATTGTAAAACTCCCTTGTCTGTACTAATGTACACTAAAGAATTAAAACCTGGTAAATCTGTATGGCTAACATTAAATACATGACCTAGTCTGTCTGAATATTTAAAATTGTGTCTATTGTTCAACCGATGTCGAGTGTTGTAGACCGTTTTGGATTATGTTTCGATATTTAATATTGGACTACTGTATTGTACCGTATTGTAGGTAAGTCTTCTAGATATTTATTCTCCGGGGCGCGAATCAAATTTCTGGGGAGGTATTTTGTTCTCTTTATCATTCGTTCGTAAAATTCATAACAAGTACTGAACTGATTTTTGTGAAATCTTGGATGACTGATTTTTTTATTGTCTCGGAAAATTTCAAAACATTCCTCGGCAATTGATTATACGGACTAAGACAGCTGTATGTAACATGTAAATCATTAACCTAAGTAATTCAAAGTTTTCTGGAATCGAATGGTATTATTTAATAGCGAAACTACTAATATATTAGGAGGTTTTCAGAGAACATTTTTTCTTGTTAAAGATAATATCAAAATTTATCTAGGGGTTTAAAAATAAGAAGAAGCAGTTGAAATAATTTCGGTAGCGTCGACATTAGGATAAGAGAATGTATCCACAATATGTGACCCATTTTATAACAATTTTTACCCTCTTCGGTGACCGCTAGTATATCTCATCTCATTTCATCTAGTAATTAAAAATAATTTAAATTTAAATTAATATTTTTTTACAGACAGAAAGTTAAAAACAATTTAAATTGCCTCATCAGCCGTTAAAAAGCGCTGAACGCTGCGCGTAATTTGAATATAGCTCGAAAAAGTGCGAGATTTCCCTAGAAGATATTGGCTACGCGACAAAAACCGAAGCCCCTCCCCTGCCCCTGTAACCAAGCGTAATATTTTGAATACCTCCCTCCCTCCGAATGGGCTACGTAGTAGGGGTACGTTCCCTAATACACCATTGAACGGTAAAATTAAAAATAACTTTATTTCGCAAATCTAATGATATACAAAGTCAGGCACTAGACATCCCTGAGTTTTTACGGGAATTTTGAGGATTTATACGTTTTTACTCATAAAAAGCCTAATGCTATTCCAGAAATACTCTCTAGGTACAATAAAATATTGATTCTTGTTATTTATTTAAGAGTGGACTATTGTTCGCGGCTATTTTCATTGAATCTTATTGTGACACTGTTATTGTAACGAATTGCGGGGAAAATACTAGACATTTGCTAGTTATACAAATAACACCTTCCCGTTGTATGTAAGTACACTAACTTTCGCAGGCTAATTTTAGTATCCTTGTCTTTACAAGAATACCTAAAATTAGCCTGCGAAAGTTTTATAAAAATGCTACAAATTTCATTACATTTTCGTGCATTTTCATTGCATTTTCGTAGCTATTATAATTATATCATTGTACCCTAATAAATACGATATCCACATTAAGCCTTTTGGTTATCTTCGCAATCGGCTCAACTGGTAGAACAATCACATTATAATTGCTTGTAATGTGTGATATTGATAACATCGCTATCATTAATAACATTAACATTTGCTAATGTAATGTTGTGTATCTGTCTGTCCATCTATTCCGTTTTCACGGAAAAACTACTGGACTGATTTGGCTAAAACTCAGTATATTAGATTTTTGATACTGAGTAATTTTTGATACCGAGGACGAACATAGGATGCTTTTTATCCCGAAAAATGGGATTATGGGAAATTGATTGAATTGCATTGTTACAAAGTGATTCCATTGATAAAAGAGTCTATATTCTTTCTACTCAACTGAACGACTTACATGCACCTAATGTTTAAAAGTTATATGCAACCAGTGTCTATGTAGGTTTCCTACAACTAAACAACCAGTCAAACTAAAACACTTATCTGCTCCTTGAACCCCCACACTCAAGAAGTCTTATTTTTTATTAAATAGTAAATATAGATAACTTTACACTTTAAATCAATGTGCTCTTCAGTTACTGGAGAATTCAGTAGGAAAAGATATTTGCATCTGCAGCTGCGTTTCGAAGACTGCGTATTTAAGTAAATTGGAAGAGGAAGTCCTCATGTGACTAAAACTGTATTTGCACTTACTTCTTACTAATTTTAAATTACGCCGATGTCAGCTAAATCATACTGAAAGCCAGCTATATAAACTTGAGTGACTCATATTTGGTTTGCGTAAATATGATTATGTTTCCGAATTCCGCGCCTAACTCAGGTGGCTCCCAATACTTCTTCGCCGGAATGCTCATATACTGTCTCTTATGATAATATAAAATATACAGACCAAACATTCAGACCCCTGCAAACCTCAAGGAACAAATTCAATACCTCTATTGCAGTAACTTAGTCTCTCAGATCCTCGAAAAACTGGTTACTTATGACACTTCTGCATACAACAACTAACTTTTATGGCAAATCCTTCACAGTCTAAGAAGTTCGTCGTTAGATCGCGCTGCCTGTTAATATCAAACTAGCCAATCACTGCTTATTTTTAATAGACTTGAAAGATTATTATTACATATCATCAAATAGCTTAATTTAAGGATGCAGCAGCAGTTATTGTGAGTTTTTTATCTCTTTATATTTATTTACATACATACATACATACATAACTTCACGCAGTCCTTGCGGGTAGGCACGAACAACAGAGCGCCATTTAGCTTATTCTTACACCTCACTTGCTTCTTTGACATTTATAGTTCTTGTCATGCCGCTCTTTTTTAAGCTCTGACATCACTTCTGCTAGTACCGATCAATTTGATCATGGAAGTGTGTCGTGCTTCCGACTTCTGCATCCATCACTTTTGCATTGTATATCTGTTTGTCATTCTTTCATCATACATTCTTTCACATGCCGAACACCGGAGCATTCCTTTCCTTACCTTCACCCGACACTCTCTTTCAGACCAACTCTCTTTCTTACTTCGTATTACGAACGCGGTCGCGAGCGTCACTCCGCAGATTTGCGCAGTGCTCGCATCTCGACGCGTTTACTCTACTTTCGTGCTCTCTATTCCATACCAACTCTCGCTTCCATACGTGAGCGTAGTACAGCACGCGTTGTGTATGGCAAGCTGGCTTCTGGCTGAGTTCTTAGCGCTAAAGTTTACCTAACGCTCCATTCACACTATTGCCAATTCACTCTTCTTTCTATATCATATTTATTTACGTAGTGTATTTTATAATATTTTATTTATAATAAGTATTACATGCATACATCTAACTTATTAGTATTTTTTATAGTATTAATGTATGTATGTATATCTTTATAAGATACTGCTTCCGTAGTGAGAATAATGCAACGTATAAGTCGTGCGCAGGTTTGCCGATGACAACCCCTACCGCCTCCCACAACTACAACCCGTCGTCTAGTACCTAAAGTTGAAACTTGATAATCAATCCGTATTTACCTCAAGAAAATGGTATTTTGACTTTATACTTTGTACGTAGATACAACTGTGGCGCACGTATCGTATCAGAAAAATTAATAAAATGAGATAGCAAAAAAAATGCAACGTATGCTTTCGGGCAATGTTATACTCATAATAAACGGAAAACAGCTACTGTACTACTAGTTTATTTTTTAATGATTAAAATTGTACTTGTTTGTAGTTTTCGGAGATGCAACACAATGCAAAGTTAAAAGTAATCGACAAAGATCCTACGGTTGGGCGTGGGCCCGCATGTTTCAAGGAAAGAGACGGCAAACTCGCTACCCTTACCGGGTTAGACATATTTAAAACATGTTGTTTTCTTGAAAAATTTTCCTTCAACATTTAGTCATTTAGATATGTTCATTATGAAAACTACCTCAGAGGTATCTATTAAAAAAAACATAGAGCTTTAAATATACGCAAAAGAAATTGTCCTTATATATTAATCAATTCATTTATTCAATATTATTACATAAACAAAGTAAGCAGAATAAAGCTCCATTGAATCTTCTGAAGTCATCCACAATGCAGCATAAGCAGTAGCCGATATCAATAAGGTGGGTGGCCACCTCAGCCAGCTAAAGGTTTGGTTATTGCGGCACCTATCCAAACAGAATTAGTGATTGCGAAACTCGGTCTCCAAATTCTAAATTTGTTTATGGTGATGAATGCTGTCCCCAAGCAACGAGAAAAGTCATACACCATCTAGACAGTAAAATAAGTGCATGTGTAAAATTGGACTCGCATATTCAGGGGTATTTTTATTTAAATTTAGCAGTGGATATTTTGCTTCCAAATCATAAATCGTATCTATCTGTCCCATTATAACATTATTGTAGAATATAGTAAAACATCTTGATTGACGTTTAAGGTAAAGATTAATTTTAATCATTAGTATTTCGTACCATGACAATACAGTTGACATAGTTAAACTGCTGCGTGGATTTATTAAGTCTTCAGAAACGCATTGCTCTCCTAAAAATGACATAAAAACTCACTTGGAAGTATCTTTAAGATTTTTCAAGCCCGATTTACACTGAAAGATTTTGCACCTATACTACATCTACTGAAGTATTAATACTATATTTTCATGAAAAAAGGGTAACTACTAAATACATAAAGTATATACATATAATGTAATTGTGAATTATGAGCTCTAAGCATGTTTGGCTTCATTCCAATTAAATTAAATAGACGACTTTAGTTAGCTAATAGCACACATGCCAAATTCGGACACATTCCATTAACAAGTTAAAATACTTCATGCAGAGAAATGCTCCCCCAAACTGTAAAGTATGCGACGCTTGAGAATGTAGTGGTACACTTACTCATGGAATGTATTAAACTTAATCAAATGAGATATAAGCTTGAATAGTCTGGAATATGTATATATATAGATTAGATTTACTGTACGAATATTTCAGAAGAAACAGAAAATCATGAATATTTAATTTTACAGAAGAACAAATTCAAACCACAATATTTGGTTTGATAATCCTTTTCTTGGCGTGATTATAACTGACTTGAGTAGATTATAGTTTATATTATAGTAATGCTACTAAACCTGAGAAAATGTGTTAATGTCTCTGTGTCACGCAGATGTCGCCAAAGTATAATGTGTTTTTTGAGATGTGACATTAAACGTTACCAGATAACCATGTATGCATTAATGTAGCTAATCATTAACGACGTTATTTGTTTTGTTTTTTTAAATTAATAAAATTATATACATTTCTAAATACAATGTAAGAAAACTTAACTTATTTGTATTGTATTCTACCCATAGTCCCTCAAGACTAGTAGTAGTAGACTATTTGTACAAAATAAATAAATAACTTCCCGGGAATACAAAACGGCAAAGTAACAAAATTAAATGTTTTGTTTTGGTCATATTAGGTAGGTATTAAATTTACGATCTTATTTATAGAGAGTTAGAATAAGTTTGAAAGCTTCTTTATGATTCTTAAAGAAGCGTTAAACTTACTTTACTTATGTTATTCATAGTGAGGTAACCTCACTATGAATAACACCGACAAATTTGTAATAATAATTCCGTGTTTTGAGAATTGGTCTCGGTTCACTGCTGGAAAGCTTGTGAATTTCCCACAGGAGTTCTGTTTTCTTCAGAATTTTCGTTGCAATATAAAATCGACGCCATTATTGGTCTTATCGCACAAGTCGTTCTATATTTCCGCAACAGACAATTCAGAATATCGCCGGTAATCTACAATAACTTAACCGAAGCTATAAAAGCTCAACTGTATATATTGAAATTTTAGGTATGTATACATCTTCTTTTATTTTCTTTTGTACAGAAAACTCATCATCTTCCGAGCTTTAAATCCTGGTAGTGTTTGGAACGTTCGCTTCGGCGTCCAAGGTTCGTGTTCCTACTTTTATTCTGCACTTCGCACCGTCTTCGGCAACCCTTGTATTGAGACCATTGGTACACATGTCATCCTTCACAACGCCATAAAACAGAAAACTGACCTATTATTATATTTTAAGCCAGTTCGAGTTTATCTATGATAGTAATCGGCTAATTTAAAACATTTTCTACTTTAAAATCTAACTTTAAATGTTCTTTAAGTTGACTGAGACATTTATTCACCAGCATTATTTTCGTCAAATTTCTGTTTTAAGGACGCCGTCACGTTTTTCAATCGTTATAATAAATAACCGCCTTTACGAAGTTAGAGGTGGTAAATAGTAGAGCTCAGGGAGATCAATAGTTAGTAAGATGAGCTCGACGCCTGTGTATGACCGCCGAAAGATCATACGCGCAAGTGAGTGACACAGACCTAAAATGTGATAAAAAATAAAATTCGCAGTAAATAACTTTTTTATTAATGACGGGTTCCTATATCTTACTATTCATTCATTTGCCTTACCATCGATTGTATTTTGACAACAAATTACAAGTATGGAGCTTATATCAAATTTTAACCGATAGTAGGGCAAATGAACCTAAGACATAGGAACCGGTTATAAACCACCAATAAACATACATCCATAACTATATGCATGACAGCCACGTGAATTCATAATTGTTGATTATTTGAAATTAAAGGCTTAACTGATAAAATTTTAAAAAGATTAAATGTGGATATAAAATGATCAATTAGTAAAATATAATCAAGTTAGTAATTCAATTATAATCCATACACATACAGCACGTGATAATGGTTGAGAAACCGGGTGGGTTTCACGCATTTTAATAAATAATGACGAAAATAATCTGCTGTTTTATAATATCTATTTGAAGAGTAGAGAACGAACTATTTCAGAATTTGATATACTTTTCCTACTGTAATTATTTTTATAGAGGTAATGTTTAATGGAAATTCGTCCACTTTTCGCTTTACCGACTCGCCAGAACATTTCTACTTTTGTTATGCTTACCGCTTGTCAGAAGAAAAGTCTAACATTCCTCTATGAACTATATTAGGTGGCAACCGAAAAAAAAAATCGCTTGCAATAGAACATAATAGTATGACGCACGCAACCTTAGAGCTGACCCGGAGCTACCGGGGTCATGACGCTGGCTTTGGTTGAGTAGTAGTAATAGTAGTAAAGCCACAAAGGCAAGCAAAGGAAACTTAGACCATACAGCCAATTCTGTTGTACAAGTCTTGGTATGGTAGCGCAGTTGTATTGTAAGCTACAACTAACGCTGTTCAACGGAGTTCTTGTGAAAACTCGAAAGGACACATAAGACTAAACAGTTCACTTTTCTAACAAAAACATATAATTACTACTCAAAAACTATCGATATCCTGCAACTATTGTTCATTTTATTGTAATTTTACACCTTTTCAAAAAATAGCACTACACAGTACATCTTCCCCTTTCCGTTCCCACCAAAAACACCTGGCTATGGGTGATAGAAAAAACGTGGATATGGTTTTAATAAGTGTACGGTCCAAGTTGTGTACTCAATGAAAGACCCCTTAAATATGGACTGTATTTATTATAGGCGATTACAACCGCAATAGGTATAGCATTACTGTACTAAACGGCACGTTCAAGTCAATCAATACAAGTTAGCACTAGAACCCGGATGTTCCTGTGAATACTCATATCACTAATTGTATCCATTTCACACTATCAATCATCACTAGTTACACAGATCAAACATACCGACCGGTATTCACAAGATCCACGAAAGTCACGCTGAGAGTCTAAATGGGTGAGGTACTTTCGAATGCTTCCTGATATTCCTGGTCTTACTTTTCTTTTTTTCTGCGTATAACTTGATTCGGAAACTGGTTGTATACTTGACCAACTGATCATTGACCATGCCGGTGATGACGGAGGCTCGCAGTTCGCACCGCTCTCGATAAGGTAATACTTTTAAGCAGACGCTTAGCTGCTAATCAAGCGAGCTACATATTCAAGGTAAGCGTGTGGGTATAGGAGTTCCGGGAAGAGTCACGGGGGTGATTCTGTTCGCAACAATTAGTGTCAGACAATCGCCACGAACCTCACACTGCCTCACTATCTATGCGCTCGTAGTTCTTAGAGTTTTCCAACCTTGTGATAAAAACAGCTTAACTCAATAAAAAAATTAACACATTCGTGCAAAAATGTATTTACAATACAAGCTTGCACGATGTTCGAAAATTAAAATTATGCACTACACAATGGAATGTGTGGTTAAATAGATAAAATATAATATATACTCCCACGTAAGTCACTAACTACACGGAGTGCGGTGTGCTACGTGAAAAAAAAAGAATTCCATCCAGGAATTTTACTTCAAGAAAATGAAACAAATGTTATTTGAACTGCTTTCAAAATCCAATAATATTCGTTATTGTAATTCATGTTTAAATAGATAAATATAAAATAATAATGAAACATCACGTCAGAAACACTGCCTACCTGCCATTCTGCCTGCTTCTCGGTCAGAATTCAAACGCGAACACAGGTTCCTAACCCAATGGCGGATTGACCAATATTTGAGATGAGATTATATTGAGATGTGGGGCATATTTTTTAATTCTTAGAGAATTTAAAACCATTCTATTATTATGTCAAAATTTTCCTGATTAATCACATGAAGTCACACCCCGCATAAAAAAATGATGTTGATGATGATCCGAAGAAATTTTTAAGGGGCGTCTAGTCATAGTAGCTTTAGTTTACTTACATAAAATATTAATTCGTTTTTTTTACAAAAATAATAAGAAAAATACTAGGTACAATATAAAACTACACAACTGCCCACCAAAACAGAATGGAGCCGAAGCCAACCTGATTGAAGTAGATAGATAGATAACTCTTTATTGTACACCAGTACCAACATGAACTTAAGACTAAAATTATATCTAATTATGTACAAAGGGCGGTCTTATCGCTAAAAAGCGATATCTTCCAGACAACCCCAAAACAATGAATAGTATATTGTTTATGACAACGTAGGTATTTTTTAGTTAATTGAAAAACGCATTTTTGCTAATCCGTCAATTCTAAGGAAACAACGTCATTTATTGGAATAAAATATATATTAAGTATTAATCAGGGTTATAAACCAGCACTATGTCGAGTTTCAGTACTTATTATTAGTTCAGGACACGATTGCAACGCCATCTTTTTCCGTATTTACGTCTTTCCCATGGAAACGATGTCATTTAATGGGATTAAATGTTCGAAGTTATGCCCCGGAATATAAGCTTTAATAGCCTACAGGTGACAAATGTTAAATCAGCCACTGACGCCACTAAGCTAACACGGTTTGTATAGCTATATGATAATAGAAAAAAAGAATCCTAAATGAATAAAGCCACGATGTTAAATCATGTTTATTTTAACGCTCGAATTGGCACGCCTTCCCCAATCAACGTAACAACGTCTACTATTGATTGGCAAAATCTGCTGTAAGAGAAATTCTATATTTTTTATTCTACGCAAAAAGCAAAACTATATCGGATTCTGGTCTGTAAATAATTGAATACCAGTTAAATTTTAAGAGTAATATAATGGTCCATTAATCAAAATGGTTTGAATTTTATTATTGGATATGACATAAATTTAACAGACTACCATGTGGCTTCGTTCGTAAAGATGTTTTTATTTTACGATTTTAGTTTTTGTTTTATGAACGAGCACTGAAACATGTATTTCTTACCAAAAGCGTAAATACGTACCCATAAATTCAGGAATGATGGATTGCCTATATAAATTTTATTCTTATTTTGCCCCCTTCAAACAGGTTTTTGAGATAGAAACTATACTAAGTCAAATAACTGTGTCATGAAAAGCAACTGAGATTACTTACCAAATTATGCCACACTACATACAAAATTGTGATGAGATGGAAAATTGTAATAAATTATAGCCTATGTGTTATTCTGATGTGTATCTATTATTGTAAAGTCTCATCAAAATCCATTCAGTAGTTTTTGCGTGATAGAATAACAAACATACATTCTTACAAACTTTCGCGTTTATAATATTAGTGTCATATTATGTAGTCCGAAGGTATAAACAAATAAATAACAAATTTAAGACAATTCTATTCTAAACAAAGTTTATAAACAAATGTTTTTCGAGTTCATTAAACTTTGTTTGAATAACAGCTAGTGTAGGGTTGTCTTAAGCTAATTTAGTTGCAATCAGTTTATTTATAAATAATAGAGTTCATGATAATAAACTCAATTCTATGTTATCAAAACATCCTCTGAAAAAACTAGAAAGTCTACAAAAGAAAGAAGCAAGATAATTAAATACCTTGTTATGTACTTGTACAACTCGTATGTAATATTTGCACAAGACAAAGTTTAATCTATTTATAATTATTCAACTACTTTTGTTTGCAAATAGATGCTAATGTTCGAAACTTTCTTGAATTCAATAAAACTTTCAGCAACATGTTGTTTGTTGTTAGTTCATTATTATGTACATTTGGAAAGACTTATGCTGGTGTGCACCGACATTTAACCGGCGGTTAAAATAAAATAATCACTGTTTATGCATACATTTTTAGCGATGAATTTATTTTAACCATCGGTTAAAAGTCGATGCACACCAGCCTTAGAAGTAATGTATAACCAATAGGTTAATTACTTTATTTCAGCCAGTAACAAGGTGAAGACTTACTTTTTCTATTTATTAAATGCAAAGAAGAAAAACCAACATGATTTTAGTAAGTAATATACAAATTAAACACTGAGGAATAATAAAATTATTTCAACTACATAATCATTATACGTTAAACAAAACACTAATGAACATTAAAACAATAAAAACATTCTTCATCTACTTTATTTACTTGAAAACATAAATCGATTCGAACAAACATTTTTAATAAATTAAAGGCTTTAATAAATTCGGGATAGAAAATCGCTGACCGAGTCCGTCATAAAAGTTTCTGTTGGCTTGGTCACGTAGTTAGGAGAGTCGGGTGCCAAGTGGTATCTGAATATAGATGGAGATAGAAAGCTAGTCTAGTAGACCAATTGATAACAAAATAAATTAATCAAAACATCCGGATGGATATAAATGGCAAATCACGCATCCTAAACTTGTACAATAAGGGTAATCAAGCGTCGTTAGCCGCGTAGTTCGCACAGGACGGGCTCACGGACTTCGTTTGAATTAAATCGTTTAACTTGTACCCGGGACCCATTCTGAACTTCCCTAAATGGATAAAATTTAGACCCACGATAATCTTAATTGGCTACCCAACATTATAACGCCTGAATCCTCCGCAAAATTGTTTATTCATGGCTATGAAGAAAGTATTAACATCCTTGGTTGCGGTATTGTTAACTTTTGACCCTTATTCAGATACCTTATTCTTAGTAAAGTTAATAAAGTTTAATAAACTTGGTTTATTTGTGATGGATGAAAAAGGCTAGAAGATAAATTTCAACTATACAAGCTTAATGAAAAAGTATCACATGTTCAGAGAAATATTCAGTGGGCTTTTTAAAATGATAATACTGAACTAGCGGCACCGTGGCGTCTTTCCATTCTGTACAAGGCCAGAACGCAAGGGTATGAAACTAATCTCGTATAGATTGGAAATAAGTTTTTTACGAAGTTCTTCCAATACATACAAGAGCATTACGCAAATACTCGCGTATACTTTGTAGTGACATAGAAGTAGATGTTGTTCCATAATGTACAGCGCCAGTACGCATAGGGACTAATCGTGTATGTTTCGGAAAATTAGTTTTGGGTGTTTATAAAAAAAAAATAACCACGAAGGCTAAGGCCTTCTAACCTATATTAAAAAAGTTCCGATTCGTTGATAATAAATAAATGTGCCGTGCACATCTATCGTCATCAAATTTAAAATTTGTTGACATTCATATTTTTAATAATTCTTTAAAACATGTCACTACAGACCAACAGACTCAAAATTTTATTTTCAACAATTTTAAAAAGGACACGAAGAACAAGGGAATTGGAAATAGGATACAAGCAGGCCGAACTTAGCACCCACCGCAAAAAAAATGAAAAAGAAAACATGACCTAGCATTTAACGTCTCGCATAATATTAATAAATAATAATGCTCGTTAAAAAGTTCCATTTTAATAAAAAATAATATGGTTAAAAGTTATTGTTATGTATCAATCCTACCTAATAAAGTTCAAATATAATTCCATATTTTACTGAATCAAAAATCTACTTAGACTTTTAACACTCTTGCCAAGCGTAAGTAATTCAGTATAGTTAGGAACGAAGATGCGAGCATCCACGATACAAACTATACACGACGAGTACGCAAAATTCTTGTATGCATTGTAATAACATATTTTTAAAACAACATTACAATATATACGCTAGCAGTTTCCTATGGCTGCGTTCTGGCGATGTGTAGAATGTAAAGACGCGGCACCGTGATAGTCTAGAAAAATATTAAATACTTTTAGTAACGCAATAAAGAAAATTACTTAGACTGCATATTTACCAGAGAGGGAAAGCATGAAAGGTATATTGAAAGGAGAGTTATGGCCGGTAATAAGGTGAATGGAGCGCTAAACTCTTTTATGAACAGCCAGAAAGTGTCTGCGAAGGCACGTTTGACTGTCTGTTGTATGTAATACATACAACAGAATTTTCTTTATACATACTGTGTATGTATAAAGAAAATTCACATCTTGCAAGTTACAAAATTAGCTGTGAAGCTGAAAAGTGACTTCAATCAGTCTAGTACTAATACTTATCCTGTCTACATAAAAGACCCCGAAAATCTTACAATTTTTGGGATAAGAAAATGACTTCTTTGCGTGTAGCACAAATGCATTCCACAATGAGAGTAACACGGTCTTTTATGTTATTATTATAATATAATTTCATGAGTTCGTTCAATCGGACTCGCATATTCGACAAGCCAACAAGTAGCTCTGTACTTTTTTGAATTCAATGTTAAACTAAGCACTATTAGTTACACTACCAAGAGTAATATATCCATGCCAGTTGAAGGCATGCCCAGAAAGCCTCCACGAACATTACTCAAACCAATCAAAAGTCTATAAACTTATTTTTTTATTGCAAGAGATCAGCAGTCAGGCAGACGGTCCACTTCATGGAAAGCGGTTACCGTCGCCTATGGACATGTGTAACACCAAAGGTGCTACAAATGCGCTGCCGCTCTTTAAGACTGACGGAGATTGGAACCTGGTCACTAATGGCGGAACACAACGTTGTTAAGGCTACTACTAGAGTACTTTAGGCTACTTTAGAGTAGGGGTGGTAGCCATCCAGTCGGGCAAGTACCCTACCACCTTGCAAAATCTCTTACAAATACACGCTTTCAGCCTTCCCAATCAGCTTTGCATGAAATTATATACTTTTAAATAGATAGATCGTTCTTTTTCTTACCTGTAAGCACCAATCAGTCACGTGAGGTAAGATTTAATTAAAACCTAATGAGTAATTTTAATAATAATAAACTTTTAAAAATAATAATGTAAAATGTTGTAGATAATATTGATGTGACGTTTTGAATGTGTGGATGAATGACTATCACTTAATAGGTGTATTTTCGTGATATTCACCTGATTATCACTTGGTTTGTCTGTTGTGATCCATATTATTAATAGTTTTATTTTTAAATATTTGGAGATCAACGCTTGATTTTCAATATAGGTATGTACAAGAATATATTATAGAAACAAAAACTTGAAATTAAAAGCAAAAATAGCCAATGTGTATGTATTATTTCCCTCTGCATATAAATGAAAGTAGAGTAAACGCGGTCGAGATGCGAGCACTGCGCAAAATCTGCAGAGTGACGCTCGCGGACCGCGTTCGTAATACCGAAGTAAGAAAAAGAGTTGGTCTGAAAGAGAGTGTCGGGGTGAAGGTAAGGAAAGGAATGCTCCAGTGGTTCGGGCATGTGGAAAGAATGTATGATGAAAGAATGACTAAACAGATATACAATGCAAAAGGTTAGGAGCCTTAAGAACAGACGAGCGTGCATGACAAGAGCTATGAATGTCAAAGAAGCAAGTGAGGTGTGTAAGAATGGGCCTGTGTGGCGCTCTGTTGTTCGTGCCTACCCCGCATGGACCTGGCGTGAAGTTATGTATGTATGTATGCATATAAATAGTATTTTTGAACAAAACCAACAACAAACGTGCAAACATAGTAATTTTATGTTTTACTTCGCACTGACTTCAAGATGTTGTAGAAAAAAGGTGGTTATATATTTATTTTTTGCTTTATGTTTGAAGTCGGGTTCATTAAATAAAAAAAATGTTTTCTACTTTTTAGTTGCGCAAGTACTTGAATAACTTAAGAAATAATATATTAAACGACTGTAGAATTGTACTACTGGCAGGCGTATAAAAGCTTACTTCACTCTTCGGTGTTGATGCTCGTCAACAAGGGTTGTTCTCGATTTCCCTGCGATCCAATCATCAGATCCTGACTTCGTAATCATGGGAACACCTTGGGTATGCATACTCTTACGAATAAAAAAAATGAAATCGGTCCGCAATAGACGGAGAAATCACATTAAATGCACACAAAAAACTTAAACGCCTGTAGATAATGTAATACCTACACGCGTATACTTTTTTTTCAAGAATTCAGGCGCATGGCGTTCTGTAGTAAGTAATGAGTAATCTCGATTTATCTGAAATCCACTCACCAGATCCTGACTTGGTGTCCATGGCACTACTTCGGGAGTATAGTAACAAAAAAAATGGTTTAGAATTGACGGAGACATCGTGTTGCAAAGAAGTCTGTTATCAATTTCTGTAGGTTTCTCTGATTCGGAAGATTTATTTTAAATTTCGATTAAATTCAATTTCATTTCATTCATTTCGATTAAGGAAATTCTTAATCGAAATGAATGAAAATCGGTTTACAATTGACCGAGAAATCGAGCAACGAACATTAAAAAAACAACATGCAGACGAATTGAGAACCTGGACCTTTTTAAAGTTGGTTAAAAACCACAAATATCACAATTCTTACCGTTTTATTACAATTCAGCCTCAGCCTAGTCTCAGTAGCCTAGCGGCTAATACAGTTGTATCTCGCACTTGCGTCTCAAATGACTGGGTTTGAATCCCGATCGACAAACATGCACCACTTAGGTTACTTTTTATGTCTACATTTATATGGACATACCGTTAGAACTACCACGTGGTGACCATGAAGTAAATAAACATCGTAATGAAACCTGCACATGAAGATAACTGATAAATTAAACTCGCCAATCTGTCTTGGACAAACGGGGTGTTGTCCATTCCCCTAAAATGGGAAGGCTAAGTCCAGTAGTGGGATGTTTATAGATGGATATTTTATATTATGTATTTTTAAAATAGTCACTAAAATTTTATAAATAGGTACGTTTATTCAATTCGCTTACATCACTTTAGTTAGTAGTCACAAAATTAAAATTACTATTAAATATAATATTCCTAAATATCTTCAAATCTGGTTATGAAATGTGGCAATGCATTAAAAAATAACCACTGTGCGATAATCGTACCCGAGCTGTATTTTCTAAAATCATTGTGTCATAATTATACCTAAGTGTAGGTACCTGGAAAACCGAGAGTCTAACTAAGAGCATTCTTCTAATTTGTTGAAGATCTAAAAAAATATTAAATATAAAAATAACACGACTAGCGGATCGACTACTTAATTGATCAAATCATCCTCATCTCGTCTCAGCTCATCCTACTCATTTACTTTACACGTGCAAGTTTTGATATTTTAATATGCAGCCTAGCTATCTAACTAACTATCCGTCCTACTTCGAATTGTGTGACAATAATTTACATATGATAGCTTGAAAAGATGGCACTTAAGAATATTTTGTGTCATACAATAACATTTTTTTGTGAAATCGGCTAAGGGATACTTACGCTTTGCGGCTATTTTGTAAAAAAAAATGAAATCAATCTGATGGTAAGTAAGGCCAAAATATTCAACCCTTTGCAACATTCAATTATACGGTCTTTGCTACGGCCAACTAGATAACTGAATGTTAGTGAAAATCAATCTGTTCATCAAAGTCAGAAAGTGGAATTGTGTGAGGAACTAAGACAGTCGTTTTGAATTTTAATTATAATAACTAACAAAATATACTCCGCAGAACCATTTAAAAAAAATTAAACAATAACTCATCTGATTTTTGTAATTAATCGTATGATAGACACAAATTATATAATCCTCAAAACTTCACTGATAAAAGTGCCAAAATGGATATAAAGGTATCACCTACAGGGTGACTTGGTAGTGCAGTTGAGCTACTTGTAAAATGCGTTTGTTTGCTGTACTTACAGCCTTTGTGGCTGCAACAGCTGCATTCCCTGCTGAACTACCAGAACCAGGACAATTAGCTTTGGTACTTGACGAAAATGACTTCGAAGATTACCTCGATGCTTATCTTGAATCTGAGCAAGCAAAAGCAGCAAACGTAACTGACTCACCCCGTAGTGGTAAGATTTGAATTCAAAAGTTTTTAATCAAAGTAAGTTCCATTAGAGAACATTTTTTGATGATCACACGCATATTTTTACCCGAGTAAAAACGGAAAAAAGAATACTAATTCCTGCAGCCGAGCGGCCTATGGTAAAAGCAACAAAACAACCAACAGCCAGGTGTTGGGGTATTTGCCCTTCTGGATGGCCATCACCTCTGGATATGCCGCTATATCAACTTGTATGTCTAGAGTACCTATGCCGCCAAATTTTGAATTGGGTACTGGCATCAATGGACAGGTTCCAGGTCAGGCTCTTTCGACGCCGTCAGCACATTGGCAGCATCTTCGGTATTGCTAATAGGCGACAGTAATCACTTTCCATCACAGTTGGGCCGTCAGCCTGTGTTTCAGCAGTAAAAAAATAGTAATATATTAAGTTTATTTACTATTCTATGTACACCGACTATATTTTCCGAGTATATTACTAAATGGCGCTCTGTTGTTCGTGCCTACACCGCAAGGGACCTGGCGTGAAGTTATATGTATATTACTAAATACGAGTAACATACTCTGTCAGTAATTTATTTAACTTGCTGTCCTTTGCTTCTCATAGCGTACGAGACCTTCATGTTTATTGATATGTATTTTCTGTCTCGTAGAGTCTCTACCTTTTTTCCTATAATGATATTCTTTATAATTATCAGGATGTACAATCAGAGTAAATGGAGACCTTGGCCAGCCACAGCCGGTCTATATCCACAGAAATAATTATCTTGAAGCCAGCGGGAACTCAGGGCAAATTCGTCTTAATACTGGAGAACAAGTATTGATTGCTTGCACTGGATCGGGCCGTATTATTTTACATCCACAAGCTACTGCCAGTACAGCAGTTGCCGTAAGTATTAGAAAGGATTCTTCTGCAAAACTCTCAACGTGAGCATTTATTCCCTTAATATATACATAATAATTATTTATTTATTTAACACCAATACAGTCCAATACCTATATACAAAAAACACACATAAATACAATATAACATATTTTAATATTAGTACTATTTATTACCTTACTAGCTGACCCGGCGAACTTCGTACCGCCATATTCTGAATTCCTTTGTTTCATGACACAAAAACAAAATTGAATTATAGGCCTATAGCAATAACCTCTTTGCTCTCAAAGTGATGGAGCGTATTATCAACGCGCAGCTTCTGGGTTACCTGGAAGATTCCCAGCTGCTAAATGATCGACAATACGGTTTCCGCCACGGTCGCTTAGATGGGGGTCTCTTGGTTTACCTAACCCACCGTTGGGCTGAAGCCATTGAGAGCAAAGGGGAAGCACTGGCAGTCAGCCTAGATATTGCTAAGGCCTTCGACCGGGTCTGGCACAGAGCTCTTCTATCGAAACTGCCATCGTATGGGATACCTGAGGGACTTTGCACCTGGCTATCCAGCTTTCTTGATGGGCGCAGCATTCAAGTTCTTGTCGACGGTTGCTGCTCTAGTATCAAGCCCATCATCGCTGGTGTGCCCCAGGGTTGTGTGCTATCGCTAACGCTGTTCATCTTGCATATCAATGATATGTTGCGAATAGACAACATATCATTGCACTGCACAGCACTGGCGATGCGCAGTACTCTGGGCGTGCAAACGTCCCTCGATCATTTGTGGAAATCATTGGAGGAAAGTCGGGTTAGACTTGTGTCTGAAGTTGAGCATTCTTTGAAGAGAGTCTCAGAATGGGGGAGACAGAACCTTGTCCATTTCAACCTCAAGAAGACACAGGTCTGCGTATTCTCTGCCAAAAAAACTGCATTCGAGCAAGCGCTTCAGTTCCAAGGAACTCCCCTTACCACCTCCAAAGTATTGGGATTCTCGGTGTTGACATCGCGAACGATGTACAGTTCAGGGGCCATCTTGAAGGCAAAGCAAAACTTGCCTCTAAGAAGTTGGGAGTGCTATACCGGTCCAAGCAGTACTTCACACCGCGGCAACGCCTTGTGCTTTATAAAGAAAGCCCAGGTGAGGCCGCATATGGAGTACTGCTCACACCTTTGGGCTGGAGCACCTGCCTACCAACTTAATCCCCTGGACTGTATTCAACGTCGAGCGGTTCGCGTTGTTGATGATCCCATACTCACAGACGGCTTAGATACGCTTGGCCTTAGGAGAGACTTTGCTTCTCTCTGCGTATTCTACCGACTGTATAACGGGGAGTGTTCCGAAGAACTGTTTGGAATTGTGCCTTCGTCCTCTTTCTACCATCGCATCGCTCGCCATCGGTTTGGAGTTCACCCCCAAATCCTCGAGCCACTTCACTCATGTACGCAACGGTTCTGTAGAACGTTTCTCTTACGTACCGTGGGGATTTGGAATGAGCTCCCGGCCGAGGTTTTCCCACAGCGCTACGATATGGAGTTTTTCAAAAAGGGTGTCATAAAATTTCTTCGAGGCCGGCAGCGCGTTGGTAACATCTCTGATGTTGCAAACGTCCATAGGCGACGGTAACCGCTTTCCACCAGGTGGGCTGTCAGCCTGTTTGCTGTATTCCAGCTATAAAATAAAAGTTATGCGCTTACCAACACATTTTGCGATTAGTTTTTATATATAAGATTAGCTTCTGCCCGCGACTTCGTTCGCGTGGAAAGGAAGGTGAAAAACACCCGCGATTTTGAAACATTCTTCATTGGTGCTCCGCTCCTATTGCTCTTAGCGTGATGGTTTATAGCCTGTAACCTTCCTCAATAAATGGGTTATCTAACACTGAAAAAAAATTTCAACTTAGATCAGTAGTTCCTGAGATTGACGCGTTCAAGCAAACAAACAAAGAAACAAACTTATCTGCTTTATATATTATATATATATATATAAGATAAAACTCTCTCACTGACACCACACCCTGTCAAATTATCCGCTTCTATTATGTTACGTTGCAGAGAAATTACTTTTAGTCTGTTATAGCTGTTTAAGTAATTAGAGCTTTTTAACTATCCCACGGGAACTATTTAATTTTTCCGGATCAGAAGTATCCTATATGTTGACCAGGATATAAGCCTGAGAGAAGATTATATCACCATACAAAATTTCATGTAAATCGGCCCTGTCGTTTCGGAGATTAGCCGGTACAAACAGACAGACAAACAGAGACACAAAAAAATCTAATAAATCCAAATTAGTTCTATTTCACTTCTTACATCCCCTGAGTCGGTTTTTAGCATTTTTTTTAATTGTACAGAAATTCGACCTCTACAATTTTATTATAAGTATAGATATACATATATAGATTTGTATGTTACATGACTAATGTATACATACAACAATATTTACGTACAGACTGCCACATGTGTTAACAACAACCTGGTATCTGGTGCTGGTTGGATGAATGGAAACGGTGCTTTCGGCCAGCTTACTTGCTCTGCTCATTCCTACCATGAGGCACAAGGTACTAGTTCAAGATGCTTCAACAATAACCTTGTAATTCGGTAAGTTGAACAATTATTAACATCGGTTCTCTTAGTAACTGCTTTTATCAATATAATAAAATTAAATTAATAGTATTTTGCTAGAAGATATAGGAAGTTGTAGGTATTTGCCTTATTGGACTGCAGGCAAAAGACAACAGCTTTCACGTATTTTATGTATGTACGTACATGTAATAATATGGATTGAGATGACAAAGTAGATTGAATTCATTGTAACTTATTATGAAAATTCTTGTTTTCTTTCTAGAGTTGGCTTCATCGTTAATAATGTATTTTATCCCCTCTACTGGTCTTGCTTCGATCAGAATCGTTTGGAAGTTCTTTATGTATGGTTCCCCCAAAACCCTCCGAATGCAGTATTCCAAAGTGGAGTCGATCGTCCCAGCTGGTTAGGTAATATCAAAATGATTAAATACTAAGTATTTATTGGTTAAGATTCGGAAAATTAACATTAAGGTTTTTAAAAATTCTGATTGCAGCTGGCAGCTTTTTCCCTGGTGTTGCTGTTAACAATGCTTACACTCAAGTATCCCAGAAAGCTATGATCGCTTCATTTGTCGGTAATGAACTTGCTGACAGGTATGTCACAAGCACTCAATTCTTGGCACGTGGTCACTTAGCTGCGAAAACTGACTTCGTCTTCGCTACTGGGCAGAGGGCTACTTTCTATTTCATTAATGCTGCTCCTCAGTGGCAACCTTTCAACGCTGGTAATTGGAACTGGCTGGAACAGGTGAGCCGACTTAATTTAAAACTACTCCAACTCAAACATATTATATGCAAATCAGTCACTTCTACAAATGAGATTAGAACTTATGTAATGATAGAAATTAATTATTCGAGTTAATGGGATTGTTATTAAATTGTTTAATCATCTTGTGAAATTGTTTGATATGTTACTGTATGAAATTCGTAGATAGACAAAAGTTGTTATTTATGAATATTAATATCGATGTTATTTAGAAATAATGAGTAATTACTAGGCTTTATTTCGTATTATCGTATACTTGCCTACTTACACCTACTAATGTCCCAAGGAACTCAATTTCAATATTATAATTATGGTAATTAATACGGATCTGGTTTTAATTAATTTAGAATTCTTTATACTTTTCTTTAATAACAAAGTCAAAATTATTACAGAATCTTCGCACACGTATCGGTCAAGCTGGATACCACACCACAATTTACACTGGAACTTTTGGAGTGACACAATTAAGAAACGCAAACAACCGTCTCGTTGACATTTTCCTGCATCGCGCTGCTAATGGTGCTATGCAAATCCCAGTACCTCTGTACTTCTACAAGGTAATATTACATTGCATCATCGCATTAAAAATTTGGGTTGTCTGAATCGTAAAAATAATTATATAAATTTAAAAATTAGTTTCATTTTAAAACGCTTTTAGTTTGTAACTCATCTATGTATATTTCTTGGTCGCTACAAAATAGTTACTTTGAAAGATGTTGTATACACAAATTCTTACTGTATCACTTAAATTACAGGACATTATGATCTTATTAATTTACACAGAAGAATGTAAAATAAATTTTACGATATATCTTTTAGGTGGTTTATGATGCGTCCCGTCGTATCGGAACAGCTTTCATCAGCATTAACAACCCTTACTACACAGAATCTGAGGTTCGTAGTCTACAGTTCTGCACAGACAGGTGCCGCAACAACAATGCTTTCAGCTGGCTAAGGTGGCAGCCAGACCGCATTGATATCGGTTACAGTTTCTGCTGCACAGTTGATGACTTCCGTCGATTCGTGCCTCACCTACCCGCATTCACAACTGTCGGCCTTTTAGCATAAGCTACTGACTCCAAACACTTGCCTTTATTGACAATTGTATAAGCAGTAAATAAAAATGTAATATAATTAAAGTTGAAATTTTAATTTATTGTTCTTTTTAAATTCCTTCAAGACCAAAAGTAGAATACTGACTTTAGGTTCTAGGTAATCTTGTTCGATCGCCAGATTGATCCTTGGTCTGAAATAGCAACCTGACTAGTGAACTTGAGAAGTCTACCGAACGCTTTGATAGTCTTTTAAACATATTCAAAACCTGAAAATCGCATGTTCCAAAGGTCTCAAGATTTTTGGATAATAGAAAATGTGTGTAGTGCCACGAGACAGGATAAGGTGAGAAACGATTATCTATTTACATAAGGGGTTTTTTTAAAGTACCACAAGTGACTAAAGCATTAAGAGAGAGAAGATTAAATATATAAATATGGATGGGTATATTATGTGAAGAAATTAAAATCATGTGAACAAAAAATGTAACTTCTATTTAAACTAGAATATTGATGGATGTAAAGGTAGACCTGAAAAGCTCGATAGATTGTGTAAAGAATGATGTGAAGATTTGTGGTGTGACAGAAGACGCATTTATGCCAGAATAAAGAAGTATGAAAGAAACAGACGGATATAGTGATACCCCAAATGTTTAAAAAACTGTAAAAGGAAAAGGAGAGCAAATAATTCCGATGAAAAATCATAATTACCTTGGTCGAACAAAAACTGTATCAGCATAATATATTGTAATAGTCTATGATGATAATAAAAAAAATCTATTAAATTTAGCGCTTGTAGTAACAGAGCACCAATTTAAATGTCTAGCTATCATTACGAAATACAAAATTATTTCAGTTAAATCTCGTGATACTTACTTGTCGGTCTAGATTACGTTACTTTGTGTAATAAAACACCTTAAAATAAAACCCTACTTTTTAAGAGCGTTTACAAAATTGAGCGTGCATTATCCATAACCACTTATGGGCACATAAATCATTGTAACACCATGACCCTAATAAGGAATGATAAAAGAGAGGCGTGACAATAATATATCTACTATAATTACAATTCCGCAAGATCAATTATAATCATATAAGCCGATAACAATATGCTTATTTAATCGAACAACTTTATTAATCTTCTCATTTAACAATATAAGTCATCAAAATCCTTAGCTACGCATAGTTTGTACTTGGATACTTACGTGTATTTATCGTAAACGTTATCAGTGTAGAAATTTTGTAGTGCAAGGCACTCCTATAAGATAAGAGCTCGTATGTAACATATAAATATGATTATAAAATTAACTGTAATATTCAGTTCTTTCTCTGTAGCCGGAGCGGGTTACGTTTTTAGAATCCAAAGAATTTCTTAAATACGTAAATTTTTGACTAATGAGTCAGTACCCACTCTCAGAGTCTTAAACGGTCCATTAACCTTAAGTATCGGTGATAGAATATACCTATCGTCTATCTTGGAGTCTATCTAAGCCTGTATTTCGCACCTGCTACAAATATATAGAATAAACAGATTTCCAATGTTTTTAAGATGTGGAAAAATAAATTTCTCGTTATTATAAATTATTTTTTTAAATTGGGAGCTCTTGCCCGAAAGTGGGATATTTATGGGCTAATATTAGTAGTTTATATAACATAAATAGTAATGGAAAAAGGGCGGAATAGATTAATGAACAGTCGGTAACTTAATTAGTTGAAAGAGAGCCGATTCAGACGATCTTTTGAAAGCAAGTCAGTAAATGAGGTTACTCGTAAAACCATTAATTAATACGCAAAAAAGGTACAGATCTTTGAAAAATTAATAAGCCTAGCCTTTTCTTATATTACAAATTAGTTCTAGAATCAAATTGTTTGATGAGATTCATCCGGCCCTAATAAAATATTTATTCAAAGAAAAGGTTTCATTTTCTTTGTAGGCCGAAAGTTTATTTTCTGAAAAACAGTGTACAGCTTATTAATAATATATGCATATTTTTGCTTGTGCAATATTCGTGTACAATGTTTATACTTTTATTTCACCGTTACGTATATTATTCACAGCGGTTACCGGTGTAGGTACGTATACTTTTCAAACAAAAAATATGGGAATGAAACTAAAGCAAATGAAATATAATGCTCGTTGTATTAAGTGTTCGTTTAGTTCAATGAGCGCCCAGACTTCGTAATTGCAACAATTCAAACCTTATTCAGAAGTTTCACATTCAACTTACGCAATATACATTCGATTCTGTAAAGAGCTATCAAGACTTAAGAAATTAACAATACTCGTTTATTAATATTTGCCTATTTTGTAAGAGCTTTATTGTAATATATATAACTTAATGCCCAATTATTTCAATAGTAAAATAATACGAAACGTCTTTATAACAAGTCTTTTGTATCTTTGTTAATTTTTTCAATTAGCAGTAAAACATCAGAATAATGAAACAATAAAAGAACCATAGAGATATTTTATTATTTTTGTTTATACTCTGCATCTATACTAGCATATTTTGTAAAGCTGAAGAGCTTGTTTGTTTGCTTGAACGCGCTAATCCGACTGGTTTGATTCAAAAAATTCTTTCAGTATTAGATAGCCCATTTATTGAGGAAGGCTATAAGCTATATATCATCACGCCAAGACCTATAGAAGCGGAGCACCATCGAAGAATGTTTCAAAATCGGGGTTTTTTTAACTATTCCACGCGGACGAAGTCGCGGTCCGAAGTTAATTACTATTATAAACGGGAGATTTGAGGTGGATAATTTTTTTACGCAATCCCGCCAGAGCGGCTGGATCTGGAATTTGGCACAGAGATGGATTATAGTCTGGAATAGTACATAGGCCACTACTATATATACTATATAGGAAAAATGTACGGTTCCCGTGGAATAACATTAACACGAGCGAAGCCGTAATCAAATGATATACCATACATACATAAGTCTGTTATTATTGTGTTAGTCGTCAATAATAGTTTGATTGATATTTTAGTTACATACATACATAAAATCACGTCTGTTTCCCATGGGGGTAGGCAGAGACTATGGATCTCCACTTGCGACGATCCTGACAAAGAACTTTCGCTTCACCTACTTTCATTAACCTCTTCATACATGCAGTTTATTTGAAATGCTTTTTACCTGACCTCTCTTTAACAATTTTGATATTTGGTCATGGTATGTTCGTCTCGGTCTTCCGGCAACAGCTCTACCATTGACAATACTGTCATATACCTGTTTTGTGATTCTATTTTCATCCATCCTCTCTACATGCCCAAACCACCTTAACATTCCTTTTTCAACTCTTGTTATTACATCTTCTTTCAAACCACATCGTTCCCTTAGCACACTGTTTCTTATCCTATCACACCGCACATATACTTCTCAAAGCTCTCATTTCAACTGCGTTTATCCTACTTTCATGCTTCTTCTGCCATACCCAACTTTCACTACCATACATCAGGGTCGGCACCAACACTCCTTTATGGACAGCCAAGCGTGCCTTTACAGACACTTTCTGGCTATTCATAAACGAATTTAGAGCTCCATTCACCCTGTTACCTGCCATAACTCTCCTTTCAATAATTTAGTTTATATATATTAGTTATCTGATAAAATAAATTGTTAATATAATATATGAACTGTAACAGGAAGCGAAAATTGTTTCTTAAAAGTTCTGTTATAGCTTATAGCTAATATCTAAATCTTGTAAATAAAACTTTAATCAGGCATTTTTCTTTTATAAGAAATCCTTATATTGTGAAATATATTGTGGTATATATATGGTAATGTATATATGTATGTATTTTTATATTTATTTCTTAAATGAATTTGAGTATTTATGTATCTGTTGCCTTTTTTTGCACCACTTACATAGCCTGGTTCAACTTTCTTTCATTTAGGTTGCGTAGAAGAGATCGCTTTGAGCGATAAGGCCCCCCTGTTGTATGCCTAAAAAATAATGTAAATATGGTCTGTTTTTGTAATTGTATATTTTGTGCAATGAAATGCTATCCGGCTCCTCTCTCTCTCTTTTATATTTTATGATCATTTTATCGTTACCTCGAACGTTGTATTTATCTAGAAAATGTTATGAATCACAAATTTCAATGAAAAATGATATGATACCGACATATAATCATATACTTTACAATACACAAAGAGATACCGGTTGTTTAGTATAAGCACCATTATAGACGTTTACAGTTAAAGTAAATTCACTGGCGATTATGACGCGTTTAGCACTCCACCTTGTCAGCTTCGTACTAATGCTAACAGCATATTCATTAGAACTACCGGATCCAGGCAATTTCGCTTTGCTACTGCCTGAAGATGACTTTGAAAACTATCTAGACGCGTGGCTCGAAGTTGAAGAAAGCAGTTTAGCATTTAGAGCTAGAATAACACTAGAACTAAAGTGGTAAGTAATTTAAATGTTTTAATATCTCTTAACATTTCCCCGTAATTTCACATAAATTTAATGCTGTTGCTATTCCTGGGAAATTTAAAACATTCATTAGTTACATAGGTTAGCCAAGGCTCTATAAAGTAATCATAATACAAATATAATCTATCATTTATACTTAGCTAGTAGGTAGGTAGAGTTTGCCGCCATAAGAGCCTTTAGTTGTATTCCGGCACAAAAATCCTTCTTTAGCTCTATCCGTTTTTTTTGCGATTTTATGAGTTTTTACAAAATAATAATAACAAATTTCTTAATTCCGTATAAAAATACGGCATAAAAAGATAAGCGATAGTTAGGTACCTTATCTGATGTGGTGAAATATTAACAAGTATACATACAGTGGAATTTCCATGGCATGGAAATTTTTTCCACTACAGATATTAAAGTATTTGGTCTATTTAAGTACTTCTCGAAAGTCACATGATATTGTGGCCTTGCTCAAGACGTTTTACGTACATTTGCTATTGACTCGTTGAACCCATGTACTGTTCAGACGTCAATTAAAATAATTATGTACATTATTATCAAATTATATATCATAATTATCAAATCAACAGCTACATGGTTATTGATAACCGGCCTGTTTACATTTTATTCAAGAACAAAATTTACTGAAACAATTTCTTAAATGTAGTAGTAGTATGGAATAACACTACTCTGAATGCAGGTTTTATGGATTTGATATTGTTATGTACAGATACATATACACACACATATATATATATATATATATATATATATATATATATATATATATATATATATATATATATATATATACATATATATATATATATATATATATATATATATATATATATATGTATGTATGTGTGTGTTTTGTGTGTATGTGTGTGTGTGTGTGTTAATGTTCAATAACACAAAAGCTCGCCACCTACCCCCAGGGGGTGCCGCCCTGGACTTCTCCCCCCGTCCAGGTAGCGGCACAAGGGGATGCGTCCCGGGCCCCGAGCGGCCACTGTCACATTCCCCTTTTCACTCCGTGATAGTGGTGTCCCACCTTTCCGCCTCCAAATCCCAATGCCTGCCCTTCCTTACCAAACCTCCTCCCCAAATACCCCTCCTTTCCGATGCGACCGCAGCGTCGAGGTGTTCTCCGCTGGCTGTCAAGGACGGCGGTGGTGATGTCCACCCACCACCGCCCTCCTGACAGGCGACCTATCCTCCCCGACCCCGTCTGCCAACGCTGCTGTGTGCGCGAGGCGACGGGAAAAGGGGAGGAAGGAGAGGGGGGAGGGGTGTTGGCGCAGGAGCAATCCTTCGCAGCCTCCCCTCCCCCATCGCGAAGCCCCCCCGCCGCTGACGCTGCTTAGAGCGCGAGGCGGCGGAGGGGGAGAAAGGAGAGGGAGGGGTGATGGCGCAGGAGAAATCCTTCGCAGCCTCCCCCTCCCTCCTATCGCGAGGCCCCCCCCGCCGCTGACGCTGCCGATTGCGCGAGGTGGTGGGGGGGGCGGGGTGGAAGAAGAGGGGGGAGGGGTGTTGGCGCAGGAGCAATCCTTCGCAGCCTCCCCCTCCCCCCCCATCGCGAAGACACTCCCCCCCGCCGCTGACGCTGCTGAGTGCGCGAGGCGGCGGGGGGAGGAGGAAGGAGAGGGAGGGGTGATGGCGCAGGAGTATTCCTTGCAGCCTCCCCCTCCCGGCGGCAGCGGGCGTCGAGGTCTGGGGGATCAATATAGACCTCCGCCCGCACTAATGCCGCGAGAGGGCGCGAGAGGTAGCCGCGCGTCCCTCTCAGGGCCGGGGACCACCATCTCCCCCGGCCCGCACACAGGAGAGGCCGCCTCTGTTTACGAGGCGGCCGGCCGCTGCCGGGGTTGCGGGTTAAGCTCACGCATGTACCGCGACCCCGGCGCTAGGCGAAGGAAGGCTCCCATGGGTTTTAGTGGGTATACCGGCAGCCGGTCGTATTGAACCGGCGTCGGGGAGCCCCACACACCGGCCGCGCATGATCCCCGCGCGGCTGACGGTGCGGCAACGCATTCCCATGTAAAAAAAAAAAAAAAAAAAAAAAAAAAAGCTCGCCACCTAGCGTTAGTACATTTTGGATCCTTATCGTAGGACACCTACACGATAAAATTGTATTAATATTTTAATCCCAAAATTTTCATTGCAATTTATTGAGGCTTTTACGACCTATTAAGACAATCATTTAAACCGATACATTGACAAATATTCCAAAAACAGTTATGTATGATTAGAATCGTATAAATAGCGCTTAATATTGAAATCCTTACGGTCTTACTTATACTAATCTCGTAAAGAAACGATTAGGCATCTCTTAAGTAAAGAAATCAGAATCAGACCCTAATCCATTAATATCTTTTTTATACTTATAAACGTGTATTACCTGTTGTTTACCTAAGAGGAGCCCAGATAAACGAAATTTGAATGATTGATGTAGGTTGTACCCAAAATATACGGCTAAAGAGGAGTTTATGGGTAAGATTTTCACTAATCAGTTGCTGAGCAGTTTCTTTAAATTTAAGACACGATTATAAATAAGGCCCTTAATGTTTATAAATTTGTAGTATAGACACAGATGAGTGTTCTATTTAAATTTACAGGCTGTACCATAAGAGTGAATGGTGATCTGGGCCAGCCACAACCAGTATATTTGCACAATGGGAACTACTTGACGCCGACTGGCAACACAGGATTAATACATCTGAATACTGGAGAGCAAGTCTACATAGCATGCACAGGGTCGGCGCGAACTATGCAACATCCCAATATCACTATGTGTAGGGCAACAGGCGTAAGTTAAAAATAGGCCAATAGCAATAACATTGATAACTTATACGTTTGAAAATTTTTCTTTCACACAAGTCTTACTGTTACTAATGTGCCGGCTATTGATAGATAGACAACACTATATTACCAAAAAAAAAAACTGTATAATTACAATTCTTTTCTTGTCAAAACAATAAAAAAACGATATATCCGGGTCATTTGGGATGAAGAAAGGGGTTATCTGGAAAGATTTCCTGGAGTATTAAAAATAATAATTTTATTCTCTTCTCTATTTTTGTGCTCTTCCTTGATGTCAATTTTGCCACCTCTTATTATTGTCGTTGCGCTTCCATAGTGACAAAAGGCAGCTTATAGCATTTTTAGACAAAATCAGCTTTTCAATTTTCAACTCATTTTACATTAAAAACTTTAAATACAAAACTAGAGAAAATGTCCTACAATTATTTTTCGTATATACGAGTAGTAATTAAGACGAAAAAAGAAGTAAACCTCAAATATGAAACCCAAGAAGCTTTAAATAACCTTGTGAAAACTTTAGTTTAGAATTCTAAAATGGTCCCAAATTTTCTTTAATTAATTAAGATTTTTGTTTCTTTTAATAAATTGGCTGGGGCCAATTGTTGAGTGGTGTGCCAACAATGGTGTACTTTACCCTACATATACATGTTTATTCTTAGTTTTATGCAGTGGCGTTTTTCCCTAAGGCCCAGGAGGCCCGGGCCTAGGGCGGCCAGATATTAGGGGCCAATCGTGACAAAAAAATCAATTCAAATAACTCAAAATACGAATTCTAAATTCATTGTGTACTCAATATGAGAGCTGAGAAAGGGGTGGCTGGTACTTACTATATGGCCTGGGTCCTAGGGCGACCAAAACTGCAAATCCGCCATTGGTTTTATGCATGGTTGTTATTGTGAAATAAGAAAACCAAACGAAGGACAGTAATCCATCATAAGTAATCAGGATCCGTGGAAATAGAAGTATTAGTTAAATTATTATTTTTTTATTGTAAAGTTTCCGTTTTTTTACAGACAGTAACATGTGTAGCTGATGATTTAATCTCCGGAAATGATTGGTTGTCAGGCCACAGCGAGTTTGGTCAAATAACATGTTCATCACACTCTTACCATGAAGCACAATCCACCTCAGAAAGATGTTTCAACGATAACTTAGTTATAAGGTTGGTTACACTACCTATTAGATATAAGATTCTAGACGAAAAATACAGCAATAAAAATACCATCGTCGATAAAAGTCAAAATAAACATCTTTCCTTCATGGTACTACATGGTTCAATGTACCTACTTGTTAGATGAAAACAGCAGTACCTCTAGGCTTTTTTTATTGCAGGAGTACAGCAGACAGGCTGAGGGCCCAACTGTTATGGAATGTGGTGACCGTCGCCTATGAACATTTGCAACATTAAAAGTGCTACTAATGTGCTGCCGAACTCGTAGATAGGACTGGACCTGGCCATTAATGAAAAAACACAACTCAAGGCTGTATAACAACCTTCCTTTACCACCCTTCCTTAACCATCCGGACGGGCATATAACGTACCACTTGGCCGTGGGTTGTTTTGTCGCCTCTTACGAGAGGCCTCCCGGCCACAGGAATTGGTATTCTTTCGCCGTTCCTTTACGGATAAAAAGTCTTCTTCCATGGTGCTACGTAAGTCTACCACAGCTTCCAAAGCACTTGTAATAAATGTTTTAATAGGGTTATAATTAATAAATAGACCCAGTATGTACCGATCAGCGCACATATATAATAAACAAAAACAAACGGACAGTGGTAACGATTTTCGAAGTGTTGAGTTTTTGGGAAAGTCTACGGAACCACAAAATCAAAAACTTTTTATCATTCGGCATGAGCCAATGATGTATGTGAATCGCATAATTTCTGTGAGACTAGTACCATGCGCGAAAGAAAAAGTAAGAAGAACCGAAGGTATTATATTCTTGGCACTATTATAACTAAAGGGGTAAATTAAAAGACTTCCCTACAAGTATTTTCACAGTAAATATAATTTAAAGTATGTATGAAGAAGAATGAAATAACTATCAAAATATTAAATACTTACTATTTTATTCATTCCGTGAGTTCAATAAATCATATTATACCCAACTCTTTACCCACACTAACGGCATTCTCGTTGGTGCTTGAACTAATACTTATTGCTTTCGTCTGGACACTTTTTTAGTTTGACCCCTATATAAGACGATCATCGTAACCTCAGCAACTAGAAAAAGCTTTTTATTTTAATTTCAGAGCTGGATTCACTGTTGACGGAGTTTTCTATCCATTATATTGGTCCTGTTTTGATCAGAAGCGTTTGGAGGTACTATATGTTTGGTATGAACAAAATCCTACCAATGCTGTACACCAGTCGAATGTTGATAGACCTAGCTGGCTCGGTAAAATTCCTTTTCATCTATACATTGTTTTTCCTTAGATCATTTTTTACACACACGTTTTTTCAAATCAATTATACGACTTAAAGTTATTTAAATGTTTTAGTCAACTTCAAGAATATCTAAAGTTAGATATAAAGTAGAAAATGTTTCAAATTAACCACCTAAATACACAATTCAACAAAAAATGTTATTTATTAAAATAATTATCTCGTAAAGCAAACGAAGACCTCGGTGAATGTCTCTAGACTACCTACAATGAAGCCTTTCTGTACAGGTGACAAACTGTCAACAAATAATAATGTAATTTCATATAACAAACGCCATTATTTCATACTAAATGATAACCCTAGTGTTTACTACACTACGAGTATATTCTAGCCTGGTTGTCATCAATTCCACAACATCATAACAAAACTACTCAAGCTTTTAAAGTCTTTAATGTAATTTTAACCTTCACAGCGGGAAGTTTTTTCCCTGGCGTGTCAGTTAACACAATGTACACTCAAGCTATGCAAAAGCAAACAATAGCAAGCCTCGTGGGATCTGAATTGGCCGATAAATACGTAACAAATTCCCAATACTTGGCGCGAGGGCATCTCGCCGCCAAATCTGATTTCATTTTTGCTACCGGACAGCGTTTGACATTTTACTTCATCAATTGCGCCCCGCAGTGGCAGCCATTCAATGCTGGCAACTGGAACTATCTAGAACAGGTATTTTTCTTTACCTAAACTATATTTAAGGCTTCTTCATGTAAAGTTCAGGCTTCATTAACACTGGTAAGTTCCGAATATTTCGTATGAGCCAAGTACGCTAGTAAATGGAAGGTATTTCGGTAGACCCTAATCAATCTTTGATGTCCGTAACGTAGCAGACATACTGTGGAAAAGTTAGAAACCGACTCTGGAATTGCCAGGATTTTTTAAAAGCAACAAGTTAAGTTCAGTACAAAGTATGACATGTTCTGAAAGGGGTAGATGAACAAATCCTATAATAAGTGGTCTGCCGTCGTATTGGTTGTTGCAACAAGGAAACCCAAAGTACGCAAAATGCTTAGACTTTAGACGATAGGCATGGTTCGCTTAGGCAAAATAAAAGTGAAGAGCTCTGTTTGACTCCAAATTTGAATCTTGCAAGAACGATAGCTTACTGTGCGTGTCGCAGTTTGCCTAGCGAGTACAGCATTTTTTAATTGATATTTTTAGCAAATTAAAATAGTTATTGCCTACAATCCCAATCTACAAGAAAAGGCAATATTCTCCCATTTTAGATACTACACTGGTATAGGTACTATGCTTAGTTGTTTTAATTGTATTTATTATACCTACACAGAATCTACGTAAACGCATTGGAGAGGCGGGTTACAATACTATCGTGTACACCGGAACGTACGGCGTGACTCAGCTCAAAAATCAAAACGATCGCTTTGTGGATATTTATCTTTATAATGACTCAAATAATAATCCCCAAATTCCAGTGCCCCTTTACTTTTACAAGGTAAGTATTTCTTATTCAAATCATGCTTTGTGACTGTATCGAGTTATATACGTAGATGGCACGTGTGCTTTCTAAGAATTGTCCTGGTTATCATATTATTTTTTAAATTTGGCGTTGGCAGCCCTAGTTTAAATTCACAGCTGAACCCGGTAGGTGGAGCTGCACTTGGGTCCTATTTTTGAGGATAGGACAACGTCTGTCGTGCTAGTTTATTCTAAATATATAATTTGCTTTATAGTTAGCTTATTCTTTCTGTTATAGGTGATTTACGATGAGTCTCGTCGTATTGGTACCGCTTTTATAAGCATCAACAATCCGTACTACACGGAAGCCGAGGTGCAATCACTCCAATTCTGCACCGACAGATGTCGCAACAACGCAGCATTTAACTGGATCGGATGGCAGCCAGACCGCATCGATATCGGATATAGTTTCTGTTGCACGATAGATGATTTTAGAAGAACGATTCCTCATTTGCCCGATTTTACTGTCAACGGTCTCTTATCCTAAAGAAAGTAACATTATTATTATTATACAATAGATAATGTAACATACATTATTATAGCATTGGTAGCATTAAATAAAACTGTCATAGAACATTAAAATTATCATATATTATGTTGCTTAGTAAGCTGCCTTGGACTCGAGGCCAGCAGTGAGACGTTAATAGGCTGTTATTATTATAAGTTCTTTGGCTACCGAGGTATCAAAGGTTTGTTAAACTTTTAATAGGTTAAACAGAGTTAAACATTCAGCGGGGTAGTAGGGGGGACGTACTTTAACCGTTGCAGCTATACGAAAATGGTGTTAGGAGACTATTCATAATTTTTCGTGAAACATTGAACCCATATATAGATTTTCAGAAATATGTACAGTCAGCAGGAAAATTGCCATTTGACCCAAAATCTTTTTTTATGCCAATCAATCTTGTTTCTAATAGTGATCCAAAACTTCTATAAAATCGACAGTCGTTGGAGTACTAAAAGAGTCAGAAATCGCAAATATCTTTTCCCATACCTCTTTTAAGAAGGCAAACTTGCCTTTTTTCATTTTTCGCATCTTTTTGTTAACTGGGAAAAAATAAGATTGAAACAAAAACTCACACAGAGTTTAACAATTTTTTTTAATTTTTCATGCAAATTGTGCGGATTTTTTTTGCAAGTTTAGTTTATTACTTCGACCTAGATTTGTTTCATAGAAGTTTTTGATCAATATCAAAAACAGAATCGATTAAAATCAAGAAAGTTTTTGTATAAAATGACCATTTAGTTACTAGCTGTAATTTTTTTTTCAAAATCTGTCAATGGGGATCAAGATTTCACGAATTGAATTATAAACAATCTCCGAAGACCATTTTTGTGTTGCTGCTACGGTTAAGGTACATCCTCTTACGCCGCTGTAAGTTTCAACCTGTGTAGCACGGATATAAATTAATGGAAGTACGTAGTTATATGGTTAATAAATTAGTAAATTCAGCAATCAGTATTATTTTGTTCTACTTTAATTATTACTGTTATTAAGTATTGTACTAGTATTATACTTGTTTACGTCTTATATATAGAATAAAAAAGAAAACACTTTATTTTTCACCAAAATAAACAAATACAGAATGAATAAATACAATAGTTAGAGGCAAAACAAAAGACGGCGTAATCGCTTAAAGCGATCTCTTCCAGGCAACCAGACTGAGAGGACACTTTTAACAACTTATGTTTATAATTAATTTAAAAACAAATTAAATAAAAAAGGAAGAACAGTACAATGTTGAGACTAAACAGCTAACTTAAGAAAGAAGAATAGAAAAATATATATTTCATTATAAACTGAGGTAATAGTTTTTGACAGTTTTTTTTTTAATATGGCAAGTGATTTAACTTTTCTGACATCTACGGGTAATGAGTTCCAAAGGCAGACAGCCTGCACAGCGAAGAATTTGGAGTAAATATTTGAAGAATGTGCTGGTGCCTTTAACAAGAGGTTATTAGAAGAGCGCAAATCGAAGATGTGTGATGTATGAAGGAAGTTGAAACATTCCTTAAGGTTAGGAAGAGTATAAGGTATAAGTAGTGTAGGTACGATATAATAAAGGTACAGGATGAGCATTCCAGCGAAGTGAGATTGGCAGCCACTTGAGCTTTTTTCGATATTCAGAAATGTGACCATATTTTTCAAATTCAAATATGAATCTAACACAAACATTTTGAAGCCGCTCATGTGTCATATATGTGATTTTTATTCGTATATCTCTATAAAAGCATCACGTATCAAATTTCTTTTAAGTAAAAAAGTACAACCTCACATAGAATCAAGTGCCTACTTATTATACTTTTCTCGGAAATTTAATCGCTTTGACACAGATAATTATTGTGTATTTCTGTTGACGAGAGGAAATCTGCTTGTTTTCCAATAACGTGGGAAGTCGCAATTGGGGCGTGTGGGGTTCGCTATGTTGGGGTGGTAATAACTCCGCGGGTTTTGTATCTTATCTATGTCTAAATTAAGCTATTGTGAATGGTGATGTTACAGGCAATTTGATAAAACCGATCTCTATGAATAATGACCGGTCTGTATACATAATGCCCGTATTAAGTGGGCAATATAAAGAAAACTACATGATTAATCACTTTTCCCGGTCAGTGTGAATAATGACAACCTTTACTTGGGCACTATAATAAAGCACAGATTAACTGTATTTTTTTGTTTATTAAATGAGCTTAGGGTATAGTACAGTACTTTATTTATTATTTAAGACGAAGTGAATTTAGAATAGAATATACTTTATTGTACAAAAATACTACATAAAATCAAGAACATTAAATACAAGTACAATCGGCGGTCTTATCGCTCATCGCGATTTCTTCCAGACAACCTTTGGATGGAGTATAGGAAGGACAACAAAAGTCGGTAAATGTAAAACCAGCACTCGTACAATAATTTCGTTTATTAATTAATAAATAAATAGTAATGTATATGATAATATATATGTTACGGCTAATACCCGAAGTGCGGCTACACCTAGTTCTAGCCAGCTAAAACTAGGTGTAGCCGCACTTCGGTTTTTAAACCTAGGTGTAAAAGATTTCTTCGCGGCTAATATTAGGTGTAGCCGAGGCGTCTTTCCATTCTGTACAAGGCCAGAACGCAAGGGTATTGTGGCGCACCCAGGGCTTGAGCTCGGTACGGACCTTCTAATGATAAGACTGGTTCTTGGAATATTTTCTTTATATTTTCAATCAGGAAGCTATAACATCTATTCAGTGCGCGGCCCGATACAATTATGATTTCGATTGTTTTTTGAGGCATTCGATATTCTCATTCAAAAATATTATATTTCTTAATATAAACTGACGACTAAAAAAAGGTTTTAGTCGTTACATCCCGCGGGCCTCCGAGGAAATTTTCGTCACGGTGAAGTGAGGAAAATTTCCCGTAAACAAAACCCTAAGCTAGTCCCTACCTAAGGCGGGAAAAGTTACAATGCACAAGATAGCACTTACTAAGTGCCCAACCAGGACAATAGTTTCATACGTCCTGACTCCGGCTGACAAAACCCGTCAAAAAGTCAGTCGATCTTGTCTACAAGTGAGCCCAATGAACAATGTTTAAAATTTTGGAAAAGCTAAACTCCTAGCTAAAAATTGACAAACGACCAATAATCAAGCATCGGCACAACTGTTCAATCTGGGAGCTCTAAAATAATAACAAACAATTCCCATAACTGTAAAGAGCCCAAAACAAAGTTTTTGTGTCTTATGCGGACACCCGGAAGCTATGACAGCCTTATGACCGGTTTGCAAGATTGTCGTAAATTCATAACAGCTTGATACAGTGTTCCACAAGATCACAAGCTATTCCCCAATTTGCCCTAACAACCGGCAAAAAAAATTTTTTTAAGCCGTTTATCTTGCTCCCATTGCTCCCTTTGTTGCAGCCGATGTCGACTCGTTGGTCTAGTAGTGGCTCAGCAAGTTGTAGACATGAAACAAAAATAATCATTAAGTACATCTATATACAACAATGTTATAACAAACCTATGTCCCTAACTTCCTATCTAATATTCAATTAATGCAAAAACATATCCACTAATAATAATAACAAAGAGCGCATAAGTATTAAATTAAATACAACTCTCAAATAAAATATTACTCAACAGGGACTCTTATAAAAATTAACCAATTTTGGTGAAATTGTAGATCTTTTCCTGGGAAATGACCCCCGATAACGTTCTTCCAACGTTTTACACATTGTTTCCATTCCATACCCACAATTTCCTTTCACTTCACTACCCTTAGAAACATTATACTTTGACAAACACGTCATACACTCATTTCCAACCAAATCCTTCATCTGCCTCTTGCAACATCTACACAACCTCACAACAACCTTCTCTTTCTTCCTTTCACGATAACCCATACAAGTTTGATCATACCTTTCAAATCCTTTCTCTTCTCTCTTCATTCGAAACCGTCTGCTAAACTTCACTGCGGACTCTTTCACCCGCAAACCTGCTTGCATCTTAGCCTTCTTATACTGATTGTTCTCTGAAACATCAACACCCCTGTATAACTGTTCACCACAACTCACCATATTAATATTCCCCTTATCTCGTTGAGTATCCATACGAACAACGTTCTCATTACATACAGAACCATCATTTTCGTTCCTATTATTCTCACAGACCAACGACTGCGACTTCATCAGCTCATTTTTGCTGATAATATCATCATTAATAATATTTGGTTCCTCTTCCCCATCACAACCTACGACAATGTCATCAGACTTATATGACAATACATTGTCTGACTTATTTCTTATATTCTCTTCGTTATCGGAGAATAAAAACTTTTCATTATTTTTAAACAAATTATTTGAATAAACATATTCATTATTCGACGGTTTACAATCTATCTTTTCACCTAACATTAATGAGTTTTCTGAATAAAACTCAATATTAACAACCTCTTTCGTAATAAAATTAGCTTTGGCGTTTCCTATTTTGACAAAGCTCAAATCAAAGTCAATGACAGCGTAATTGGAAAATAAAAAGTCTTGTCCTAAAATACAATTTGGGCGTAAATTATCTACAACAATAAAATTACATTTAAATAAAACCCTATCTATAGAAAAGAAAAGTGGAATCCTTCCCAAGACCTTCAGTGTGGAACCCTCAACTCCATGTAACTTCATATCGTACGAAATTGGCTCAATTTTGTCCTCTTTATGCAGTTGGCTAATAATTCGGGACGAAATAACTGACACGGACGCCCCTGTATCCACTAACACCTGAAACTGCTGATCAGCACATTCAACCAATATAACCGGAGATGATGAAGATTGAGACTTCACACCATCTACTGCATAAGTCGACCCCTCTGTGCGTTTGTTGGAGTTCGATTGTTGCGAAGGCTTTGGATCGCAACGCCGTGAAAAATATGGACTTTTAGGCCAATGGCGCTCCTGCCTTGGTTTTACAGAAAGACCAACCCTCGGTGACCGACAGTCTTGCAATTTGGAAAAGGGCTCTTTCGTAACAACTTCGTGTATTATACTTTGTCCCAAGGATTCCATCGTAACAGGCAAACTAATATTTGTGTCGTGTTTATTATAAATATTATGGTGTTGTATAATTGTTTGTTTTAATTCACTAACTGACCGAAAATGTTGTAATGACAACATTTGCCTATACGGTTCATTGCAGTGCGGAACAAACTGTAAAATTATCTTCTTTTCGTCTGTAATATTAGCTTTATGCGCCAATTCTTCAACAGCATATAAAAAATCTAAAATACTCTGGTCATAGTTATGCCTAATATTGTAAAAATCCGCGGCATAATCCCTTTTATGACTAAATTCATTTTTAAACCTTGATACTAGATCTGGGAAGGTAAGTTTGTCATCGTATATTCTCCTATAGAATGACAACGCCGCGCCTTCCAAGTAAGCTGCGAATATGAGAGCCTTACTACCATCGTCCCACTTATTTATGGCGGCGATGATATTGAATTGCGTTAGAAATTCCCCAAAATCACCATTGACCCCTGAGTATTTTTGCGACATGTTTTAAAATAATCAAATTAACATCACCAGATATAGAGAAATCCTGACAGAGAAGCTCGTCGCTGCTTCTTCTCGTTCGTCCTTTTCAGCGGCAGGATCAGCTCAATTTCGACATGGCTTGCACACGAAACTGAATATTAAATAAAACTTTTAATAATTAAATCGCTTTTTAACGTAGCACTTCCACCACGATGTGCTATTTCCCGTTTGATACGTCAGTAACCAGTCTTCTCTTCTCAACTTGGAGGGTCAAGCGCCTCCACCATGTGGCGCACCCAGGGCTTGAGCTCGGTACGGACCTTCTAATGATAAGACTGGTTCTTGGAATATTTTCTTTATAATTTCAATCAGGAAGCTATAACATCTATTCAGTGCGCGGCCCGATACAATTATGATTTCGATTGTTTTTTGAGGCATTCGATATTCTCATCCAAAAATATTATATTTCTTAATATAAACTGACGACTAAAAAAAGGTTTTAGTCGTTACAGTATGAAACTAATCACGTATAGATTGGAAATAAGTTTTTACGTAGTTCTTCCAATCCATAAAAGAGCAGTACGCAAATACTGCCAGTACATATAGGGACTAATCGTGTATGTTTCGGAAAATTATTTTTGGGTGGTTATAAAAAAAATAACCACGAAGGCGGGTGCTCCGCTTTGCTTCGCACCCGCCTTAGCCTTCTAACCTATATTAAAAATAAAAACATGTCACTACAGACCAACAGACTCCACGTAGGATTGGCTACATCTAGTTGTAGTCAGCATAAAGAAGGCTATACCTAATTTTAACCAAATGAACTCGGCTACACCTAATATTAGCCGAGAACAAATCTTTTACACCTAGGCTTAAAAACCGAAGTGCGGCTACACCTAGTTTTAGCCGGCTAGAACTAGGTGTAGCCGCACTTCGGGTATTAGCCGTGACATATATACAAAAATAAATACACATGTTGTATTATATACATACATACCACAATAACACTATAGCTTGAGGTAGTAATCTTTAACTGTTAAAAGAAGGTAATGATCGTGTCTGCTTGATATTTTGTGGTAATGCATTCCAGAGTTGAATGGCCTGTATGGTAAAAGACTTCTTGTAAAAACTTGTTCTGTTTACAGGCGTGAGTGACATTTAGGGTGATTATAAAAAAAATAACCACGAATGCTAAGTAAGTAAATAATTTATCAAATTGACCGAAATTCATGATGATCGGTCCATATTAATAATGTCCGATTAATCAAATTGCCCGTAACAGTAACATACATTAGATATTATTGGGGTCGGCCGCAGAAAAAATGAATATAGGTATATAATGCTGGAAGTTGGCCTACTTAGGCCCATAGTAAAATTAATCATGTTTATGCATTTTTTTCTAAAGTTACAAATATTTATAAAATAAATAAACAATGACATTTATGCCTTTAAGTTTAGGAACTATAAAAACAATGATACTCCATTTTGGGTGATACCACCAAACTAAAGTATTTAAGTATATGGTAAATATAATAACAGCCTATAAACGTTGCACTTATGGGGTCGGGCCTCACATTTATTGGGATTGAGCGGGTTTGACATCAGTCATCTAGATGTGCAGGTTTCATTACGATGTTTTCCTTCGACGTTATCACGTCGTTATTAAAATAATATGCACATTTATTTTAATTCAACTGGCTCAATGGTGCATACTTTCCAGACAGGATTCGAACCCACACATTTTGAGTACGAGACACGTGGGCTAGCCATTAAGCTACCATGCTTGTGGTACATACTACTAATAGCAGTATTTCATATTAGTGTAAGTTTTGAAAATAGATGAAAAGAATAATAATAGTACCCCTATATCCCAAAAGTTAAAAATATATAGAGGAAAGGAGTACCCTCTTTCATAACAAGAAAGGGGGAGGCGAAAAAAAGTATACTGCCATAGCAAAATTGAGCTCTATTCTGACATTAGGGGCCTGGGCCTGGTTCCAGTATTCCTTTAGAGAGCAATAACACGTTGTTAGCACCTTTGATGTTACAAATTTTCATAGGCAATGGTGATCGCTTTCCATGAGGGGGGCAGGGGGAGGGGCCGTCTGCTTGACCGCTAAACGCAAGCAGTAAAAAATACACTTTATATAATAAAATTGAGCAGCCCAGTTCAGAGTCACCACATTAATGTTACCGTAACCATTAACCGTCTTATTTATAATAATTATACGACATTTGTGGGTTCATTAAAATAGTTTATCATCATTCATAATCGCAATAATAATGTGATTATGAATGAACTGCTTTTTCCTCAAGGGGTTAGTTATTAGTCAAGCCGGATGCGGACGGCCATCATGTATAAACATAAAGTCTTGACCCATTTGCAATCAATGCCGTCGGACTATAATAGGTACTAGCACCTTATCACGGCAATTGGCAAAAATTAAATTGCATTTCATCCAAGCAAGATTATTCCGCCAAGACGTTTCCCACCCGTACAGCGATTATTACGAAGGCAAACTACCGCGACGGCCCACGTGATGGAAAGCGGTTATCGTCTCCTACGGACTTTTGCGCAACACAAGTGGCATCCGGCATTCTCAACATGTTGCCAATCTCTTCTTGTGGTTTCTTTTTTTGTGCAGGATCCAGCTGAACAGCCACAGCAGTTTCAACAATACTGGGCTTGGTGGGCTTCCCGACTCCGTAGGAGCGGAGGCGTTCAACCCACAGCTTTTGGTTTCAGAATCCATCGATCTTATTTAAAGTACCATCCATAGATATTTATAGATAAATGTGTAAATAGGTATTAGTCAAAAAAGTAACAATAGAACTCATTTACGACTCTATCCTCGTAAAGACCATCATCCTTCATTTAGTTCTAATCACAGAGTACTTTATATTGGTTCTAATTGAAGATGGCATTCAAACCTAATGTGGCGAACCCGTAACCGAACCAAACAATCACACATCCCCCTCACCTAAGTTTTAGGTCGATCAAAATGCATACATGCCCTTTTCTTGCGAATAATTCCATTTAACCTTCTTTTCATCATATCATATATCCCTCTGGCTATTTTAAATATGGAAATACTTTTATTTGAGAAAAGAAGTCATGCATGGATATAGGGTTATTTCTAGTCTTAGGTTCATATAGACTTCGTAATTAAATATGTACTCCGTTACTCTTTGTTATATATTCCAGATTAATGAAAATCACATAATAATTACCAAATAACTGTATTTCAAAGTTCTTTCAAAAGATCCATAACATCGAGTAGTTTTACTTATTATCAGAGACACAGAGTACAGACAAACAATAGACAAAATACAAAATGACCACAGACAAGTAATACAATAGTTTTAGTAATTAACATTTACAACACTTTTAGTTTAATATAAAAGTTAGAATGCTTAAAAATATTAAATTAATCTTGGGGTCTTTTTCTGACGAGACTGTATGATCTATGCTCTTTGCCAGTTCCAAATATAATAAGTACATTATTTGTATTGACAAGTGTCAAACGTCAACTGTCGAAAACTCAAATTACAATGAATGAAAATGAATGAAAAACTAACAAGACTTGAATATGCTTGAATACAAGTAACGGAAGGAAAAGCAAAGCGAATGATAATAATAATACAGTATACACAAACGGATATTAAAATTTCCACATTTTGTTGATAAGAAATATTATATTATCCATTTAGGATTCTGTTCAAGTGTAGTTCCAGATTTTTAAATTAAATTGTGTTGAAATACGTATTACGATGGCCGAAGAACTGAAACCAGTTAATGAGGAACATTTAAAACAGCTAAAAGAGAGGATGAATATGATAGTAGCAGCAGATCCAGATCAATATCACAATGATTTTTCATTAAGAAGATATTTAAGAGCTTTTAAAACTGTTGATAATGCTTTTCAAGTAAGTAAAACTGATTCCATATGTTCAGCTTCGACAAACATATACTTTTAAAACTTGTTTTCATCGAAGCCAATTTCTTGCAAAATAATTTCAATTTAATGGCTTTACTGCATGTGCATATTCTTTTACATATTACATTACATACATAAAAATATATTTATAAATCTAAGTCATTTTTTGTAGGCCATATTAAAAACAAACAAATGGCGCGTCGATTATGGGGTTGCTGAACTACACAACAATAAAGAACTACTAGAGAAATATTCGGACAAAGCAAGAGTCTTGCGACATAGAGATATGATAGGCAGGCCTATAGTGTACATCCCAGCCAAGAACCACAGCTCCAGTCACAGAAATATCGATGAACTCACAAAATTTATTGTTTACTGTTTGGTAATTGTATAACTTTTTTATATATTATATATAATTTTTCATATCTTTTTGACACATTCACATTATTATTATTTTAATCATTATACAGGAGTAGGACATGCTTAGCTATGAAATACTTATTCACAATATCTGTTAATTTGCACAAATATTTCCATTGTGAAATGACAATGGAGAATCAGGCACTTGCACACTAGAATGTTAGTAGTTGCTCACCTTCAAAATTGTGTCTAATGTATAACCAATAAACTTGTAACCCTACTACACTACATTACTACATTATATTACATTTATTCATTTGGATAAGTTTATTAATTTTTATTGGCTATAATTATAAAATATGTGAAGGTTAAATAATTTCTATAAATTTCATGTAATAGTACTATCAGGAAGATGCAAGTAGAATATTTTTATCTTTGAAAATTCAAAAGATCTTGAGGAACTCTTCTTTAGTTAGTTTAGTTAGAGTTGATTCTTTTTGATTACCTTGATTATAAACCAATTTTCATGGTGTTTCATAAAGTTGTTTCATAAGCAATAATGGTATTATATTCTATTAATACCAAAACATACCTAAATAGACCCAGTAGCTGAATGCAAGTTAGTACAGCAGTAGCTCTCTGATGGTAATAAAATAATAAAAAATAAAAAGCCTTTATTCTACTGTCATATTACAAACATAATTAAATTCATGGGTTGGGTTTACATATATGTCCCCGGATGATTGTAATGGTTAATGTGTTTAAGAATATATTAAAGACTTATTTATAAAACTAAAATTGGTTTTGAGTGGAAAAAATACATATTCAATTAATTATCAAAGTTTGAAATTCACGACAATGATCTGGTAATTTTGTCGCCGAGATGTTTTTTTACGTTTTTTGATGGGATTTATCGAAATAGATAGACTGTATGTATCTGAAAATTTAAATATGTGGAGTTTTAAACAGTCGGTTAGGTTAGGTTTTGTGTAAACCAAAGCCAGAACCGACTGGTAACCAATCACTATTTATCTTATATATTAGTGAAAAACAGAAGTGAGGTTAGATTGACAAGAACATTAATAACTCAGGAACTATACATTTCCCGCACATAGGAGTAGCAAAAGGGGTGAGTTTTCCTTACCCCCCCCTCCCCCCCCCCCCGGTCATTACTTATGATTCCAGGGACATATATGTAAACCACACCCAAATTCATAATTTGTTACATAATTATTTTTTCTTTTTAAATTTAGAGCAAGACATACTCTCTAAAACTGACCATAAATCATAATCCAGCGATTAAGATCGGGACTAGACGTTGGCCAGTCTTCAGCTCTGACGGCCTGCTCTAAACACCATGATAATTTGGAGTCCCTAAAACAATCCATACCATTAGCAATGAAGAATTTTCCCATGGAAAGATTGCGTGCTTCTGCAGCCAATAGAGACCACTTCGAATAAGCTTTCTATATTTTAAATTGTATTATATTTATGTATTAAACTAACCCACTGTAAAACTTATAAATGTTATTTGCAATAGAAAAAAAATATTTTTCTTGTTACAATATTTCTGACTAGGTATATACCTATGACATAAGGCAAAGTTATACAATGAAATCCCTCATAATTTATTCACATCTTGAAACAGAGCCTTAGGTGTAACTTGATAGTGTTATTTTCTGTCATTTGTAGGAAGATGCAAGTAAAAGGTGTTTTGAAGAAGTCATTGACAACCTATGTATTGTGTTTGACCTTAACAACTTCACTCTATCCTGTATGGACTATCAAGTGTTGAAGAACTTGATCTGGCTACTCAGTAGACATTATCCAGAGAGACTTGGAGTATGTCTTATAATCAATGCACCAACATTTTTTTCAGGATGCTGGGCCGTTATAAAAGGATGGTAAGTTAGTGCAATATAATAGCAATATTTTTCTTTTTTTTACATCTGTTTTATATTATCCATAAGATAAACTAGCTTGCTCAGAATTTTTATAGATATATAATTGTTTGTTATTATTATCTTGTGCATTAGATCTACAAACAGTGTTGGTAACTGTGACCTTCATTACTGTTGTAATTTTCAGGTTAGATGAAAACACTGCAGGAAAAGTAACATTTGTTAACTCAGAAATGGACCTTTGCCAATATCTGATACCAGATATCCTACCAACTGATATGTAATCAGATAAAGTAGATAAAATTGTGCAGTATGGACGTCAAGTGTCTATTGATGTTAACAGATATTTTGTGTGTATGTTAAATTTATTAACAAACTGACGGCCAGGGCCGTCTTTACTCGATAGTGTAAGAGGTGTGTGGCACCTGGGTGCAGGGGCCTAGGGGGCGCAAACTTATCGCCTTATACCTACACTTTTCAAGTGACAGATAATCTGTTGGATGGACTTGAAGTTTCATTTAAGCTAAAATGTTTATGCAGTCATAAAAAAGAAATGAAACCTTTTTCATTCCGATTTTTGTACCTCAGCACCCAACGTAGTTAAGACGTCCTTGCTGACAGCCATACTGAAATGAATAATCAGGTTACCTTGGCTAGAGTAAAGCTAGAATAATTTACAATTTTACTCTGTCTGTATTTTAAAACATGGGAGCTTAGTGGCACGCGCGTCATAAACTCATATTTTTCCAATTCTGGCTGGGAAACATACTCTCTTTAGGCAATATTTTTCACCTAATGTGTGTATAACAACCACATGTTAACGGGGAAAACAATGATAAAACCTGCACATCCAGATAATGGATGTGTGTAACCAGACATTCCACCTTAAACTGACATGACATATATACTGCAATGACAAACCCAGAGCTCAGCTGCGTTTATGGTACATAACAAGTTCATGTTTTGTGTCAATCAGTAGCAAAGTAACAGTTAAGTTCTAAGATTTATTTCGTAATCATTTACATAAGTAACATAATTCTGTTATAAGCTAAGTAACAAATTTATGAACTCATTGAATTTTTAGGTGTTGTAAATGGAAGATGGGAGTGAAACGAGATGTTGTTTGTACAGATATTTATTAATTTATACTATACAGTCTTACATAGGTAGACAATTCTATATGCAATAGAGCCTGTGCTAACTAAAAAGTTTTTAACAGTGATAATCATTTTTAAGCTAGTCGAATTTAACTCTTTAATTTTAAATTTTAATTGTTCTTTAAGTTTATGGTCATTTAAACTCTCTAAGTGCGGCAGTTATACTAAAAATATTTGACTGACCTCAAAATGTTGTAAGCGTGTAAACCAAAAAGCCTTAATCATACCAAAAAGTCTTCAGAACTGTATAAAAATCTTTATACAGACCGTTTTTTGGTCAGTAATAATGTAAATTTTGTAGCTATGTAAAGGTAAGCGTAATTTTTCCCTACCACAAGAGGATTACGCGATGATCAGATCGTATGCTACTTATAAAACTTTCCTGTAAATGTGTAATGAAATAAAAAAGATGTAAGTCAGAATTTAAGAGTTTGGTGATTCTCTAAGAATGCGTGATTATTAGCTAATTCTTACAATTCCTATTATCCAAAAAGATAGGAGTGGGATATGGAAAATTGGATAAGAAGACCCCTCCTCCTCCTCTTCAGGTGGGCCATCGGAGCTCTCATTCATTGCACGAAACACGATTAGCTCAAGGTTTCACGTCGATTTTCTGTAAGAGCGTAGTATCACCATCACCGAACTGACCCAAAGAGTTGTAATCAAGGTAAAATGGCGTGTATGGCATGGCTATACCACGTAAAAAATCTCTATTTCTCTCATTTGATTTATAACTGTGCAGCTGTCGAATTCTACAATTTCTTTATAAACACGCATTTTATTAGATGATTCCTACATTTTTACTTCATCCTTTTTTTATTAAACGTGCGTTACACGTGATGTGAATTCTTAATATCGGCACTTCCCTCGGCTGAGCGGGTTCGCTGTATTTGATATATTAAAAGATTCGCAAATATCACAAACACGCCATCTACATATGGACTGGATTAGTTAAGAAATATTCCCACCCAATAATAACTAAGGATTGCGGGTTTTGTTAACACATGAATTTTACTTAATTTTGTTTTGTTAACAAGTTTAAAGTATCAAACTTACTTTTTGGACGTCTACCTTTTATTAAGAAAAAAATTATATCAATTAGTTGTTAAATTTTTATCCCAATTTAAAAATGACAGAAAAAGACGTACACTTCAGAGACATATTTTATTGTATTAATTCCGTAAAGGCAAGCACCGTAAACACATGTTATGTGCTGTATAAAGGAATGAAGCCTTGAACGAAAGGCATGCAATGCAATAAAAAAATTCAGCGATCTGGCTGTCCAGTTGATATCAACGGGACCCAAATCAATGCCATTACCGAATCAAATAATTATAGCACAACAGGTAATATTTCAGAGAAGCTCATATCATTATCGCATACTTCATGAATTGAAGTTATAGTTTAAAAAAAATGTTAATTGCCTCCATACCATACAGTTTTTATGGCCCTATTTTGCGAACAAATAAAGATATCATTTTTATCGGTGCCGGTAGATCGCGAAGTACTTATCTTGATCAAATCGCATATGTCTTAAAGAATAGCCAGGAAAAACCCCTATAAAAACGTATACGACGAGACTAATCGACAGTGGAAATCCATCGTCTCTGTCTTGTTTCCCATAGGTGTCTATGGGAAGCAAGCCTGATAATAATTATGTATGCATAATTTTTCTTCAGTACTTGTTGTACCATAACTGTTATATAATCAGAAATTGGGAATTACAATATTGAATAAACCTATTTTTGTGTAAGTAAATGAGACACTTGATTGACATTATGTTTTGAAAATATATTTTTGATATATAAAACAATATAATGTATAACATGCTAATAGTTAACTATAAGCTGAAAGTACATACAACCATCTTTTTATTGTAAATATTTATTATTCCTCAATGAGATCATGATTTACAATATACAACTCCATTCCTCGTGGAATTTAACAACATAAAATCGTAATCATGTTCCGATGAATATATTCAAGGCGAATTAAATGGGGGGTAAAATTTTATTCCTAATCAGACCGTACGTTATTTTGTAAAACCTGTTTCGGTTTGAACCAAAAATAACTAATGCCATTGTAATTTCTCACCTAGTCTGATAGAATTAGCTTTATTGTTATTTACACTATAATAATAAGGAAAAAAGCTTTATGTTCATGTTTGCCATTGTAAATTCACTGTAGGAAGTTGTTATTATTTTAATCCAAATAACACCAAAAAGTCAATTAAAACTTTTTTTTGTACCTGTTCGTTAGTTTCTTATTTAATTGATCGTAGCGTTTGTTTTCATTTTACGTAAGATATATATATTATGCTGGAGCTTCATCTGCGTTAGTGTTAAAGAGTTACGGTCTTATTCATAGGGAGTTAGAGTAAGTTTGAACGCTTCTTTATGGTTCTTAAAAATCGTTTAAACGTACCTAAATCTATGAATAAGACTGTAGGCTTTGGACGAATACGTCTGATTTAAAACGTTAAAAAAACGTGAACGCATAGCAGCTATATTAGTGTATACATACGTTGTCTGTCCATATTTATCGTTATCTCAAATAAAAACGTGGCATCTCAAATAAAGCATTTATCCCGTCGCCATAACTGCGTGAATCGACCTAAATCTTTGACACCAATCCACATGCAGCCCCGCCTTTACGCTAGCTTCAAAAATTTACGTCTAACTATTATAAGTTAATGTCTAGTTAATTTTATTAGCTTGCTATAAAATAGTTATAAATTTAAAAAAAATGGCTGCATAGGATAATAACATGAAGATGGCTATTGCGGAATAATTCTTTGCAGCCAGCTAAATATTTGTTTTAAAAATCAAAAATGAGTTCTGGAAATTGACGGTAACAAATAACTTGGGACCGTCAGAATAATGATAGTATAGTTAGAGTTTGTTCTTAGCAATAGGTGGCTACAAAATGAGCTTTTTCTCCTCTGAAGGTTTGAAAAAAATCACGTGAGGCAAGCGCTTGCCAGATACACATATTTCGATTTTCCTGTTGTCAGCAATGTTTAACAGAACTATATATTGAATGGAATTAATAAAATATGAAGTACCTGGAGCAGAATAAAAATTAGCCACGGTTCAATACTATCTCGATCGAGATTTAAATCGATGACTTGCATAACGTGGTTTACTTGTTTTAGATAATACAAATACACTTGTAGAAAGGTTATTTTTAGTTGATCCGTGCACCCTATCCTCCACTAGTACTACCTCTGATGATTTTTTTAACCTTCCGAGTAAAAAGCATCGATACATAATTCGTACAAACTCAGAATTAGCTTGTTTATTATTAATTAGCTCAGAAGCCTTCTACAGCTAAGGTGTTCTGTTTTTTCTCAATAAAACATAAATTCTTCACACACAAAAACAATATCATGAAATGGACGTCCATCGTGTAAATTTTATATCCTCATCCCCGACTTTTATGATTTTGCATGACACGAAGATCGTTAATTTAGTATATATATAAAACTATAATAATATACGTAAAACGTTGTTTTTAAAAAATAAATAAAAATATTTTCTAAATTAACACATAATTAATTTTATGTATGTATGAATATTAATTATTTAAGCCTCAATGACATAAGGTTAGACATTCAAGTCCATATCCCGTAGGAACTTGCATTTCCAGGATAAAAGTATTCTGTATCTTTATACGTAGCAAAGTTTATGAAACTTGACATCACTGTTATATTTATATTATTAGGAAAATTGAAAACGCAATAAATTTCAAAAATTAAATATTTTGCCTTTTATTTAGACGAAATAGTTTGAATACAAATATTTTACAACAATGTAAACATTATTTATTAATGTAGGGATACAGGGTCTCTTGTCTATTAATGAAAATTTGTTATACGAACTAACATTATTACCGTTATTTTTACTGTACTAAATATGATAAAAAGTATGAAATGTTGAAAAGCGAAAATAATTTATTTAGTTTGTAGTAACTAGTGCAACAATCAATTATTTAACGCTTTAATTAATGATTATCTTAGCCAATATGTTTTTGTTTAACTTGGGCTTTTGTATTTTTTGTAACTGACTTTCTAAAGATCATACCAAGTAATCGTATGAAACAAGGGTAAAGTTGGCCGAATAGAATAAACAATTGGTTTCAGTGTAAGTAAAGAATGAATATGCCCAAAATAATTCCGATTGAGATTATAAGTAAAGTACCTACCTAACTTAATAAATTACTATAGTTAAACTATCAATAAAGATTTATTCTAAACAATATAGTTTCATTTCTTAAACTGAATGAAGATCCATATTATCATTATTACGATAAAATCATAATTTAGTATAATGGAATCTGACCGCCTGTGGTCTCTGGTTCAATTTGTATTTTCTCCGAGCTGAACCATCCCAGAGTTGTTCTTTAATATACCTCACTAACTGCTGTGGCTCAACGACCCAAAATGAGGCCTGGCCTCCGAAATGAGAATACTCCACACCTTTCTGTTAAATGCTGTCTCCTACCAGTCATAGGCTTGAAGCTCGCGCAGATCCCTCCACTACATCACTCCATCGATATCTGGGCCAACTATTGGTCTGCCCAGATAGGCTCTTCACCGCTAATATACCGTACTGGGACGAATTTCCGATCGCATCGTTTTTAAAGTCTTTTATATTCTTGAAATTATAATATTAATAATTATAATAGATATATTATAATATCTTCGACTCAAGATATTGATATCGTTGCCAAACAGCACGAGTTAAAAAAAAATCTGGTTGCAAACAATGATGCTCTCAAAAGATTCACTTAAAGAGCTACTTGCTTAGCGTAAGGAATACGTGTTTGGCTACCAATTTATAGAATGATTCAAAAACGTTACAGTCTTTAATTTAATCAGAAAAACTACTATTAAAATACTATAATACCAAAATAAGCACAAATTGCAGATAGAGTACGTATGCACATATAAAGGTGCCTACTACAAAGAATGTTAAACCTAGTTAAGAACTACTCGTGGCCACCCAGCCCACTTTAAAACACTGAGCAGCTTATGAGTTGTGATAGTTTTCGAGTTATTAATGTGGATATCAGCATTATGTCTTAAAACATTGTTGCTACAGTGAATAGAAACAACAAGATTGTTATCCCATTCTAGAGGCTGGCTTCGCCCCGGATGTTGCATACATCTATATTCTATAGTCCACGGGCTCCAGTTGCCATAAGGCAGCCGTGCATATGTGCGTATGCTAGCTTCACAATAGAAAATAAATGGTTTGAAATAAAACAACAAGCTATTTGATAATTATTTTATTTTGCTAAATAATTTTACAAAACAGATATACAAATTAATTACAATACAATTCCGTGGCAATAACTATTAAATCAGTGTTCAAATAATGTACTTGGGGCTATTGCAAACTAATTTTACATGCATTTAGACCTCATAAAATTGTTTGTTTGATTTTTAATTTTTAGTATTTTATTTAATAATTATCACAAAATATACTTAGCATACAATTAAATTAACTAATACACTTTTACAAAATGTAACTTACTTCAATTAAAGAAATATAAATTCTCTCGATATTCAATAAAACTACCAAGATGCGTACAGAAAACTTCAAATATTCAGTCATGTTAGCTTAAACTACAAATAAAATCTACAAAAATGATTTCTCCGCTATAATTGGCACGACTTTAGTACAACATATCTTTACATTTTATGTTTCTCGAAAATTCTGTACAAATCCTTAAAATGGATCTGATCTATTTTACTCTTATATACGTAATAAAATGTTCTAAAATCTCTAAGCAGAATCTCCGAATTAACGGGCAACTACTATTTAATCCTGATCGTGCTTTTATCATCGTATTGTAACTGACTAGGGTGTTTTGAAAAGTTAGAAAACACTTTTATCCTCGACATAACCTTCAATTGTGAGTCTGAATGCCAAATTAGTAGACGCCATGTACTGGATAAATTTAATATAAGCGGGACACGAACACAAACGTTGTACATCCTTAAGTACGCAATTTACGCTTGTGTTAAAAGTAACTTCCAACGAATCACTCTGGGATCGATCCCAGACACCAAAACTATAGTTAAATAACGGAAAGCTCATTTACAAAATTTATCACGCCTGGAATCGAACCCATAACCTCTGCGGCGCAGTGAGGTAGACCCGCAAAGGCTTAGTCCAAGTACCACAGAGAGCGTCAATATAGGGAATCCTTTGATGGATTTATCTAATGAAATCGATATAAAAACATATTGCAAAAAAAATTCTGAATACTTCACAAATCAGTACAACATTTGGAATCTCTTATATCTTTATTTAGATATAAACTGAGAGTTATTAGCTTGAAATCAATATGTGAAAGCTGTAAATATAAAAACTTAAGTATATTTACTTTAAAGTTAAACGATATAAATCAACTTAAAAACCGTACTAGTATTTTTGCACAACTAGAGATTTGGAAAGGAACTCACTAATTGCCGGTTCCAATATCTTTTGTTCATTCACTTGCCTTACCATCGGTTGAATTTTAACCGATAGTAAGGCAAAAGAACAGTTGGTAAAATATAGGAACAAAACTCACAATCGAGGTTCAATGTATATTTAATAAAAATACGTACAATGCGATCGTCCTTACTATGCATGAATCATTTTTTATCGAATTCACAGTATTTATACACCATTGCAGACGTGTATATATGTAACCTTTGTTTTGACTAAACTATAGGTGATTAATATGCCGAGCATTTCAAAGTAATGCGTTATGGCCAAACTGAATTCGGTATTGTGTAAAATTACTGTAGACTCAGACCCGTATCATAGAACAATACTTGAAGTACGCTCATTTTTGGCTAATTATGAAAATAGAGCTGAGTCACTGAGTCTTACGTTTAGACGATGATCCGTCCAAAGTAGGCATTGCAGTGTCATACTAAAGTCAAAAACAACATAACATAAGAAGTGTTTTATCCGAAAGATCGCGTGAAAATATGTGATATATATTCCTTTTGCAAACTTTCTTCCATTTGCGATATTAAAAACGGTATTTACTATTGTACGTATATCACAAGATCACCATTATGGCTGCGTTATATATACTCTATTAATCAAAATCAAGTATTGTGCAGGCAGCCTTCTACAAGTAATCTGTAGAGGCCACGTTGAATATAATTTCCAGACTCACCTTGGGCATCAGTATTGTTCTAGAATAGGGAACTAAACATAATTGACCTTGCATTAGGTGACATTGATAGTGATGCGATTAACAAACCTGAAGATATAGTGCTTAAATTATAGCAGTTTTTAAAAGATATTTTGACTGAAACTGCAATTAAAATGTCGCAGCCGTCAAAAGACTAGTATATAAAATAACTACACGAGTATGTATGTACAATAAAATCTACCACGAGTAATGATATGGAATGTATTATAATCTTTCCTTGCGTTAAGTAAAAATAGCACGATTTCACTTTGCAGGTTTTAAAGGATGACTAATAAATAGACGAAAATATACACCTAATATCGTTTTAAAATATAGCTTAATATTAGAAACGCAATAACAAAATAAAACGAAGCAGTTATGGCTTTAGTGAGAAATTGGAAATAATGTTAGCTAAAGTCGGCTTTTCCCCCTCCCCCTATCCCCTCCATTTCATTACTCCTATCTGACCAATTTATCCCATTCTAAAGGCTGGCAACACGTTTGCTTCAGTACTGGTGCTGCAATAGTATACAGGCGGTGGTAGCGAAATTAAAAAAAACTTATCACGTCAGTCTGTGCGCTGCAGTCACTGCAAACCACATTAATATTATGTGAAAAAGGTTTATTTATTTTGTGAGCAAAAGATACTCTTTCCCATTTACTGTTGAATATTTGTATTTACTTCATCGTTTTGCATACAAACTGATTTTCTTGAAATATTGCTTTATCGAACAGAAATGTTTACAGTGGACAGTGAATGAAGTTTATGCGAAAGAAACTCTGTAATAAAATCTCTGGCATTATTGAGTCATTAAATGACTCAACTCAAAATTTAGTGAAGCGCTGCAATATACAGTATGCTTTATTTGTAAGTAAAAAATATTAGTAACTCAATCATTATCACGAATCATTATGAAACATTTGCAACGCCTCCAAAGTAAAAACTTGTTTTAGTTTGTTCCCTGTCTACTTAGGTAGTTGTTAATTAGGTACATTAAAATTGCATAAGTCAATTCTAAATTATATTCACATATTTTATTTATATTTGTCATTACACTTTATAGCTACACAATTATCAAATTTGTTTAATCTATTTGCTAATTCTGTAATGGGACAGTGGAATGTGGGACATTTGGTGCTGCAATAAAATTAATAACCCGCGATAGTATTATTGCTACAACATTTAAACACGCTCCATGTAAAGACAAAATATGTGTCTTCAGCAGAACATTATTTCCATTTGTCCTAATTTCAAGATGTCTATATTTTGAACGCCACTAGCTGTTTATTTGTTGAAGTGAACAAACTTATAAATACAATTATTTTAAGCTTCGTTGGCTGTGCTACGGATAATATTAATAACGTATTAACTTAATACGTTAGTATATGGTAATGTACATTGTAAAATATTGACCTAAACTTAAAATAAAGAAATTGAAAAGTAAAATTTTTGTGCCCAGTTAGATCAAATCAAAATATCAATTGAAAATAATAATTCTTATGTCTCGCTATTATAACAGAAAAAGCTGAGCAGATGATTAATCATGTTAAGGAAAACACTATTTACTGCGCAACCATACTATATGTCTAAGACATGTATGTCTTAAGCGAGTGATAGACGCACGAGCGACTTCGCGGACTTATGGCTCGACAATTATGGGCAGATTGAAGATGTGCAACACTTAAATAAATGCAATCAAATAGATATAGGCATCATTCAAAATGTGCTGTTAGAGCCTACTTCGCAAATGCCAAAAAAATATAGTTTTCACCAGTAATCTAGATAGCGTAGTGATAAGCGGACGCTTCCCAAACTCAAAGAGCGCAGTTTCGAATCCTGGTCGGAAACGTGCCCTTAGGCAGTTTTCCGGCCTAATGTGCATATAGTTATGATTACCACTTGCTAAAGGTGAAGAAAAACGTCGTGATGAAACCTGCACATCGAGATAACCAATGTTTCAAACCCGTCAATAAGCCTTAGACAAGCTTTGCTGTTATACTGTCCGTTCTTCTATGAAAATGGGAGGCCCGTCTCTACCAGTGGGATGTTTATGGGCTCCTATTCATATTGTAGATATATTTAGTTTAGTGTTGCACATAAGTGTGTCACATGTCCATGTGAATAAAAATACCGAAAAAATAAAGAGAGGAAAAGATTGTTCGACAATCATTTTGGTAGCGAAAATTGTTGTACTTTAATAGCGAGCGAAAGTCGTGAAGCCGTAAAAAGGCATATTTGCTCGTACGTCTAACATCTTTATATCTTTGATAAGATCATGGAAGAAGAACACCAGAAGTAACAATCGCCCAGTAAAAACCAGACTGATAATGTCCTTAAGTCTTCAAAAGTTGACCATAAAGTGCCACAAGTCGTGTCTCAGTTTGGTTTTTGGTATGCAAAAACACAACTAAAACTTTCAACTAAAGTGTCCATTATTTATAAAACATTTTCAACATATTGAATGGGTAAAATTTAGATTCAATCTAAAAATACGTTTGTAAATTCGTAATTAAATATATATATATATATATATATATTGGCAAACAGGCAGACGACCCACTTCATGAAATGTGGTTACCATCGCCCATAGATGTTTGAAACACCAGAGGGCAAGACAACGCGTTGTCACCCTTTGGAATGGGATAGAGGGCATGGAATAAGGAATCAGACAGGAAACTCTTTAAAAGTATCACAACTTCAATTATATTGACTCACAGGTGAAAAAAGTTGTCGAGCCATAATTACGCGTGCTTGCTCACATATCATCACCTTAAATTACTAGGATTGACATTCCTCATATTCTTCCTCCATAAGAACACCTACTAAAGCGTATATTGGAAGTTTCAATATGCAATGGACGGTGATTTGCAAGTAAGTCATTTACAAGAACAAAAATAAACTTAATCTATGTTTAAAACATAATGAGATTCTCAATTCCATTCTTTGAACTTTATTGTCATTTTCAAATGGTATTCGTGGATGTAAACATTTTCAGGGATTTTGTTCGTCGTTTCGAATCTAGGTTTTGGGAATTATTATAAGCCGCGCCAAACTACATGACCTCCCCGAATAAGCTGCAGAAGGTTATTGCGCATCTGTTGGTAAGAACGGTCATAGTTTGGTATGGAATGTTTTATGTTTCAACTTCACATGGCTTAATAACGGCAGTTTCATGTAGCTTATTAATGACAATTAATTTAATTTCATAAAACTGAGATGCAGCTTTATAACGAATGAAATAAAATACTAAGTAAGTAGGTAAAATGAGTTAGATAAACGTCCATATTTCTAAAGGGTCCCAAAACTTTTATATATGTAGTAAATAAAATAATATTAACCCTGCCCTTTTTTTTCTACATGTATAGAAAAGAATACACTAATGAAATTGATCAATCAATAGACCGGTGTACTCATGTACCTGCGCAGTAGACCAATTTTAGTAGCGCGGGACAATGTACCAATCGTGTAAGCGGAACAGACCTAAAAATGCATGCATTTCCGCTTGCGAATAAAATTCAATGTATATCATTAACATCTCGGAAACAGGTCTGCACTTATCTGCGCAAACGAAAGCGGCCGAACGGAATAATAAGTTGGGGTAAAACCGTCACTTCATCTATATAAGTTTGGAACCAATCGCAAATAGGAGCGTTCACCTTATGACAACAACAGGGAATGTGGGGGTCTCACAGGGGCGATGCGGCGGGGATGCGGCGCGCGCGGGGCAGCGTGCCGGCGGGCGGCGCGGGTGCGGGGGTGGCGGCGGGGGGCGCGGGGCGGAGGAGGCGCAGCAGCAGGCGCAGTCAGTCGGCCAGCACCCGCTGCGAGATCGTCGTCAGCTCCTCCTTCAGCACCCGGAACGGTGGCCGGATCTCCGGCGTTTGGCCCCAACATTGCCGCATCACCTGCGCAAACGTACACGAGTCACACGTCATCCTAATACAACGCGACTCCGGGATATCTGTTCCGAGTATTCGCGTTCTATGGTAAAAACGCCTTACAGTCCACCTCAATGTTTATGACGACTCTTAGAAGGCGCAGTGTAGTACGTGCAAAACTTAAATGTGTCCTTGAAAAAGTCACTGCACTGAACACAACTATAAGCTCCACGCGGTGACACGAAGAGGAAATGCTGTAATCTCGTTAGTACGTAGTAGTTAAAATTAGACTGGACCTTAAAAAATCAAGGAACTAAAATCTGTCGAGGCGCATTAAGTCTGAGATTTTATACAAAATCCGTTTAATTTCGCAGACTTCTGCGGCTAATTTTGAGAGATTAATTGCGTTATTCAATATAAGTAGTGCAATTTAACTTAGTGCTATTTTACTTGAAAATAACAATTTAGACAGTAATTTGCCGATCATTTTCAAGACCCTTATTCCAGAACGATACTCGGCTCTAAACCGACGTTTAAAATGATAGTCGCTAAAATTGTAATATCGTTCAACTCAATGGCCTCGGAAATTCCATAAAATGTTTTAAAGCTATTTATGTATCGTACGATGAGTGAGTGTTCCGATGGCCGAAGTGGGGGTTGATTTAAGTCGTGGGGTGCGTCAATGATAGTTACGCCGCGACGCTACACTAGACGAGAGCACGTGGCTCAAGCGCTGTGAGGTGTACAAAAAGTTCAAAATAAGACAACTATAGTAGAATTATTTTGTCCGTGCAGTTTGGATCATAAACAAAGCTCGGCCTCAGCCCGGCTAAGGCGGTGAGCATATTGCGCGGGCGCAACGCCATTATCGATAAAAACTCATTCTTATCAAAGAAAGATTATCATTCTTATAAATACATTATTATCTTTTTTGCTGTCAATTTTAAACTGAGATGCAAGTATTTATATTTATTTTTAATATAACTTGTTACATTCTAAACTTTTGTACTTGTAGTTTTTTAATACCTAATTAATAATTTATTTTAAATCATTATTGTTCTTATTTTAATAAATACGTTGTTTTATCAATTTTTTTTCATTTATTTCACTAACCCACAAATGATAAAACTACACTATCGATAACGCTTATCGACAACAATAATGCGTATAACTATGCCTGCCCATAAGGCCCGTGAGTGGAAGAGAGAACGAAATACTCGCTTCACCGCTCCGATTATTCTACTATAGTTATTATACTCTTGTAGCATATCTAATTTAAATTGAACTATACATATACACATAAATCTTATCGTTACATGATGTGTTCTTAAATATTTACAAGTTTAGGATATTGGACATTTTTGATGATGCATACAAATACCCAATTTTATCGACAGCTCTAACACCGAAATCTATTATTAGGGCGTTCCACTAGTAACGCACAACGCCCAAAATGCTCAGTTAGCCGTTCCACAAGGCGACCGCGAGCGTTGCGGTCGTGGCGAAAACGTCACTAATGACGTCATCATTTTCGATCACACAACGCCCGCAACAACCCATGTCAAAAGGTGGGTCGAAGTGGGCGTTGACCACAGAGCATTAATTCTCGCTTGTCAATATATTGACAAAGGCGCGAATTTTGAAACAAAGATGGCGAATGAAAAAATATCTTTCTTTATTAATTTGTAAAATTAATTTTAATGTATTTTGAACAGCTATCTATCATTTTCCTTTATTTGTTATTAACATTTATTTACACAATTTATTTCTAATCAGTTTTCATTTTTGTTGACTTGAATATAATTATATAATTAATGAGAAATTCATTGTTCGTAGACATAGCTTTTGCTGCAGAATTATACGAAAGAGTTATAACTCAGAATTCAGAACTATAGATAAATAGATAATTCAATGTATTTCTTGAAAGTCTAAAGTGGCTTTTAAATTCTTCATCTGAATAACGATCAACTATATTTTTATATTGTGTAATACGTGGCTTGAGATCACGTTTTTTAGTATTACGTTTTATAAACTTAACGTCCACTCTTCAACTGAGCTAGGCCAATTGCTTTCTTCTAAATTATTACCGCGATGAAGTAGCCGATACCCAATTGACCCATTAAGGACATTTTGTATAAATAGCTATATATTTTTAACATAAATTAGTCAACCCTACACATTGAAAAAGGCGCGATTTTCATATCAACCAATGACATTTGCGTATGACATTAATGACATCAACGCCCCATAACCCGTTCCACTAGCTTTTAGGATTGTAACGTCCGCAAGCAAGTGGAACGGCAAAAATCGCGGTCGTGAACGTGGTCGTTGTGAGTCCCTAATGGAACGCCCTGTATATGTACTAACGTAGCATCACGTTCATATCTTGGCCATAGTCTTTAACTGTGCCAAACTAGATATGAATAAACTAGATTGATATTGAAACGTGATGCTGCCCACTGCTTTTTCCCTACAAACCATTCCTCATATATGATTCCTACCACCCCCTATGCCCCATCCCTCCTGTACCATCCTAAAGGCTAGAAACGGGTTGGCTTCACTCATGGTGCTGCTTATTGTCGACGGTAACTATTTGCCATTAAAGTTTGCCAGTTCATGCAATAAAAAAGTTCCTGACAAACTCACCTTGTAAATCTCATCCATACATCCCTTAGGTTTTTCGAGTACTTGCCCATGTTGTACTCTGTTCACGACTTCCGTGTTCGTCAGGCGGCCGTATGGGACTTTGCCACAAGTGAAAACTTCCCACATTAAAACACCTGAAAAAAACCAAACCCTAATAGAAACACAAACGCTCATACGTTAACATTACAACCGTAATAATGACTAATTGTAAAAATAAAATTACAAAAAATGTATGTTTTTACGGCATGATGTGACGATCTATAATTAAGGCTGCACTTAGACTAAGAACTTAGTGTAATAATATAAACAGATTTTTTTTTTATTGCAGGAGGTCAGCAGACAGGCAGACGCCACTCGATGGAGAGCGTTACCATCGCTATGGACATTTGCAACACCAAAGATGCTACAAATGCGCTGCTGCCTCTTAAAGGAGACTGGAACCTGTCACTAATGCCGGAACGCAACACAAGTTGTTATGGCGACATACTTTAGACCAGGGTGGTAGCCATCCAGTCGGCAAATGCCTACCACCTGGCAAATGTATGTACTATTGTAAGACTTGTTGGTTGTCCTCAATAAATAAAAAATTAAGGCCAATTGTACACTCATTTATAACTCGAAATGCCCTTTGCCATACAGTGACCTACACCAGAAGTAGTGTCAGCCTACCAAGTTTTTCTTCGGTTGTTATGGGTGTTAGCGCTGATTATTCTCCGCAAGTAAGACTAGACTAGACTTGCTTACACCGTTTAAAGCGCTAAGAGAACCCATCGTATCTATGTGATAGTAATAAGATCGAAAGTGTTCTCCACATCATTTAGGAAAATTCAGTCTCTACCTAAGAACAGTATAATACATAGAGCATAGTCGAGGTAGATTTGTGGAAAACAGCTCACTGACAAGAAAAGAGAGATTCTGAAGAACTATATCACTCATTTAGCTCAGTAGAGGTACAGAATAGATATCTGAACGACACCTCTGCCTATAGCTCTTTCAAGAGCCGAGGAGTAAAAGTGTGCAGTAAAACATAATTATGATAAAATTTTAGGTCATATTGCCACATGTGTAAACAAAATATTTTTAAATCCTACTTTAAAAGAAATAAACATGGTTATGGTACAAAGAGGATTACATTTTTTTTAATTGTTTTTCCAACTATTCTCAACATTATTTTTATATGCACAAAGATCTATTTGCACTGTATGTATTAGCAATATTGTACTCTGTGTTGTTTACTGAACCGTATGAGCTGTGTGTTTACAAACCAAGCGAATGAGACATAAGTTCATATATAATAAGAACTATCTTTTTTTTGTATCTCCTATTCGGGGTTTACCCAAGTTTAAATCAAAGTAAAAACTTACTGCCAACTCGCCCTGGCAAGGTCGAGCTCAGCATGGATTTGTTCATTCTTTTTAAGAACACTAAATACCCAATATGAAATGTTTCAAAGCAATTAAATAAAGTTACAATATTTACCAAAAGCCCAGACATCCGATTTCGATGAGAACCTAGTGAAGTTTAAGACTTCCGGTGGCGCCCACTTGATGGGGAACTTGCTGCCGCCAGAACTGGTGTACTGGTCGTCCAACACGTACCGCGCCAGACCGAAATCCGCAACCTAAAAATGAAAACCATTGGGTATTTGACATATTTCACAATATATTCTAAGACCATATATGTAAAAGAGAGGGGGCTAAAACTCACTTTCAAAGTTTCATAATACAGATACTTTTGATAAGTGTTTGAACAATAATTTGAATAATCTACTTGACTTCTTAGAATCGACGTGGTTAGGTATGGTCCGTTCCTATATTATAGAAACAATTCATTTGCATTAACTATCGGTTAAAATTTGACATAAATTCTATTATCAAAGTTCAACCGATGGTAAGGCAAGCGAATGATTGGTAACATATAGGCACCGGCCAAAAGCCATGATTATCTTGATTTTTTTATTGCAAGAGTTCAGCAGACAGGCAGACGGCCCACTTGATGGAAAGTGGTTACCATCGCCTATGGACATTTGCAACACCTAAGATGATGTCTTCATTCAGGGAGTATAGTATACAGTAATTGATAGCAAATAAATAAAATTGTTAGTAAATATACCTAGCTATAAAATATTATTATTATTATTATCTAGATAATAAAAAAAACTTAGACCATATTATATATAAATAAGGTTCATACATATGTGTGTATATGTATGTATATATTTATATTGTCTTTGTAGTAACCAATATGGACTGTTTATGTATCATTCAACGTTATTTAGTAACTGCAACACCATCAAGCATTAAAAATCTAGCAATCCCTGCCAAGGGTTCTGGAAGAGATAGCTTCTTAGCTATAAAGCCGCCCGTTGTACTATCTCTTGGCTTTTTTCTACTCCTTTTTGTCTATGCTTCGGCGTACCATAAAGAATTATCTATTAAGCTATATAATAGTATGAAAGATATATACAAGTGTGTATACTTAGATAAGCAAAAGTTGTATTGGTAACCCCCTTTAACCACTTTGCAGGTGGCCGACTGCCTGTTTGCCAGCTTCGCAATTAAGAAGATGGCGTTACAACACAGTATATTATTGAGTGATTTCAAAAGTTCGTTGTCAAAATTTATTCTAGAGCAAATCGAACTCGGGATTATTCCAGTAAACTAAGTGGGCCACCGTTTAGGCTGGCGTGCACCGAAATTTAACAAACGGTTAACCAAAAATAATCACTCACACATTTTTGGCGATTATTTTATTTTAACCATTGGTTAAAAGTGTGCACACGAGCCTTAGTCTTAGACAACATACATGTCAACGCACTAACAGTGTGTATTTATTTACCTTGACAACATTTTCATCACCAACTAAACAATTTCTAGTAGCTAAATCTCGATGAATGTAGTTATGCCTCTCTAGATATGCCATTCCTCTGCAAACCTGTGATCAAAATCGGCTGTTAAACACTTCTTTAAATATCAAATCGTTGTGGACTGTAAATATTTTAATTATTAAAGAAAACTGCACATGCATGATACAATAACGATTTTAATAGTAATGGAGGAAAAAAATATACAGATTAAAAAAAAGAAATAATAATATCTATGTTCTAAATTTAAATATTTTGTATTGGTGGCCAGTACTATGCCACACCAAATTTAAAAAAAACTTTTTGTTGGAGATTCCAACACGGCACTGTTCATTTTTTTATTGTACTAAGACAAAAAAATCCGAAATGCATGCCGTGCCATTCAAAATGAATACACATTCATGGCTTTCAGGGTTAAGCGGGGATTCGAGGCTTAACAACTCTATCAAGACCTGAGATACGGTCGAAAAAAGTGTCGCATTACCAAAGGGCGGGCTTGTATTTGTGACTACCTATTATTAGTATTGCTAAACAATGGGGAAATGTGGTTAGTATTTTAGAAACACTCTCCAGACTCCACCGACGGTGATCAAGAATCTATTTTTATATCATAAACTAGCTGTTGCCCGCGGCTGCGTCCGCGTAGATTTTTTTTCGCGGAACACGAACCTGTACTCAGCATTAGGGGTCAATGAGCAAATAATCGATAAAAACTCAAAATCTATTGACGAATGAAAAAAAGATTCAAATTTTAACGAATACGTATTCAGCATAAAAAAAACGTCAAAAAATCCTTGTATGACACCCAGTACACACAATTTAATACACTTTTATTAGCTTCATACGTATGTTAGTATGTATCGGAATCTTTAAGTTAAATCTGATCGAGTTCCCAGTTTCCGATTGAGCTGAAATTTTGCACGTGTGTATATCGCGTGACAATGCAATAATACGGTACCATGGAGCTGATCTGATGATGGAGTCGGAAGATGGCCACCTGCCATAGGAACTCCTGTACTAAACAAGACGTCAGGTTTGAGTTCGTTTTACTTGTCTTGGCTAGCACTGCTGCTACACAATATGCAGGATCTCAAAAGCTTGTATTTAAAAACCTTTTTAAAAAAGCTTATTTTAACATAACGTGCCATTTTATCATAAGAGTGTGTTTAATTCTTTTTTTCAAAGTTTCCACATAATCACTAAAAAATGAAAAATAAATAATAGTTTAAAAAAACTAAAAAATACGCTTTTATAGAAAATCCAACTAAACAATAGATAATAAATTTAATTAAAAATAGTGTAAGAAAAAATGATTTTATTGTAAAAAAAAAGTGTGTGGTGAAAATTTATTTTCTATTTTGTAGTTGGATTTTCTATATCAGCGTATTTTTTAGTTTTTTTATTAATATTTATTTTTTGTTGACCTGTGTAATTATTATTATTACCTGTATACACATGTCGAGCAGCACGGCGTGGACGAGTTGGTCGGGCGACGTCCGCCGGAGGTAGTTGAACAGCGAGCCGTGCTTCATGAACTCGGTCACGATGTAGATGGGCCGGTGCTTCGAACACACGCCGTACAGCTGGACGAGGTTTTGGTGCTGCAGTTGCCTGAAATCAAATCATACAAATCTGTGAATATTGATAGATCCAATTGTAATTCAATAACATCGGGGACAGAGTCGAACGCACACAAAAAAAATCATCAAGAATTAGGAGGAATTTAGTGACATACATACTGACATTAGAATCGTATATATAAAGAATACTCGTGCTAATTTTTCCATTTATTTATTTAAACAAAAACCAAACATGACAATATTTCCTTTAAAATCTCGTTAGGCACTGGTTTGCCTGAACGAGATCGCTTTAAGCAATAAGGCCGACCACTGTTCTATTGCAAATGTATCCATATCAATTGTCTAGATTTAAGATTATGGTGAACAATAAAGAGTTTTCATTCATTCATTCATTCAAACATGAATTTCATACACCTACAACTAAATAAAACCAAAAAGGTTTGACTTATGTTTTAAAAACTGTCTACCATTTCGGTACAAATAGTCAATAACTATAAGAGGTAGAAATTAATATTTTATACTTAAACATAGTGTGCGAATAAATGAGCAGTCAGACGTTTGATAATTTCTTATTAATTGAAATACTGATTCCAATAATTGAATCTACGTTTTATGGATTTAAAACTTTTGATTTTTAATCTTTATTTTATTTTTTTCTCCTGAAATACAACATGCAGGCTGACAGCCTATCTTATGGAAAGTTCTTGTCGTCGTCTATGGACGTTTGCCACATCAGAGGCATCGCAAACGTTACCAGCCTTTAATGGGCCCGGAATCTGGCCAATGATGCCGAGAACAAAACGCGAGGTTATTTAGGCGGCATGCTGCAAACCAGAGATGGTGTAGTGCACTTACGTCATGACCTTGGCTTCGTCGATGAAGTCGTCTTCGGACATGGTGCCCTCCTTCATCATCTTGACGGCGGTGTCTATGCGGCCGCGCCATACACCTCGCCGCACTACCCCGAACTGGCCCGCGCCCAACACCTCCTTCAGCACCAGCTCCACCGGATCTATCTCCCATTTGTCTGACAACGACAATAATAATAATAATAAGGCCTCCGTGTTTGCCTAAGCCAGCCGGCACGGAGTGGAGATAGCAAGAGCTAAGACAAGCTCTAGAGATGGAAGTGATAAATGGCATCACGTCAGAAGTAGAAGTCTACACCCCTTAACCACTCACACCCATGTTGTCCCTGTCTTCTATGGCATTTTTTGGGGCCAATGCAGGAAGTGGCCCCAATAGCCCGGTACATGTTGTTTTCATTTTTCACGATAATTCTACACTGGCCGGGGCTTGTCCTTGCGTGTATTGTGATATGGTGTAGACTGGTATAATAGCCAGTCAGTGTCACGCCACATTTACATTAAATTTGTCAAGGGGCCTCTACGTGTTGGCCTTTCCATGGCTCCACGCTAGCCCTCCAAAAATCCGGGCCATTTTTATGACCCGGGGTCTTTAGAGACATACTTGTACAATTATAATAGAAGCCAGTCAATAGATTTTATAGTGTTACGGTTTTACACAACTAACAATTTAGCTAAAATCCCTATAATTTTGTTAATTGCCGTCTTTATGTTTCATTGTTATTTGTTTCTTTCTAAATATTGATATGTAATCATCTATTGTCAATTACCCCTTTGTGTTTATGACCAACCTTTGAGTAAGACATTAAAAACCGTTTTACTGTTTAAATTTCACTGCAACTTTTTAGAAACCATATTCTTTTGGATTAAGCTTACAAGTTTCAGAATTTCGATGAATGGTACATGTTTATTCGAGGGCCGTGTCTATTTTGCGAATATATAAAATCAGCCAGCCGAGACAGAGATAGCCGAGTTTCACCTTCGATCGAGGCGTTATTAAGCGCACATTCGAAGCGAGAGTCACATCGATGAACATTGCATGTTTTGTGTTATAAAATTTTCTACTTTACGGTTCGTATTTTTTGTATTTGTGATTGTAAGCAAAGTAAATTACGTGTGTATTTGTTTTTGATTAACCGTAACGACATCTTAAATCGTATCCACAAACAACCCATAGCCAGGTGGTAGGGCATTTGCCCGACTGGATGGCTACCACCCTGGTCTAAAGTACCCCTGGTCTCCCTTAAGAGAGTAGCAGCGCATTTGTAGCACCTTTGGTGTTACAAATTTCCATAGGCGATGGTAACCGCTTTCCATCAAGTGGGCCTCTGCCTGTCTGCTGAACTCCTGCAATAAAAAAAAAAAAAAAAAACGTAACACTACTAACCGTGCGAGAGTCCGGCGGTGGGCGGCGCCGGCCGGTCGCATGGGGAGGCCTTCAGCCGCGAGCAGAGCCCGCCGCTGTTGTGGCGGTGGTAGTTCACCAGCTCGGGTATGCTCGCGCAGCAGTGCTTGTCCGAGAGGAAGAACTCCCCGCGCGAGTTCTGCTTTATGTGATAGTGCTTCGTCTGCGGGTGGTTCCTGAAATTAATTGAAAATCTATTAAAATATTAATGCACATGTCACAAATTCTATCAATATTTACAAAAGATAAAAGAGCGAGCATTAAAAATACCTGTTATCACTATATTAGTAAAATATGATGAAATCATTATACATACTACTTGACTTCTTTTGTTTACTTTGTGTTTAAGATTTGCAATTAGACAATAGTCTATTGTTATTGTACTTGTTTATGGTGCAGGTGTGCAAATTGCGGTTTCTCGGCAATTCAGTCCACGTGGTCGATTGTTGTATTGTACAGTTTAGTATGAAACGATGCCGAACGGGGGGGGGGAGTGAGGCAGTCAAGCGAGGATTACGACACGAGCAAGACGTACATTCGATTAGCTATATATTGACGGACTTTGCGCGTGCTATTGAATCGTGCAGTTTGTACTGGTTGTGTCCAGTTATATTTGTACCTGTGCTATACGTGTTTGTATAGTTCTAATAAATTCTATAGTAATTCCAACGGCATTTTAATTCGAGTCCCGCACTCGTAACACTATTGAAACAATTAATTATAAGTAGGCTATTTAATTTATTATAATTAAATAATAGCACCATATACCCATACGAAATCAAGAAAGCTATATGACCTTTGTATTAATTAATATTATATTAATAAAAGTATTTCAGTTACTGTAACTGTCATACACCCAATAGAGTAAAATGACACATTGATAGTAAATTCTAAAACAATATTCACATCATTCACGAGCTTTAAAAAACGTTTTAAACATTTTTCTTTAAATATGTTAAATAAAAATAATTGTTTTATCGTTTAAACAATAATAGAGAGGTACGAAGCTACGGTGCTTTTTTAAATGAAAAAAACTCAATTTTTATCACCTTACAAAACACAGAATTTCGCGTTTTCTTCTCAGGATACTCACACTTTGGTATATAAAGAGAGCGTGTACATTCCCTTGGTGGATGAGTTGCGAACAACGAAACATCCCTCCTTGTCCTCCTGTTTGAGCAGTGACTCGGCACGTTGCCGCGACATCTCGCCAACAAACCACCTGCGAAACAAATATGAATATCAAATTTTAAAAAAATCGAAATGTGTGCTGGGACACATAGTAGAAGTGAAACTCTGACGGACAAGTGGAAAAACGAATCGCAACTAAATTTTAACTTGAAGTTCTACGGGCAAGTTTTCAAATTGTTTTCAAAAAGTTTTCGACTTGTCTGTTGAGGTTTCACTTCCACTATGTGTTCAGCACACATTTCGATTTTTCGATGTATGATTTGCCTAGTTTAGGTACATTTTAATTAATGCATTTTTAATTTAAATAACATCAAACAAAATATCAAACAAAAAACTGAATTCAATCCGGTACAAATAAACACATCAATACTCTACTCTCTCACCACTTCTAGTCTAAATTCATTCAAACACTTTATTACATTAAATTTTCTATCGATCAGTGAAAGAATAATATTAGGTTCGATTTTTTTAATCTGGCCATTTTGAATGGTTCATAGAAAAAATTTCGCGGCATTTCCAGGATAAAAAGTAGCGCAGATTATAAGTCTAAGAATTAGCTGTCGATCAGCGAAAAACGGATCAAAATCGGCCCGGTAGTTTTTACGTGAATCTCGAACAAACAGACAAAAAAATCTAAAAAAAAATTGCACAGTTCTCCGTTGTTTATATAGTCTATTCCAGTTGTTGTTTTAATAGCTTTAATGTACGAAACAGCATATTTCTAATTTTGTAATATTATAGATATCCAGCGAGGAAATGTCTTCTATGCATGTTACCCATAGAAGCCGATGACCTAGGCTCAGTATTCCACTTATAGCCTAGAAGGACTATGGGTAAAATACAATATAACAAGTTTTTTTTTTATTGTATTAGTTTTAGTTTGAATTATACTTATATTACATAAAAAATAAAAACATAATTAGATTAAGTACACGTATAATATTATGATTTACTAATAAAATTTTAGCAAAACGAAGCAGTACTTACTCATATTTTTGTATCCAATAGTTTCCTTTTCTTTGACGTAATTACTTGGAATATATCCAACAGACCTAAAATGGTGAAAATAATAATTTAGACCAGGTCGTCTATAGGAGTAATAATGCGTCAACCAACATTGTAATGGATATTCCTGTGTTACTTTTACAAGTTTTTACTGAATAAATTATTATTATTATTTTATTATAATCCAACAAAACCAAATACATGTTCGAATGTACGAATTAACGGTGCGCCCCAAATTTAAATCTTACCTATTATAATGTCTCAATACAACGCATGAAATAACAATAATTAAGTTATTACTCATAATAAAACTAAAATTCATTTCGAATTTAGGTCTTAATATATTGTCATCAATGAGGAAACGCTACGCCAATATTGTCATACTCTATCATAATTTTAACGACATTTTATTACAATAAAATAAAGGTGCTAATATAGCATTACCATCACGATAATCATTTTCATTAATGCCTGAACAATAATTAGTACGTCATTCAATTGGTTAATAATTGACGTCACAACTGGCTACGCTCGAATAGTTAGGCGGCTTCACCATTTTGTAAATTGATTGACAAAAAAATTTTAAATAAATTATTCTAATTAACAAGACGATTCTAACATATAGCAGATTTAGGAATTAGTTACCTAAAGTTTTATAAACTTAAAATTACCTTATCATTTTAAGTATATATTAAGTACACAACAGTATAACACTGGCCAGCAGAAAAATCACTGCTATTTTGGTTTTTTTTATCATTTCGACAATTCTGAATATAAATATAGTACTTATTAAGTTTTGTATGGTTCATTCATGTCATTAGTGTGACAATATGCAATTAAATATATGTCAAAAGTATATGTCAAATTATTGTCACGTCAGTGATAAAGTCGTTTCAGTTTATTGTTTTCTCCATTTTCTTGTATTCTACTGTAATTTCGTGGGAAATCACGTAACAAAAATCTGCAAGCAATAATTCTGACCATTTCCCATTTTATAGTTTCTCTATGTGTAATAAATAATATAGAATAGGATACACTTTATTGTACAATAAAATTTATGAAATAATACACTAAAGCTTAGAATTATGTACAAATGGCGGTCTTATTGCTGACAGTGATCTCTTCCACACAACCTTGGGATATATTATTATTATTATCTTACTAGAATATTTTATCACATTCATGAGATATTGCTTAAAGATTTGCAGAAAATAAATCTACTGACATAATGGTATTTTGGAACTTAAAAAAAAAGATTTGCACAAAAATACTACGTTCGGAGCAAAAATTAAAAAAACATATGTATTGGTACAGGTTCCCTAGTACACTTTTCAACATTTATTACTAACAAGTTGCTTTTTCGTGAGTAGCTTCCTTTTGATTAGACGCCCAACTTTTTCCTTACAGTAACGTTGGTAAATGGTAGCTTAATAGGGGGAGTAAGGATAAAATATGTTGATTTGACGAATTATAAAAAATATTACGAACCGATTTATTTATTGTTAATTATCGAGATAATTATCTAAATAACGTGAAAAAATATTTGTCCTACAAAATATAAGATTTTGTTAGGGATTCCCCCCTTTCCAACATGTATCATAAACAAGGTCATGAAAAATAATTGCTAACCAGCTGATTTTTTTTACCGTTTAACTAACATTTGCGTAGTTTACTAACCACATTGTCCTAAAAATTGCATGGTATGTCATCTTGGTCCGACGCTCAAAAGTTGTCAATACTGCAGGACTTTTTTTTTAACAGTAACTGTAGGACAAAGGTATCACGTGATAGGTTAATATATTTTTCGTCCAAATAAAACAATGTCCTACAAAAAAAGGTATGTTTTATTAGTCCTACAAGATTTGTAAATATATATATATGTATGTATATATATATATATATATATATATATATATATATATATATATATATATATATATATCTTTACTTAACAAATATTTTTTCACGTTATTTAGATAATTATCTCGATAATTAACCAAAAAAAAACGCTTAGTAATATTTTTTTATAATTCGTCAAATCAACATATTTTATCCTTACTCCCCTATTAAGCTACCATTTACCAACGTTACGGAAAAAGTTGGGCGTCTAGTCAAAAGGAAGCTACTCACGAAAAAGCAACTTGTTAGTAATAAATGTTGAAAAGTGTACTAGGGAACCTGTACTATATATATATGTGATAACAATAAATTAAACGACAAAACAAAGACAAAAACAGATCTAAATTCAGCATATCAAATTCTATATATTTATCGGATATTTTCATTTAAAGGATTTGGTGGCCGACTAGTGTAAATAATTAAGAAATTAAGTTTTTGGCACTTACCCATTTTCGTCTTTAACTTTCCACCAGTGATCCTGCGAATCGTCAATTACTTCGTACTCTGTACCCTAAAAAATATTGTCGCCGTTAAAATACTACATATAAGAACTAAGAATATCCTTATTATTTTTAATACAACAAACGTAATTCAGTATTAATAACAAAGCTTACAGTCGTACTCGGAAAGCAGTAACAATTAATTTTAAAGTCAATTAAAATCTATATTTTATAAATAAAAGTATTTATCATTTCTGTTATAATTTTGTACATAGTTACGGAACCGAGATTAACTCGCAGGATTACAATTTTAAAGTAGATCCAATTAGTGAATTCGCGTGACAGCACTCTACTTATGTATAAAATTCGAAACAGAATCTAAACCTCAACCAAATCTAACTGCATAAAGGCGAATAAATATATAGGTATGGGTGGATTTTTCGAGTGGACCTTCAGGGCTTTAATCCTTAGTTATACGAAATAGCAACTGAAATACTCAAAGGAGTCTTGAGGTCGATTTTGATAAAAACTAAACTGGTATCATTAGATTTTTGAATCAATTGCCCTTGCTAGGAATCGAATCGGCTAATATAAAAAATAAAAACAACATCTTGTACTGACGCCAATAGATACAGTTGATAATAAAAAATCAATTTCTGTGAAGGATTGTCAAACGTCAAACTAAAGGTTATTTTTTTATTAAATGCTTCATATTTTTAAGTAAGGTACACGAGGCATTTAACGTCCACCTAACTTAAAGCTTAATTTTTACCTTAAGTATTCATTAAATGGAAGAAATAATGCGATAAAAATGTTAAGCATAGTTTTTAAAACCGAAGCATACTAGTTGAGTATTGTAACTATTTATAATTTCCATGCAAATAATATATTTTTAAGAGCTTTGTCTTGGGCGTTATTAAAAATACTATGTTAATTAACGCCCGTTTAGTGAATAAAACGCTGGAGAGAGAAAAAATCACGATTCTTGTATTATTGTCAAATAAAACATAACAGTCACATAAAAAAGTCTTTGTTACAAATAAAAGGAATGAAATTAATTAAAATTTAACATAAAAACTACGAAACTTTTAGCACGCTTAAAGTAGTATGAAACATTGGGTTATAATTATTTCTAACAAAAAGAATCTATATCAGAAATATACATTAGTACAAAATAATAGTATAAAAGGCTTTTTTTTCAAAAACAGTAAAATTTGTCTAATCGAACATCGGGCGCTACTAAACGATAAAGGGTAATGACGCCCAGCGACCAACACGTCCCTTAAGGTCATATTTTAAAAATAATTTAAGACAATAACTAATTGTCATACATGTATTATTTAAATTTAATTAATAATATAATATTATTATAATTTTTAACATTACAGGCCCACGTGTAGGTCAATAGCGCCCACGAAGGGTAATAGCGCCCAACAGACCTTAGACTGGGCGTTATTGTCCTACTGGTCGTCACTGTAATTTTAAACATTTTTCTCTAAATTATTTTGGGCACAGTGAAAATGTTAGCAAAATATGAAAGGTAGGTGCTTACACTGTAAATAAATGTAAAATCATACAAGAAATATAACAAAACAACGAATTATTTACAATATCCTTAGGACAGATTTTATAACAGCGGCGTTCGTTTCTGAGCTTCTTAAACTAGAGCGCGTCACTGACATGGCGGCGGCTCGCGAGGTTTTGTTTTACGCTAGACGGGTCTCTAATAGTGTATTCTTTTGTGCGCGTGAGCCGGGTCGTGGCTAACTCGAATAAAAGTACGTTTTATGTCCCTTGGGCGTTATTTAACAGAGGGCGTTAATTGCCATACCTACCTTATTCATAGCATAGCTCCGAAGAAACATTAAATGTAAATTGTTTAATTAAAAAGTTATGGAATCTTATGAATCTACCACGAAATTGCAAAACGAGTAAAATCTATATATATATATATATATATATATATATATATATATATATATATATATATATATATAATAAAACTGTAGAGAGCGAATTTCTGTACAATAAAAAAATGCTAAACACCGAGTCATAGGGACATAAGCAGTGAAAAAGAACTAATTTAGATATTTTTCAAATTTTTTGTTTCTCTGTTTGTCTGTCTGTTTGTACCGGTTAATCTCCAAAACGACTGGACTGATGTAACTGAAATTTTGTGTGGTGGTAGCTTATATCCCTGGTCAACATATAGGATACTTTTGATCCCAAAAAATTAACGAGTTCCCGTGGGATAGTTAAAAAACCACACCACGCGGACTACGCCGCAGGCAGAAGCTAGTAATATTATAAAAATCTAAACATGCCTAGACTAGCCCGGTCTAGGCATGTTTAGACTTTAAAGTTATTAAAAAACCCAATTGGCATAGACTATATAAACGATGGAGAACATCCATATTTTTTTTAGATTTATTGTCTGTTTGTTAGGGATTCACGTAAAAACTACTGAATTGATTTCGATACCCATTAGCTATTTCTTAGACTTAAATCTGCGCTACTCTTCATCCTGGGAATTTCGCCGGAGTTATTCAGATAAAAAAAATCTAATACCAACATCATTTTTTCACTAATTGGTAACAAATTTAATGTAAAAAACTGTGTGATATTTTTTATCCCGGGGAGCCCCGCGGGAATTTCAAGTTAAGCGTGGACGAAATCGCGGTCTTATCCTAGTTATACCTGTTTTAAAACGATGGGAACAATACGCCTCGATAGGAGAACATTTTACTCAGTAGAAAAAGTTACATATTACTTGATCCAATATATCACACGCTTAATTCAATAATGATACAATACAAAAAATGTCTTAATCAACTTTTTACAATCATGGAAATACATGTAACTGATGGATGTACAAACTTTTTGTATATATTAAATTTGAATTTAATATTGGAATGAGTGGCTGACTTGTTTCTGCCACCGATGAAGTTACACTTAAAATATACCTTGTAACAACGAACATCTGTCGTATTATTTAATCAATTCTTCTTAGCCCCAACAGTAAAAGCGTTAATCCTGGTTTAAAAATAATAAAAATATCCACTAGGAGAGCATTGTAATAATGCATGTATTCATACTGATGTTTGGATTATACTGACATTGTCCAAAAGTGTAAGTGTGCGATATGTATAGTAATTTATAACACACAAATGAAAAATTGTACACGTAAACATAACGTGTCCAAAACCATTAACTCATGTTTACATTACAATTAAGTGTTCATATCAAAACAATATTTTACGCTCTATAGTTTTGTATGAGTTCATGAAAAACGTCAGTATTTTGCGAAGTATAATGCTTTTTATTTTTAGTAGTATAAGCTCTAGTTCGCCTAGTAACGCCGAGGTCTCGGGTTCACGCCACAGCGAGATAAATCTAGTTTAACCAAATTTCCATGTCTATTGTTGTTACCTACGTATTTATTGTACTATATAAAGCAATCACCTCGCACGCGGCCATGTGTAAATTTTTATATGCATGAAAGCATGCTGCATTTAATTAAATAATACATCACATCACATATTATCTCATTAGTACCAATTATATCACTTTATTTTTCAACGATAAGACAGAGGGAGAGTGCAGCCCTCTATGCATAGACTCACTTTATTGGACTGATATTCTAACATAGTAAAATCCAGTAAAGAAGGTCGATACTAATATTCCGCATAATTTTGTCGTTCGACATTGAATCGTATCGAACTATTCAAAACGGTATTATTTCGTTGTATAACTAACATTATAATAAAAAATATCGGGCCTTGAGAGTATCGCTGGTCATAAAAATACAGTTTAAATAAATAAGAACACAAACCTTTTCCAAAGATAAGTCACCGCTCTCGATAGCTTTGAACGGGTAAAGGGCAACCACTATTTTTGTTCTTTGCTTTTCCTGAAATAAAACATCAAAACCAATTTGATTGCAATTCTTAACAAGATAAAATCGTTTCTCACGCGGCTTTTCCTATGAAAAACATCCAATGTTCATTCTGTTATCGAAAATGTATATATATCAAAACTTATTACAACCGGTTCATTTATCTTTCGCTTGTGTAGACTACATTAGTATCGGGAACCTACACTTTTACAGGAAAAAGTAACTAATATTTAATTATTAATTTTGAGCGTTTGGGGAAAACTTTAATGTGTGCCTCTTGTATAAACAGCAAGCATTAATACACGATACATTGTATTATTTTTTTATGTCACTGCTATTTGCTCCCGAAATCACTAATTTTATATCGCAAACTATCTCATCTCCCGGGATGAAAATATTCTATGTCAATTTTCGGTATTAAAACTACATATGTAAAAATTACAGCAAACCCCAGTACTGCCCTAGTGAAAATTTTCCGTGAAAGCTTAACAGAGACAGATCTAGTTACTATCGCACTTTTTCATAGGTGATATTTTTTGATATCTATAAATTTGAGAAATGATTGATCTTACATACAAACTTAAGTTGTTCCCGATTCAGTCCGCGAAAACTCAACATACAATTAAAAAATCCCAATAAACTCATTTGTATTCCCAACTCAACTCACGACTTATTTTTAATAAATTTTCCTATTTCGATATAAATATTATTCCCAATTTTACCCGAAAGGAAAACAATGACAATAAAGAATGGATAGCATAAAAATGAAACTCTGTGTTTAATATTTTATAAATTTAATTAGCATTTGCCCGCGACTTCGTTTACGTTGAACAGGTAACAACGATTATATAGTACTTTTCCCAATAAAGGAATCCCGGAAATTCCTCTAAAAACACCAGATAAGTAATTATTTTACAATTATGCATAGCTACAGGGGTTCTAAAGATTCTAATAAATATAGAAACTGTCTTGCTACGACAAGCAAATCCTAAAATAACGTGGTTTCGAAGTTACGCATACCTAGGCAATATAAAGAGTATTCGCTATGAGTAAGGTGCAAAATGTTAGAAAAAATATGTAGAATTCCCAGGATATAATGTGACAGATTTAAAAAAAGAACGTAAACTGTTATTCGTAAAAATTGTACCGGAGTTAGCCAATTTTTACGCACCCCATAATCACTTAAAACAAGTCCCGGGAAGATTCTCATCGTATTCCTGGAACATCTACTGAAGCATTTCAAAAATAACGTAAACTATTATTTTAGTATCTATTAACGATATAGCGAAAAGTATCGTATCCTAGATAATAAACATACATATATAAATACCGAGTTTTAGCCAAATCAGTCCCGTAGTTTCAGTGAATGCGTAACAGACAGACTTTACATTTGAATTTATAGTGTTAATAATAGGGATTGATTTGAGTAAAATTCTTATGCACATCAGTGTTTAAAACTTATGTTTCAGCAGACTGGACTTAGCTGGTGAACATATATAAAATTAAAACTGCACTTCACTCGGACTATAGTGTGTATTAATTGAATAGCAGATAATATTTCACATCAACAGTTCAATAGCAACAGGTCAAAATTATTAGACACATGGTTTTATTATAAAATATATAGGCTTCCATACATCCAGTGTCTATGTAGGTTGCCTACAATCAGTTCCTTCCTATTGTCATAGTGAAGAAACAAATAAACATCAAAAAATAACATTTATATTATAGTATAAGAATATTAGATTTGCATAAAAATTACTCGGTGTAATTAAAAACAATTATGTAAGTATTTAACTATCAAGTAAAATTGAGTGTTAAAATTAAATTCAGAAGCAGTGACCTTTAACAGAGCCTTGTTCGTGTTTATACAAGTGATTTAATGACACCCGATTTAATTAAAGCTTTTAGGATTATTAGTATAAATTACCAATATTTAGACAAGATTCAAGTTGTAAAATATACTCTGAGAACATTATAATAAATGAGAATGGATACAAATTTCTGGCGTTCGGTGTCGAAAGCCTAGGGCCATGAGGTTCCAAAGCCTATCGGTTTATCAAGATCTATCATCTCGTTTCATAAAAGTCTCACGCGACCAAAAGGCTGGCCTGTACTTGAGGCAACGCTTCGTCGTTGCCTCCATTGCGGGAATGTGGCCAGCGTTTTGGGCACGTTTCCAACCACAGCGATTTGGGACTTGTATATATTACTAGTTGCTTTGAATAGTGAATAAAAAGTTAAAAGGTAGCCACTATTTCATCCCCTTAAACGCTGAATGTCGAAAAACACCTGTAAATATTACGGTTTTTTTATATTTTTTATACAACCGAACAACTACAAACCGCTCCCGGTATAAAAAAACTCACATTTCTATTTCATAAAATTTACTATCAAATGAAAATGAAAAAATCATATTGTAATACGATTATTTCAACTGGTACTTTTAAATTATTCCCAGAAAAAATCCTGCGGAATACCCGGGAATTTCAAGTCAAGCGCAGACAAAATCGCGGGCATGTCCTAGTTAGGATAATAATCCGTAGCATAGATTGAAAATAAATTACCTTTGGTTTGGTGGAGGGCGTGCCGGGAGGGCCGCCGCCTCCCCCGGGCATCGTGACCGCTGCCGTGACCGCTAAACAAGACAACGCTTCTATTAGATTTTTGGCAAATTCTATCAAGTTCCCTCAAATATCAATTGGGTTTTTGAAAAAAAAATTTTTTTGTGATAAATGGAAAGATTATATATTAGTTTTATAACAAAACTATTTTTTTTTATTTTTTTTAGCAATAATTCAAAAGTTATTTCAAAATAAAAATTAATTTTTGAATCCAGTACCGAAGACACGCCGACAACTCCCGAACAAAACCCGAGCGCGTGTGACGTCATAATGTTAGTTTTCACTCATTGCAGTTGATAGAAAAATAATAAATACAGTGTTTTGATCTATTTCATTTTGTTGTCATTATTCAATATCAAAAATGATATTTATATCAAAAATGTCGAACCTCAAAAGTTATCGTTCTTGTTTTGTACCATTATGTACGAATACTACAAAGGCAACTCCTGATAAAACGTTTTTAAATGTTCCCCAAGATGTCAAACGTCGAAATAAATGGTTTCAAGCAGTGCACTGTGATAATCCCCAAAACAAAATCGAATTTTTTTTGTTGTGAAGATCATTTCGATGTAAGTATTTCTTAATACCATTTTTATTCATTATTATTTGTCTAAGTATACAAATTAAATAATTATTATATATTTAAGTAAAGTTCAGTAAATAATTTTTTTTAACTGGACTCCAAATCATAACCTTTATAATCATAGCATTAAAAAATTTTTTTATTGATAATTTAAAGTGCTTAGGTAAATAATAAATTTATGTATCTTTATCTAATGATTGGGATTCAATTTGATATATTTATATTATATTATATTATATTATATTATACTTAGTTGAACATAACCTATAGTTTTGTCGCCGTAACTCTCACGCGATGCTCTATAATTTATGAAATAAATAATTATATTTAATGTAATGGAGAATAAATACTTAAATATTTTCATTTATTATATTATTTTTTAACAGCCTTACCTTCATGCCTTGGCACCTCGAACTTCAGCAGAATTAAACCGAACGTCATTTTTTAAAAAATCGGTGATCATAAATATATCAACATCAGGAATGTTATCAGACTTTGCCTTAATAAATCCTTTATCACACATAGCTAATCGGAACCAACTAACAATTCGTATTTTAGCAATAAATTTTTAATATTATTGTCTAGTCACGTGTAATAGCCGTAAACGCTGTACTGCTATTAAATAGCTATAACATTATGACGTCACAACTATGGTGACCAATCATGGCGCGCTTATAGTCACGTGATTTTTATTTAAATTTCATCGATTTTTAATTGTTCATAATTAATTGAATAAAAAAATTTTTGAAGTTTTTTGCATTAAATATCAATATTATTAATAATAAAGTTTTAAAATACATAAAAAAATCAATATTTTTTTTTTTCAAATTCCCAATTGTACCTAAAATGACCCGTCAGGAGTAATAGACTTCTTCATTATAGTATGGGTTTCTTGTTCTCAAGAGAACATATAGTTCACATATGAAATAAAAATAATTTAACAAATTATAATCTAATTCCAAGTAGACATGTTTATAAACAATGAAAAGTAAATGAAGAAGTAAAAATAGTGTTTTTGAAAATGTAGTATAATTATGTATTGTAAACTATGTAGTTTACAACAATATACAATTCTTTCAACTTTCCTTTATAAAAATTCATATTCTTGAAGTCCTTTACTTCGTAAGGTTTTCATGTTATATAACTGTATACGATGTATACGAGACTAAAGTTAAAGTAATGAAGCCACGTGGCTGACAGGCTCTAGAAATAAAATAAACACTTATGACAATGAGATTATGTTTGTTGTAAATATGTATTATAATTAGCACTCATTTCAAATTTACCTCTTCTTATTAAAAAAAATATAAGTACAAACTTTTTTTATAGTTGATCTATTTATTTTAGAACTTATTGTAATCAGTGTAATACTTGCAACAACTCAGAAGGGTTTATGGTAATAAAAGAATAGCAGCTGGTTGCAATACTCCGTAAGCCGTAAGGTTCTCTGATTATAAAAATCAGAGAACCTTACGGTTACACAAACTAACTTTTTACACTCTACAAGCATTTAAGAATACCTCGCCATCCCTCCAACAATTTTACAGTTTAACAAACTTAGCAAATTGGCTCAACCGAAAGCGGATTGAAGTCATTGATAAACTATTTTAATTAAAGGGTTTTGAATGAAAAGAATCCAATACATTATTGTTTGGAAATTCTAGACAACAATTTATACAAGGTATTATATAAAATATTATACTCGAAGTTATGCATGTAATAAAAACAAACCGAACACAGTATAAAGTCTATTGCGTCTGCCGACATGTAAATAGCATGTAGCGAATCCCGTCCATATACAATTGAGAAACCTTGAATTATAACCTACACAATTGCATATTATATTATTGTTAAATAACATGGAGGTAGATTATGGAGGGCTCATCTATACGAAACTGGCGCTAATCAAAGAATAGATAAAAATATAATATTATTATTCAATCAAGGAAATGGCCGATTATATCGTTTAGAAATAAGAGGGTAAATAACAAAATTAATTATTGACTTTGTAAAGAAACACGACAAGAATATAACTATGCTATTTAAAGACTGTAACATCAGTTACTTTAAGAAACGACATCTAACTTTTACTTAGACCACTTTCCTAATGAGGAAAATCTCTAAAACAACTTTTCCTTGTAACAAATACTACAATATTCTGATACTACATCTACTTTATTGCTAGAGTACAGCAGAGAGGCTGACGGCCCAACGGTGATGCAAAGTGGTTACCGTCACTTATGAAAATTTGCAACACTAAAGGTACTACTAATGTGCTCCCGCTCTTTAAAGAGAGACTGGAACCTGGCTACTAATGTCGGAATACAACTCAAGATGCTTATGGCGGCATATTCTAGACCAGGGATGGTAGCTATCCAGACGGACAAATACCCTACCACCTGGAAAAACTACTACTGCTTTTCTAAGTATAGAACATATACAAACGGGATTATAACAGTTACATACGATAAGGTTACATAGCTTCTCGTATCGTTTTGCTAACTTTACCTCAGATGAGTCTCCCGTCAAAATTATAATATTTTCCAAAATAAAAAGTAACCGATATCTATCCCCGTCATCGGAAATACTTGTAAAAATAATTTTGTGTTAATCTGTCATTTTTAAAGGCCCTGAAAGAATTAGACATTCAAAGAAAGTTACTTTTAATAGTCATTTAATTAGTATTGGTTCTATATACGTACTATACGTTAACCATCTTCAAAATTCATTAATTCTCTTACAAATTCGATTGGATATAACAAAAATGTTTCACGTATTTAACAAATGAACCGTATCGATAAACTGTTATTTCAGTCATAACCAGTTTGGAAGAATTATTTCTGGTTCAGTAACCTACAATATGCAAATTTTTAAAATAAAATATAATTAAGTAATTTACATATTATTCACAATTGTCATTTCAAGGCACATAAAACGTTGTTATCGAATATGCGAAGGTTCATCGAATGAATAAATATTAACCACACAAATACACCAATATACACTTCGCTATTTAGTATTTGATTAATTTAACACGTTCTGAATAAATTTCTATTTCGTTGAATTATATAACAAGACCAAATCCATTAAAATTAAAAAATAATGACATTTATACTTATTACCTAAGTAGGACATGATTTACAAACATATAACCATAATATTATTTAAAAGAAATATACAAGACGAGGCACAAGCATCAAACTGTGGAAAAATTGCAGCAAAGTATCACTTTTGCAGGAGTTACACAAACGCATTACATTACACCTGACCAAGACAAGAAAGTGAGTGCAACAAGACCAGTGAACGCAACCGGTGGCGACGAGGCCACACGAATGGAGGTCACAGTGGGTTAATACCGTACCCTCGAGAGCTGGAAGAAACGAAGACAACGACAGACATGGTATTTTGGATTTCTTCTTGGTAACCATCGGTTCGTCCTCGGATTTATTCGGTAACATGGGATCGGGACGGGAGTTAACGGCCGGACGTCCGCGCGCGACACACCGACTGAGACTGTCGACGAACGAGCCCGAGCTGCAGCGCGCCGATACTGTCGACTATAAACCGTTATGCACAGTAGCACGTGAAATACCTGACCGTGTTTAATCTTATTTATGAAACGTAATTTTATGTGTCGTGTTGATTTTGTAGTCATACCGAAAACCACCTTGTTCCAAATTCAACTTGTAACGTGGGCAGACAATAAACAATACATACTTTAAAAAAATATTTGGATTAATTAAATTGACCAGCCAATTAAAATGAATTAACTAACTAATTAGTAGTAAGTCTCACACAGATTATACAATAATATTACGATAAAAATAAGCAACTATTGTATAATATTAGTATATTATTATTCATATTAATTAATAGCCAAAAGTTTAAATATTACGGTAACATGATTTGACATCAACAAGAACAAGGCCTTATGGTTACTTAGACGAAGAGTGAAACGAAGGCTTCAAAGATGGTCGCACACGGCCTACATTCACCATTCGGTGTGCACGCGCAAATATTCCTTCGTCTCACTTTAATCCACTAGCCAAGATACTGAGAAGAAAGGAACAAGCAATACATACGTCATCACTGACAATCTACTAGCTTGATTAGTGATTAAACCATCTTTCAATACGAGCCTTGCTATTGCTAAAACTCTAATTTTATTTATACTATTTGCCGAGTTTAACTAAATGTATTACAATCATAGCAGCCAGATTGTATTTATATAAAATAGATTTTTTACAGAACTAATGACAATCCACATAAAATGTGGACAGTTATATACCTAAATAAAAGCCTTCCCAAAACGGACAAATTCAAGAGCTGTTCAAATGGTCCATCTCCTTTTTTTATTGCGAAACTGGCAAACAGACTGACGGGCCGTTTAATGGACAGTGGTTACCGTGCCTATAGATGTTTGGAATACCAGGGGCCAAGCCAGCGGGTTTCTAGCTTTTAGGGTGGATATGGGGGAGGGGCAGGTAGAATAGGAGAGATGGGACAAAAGGGTGGAACAGAAGAGGTGGGATAGAGAGATCAAGGTAGGAGGAATGGAGTGGACCCTTTCAATGAGTTAGAAGAATGGAATAGGGGAGGAGAAAGTGATTTATCGGTACTCTCAGTCATCATCGCATGAAACACGATTAGCTCAAGGCTAACCATGTCACGCCGATATTCTGTGAGAGCGCGGTATCACAACGATCGAGCTAGGCCGAAGATCTGTAATTTAGGTATTCGAGAAAGACTTTAACACGTACAAAAGGTACAAAGGCCAGGCAGTAAAAACAGATGAAATTATTATCACTAAAGGACTTTCACTTTCAGTCAGGGAACAAAAGATTTTTTAAGGAAAAACTTGATACGAGACAATAGAATAAAATGACGTAAAAGTTAATAAAGAATTAATATAAAAATGTATTGTAAAAATCTGTTGTGGATTACGATCGGGAACTCGTGCAATCAAAATTATTATCGAACAGTTCGTAGAAGAGTGTATAAATAGAATCGTGCATTTATTATCAAAGAAATTTCCATAATTATTTATAATTTTTTTTAATCTTTATTTTTTGAGACTCGCCACATAAGCATGTCAGCCCCATCATCTCTTAAACGTACTGAGTATAACTTATAATTACATATTAAATAATGAGCTGGCTAACAAACTAGCTTTCCTTGAGGTTGGCTCTGCCAGAATTACTATAAAGATACCTACATCAAAACGATTCAGTACCAACTCCCTATCAGTTGCTCTCAACCATCTCTATTTAATTTATACACTTAAAACCACATGACTAACTAACAAATATTAGGAAATGATAGTAAATTCACTAATAAATCGAGTTGCGTCAATACGTTAAGGAAAATTTTGTTAAGCTCCTATCGCTACATCCTCGTTTATAAACAAGGCGCATCAGTAAATGAGCAAGTGAAATTGAAATTTTAGTAACATGCTACATACCTGTGAAATAATTGTTCAATGTCTTAGTATTTGGCTCAATATGGAGGTCGGGCTCCCTCCAGAGGGAAGATAGCACACAGCCGGGTGCTGAACGGCGTTCGGCGTCGCAGCACGTCCAGCGGCGCGACCACCACACCGCCGGATGGTAACGACTGCGGCGAACCTTACATGTGCACACTACACAACATAAGTCATATGGCCGTGCGAAACTTACGATTTGCTACAGATAGATCGTGTTATGTATTCGAAAGCCATAATTTGTTAGGCAAAGCTTTTAATTATTACAGGATACTTCTATCTATTTTCTTCCACGCGAGACGAAATAGGCTCTAAAATGGTAATTTTAGTACATGGTTCTCTATAAATATGCTAATAGGAATCATTAAAATTCAGAGTCACTTGTATCGCCCTCTCAGAAAATTTTACAAAATGATCCTGTAAAATATGTCGATTCGACCCCATCAGCCGAGTAATGGGTCAACAAAATAACAACATAAATAGAGAAATCACTTGACTTTACTAAACTATTATAATTTATATTAGAAACAATTCGTAAAAGAATTAAAGAAGAGCCAATATGTACCAGATCTGATGGTATGTATCCAATCGTTCCTTTCAATTTGATCGCTTGCGACGAGATAAAGCGTATAATCAGTGTTTTGTTCTGTATATCCCACCTGCGTAGAAAAATAAATTATGTATTGTAGCATGAAAAAAACTCAAATATGATTCTAGTGTCTTGAATGTTAACTTCGTGTTAGTACAATAACAAATGCTTCTCTACAAATGTGGATAATGATGAATATACAACGTATCGGAAAAAACCCTTTCACAAAAAAATAGTCTTATAATGTAAGTAACTTGTCAATCATTCCATTAATTTTAATTATATTACACAATTCTTTCTTAGACGACTATAAGAATATCAAAAAATATATAAATGAATAACCTTAGTAACTTTATCATCAATATAAAAAGAGAATGCTACAAAATTTGTTTACCTGAAAAGGATACCTGTACACGGGACTCTTTTCGTTGTCACTCTCTGGAATCTGTTTACTAAGCTCTCCCAATTCTGCTTGTTCCACTGTGTGGATAGTTTCTGTGCTTATGCGTCCTCGTTCTTTTCGCCTCTGCAATAATGGTGGCTTTTAACGCAATACAACAAAAAAACATGACTTAAGCTCGACCTCTAAACGAATTTGATTGAAAATATTTCAATTTCTAAAACTATCCAACGGATCATCTCAAATCAATTTTCATTAAAAGTACTTGTAGACTTGTTGCCGGGAAGAATCTTGCCGCTTTTCTCAGCTTTGAGTAGGAAGTAGACTTCATTTTTAATTTATGCATATGACCTTCAAATAATGTTCATTAATTGAACTTAGTTTGCATAAATCCTTTTGAATTTAATTTATCACAAAAAATTCAATTTAGGTTCAAAAGTGAAAGCGAAATTGGGGTAAACCAGTTTTACGACCTGGGTTATCCGGTGTTTGCTGATACCACAAACATCTGAATCCTCTAAATCACTAAAATCTATTTTATATTTATACTAGGATATGCCCGTGCTTCATCCAGGCTTAACTTTAAATTCCACAGGATTCTCGGGATAAAAATTATCACACATTTTATTATATTAAATTTGCTATCGATCAGTGAAAAAATCACATTGGAATTCATTTTTTTTAATCTGGCCTTTTTTTAAATATTAGCAAAAAATTCCCGCGGGATTCCTAGGATAAAAAGTAGCGGATTTTAAGTCTAATTTTTTGCAGTCGGTCAGTGAAAACCGCATCGAAATCGGCCCAATATTTTTTACATGAATCCCAAACAAACAGACAAACTGAAAAACAGACAAAAAATAAAAATAATTGCATCGTGTTCTGTATCGTTTATGTGGTGTATTCCAATTGTTTTTTCATTTTTTAGATAGCTTCAATGTACAAATACAGCATGTTTAGAATTTTATAATATTATAGATAGAGATAACCGGGAAAATTAAATTCAATGATTTAAGATATTTTAAACGGTCTAAAATCCCTGTATTGAAATTTCGCGATTATTTAGCGCCTAAGCATTAGATAATAATTTTAGATAGGTAGTTGTCAAGTTATCTTTAGCCAATGAACAACACCTGATTTTTTTTGCATAAATGTCTTGAAGTACGAAGCAATGAAAAAGTCGATTAATATTTACAGTTGTTATTATATTTCCTAAAGTTCTGAACCACGTTTATGTTGAATTTAGTTTTATGATAAAAAAACAATTTGAATTTTCATCTAAAAACGTTCATCATAATCCAGATGACGATGATTTAAGTTCATTTAAGTTTCGTGAAATGCAAGTCATGAATAAAAACTGTCGCATACAAGTTTAATTAATACCGGCTGCACAAAGAGCGATAAAATGAAAAGTAGTTCACACTAATTGAAACCGTCCGCGTCGGTAATACAAAAATGAAATGGCAGACAATATTTTACTGACGTAAGGAAAATTACACTCTTCCTTGAATGGTATAGGTAATATTAGTATATGAAACATTCACTGTAGTTCATTGGCATCCTGATTTCAGGGCTATTTTATTAAGATAGGTCAGCGTAGTCGGCGTCAAAGTTCCGGTATATACAGATTAGACGCATACAACTAAGCAAGAATGGATGAAGGTTACCATTGTTCAGTCCTTATATGTCACTGACCGTTCCTTTGCCTTACTACACTATACTTTTAGTTAAAACTTGACAGAAGCTCCATATAAGTAATATAAAAATTCTCCCGATGATTAGGCACGTGAATGAATAGTAAGATAAAGGAATCAACCAATTAACCGTCCAATAAAAACGTAACTCATAACATAACTCTTCAGAAATAGACGGCACCACCGCCAGTCCGTAGTTTTTTGTAAAAAATCTCAATAATAATAAGAGGTCTATTCTTATTATCTATAAGATTATTAATATTATAAAATTCTCAAAACGAAAATAAAATTCTAAAGAACCGTTGCGTACAAGAGCGAAGCGGCTCAAGGAAGTGAGAATGATCGTTAAGCCGATGGCGTGCAGTGCGATGGTAAACAGAAGATGAAGGCACTAGTCTGAACAGTTCCTCGGAACGCTCCCCATTGTACCGTCGGTGGTATACGCAGAAAGACGCGAAGTCACTCCCAAGGCTAAGCGTATATAAACAGTCCGTAAGTATTGGATCGACGACGATGCGAACGATTTGACGTTGAATACTGTCCAGGGGATTTAGTTGGTAGGCGGGTGCCCCAGCCCACAAGTGAGAACAGTGTGAGGCTTCACCTGGCCTTCGTAAAGCACAAGGCGTTGCCGCGGAGTGAAGTACTGCTTGGACCGGTTTAACACTCTCAGCTTCTTGGAGGCAACATTTGCTATGCCTTCAAGGTGGCCCCTGAACTGTACATTGTTTGTAATGTCGACACCAAGGATCCGAATACTCTTAAAGGTGGCAAGGGCTGTTCCTTGAAACTGAAGCGCATGTGCGAATGGGGTTTTCTTGGCAGAGAATACGCAGACCTGTGTCTTTGTGGGATTGAATTGAACATGGTTTGTCTCCCCCACTCAGAGCATCTCTCTATTCTCAGACTCAGACACAAATGATTGTATCCGTCTCCTTTACATAATTATTATTTGGGCCGCACATTTACCGATACTAACACCCAAGTGTATTAAATAAACATACGTATTCAAATCGCCGTGTTGCTGTGCAACCTTGCAGGTAATTGGTATCTCGGCGTCTAAGCAGTAAAACCTAAATCAAGATCTTTAAAACCATTATACGGACCATCCTGATGTACGATTGCAATGTATGTATAAATACCGTCAAAGAAGAAAATCGCTTTTACTGGTGGAAAGGAAGGTTCTACATTGGATTTCAAACTCGAAATTAGCAAGGGTTACACAATCTATCATTAAACACCATCCGTCTTTCACACAAAACCGTAATGTCTCATTTGAATCACCTCGTCATTCCGAGTGGATAATAAATCATATTGGTAGGTGTGGGATACTCTAACCAACAGGTTATAGTGGTTCAATTTCTGTGGACTGTATAGTGGAGATATGACCTAATCCTTGCACTATAAAAGTGGAAGCTCCACCAACCTTGAGACTAGCCCTCTCCTGGCTTGGTTCAGGGTGCACTCGGGAACTCAGGAACAGAGCACGGCACTATATCTCACTTTATAGCACAACTGTACATAGATTATTAGGTTCTTAAAAGTTTTTGCACGGCCAGTAATAATTAATTAAGTTTAGTAAAATGGGTGAGCGCACGGCGCGATGTCACGACACGTTGACAGTGAGTGTCCAAAATGGTTGCTCTCTACCCTGCTGTGCATTGGCCGTCGCCTCACACAGAAAAAGGGTAGTCAACAACATCAGCGGAGCGATGCTTTACCCGCTTATTATAGGCAAGGACCGAACATACCCGCCACCGAAATCATTGTGATGATTTCCAGTCACAGAAAGAAAAGATCGAAAAGGCTACGAGCCAAAAAGTAAGGAGTGGCCATGAGCCAAAAAGAAGTTCTTAAAGGTAATGAAGTACCAGCTAGAAGGGTTAGAAAAAAAGGCTACGAGCCAAAATGTTAGGAGAAGTGTCTGTGCTTACGAACCGACAACACAATTTATAAGATAACAGATTAAATTATGTTAAGTCTACAGATAAATAAGTTGATATGATTAAAAGCCTACGAGGCATAATATATAATATATAGCACGGCTACGAATCGGACATGGGAAGTGAACTAAGAGTCTTAAGCTATGCGCTAAAATTAGAATTTTTCTAAAACCACTTAAGACAAATTATAATTAATAGTAAAAGAAAGATTTAAAACTTAATTTCTGATGGAACATATAACTATTGACCCTTTATTATTTAAAGATTTATCCATTTTACGATATCAATATTGTCAACGCCCGATTATCAGTTTTAGCCATACTCATTATGATAGCCATATTGAGTCCAGCTTTATGAGAAGTAGAAATCTATTTTTTAAATACGAAACGATAACGAAAACAAATTTATTCTCTAGTAAAGAGTGTAAATGTAATCATGCAACCAACGTTTCAGCGTGACAATCCGTATAGGTTTTTTTTTTTTAGTTGTTAGCATATGTTGACCAAATTAGAATTGACCAGAAATGAAATGATTTACAAGGTGTAAACTTTAAAACAATATGAATTGTGTATTGATAAGTTGATAACGAATCATCTAAATTTCTAATTAAAATTCGGACACGGACGAATATAAGGTTGACATCAAGTTTAAAGTATTGTTACGAGCGACAAAGCCAATTTCACACCTGTAGCTAATGAAACACATTTTATTACGTTTCGGAATTTGGACTTATTGTGTTCGGTTATATTTGTAACCGTGTTTTCCGTGTTTGTATAGTTTGTAACGGCATTTTAATTCGACTCCTGCAACTCGTAACAGGATATAAGAAGATGAGTTATGGCAGCGATAACACCAAATGTAAGTATTTATTACTTATAATGAGTGTACATCCTGCTTGTCCCAGGAGGTACACAGCTAAATATTATCAATGAATAGATACTAAAGAACATGAACATGATTTATTAAATCTATTTTTAAAATCGGTATTTGTAAGTATGAATAAACAGAAGGTAGTGCACTGTACAATAGACGTCAAGTTACTTAAATGTTAAACAATCTAAATATAACAACTATGTGGTTGAATTAGACGTAAATGAATATTATTCAGCTGCGTAAAAACCATGCAACATGTGTTGACTTGTACTATTGTGACGAACATAAAAACAAAGTTTTAATTAAATTCATTTGAAGTTGTACGTTATTATTAAAAGCTGAAAAATAAAATCTTCCTTAAAATATACCTTAGACTAATTTATTCGAACATAAAAATTTTCATTGGCTAATGGTAAACGAATGAATTTAAATGAAAGTTTAAAGTTTAATAAAGATATTCGTAATTACAAATTATAAGTTTTAATAGAATTATCATTAACACCTCCCGATCTGGGGAAAAACTAAAATCAAGTATGAGAGTTACGTAAATGCATTTTGAAAATTTTAAATCAAAAATATAAATCGTAACTAAATGTGTATTATGGATAATCAAACAGTTCTCACTCGTTTTAATAAATGAGTTGTACATTATAAGAAAAAGATGGCAACGTGCCGCGCGTTGTGAGTTTTATTTGAATTTCGAAATGATCAAATAACGTTATGGTAAATTTAAACTAAAAATGAGAAAGTTATACATATATTAAATTAATTTTGTAAATAGTTTTTGTAATTAGGTCTATTAATTGTAGTTGATTTATTTTAAATATGTAATGTACAATTTAACTAAAACGGGACGAATTCTTGGTATAACAGAAACATGGTGGTCCACAGGTCCACTCAGTGGGAGTTACAATGTTTTTATGGAAGTTTGGTTTTAACGAATTAATGCAACTGCCGGTCATGTGATGATAATTATTGTTTTCGTTATATTTGCACGCAAGAGGGTCTTCTGGATGCAAATTAGGAACATTGTGGGGCAGATTCTAATTCCCAAAAACGTTTGTTCATGTTGGCAGTGTACGACACTGCATGGAGTGAATTATTTGAAACGTGAACACCAAGGTTTTCCGCCTGCGATAACTTGCCAGTTATTACATAACCAAAAATGCTGTTCTATGCTTGAGGATGGTCACTACCAAAGTTCAATTTTTGTCCGTCATAAATATTTGGAAAAATGTCACCCGCTAAAATAATATCGATTGGTCCACTTTTATAAAAGTAAGGGTCGGCTAAAATGAGGTTTTTATATTTATTAATTACATTTTGAGGTATTTGGACCGTCGGTAGATCACCTGTTATCTTGGGCAGCACTACAGCATCCAAATTAAAGGTTGGGTCATTACTATGACGCGGCTTCATAGTCAATGACGTCATGCCTTGATTGTTAACCTTTTCGCCCGCGAGGCCAAAGATATCTGAATTGCATTTACGTGAAGACAATCCTAAACGTTGTAAACAATTAGCTGTAATGAAATTATTTTGCGCACCCGAGTCTATTAAGACGCGACAAGGCTGATGACGATAAGTTTTGTCCAAAACGTGCACTACAGCCGTACCCAGCAACACTGAATTGCTACGTGTTTCCGTAGAAGCGACGTGATAATTATTGAATGTGTTTTCCTCGGGAGCATCCCGCGTCTGTTGCTGCGCGTTCAAAGCGGCATGCGATGCGTTTGGTTCGTCGCAACACGGGCTCAAAACCGGTTTGCTATCGGCGTGCAACAAGACGTGGTGCGCTCGCTGGCAAACGATACATTTAAATTTACTTTTGCAATTATCCGCATTATGATTACCTAATCTAACTGTCTCAAACCTTTGAGACAGTTAATAAATAAGACAAGTGCCTCAACACGGTTGATACGCTGGTCAGTATTAAGTTGGCGGAATTTTTGACATCTAAAGATCATATGGTTATCGCCGCAATGCATACAGAAACATTTTAATTCTGAAGAAGATGCATGTGCGAATGAAATATTTTTAACAGGCTTGGCTAACAAAGGTTCTCGTTTATTTTGCAAATTCACGGAATTTGTATTAATAGAATATGACACTGAATGGTCGAGAACCTTAATATGGTTGTGTATAAAAGAAATTAAGTCTTAAGAATGTTTTTAAATGAGTTGAAGACTCGTTAATTAAAGGTGTAAAATTTAACATTTTTTCTAAATACCGACCAATCAATAAACGGTTGTCGTGGTATTTATCTAAAAGGCTTTTCCACACTAGCTCATAATTAGCAGACGTGATTGGCAAACTTTTAACAAGATTTAATGCACTACCTTTTGTGCACGAAAGTAAATAGTGAAATTTGTCAATGTTTGGAATATGCGGCCGATCATGTACTAATGAGCAAAAGGTTTCATAAAATGTAGTAAAGTTTTCAATGTCTCCGTCAAATGTGAACAACTCTAATTTAGGAAGACGGGGTCGAGTTTCTGATAACTTGGGTGTTTCGAAAATTGGACTATTGCCTGACGGATTCAATCTATTGTATACTAATTTAACACGATAATATATAGAGTCAAACGCTTTTAAATCCTGACTTCGAATCGTGGCATCAGGGTTCGTGTCCAATTCAGTTTCTAATATTTTATGAATTATCTTCTCGAATTTTTGACGTAAATCATCAATTTCCGAGGCAATAATTAAAAACAATTCTTTATTTTCGGAGGTAGATATGTCTTTAGAAATTTCATAAACTTCCTGTAATTTTTCGAAAATAACCTGTCGTTTTTGATTCAGGTATGCAATCGATGCATTGCTGTCGCGTTTAGGTGGCATGATTACGTAGGTTTTGGAATTGTAATATGTTTACAAGTTGACAAAACTGAAAATTCTAATATGTGAAAATTAAGAGCTGAAAATTAAAATGTTATGTAATTTGTCTTAAGAAACTATTGCGTGCGACGTATAATTGAAATTTTTAAATTCATTTGTTATATATATAAGTCAAAAATTAAGGTTAATAAACAGATTAACCTGCTCTTGCAAACCGAAGACTAAGGGTAATCCGGCTCGAAGGACCAAAATGTGGGATACTCTAACCAACAGGTTATAGTGGTTCAATTTCTGTGGACTGTATAGTGGAGATATGACCTAATCCTTGCACTATAAAAGTGGAAGCTCCACCAACCTTGAGACTAGCCCTCTCCTGGCTTGGTTCAGGGTGCACTCGGGAACTCAGGAACAGAGCACGGCACTATATCTCACTTTATAGCACAACTGTACATAGATTATTAGGTTCTTAAAAGTTTTGGCACGGCCAGTAATAATTAATTAAGTTTAGTAAAATGGGTGAGCGTCACGACACGTTGACAGTGAGTCCAAAATGGTTGCTCCCTACCCTGCTGTGCATTGGCCGTCGCCTCACACAGAAAGAGGGTAGTCAACAAAATCAGCGGAGCGATGCTTTACCCGCTTATTATAGGCAAGGACCGAACAGTAGGTGATATCCGAACAGGAAACTAAGGTAAAGTTATCCCTGCATAATGCAATATCCGCTGTCGCCTTGCAACGTCTACACTGTGATTGGATTCTCAATATATGTCAACATTCAAACAAAGCTCTTTTAAATATTCAACCTTTGATTCATGTCGCTTTTATATACATCCTTGTAATTTATAAAAACAATGAACGATTGAAAACTACGCTTATAAACATTGTTTGTTACTATATTTTAAGTATTTCAAAGAATAATAAAGTGTATATATCAGCTAATAATATATAACATAGTATAGCACGCATGAGGCCCGAGCGCGCGAGCAGGGGCCGTCCCCCCGCTCGTTACTGTTAGCAGGCGGGTGAGTGCCGTCCCGCCTCCCCCGCGAGTCGAGTCGCGAACGGCCTACGGCTGCAAAACTAGTGTCTAACAAGCTCTCATGCGCATTGCGTGTCCCAGGAGAGCCGCCCCTCGCGTCGCGAGTATAAAATGTAGAAATTCACAATGTCAGTGTACCATTATTTCATTGAATAAACGTTACTTCTTGAACAAGCCATGTTTCAGTTCCCCCTGACCATAGCTGGCGCCCAACGTTAAATAAAATAGTCAGTGTGGGGAACAATAGTGTTCGTTACGTGCGTGAACTTACAAGTTACGACATGCCATAAGGTGTGTACGCGTGCGTGACCAACAGAACAAAATGGCGTCTCATAACACGAGAAGTAAAACAAAGAATTTTACGGAAGAGGCCACGCAGGGTATGGAACCTTCTGACACCCTGACAGTTTCACCGACGCGTAATTTTAGCCATGTGACCGATGGGGTCAACACCCCGTTGGAACAACGTGATGACGCAACGGACCACGCCTTTTCCTCCCAAGCGGCAGAATCAAACATGACGTTTTCTCACGAAAACGTTGCTGCAATAATTTCATCGTTGCAGCGATCACAAACAGAAGCGCTAAAAGAATTGATGTCATCAATGTCGCGCGCAAACGCATCAACTCCAATTCAACAGGTGACCGCCGAAGGTACCCTAACAAGATGTAAAGCCACTTTTTCCGGCAACCCAGATGAAAACGTGGAAGCATTCATAGAAGCCCTGGAAGCCTACAGTGAGTGCGCGCAGGTGAATAATAATAACATGGTTCGAGGCATGTCCTACTTACTACACGGTCAGGCTGCGACATGGTGGCAAGGCATCAGAGATAGCATAAATTCCTGGTCACAAATAAAAGAAAATTTGATTAATGCCTTTGGAGACCGCCGACCGCCATACCGAATATACATAGATATATTCAAAAATCCTCAACAGAATGAATCTACAGATATCTTCGTGTCACGTATCCGAGCTCTATTTGCTAAATTACCCAAAGGAGATCTAAATGAGAAAGTTATGTTGGACATGACATACGGACTCCTAAGTTGCCGTATAAGAGAAAAACTGCGGAGAACAGATTTTCAGACATTCGCAGAGTTACTTTGCCATGCGCGGAACGCTGAAGATGCAATTATAGAAAGCAAACGACAACATTTACCACGCATGTCGCAAGTGTGTACTGTGCCGACGACACGTGCATTGCACGCTCCGAGCGTCGCGCCAAACGCGCAAAGCGCGTCGGGGCCTGCGCCGAAGCCCCCGCCGCCATCCCAGGTGATGAAACAGCACGTTGCGCCCACGACTCAGAGTACGAGTTTCGATTCCGATCCTGCCCCGCCGCGAAACACATCGAGGGATCGGCTGTTTTGTGCATATTGTAAAAGGTATGGCCATACAAGGGAGCAGTGCCGTAAATTAATAAACCGGGGTGAGTTTCAAACAAATTCTAATAGCGTTGTTGATAAGTGCAAACCACAAAGTTTTTGTTGTGTCGAATTACAAAAACAATTATATTCACCGAAATCTAAATCCCGTAAATCGCGGAAGTGTTTGAAAAACAATAAAAATAGTGATATATATATTCCCAACGACTTGTGTGTTTCTAAGAACGATAGTATCTATACAAACAATGTATGTATAAATAAAAACGACGACTGTGCACTCTGTCCGGTCGCTTTAGGCAACGTTACAGAATTAAATACGAAAAAGGTTTTGGGCAACGTTCACGATTACGATCACGATTTTTTCTGTGTTAAAAACGTACAATACAATAATGATAGTTCCCAAAATCATTTTTATCGCAATTCGAATGATATTAATAATGACTGTCGTGAATGTAAACGTGGTAACAGCCATTTTTCACAAGATTTATTAAATATTAGAGAGGACAACATTTTTTCAGAAAATTGTTCTAAGCATGATTTATGTATATCGAGTGATGACGACATCATTCCAACTGTGTGTAATAATAATTCTCACTGCAGTAGTATTAATTTTGAAAATAAAAACGAGCATACTATTATTTACAATAATCCTGATTATTGCAACAATAATAATTATGTAAATGATGACGTCATTCCGGTTTTATATAATAAACCTGATGTTTCGCATTTGTGTACAAATGTTGAAAAGGATAGCGTTCATCCGAGAAACTATAATAAGGATATAATTTTAAATGAATATGATAAAAACGATTTGCAATTACGAAATGTTGATAATAATTCAAATATTTTTTTTTGTAATGACGCCCCTGAGGTAAAACGGGGTAAGTGTGAAAATAATAATTTTCATTTAGGAAATTGTAATCAAAATAATATTCCAAATAATTTTTATGTTAATGACAGTGACGTCCCTGAGGTAAAACGGGGTAAGTGCAAATTGTGTAAAAAATATTTTCAGTATAATATTAAGGAAAAATTGTTATATTGTAATAATTGTATATCGAATAATAATAGTGATGATGTTTTAGTATGTAGCCTCCACGATAGGCCCGTCACGCGCCGAGACTTACGTCCCATATTTAATATTGAAATCTTGGGCGTAAAAGGTACAGCTCTCATTGATACGGCCGCGAAACATTGTATTGCGGGACATACGCTATATGCTCTCCTCCGGCTTAAAAACCATCCATTAATGTCTTCAACGAGGAAAATAAAACTCGCTGATGGTTACGTACGCCAGATGAACGTCCTCACTACCACACTACAAGTACGATTAGAACATGTTTTTATTTCTATTCCATTTTTAATTTTCCCCGAGTCCGATAATAACGAGACATTACTCGGAATCGATTTTCTTTTGGCTACGGGTGTTGTTATAGACTTTTATAATGATTTATGGTATTTTGGAAGTCAGAATACTACTAAATACGTACTAAGTTTTGAACCAGATTCTAGCAATATTAAATGTGCTTCAACAAACGTACTTAGGGATGACGAGGGATCTCATCTTAACCCAGCCGAGCGTGATCAGCTGACCCAGACTCTCGTTAGGCATGCACATATTTTCGAAACAGGGGGAGGACCTACACCGTTTGCAGAACATAGCATTGACACTGGTAACCACCCCCCGATAGCAGTGCCTCCATACCGTTTAAATCCTGCGAAAAAAGAGCTTATGAAGAAAGAAATAGATAAAATGTTACAGGAAGATATAATTGAAGAATGCGAATCCGCATGGTGCGCACCGGCCTTGATGGTGCCCAAGGCTCGTGGTGGCATCAGGTTCTGCGTAGATTACAGACGCCTGAATGCCGTCACCAGGTCGGATGCTTACCCCATGCCACAAATTGATGAACTGCTACAGTCGACGAAGAGGAACTGCTTTATGAGTACTCTTGACCTCCGGTCTGGTTATTGGCAGGTGAGCGTAAGGGAAGAGGATAGAGACAAGACAGCATTCATATCCCCCCTAGGAATTTACCGCTTCAAGCGAATGCCTTTCGGGCTGAAAAATGCCCCGGCCACCTTCCAGCGGCTCATAGATCGTTTTCGCTCCTGTTCATCATTAAAAGACGTAACAATTTTAGCTTACCTTGATGATCTTCTTATTATATCAGAAGGTTTCCAACAACATCTTCGTGATCTGGAGACAGTTTTTAGACGCCTTAATGAGTTCAACCTCCACGTTAACCGGGAGAAGTGTGTCTTCGCAAGGGAAGAAGTAAAGTACCTTGGACATAAGTTGACTCAAGAAGGAATTTCAATCGACCCGGAAAAGGTTAGTGCTGTCTTGGATATGAAGGAACCTACTAATTTAAAACATATGCGAACATTCCTGCAGACGTGTTCCTGGTTTAGGAAATTTATTCCTAATTTTTCCCAAGTGGCCGAACCACTAACACGTTTAACAAGGAAAAAGGAAGTTTGGCTTTGGGGACCAAGTCAATCCGAAGCCTTCAACACATTGAAGACGCGCCTTGTTTCTGCTCCTATACTAATTCAAGCAGACTTTAATCGTCCTTTCATTTTGCGGACCGATGCAAGCAACTATGCATTAGGAGCGGTTTTACTCCAGGGGGAGGACAAAGAAGAAAGACCTATTGAGTACGCGAGTCGTCTTCTTACCTCTGCAGAACGCAACTACACGACTACAGAGCGCGAGGGCTTGGCAGTGGTGTGGGCTGTGGAGCGTTTCCGGTCTTACCTCGATGGACAACCTGTCATAATAGGTAGCGATCATCAACCCCTCCACTGGCTGTTGACCTTGAAATCACCTACAGGTCGCCTTGTACGATGGGCTCTTAAACTACAATCATTTGATATCAGATTTGAATACACCCCAGGTAAAGCAAACGTCGTGGCTGACACTCTTAGTAGACCAGTCTGTTCAGAAGAATTACGTGAACAATGCGGAGTTTGCTCTGTTATAATTGACTTACCTGCGAAGAAGCCTGATCAACTGAGGCAAGAACAGCTAGAAGACTCAGAGCTGAAGAAGATAATCATAGAAATTGAAGGTACTGATGAAGTCGCAGCACAACGCTGGACGGAGAGAGGTTATCTAACGAATCAAGGAGTACTGTACAGATATAACCCAGACTCCGATAGCGAATCACCACAACTAGTAGTTCCCGTTGCTCAACAGTCCGAAGTCCTAAAGGAATGCCATGACTCACCTCTGGCCGGACACCCGGGCATCGATAGAACCTACTATAAATTATCTCAGCTATATTATTTCACTGGTATGCGGAGGATAGTCACGGACTATATCAAAGCCTGCGTACAGTGTCAACGATATAAAGCCACTAATAACAAACCCCCCGGTCTCCTCCAAACACCATTGATGAACCAACGCAATGAGGTGTTGGCCATTGATCTGTTTGGACCACTGCCAGAGGGAAACGAGGGTGAACGATGGATATTGCTAATAGAAGACACCGCCACGAGATGGGTGGAGTTATTTGCCCTTAAAGACGCTACAGCGGAAGCGTGTGCGCGTGTATTAATCGAAGAATATTTTATGCGGTTTGGGTTACCCCGCCGAGTGATATCGGATAATGGTGTCCAATTCATATCGGCAGTCATGCGACAATGCATGTCCGTCCTGGGTGTGAAACAGAATTTAGTACCTCTTTACCACCCAGAAGCTAACCCCGCCGAGAGAAAGAACCGAGATCTAAAGGTACAAATTGCACAGTTGGTGGAAGATGATCACACTTCGTGGCCAATGAAGTTACCAGTCATTCGATTTGCTCTAAACAGTGCCCGGTGTCGAACAACTGGCAAGACACCAGCTTACTTAACGTTCGGAAGAGAATTGAGATCACCTACCGAGATAATTCATGACCAACGTGCTATTCTAAATAAAGAAAATTTTAATGCTCAAATCACACCATATCTTCAAAAGTTTATTAATTCCCTATCAGCTGTTCGAGAGCGTGTTGAGAAACAACAAGATAAATGCAAGGAGTATGCAGATCAATCACGTCGAACAGGAGAAACTTTTCAGGTTGGCGATAAAGTCCTACTCAAGTCACACGTGCTCAGCAAGGGATCGAAGGGTATAACCTCCAAATTTGTGCCACGACGGGATGGCCCGTATCAAATTGCACAGAAGATTAGTCCAACAACATATCATATTTCGCGTGTAGAAAAGCCTGACGAGGTTCTGGGAAAGTATCATGTCCAGAACCTTACCCGTTTCGTGGGAAACGATGAGGTCCCTCCCCAACCCGTGATTCCCGTTAAAAAACGAAGTCGTCCCAAAAAGGTTTCTGATCAGCTAGTCCAGGTACGAGGGCGTTCACCTGGTCTAGAGGGGGAGTATATAGCACGCATGAGGCCCGAGCGCGCGAGCAGGGGCCGTCCCCCCGCTCGTTACTGTTAGCAGGCGGGTGAGTGCCGTCCCGCCTCCCCCGCGAGTCGAGTCGCGAACGGCCTACGGCTGCAAAACTAGTGTCTAACAAGCTCTCATGCGCATTGCGTGTCCCAGGAGAGCCGCCCCTCGCGTCGCGAGTATAAAATGTAGAAATTCACAATGTCAGTGTACCATTATTTCATTGAATAAACGTTACTTCTTGAACAAGCCATGTTTCAGTTCCCCCTGACCATAATAGATATAAACTAAAACTATAAAAAACGGGCGGTTTTGATTTTTCTACATTATTGGTAATAACTTAGTTCTAAAGAAGTTTTAATAGCCAAAATGTTACTGGCACTTAATAAAGAGTCTGGGTATGAAAAACAATTAATTCCAAATCCAAAACTTAAAAAAAAAACCTAATCACTGTTTCAGTCTGTGAATTTTTACTTACTTTTCACGGATTTGCGGTTAAAAGGTTATTAGGCAACTAAAACTAAATTCTCCTAATTTTTAGTAAAATAATTTGTTTGTCGCATAATCCTGCCTTATTGTGACTTAAAACAGATATTTTTGTTTCTATTGTAATGACAGAAAAAGCAATAAGAGCTAGTAAAATTATAACGCTGCTGAAAGAGGGGTGTAGCCAATGTAACGTCTCACAATGGTTAAACGTGAGTCTTTAACAATCCAAAGAAAGAATCTGGACTCGATACCAAGAGATAGGTTCTGTTCAGAGAAGGCAATGTTCTGGGAGGAAACGAGAGACACTATCACGAGACGACCGCTTTTTAATGACTCAGGCGCTGAGGAACCGCAAATGCTGTTACATAGACCTCAAAAAAAACCTTGAAGCGGTACGAGGAGCACAAGCCAGCCTATGGACTGTGAGGAGAAGGCTTTTATTGGCTGATATACGCAGTCGATGACCAGCGCGGACCCTCAAGTTAATCCATGAGCACCGGATTGCTCGATTAAGGTTCGCTACAAATTGCCTAACTTGGAGACTAGGTAACTTGAGCAGCGTAATCTTCTCCGATGAGGCTCGAATTTGTCTGCATGGTGAAACTGACGTCGGAGTGTTACGAAGACCCCGGGAACGCTATGCCGATGTTTTTGAGAAATCACCCCTTCCCCTATCTTCCTAACTATCGTAACTTCCAGCTATCGTACCGAGATAGTATTCATTGAGAATGCACAATCCGCACTGACTGTAATTAGTGAGAGAGATAACACATTATTTTTGCACACCAAAATATACAACTACAAAAATATGGTCTTATTTACAATATTTTCTAGGCAATATAACAGGCGGCCTCATCGCTCAAAGCGATCTCTTCCAGGCAACCTAAACGACAGAAATTTTTTAATTAGTGAAGATGCCATTTACATGGACGTTAATGCTCGGACTCACTGTTTTGGCGTCATAGATGCCTATATACAAGTGGTCGGTATTCGTTGTTTGGATTGGCTAGCGCGGAGCCACAACCTTACCCCATTAAGCACGGCTGGGATCTCCTAAAAAGGCAAGTACGATCTGTCCAACCACCTCCAAAAAACTTCAGGAAGCTAAAAGTCTGATATCGGCTTAGTGGGAAATCATTTCATCAGGAGCCTGGTGGGAAACATACCAAAACGATTACCGATAAACAAAATTGAAACTAAATAATTAAAATGAACAAGTTGGCGGTAGGCTAAATAAAACTGTAATAATACTCGTTGATACTTGAGATCTTTGACTTTCGTGATCACGGCCACTGGTAAGTGGCCGACACGTCGGAATAACAAAAATCAAATAAATTACCGCGCTTAAAACCGTTAAAACGTAGTTTTATTATGCATGCAAGTCGCAAAAACTTAAGAAAATACTATGTTTAATATTATATTGTATACTAAAATGGAATAGAGTGAATGCTAGATAAGTTCCAAAGCTTGAGACACGTAAAATGACTTCAAAGGATGAAATGACCTAGTTAAAAGCATACGCTGTAGTGAGCCCTTTACAAACAATTAAGTCACTACTTAATTGTTTGTAAAGGGCACAGCGAAACATACGACCCTCCATTAAAATTATTTCCAAGTTGGAAACCCCACACTACATGAGTACACATACATTAGTTTAGTACGAGGGTCCGTCACTATTGCCTTTTTAACAATAGATAGCAATCTGATGAAAAGTACTAGCGTAGATAGGTAACGTTTTACTTTAATACTAACCAATAATTAATCATTAGGAATATTGATGAAAACATTTTATTGTTTGCGGTAAATTAAATTATTTTAATTTAAGAACCTAATGGTTCCTAACAAATAGATAAAATATACATAGTTTAAATAAATAAATAGATTAAACCAAGGGGATTATCGCTACAAAACGATACTTTCCAAGCGAACCCCTAGACTAATTAATAAACATAAGTATACGACAAACACTTATAGCCTTACCTATAATCGTTTGTTAAATTTTAAGAAACTGCTCAGCAATTGATAAACGAAAATCTTACCCATAAACTCCTCTTAAGGATAAGAGGAAGTGGTAAAGTAACTCGTAAATAACTGTCAAAAATAACCAATAATGAGAGGTAGTTTAAGTGACTGATAAGAGGCAAGATGGCAAGTTGTATTTGAAACAGCCCTTGATTGGGGGCTTTAAAGTCTCTTATTTAAAAGATGGCTAATCCTTTCTTAACGAGATTATTATAAGTAAGGTCCTTAATGTTACATTAAATGTTCAAAATCAATAAAAAAATGATTTACATAGAAGCAACCAAAGCGCCTGTTAGATTTATTTCCATTGCTTTGGTCACAATCATTAAAAAACAACATTTTTATATGTGACATAAAAATTTAATAACTTTTAAAGCTTCGTACTTTAATTATAATATTGAGTCACGCGGATCAGTCAATTTGTAAAAATGCTAAAATGAACTTACAACAATGACTTATGATACAACCGCTGAGTTATAATATCAGAATTTGTGTATGCTCAACCAAATTCTCCTTTTAGATATATATACAGCCTTCATAAGTTAAAAGTATAAATGGAAAAACCGTAGTATGACAAAAACCGCTATATACTTACGGTCTTACTTATAATAATCTCTTTAAGAAACGATTAGCCATATCTTAAGTAAGAGAATCAGAATCAGTCCCCAATCAATGAATATCTTTTGTTTTCACTTACAAACGTGTGTTACCTGTTGTTTACCTAAGAAGAGCACAGAAAAACGAAATTTGAACGATTAACGTAGATTGTACCCAAAATATTCCACTAAAGAGGAGTTTATGGGTGAGATTCTCATTAATCAGTTGCTGAGCAGTTTCTTTAAATTTAAAAAAACGATTATAAGTAAAGCCCCTAGTATTTAATCACAGAAGATCGTTGCTAGATTTTTTGTTCCGCGGTGAAATTTTGCCTCAAATGCCTTTGAAATGGCTCAAAAAATATAATGCAAATTAGCAATTAAAGCAAAAGAATTATCCTGCATATTTAATTTCAATCTAGGGCAAAGTTCAAAGGATAAACATATAAAAAGTGGCGGGAAAAGCTAGTTATAAGTATATTATTAAAACCGGTAAAACGCATACAAATATATTCACGAAAAACACCTCGTATTAAAATATGAAGATCAATAGATATAAGACCTAGCTGTTTATGTTTCAAAAATATTATATTAATTTCATAAATGCTCTAAACCAGTAATTTTATTTTAGTAGGCGTAACACTTAAAATTTAATCCATACAAAGAACTTTAAAATATGTTACTCAAATATGGCAACCGGTCAATTTAGTATAATATCAAACATGCAATGTTTGGTTATTAAATCAGAAAAAATCATCTTACACTTACGGAATTGTGACAAAAAGTGGTTTGCGTAGGTGGACAGAGAAAAAGGAATGCGCACAAATCTGGTAAGCAATCAAGACAGACGTGAAAAATCGAAACTGAAAAAGGTTCAGGCCAATATTTACACAAATACAATTAATATCTTATACTATTTTAAAGGGCACTACTCGTATATAGACTATATAGACTGTTCTGCTAATAAGTGAGAGATGAGTAATTACCAGAATTTGAAGTGAGGTAGGTACGAGTGGCCGAGGACCGGAGTTGCGGAACTGACGCTGGCTCCGCCGGGAGTCGCACCAGGCGCCAGACACACCCAGTGCACGCATGCGCCCACAACCACAACCCTATACATATTCACCCCTACTGATAGCCCTCCGGCAATTACGGTAGAAAAAGTTTAGTGCAAATCCGAACATTGGTGTATTCAATAAGTATGCTTAGTTTGATGAAAATCATCACAGCGAAAGAGGTTTATCTCACACATTAAATGCTTTTAATTTCGGCCTCAATAAATTGGGTTACCTTTCACGATAAAATCTATAACAATGTTCATATAAAAGAGCGCGCGATGGTATAGTGATAAGTATACTTTTTATCATTATACGTTTAAACTATCATCATATAAATAATTGAAATCATGTCTAAAAATATATTAATATATTATCATTAGACTCGTTAAAGTTGTGACGCCTAACTTGCAAGGCTATAAAATGTTGGCGATTTCGGGGTTTCGTAGAATGAAATACGGTATGATATGAAGTATCTGAGTCGATTTGATTGTCAACTATTATTGACGATTACTATAAATTATAGTAGGATTTCAATAATGTTTAGTTTACTTTCCGTTCACGATAACTAAAAGACAGGTCGCAAAAATTGGCATACCTGTATGGAGACGTAAAAAAACTTATATTCCTCTAAAAAAGAACAATTTACATTACAAAACATGAATTGCATTTTTACAGGAGTTTTCAAGTAATTTTTGTAATTTTATTGGGTGTGTTTTGACTTTAGATTAAGGTGTCAATCATTCTGGGAGTTGGGAACACTACGTGTCAAGTTATTATGAATCCACTATACAACATCATTACAGATTATGTCAATAACTCCCACCGACCATACCGCAGTGCTTGAGGAGGAATATTTTCAGATAGTGCGCCTTGTCAGCATTGCCAGCAATGACATAGGATTAAGAGATGTGAACTTACAGCAGGACCAGCTGACTGGTACACAAATTCCAAGTAACTCAGCGAGATGCTCTATGATCTATTGAGGATATGGGTTAGAGCCAAGATAACTGACATAACACGCCATCTGAGGGGAAGTAAACTGAAATGATTATGCGCCGTTCACGTTTGTCCCAAGAAAAATAGCCGATGAAGCCTGGTGAAACAAATCCTAGAGTGATATAAGTAAAAGTAGTGTAGAATGCCTTCTAGCTGGTAAACCTGCAAACAGGGCAAGACCGCCAGCGGGGCCTGGCAGAAAAAAGCTATAAGCCGTAATATAGGGAAATGCAAACTTGGTGAGACTTAATTACACAGCAGTAGATTGCGATTGGCTGACGACGAAGTCAATAAATACTTTTACATAGAATATTAAATAAATAACATAATAGCTTAATCGGTAAACACAGCATTGTTTAACCGATATGTGGCATTCATTCAATGTACAACAAGTATGCAACGATTAAATTATAGTTCCAAACGGTCTGTGTATACAGTTCTCATACAATTATTCCACTCGGTTGATTGCAGCATGCTTATTACAACAAGGGTGCCTTTTTGTTGGAATAAGATAGAGCATAAGATAATAAAAAAGAGGTTTGGAATTACAGTTTGTTTACATGAAATGCACATTGTTTTTGTGTAGAAAGCAAAATTAATTTTGCGTGACTGTAGTCCTCACTCCTTAGCATCAAGTTAAAAAACGCATTCCGTATCTCATTTCTCGATATCAGAACAAACTTTTGATGAGAACATTTAAAAATTAAGTTCAACGGTATCGATAGCGACATTACGTTAATTTTTAACTTTACTATTATTTTCATTCAATGGCAGGTTTACTCATTTCCCGCCAGTAGGTTATTCAAATTTCGCTGCCCTTCAGTGCCTACAATTTATAAAAACGTTAGTTCACAATCAAATTATTTTATTTCTTCAATGAAGTTATTACTTAATTATTTATACACTATCGACCTAATTATACCATCTTTTTTCCCGTAAATAGTATAACTACGCAAATTGTAGAAAAAATATTATGTAAATGGCGAATCATATTTCATGTTAAATTGTTATTGTGGATCTTGTTAACGCCAACTTATTTGGTCATCCGCCTTTTTATTTCTTTTCCTTATGACATTTGTCCCTAACTATTTAGTATGTAAATATGTGGAATAGATTACGATTGATCGCCAACGGATTTTTGCTTCCGTGAACCCTTGCCCCGTCTTATGTCGTGCCGCATTTCACATACGCTTGAATACCCGCATACTGGGAGGAGCATACTGTGCCGTAACGAGCTGGTCCACGAAAATCGAAAGAACTGCAATACTTCAAGAGAGGATGAAGCAGAATGCATACCTGCCCATGCGAAGCCCACGTGGATCGTAGCGTTTGATGTGGCTCCTACCTTTGTAAGTCGTTTACTCTCTCATATTCCCGTCAGTATTCCACGTGCACATTTTTTCGGTCGTCGTGGATTACCGCACCCTTATATTACATAGGGACTGTGTTCGCGGACTCACGGACTTCATAATGTTTAGGCATATTAATATTAAACTCTTAATTTCTGTAAGACATCTAAAAAAAATTGGCCCCAAAGCCGCCCCTAAAATCTGCCGTCCTAAATTCCAGCCTTTCCAGCCCGCTGGAAAACCGCCACTGCTTTTATTTGTATGTTGTCTACGTATTCTTCTATACATAATTTGTTGTTAATACTATTTTATGAAAGAAGTCTTATATATCTTTCTTCATCTATACTTATACTGTAAAGAGGAAAGACTAGTATTTTTGTATGTTTATAACTAATACACTCAAAAATTACTGGGCGGGTTTCAAAAATCCTTTCACCATTACAGTCCTACATTATCTCAGATTAATATAGGCAATATTTATTACTAGAAAAAATAGAGATCCTTACTTAGGCTTCTTTAAGAATCTTATAAAAGCCTTACAAGCTTACTCTAACTCAATATGTATAAGACCATAAAACTACATTTATTTGTGCAATAATAATACTTAGTGCAAAATGACATACTTATGAAATAAAAAAAAATACTTGGTTCAGATCTAAGGGGTCATTGAGGAAAAAAAGGACCAGATAATTCACAAATTATACAGAATGGTCCGAAATGTGATGTTCAAAAGAAAAATCAGTTAGTTTACTTAAAGGGTTACCCGAATTACCCATTATTGCATGTTTTACCAAAATGTATATTTTTCGATTTAATTTTTGAGAAATTTCAACCTCCTCACTTGACTGTCCCTCTCCGCATTGGGCCATTGCTTTATAATGCACCGATGCCATACCTGGCAAGCTTCGACGCAATACAATTTTACTCCGTGCAGAAAAAAATACAACTGCGCCGCCTGTCGTAAGAGCGACAAAAAACCACAGCCAGGTGTAGGCATTGCCGACTGGATGCTACCACCCTGGTCTAAGTATGACCAGGTTCCAGTCTCTTTTAAGAGGCAGCAGCGCATTTGTAGCATCTTTGTGTTGCAAATGTCCATAGGCGATGGTAACGCTCTCCATCAAGTGCCGTCTGCCTGTCTGCTGACCTCCTGCAATAAAAAAAAAACAATAGCAACAAGAATTAGTTCGATACACCTGCCTAATGAGGCCATAAAACAAGTACAATAACAATAGAATGTTTTTCTTAACTACAAATTCTAAACACAAAGTAAACAAAAGAACTCCAAAATGGCAATAGATTGCGCTTTATGACAGACAGGTGTGCGTTTACCTGTTTCGGCATGTAACAATAGTAATAAATACGGATTAAATTTACGTAATCAAAACTGCAGGAATGCTCTATCTAGTGTTATTAAGAATAATGTAACTATAATGTGAACATCGATGGTTGGTATAACAATTGTAAATTCCGGTATTTAATTGTAGAGAGGATAATAAGTATGACTTTAATAGCTGTGCGAATTTCACCGTAGTGCTTAGTTCCAGAGTCCACAACGGATGACTCAATCATACTCGTATTTGATAAAAGGATAATACAACAATACATTTGGAATATTCTTTCATTTTAATTAATAGACAAAAACCAATAAACCTTGTATAAGCGCCATGCATTCATTGGCATTTACACCGGCTTTTATTCCAAAATATACGGTAAAATTGCAACATTAAAAATATAAATTGTATTAAAAAAATACATCGCGAATTAGACAATTTCATTTAGTGTAAGTTTTATTTACAAAAATAATTCCATATGCTGTAGCTCGTCATTACGGCGTGCGTGCTTATGAATTATTACTTTTTTTTTGTTTTGATTTATTTAGTGTATTGTTGGTCACGGATTTCACTCCAGCTCCTTGTTCATTGCAGTGAGTTTTATTTACCAAAACGGCTTTAAATCGTTTGAAGTGCTAATCCAATGACTACTAGCTTAAAGATAAAACTAAAGTTTTCAAACTTAGTTTTAAAAACAAAAAAGCATGTCGTTAACATAGAGTTAACTATGTATTAAACATTACCTAGATTTTTAATAAGTGTAAATAATATTGAGTCTAGTGAAAATAAAACCACTGCTCACATTATTTCAATCCAATGGTTCAAATGTGGCAACTTAACATTGAACTTACTAGATGAAAGGTTGTAAAAAGTTTATTAGTAAAACAACAAAAAAACTTCTGTACCACTAATAACTGTTTTTATCTCTATTGTCAACTTTTCACTCACTTTAGGTGTATATTTATAATAAGACTCATGAACAACTTTCTTTTTGATGTTTTTTCTAATTAGCACATGGTTTAGATTATAATATAGGCCTGTAGTTAGAATTTTATAGATTAAGTTTAATGACTGAAATCAGTCTTGTGCTTAACTTAAATGAATAGTTAAAGTTAAATGTATTTTTATTGAATTTGGATCATCTTAACATGAAGCAATAAATAGATGGGAATGATTTAATCACAAGAAAAAATTTAACAACTCCACTTTCAATCAATAATAATAGCAATATTATTGAACAGAGCTATTGATTAACATCAATTTTGTTTTTAATCAATCGATATGCCGACAGCAGCGCCACCTACCGGGTTCAACTGTGTACCAACCTGGAAACCTTTGGCTCGTGCACAATAACTGTGCTAAAGATCATCACATGATCAAATGTATAGTTTACAATTCTATAAAGGACATACAGAAAAACATTCATTTTTATATATAAGAATATAATGATAATATAAAGAATAATAAGAATAACTCCAAGCATGACTTAGAACATAGGTCCTATATACTCAAACCATAATAAAAAAGAAACACTTGTATACCAAATTTAACAAACCTCTGCCTTCTGCATCCTAATGAGCTAAGCAAGCAAAGGCTTAGACCATTCAATCACAGAATGCCATTTTAATATAAATATATTGTTAAGTCAAAAATACAATAATGTTTAAAATGAGTGCACTACCACTTACCAAACTAATTTCACATTAATAGTTATCCTTCGAAGCATGAAACACATGAAGAAATCACATTTAAAATAATGAATGAATTTACAAATATTATTAATTGCAATAGAATTATATTTGATTCTAGATATTTTTATTAACTAGAAAATATTTTATCAACATATTGAAGCATTAGTGGCAAAAGTGTTTGACAGTGTCCTTAGTAATTATATAAGTAAGCATGTTAAGCTGCATGATGTGCAATTCAGGGTTTAGGCCAAACTTGTCAACTGACTTCATAATACTATAGCACCATTGACAGAGAAACACCTATCTATCTATACTTGTTTCTTGGACCTCTCAAAAGCATTCAATGTAGTATCATAATTATGATCTTTTGTGGCAAAAGTTAAAAGACAGGGATCTACCAGTTGAGTTAATAGAACTTAATTGAAATTGGTACCTTGGTCAGAAGAATGAGGTGAGATGGGGAAGTGAACTATGAGATCCATACTGGCTGGAATGCCAAGTACGACAGGGAGGAATGTGCTCACCCTTGGTTTTCAGCATTATGTTGATGCTTTAATAGGATCTTAGCAGCTTGCATGTTGGATGTTCCATTAAATAACATCAGCTATGCACATGATATGGGGCTGCTGCCTCCACTGGTTGCAGCATTACATAAGATGCTTGCAGTTTGTGAAACATATGCCTCATCTCAAGATTTGGTATATAATGTGAAAAATACCAGATACATGGCCGCCTATTACTATGAGTCCAATGCAATAATTCCCTCAGAGTACTGTTGGGAAACCGGGTTGCTGCAGTGTATTGTCTGTGTTCACCAAAGACACATTTGATGCTTTATGGTGTAAAAAAACTGCTTTGCTTCTAAGCAGATTGCGTGGCAGCAGCAACAGCATCCCTAAGGGAATAGCTGATAATTTTGATTGACCACTGATATGGTCCATCATTAAGAGAACTAAATTAGTGCTAGTCATTGATTGTTAACATAGACATAAGGAAAAAAAATATTACTAATAACATGTATGTCTTTCAATACCACAGGCCATAAAAATGGCCCGGACTTTTGGAGGGCTTGTGTGGGGCCATGGGGAGCCCAACACGTAGAGGCCCCTTGACAAATTTAATGTAAATATGTGGTGTGACACTGACCGGCGATTATCCCTGTTTACACCATATAATAATGCACCCAAGGACAAGCCCCGGCCAGTGTAGGACTATTGTGGGAAATGAGGACAAAAGTACCGGGCTATTGGGGTGAACTGTTAGTGGTACTAGTGGTCTGGGAATATGGGGACTATGGCGTCTGCCCGTCGCAATGTTCAGGAACATGGAAAAATGGGCAGACAGTGGCTCACCACTCCCTGCATGGGCCCCTAAAAATGCCATAAAAGGCAGGGGCAACATGGGTGTGAGTGGCTAAGGGGTGTACTAATAACATTATTGTGTGTTTTGTAAATATGCATTGGACTGTGTTGTCTTCAAATAAATAAATTACTATTATTAGTAATTTATTTATTTCAAGACAATACTAGTGCTGTTAAATGATTATTTTTCACTTATAAAACAGCAACTTTACTGGTTTAGGTTATTAAAACACTTTTTTAATAATTAAGCCTTCAAGTAAGATTGCTAAGAATTGCCTTATGATTAGTAGTTATGATATTTTATTTAGAAAAAGTAGTTAACTGTTATAAATTTTAACTGTGCATGAACAGAGAAAGAACACTATTTCCTGCAGCCAGGCGGCCTGACGTAAGAGACAAAACAGCCAGGTAATAGGGTATTTGCCCATCTGGATGCCTACAAAAACTGGTCTAGAGTATACCGCCATAACAACCTTGAGTTGTGTTCCAGCATTAGTCACCAGGTTCCAGTCTCCCTCCAGAGAGTAGCAGCATTTGTAGCACCTTTGGTGTCACAAATGTCCATAGTCAATGAAAATTGCTTTCTACCAAGTGGGCTGTCTGCCTGTCTGCTGAACTCATGCAATAAAAAATTAAATAAAATAACATTACAAAAACTAAAAGCAGGATGTTTATTTTTATAAGATGGTGTGCATCCCAGAACACCCAACAGGAGTGATAACTCAAACTAATCTAACATGAGAGAAAGGGAACCCAGACACCGTAACGAAGCAGTTTACTCTCCCATAAGAAGTTATCACTTCAAAAAGAACCTATCTGTAATAATATATAAATATGAAATTAAGGTTTTTTACTTATTGACAGCTTTACCTATAAAATAACATATATGATACACTATTAATGTAATTCAGAATTCAGGAAAAGTTAGTTCCCACTGGATATAATGTCAAAATATTATTAAGTTATGAGAAGTCTACCATTGGCATAGCCAGGGAGACCATTTACTTAATCTAGTGAGAAAGTAACTTACCTCGCCATCCAATTCATAATAAACCAAGCATCGACGTGTTAGAACAAGCCATCGCTCCTTAAAATTCACTGGAGTAAAAAGTTTCTTGTTTTGAGATCGTTTGACCATAAAAGTTTGTAGTAATATTTCGTCGTCATCCTTTCCAGCCATGATAGTGCTAAAACGTACAAATTAGACTAAAAAAACAATCAACTAAGACGAACATTGAGCTAAAACCGGCAACTCGGATTTTTATTACCACTACAGCCTCCACTATTTAAAATGCTGCACTATACGCACAAATCTTTTCATAAAACAGTTTATCCAAAACAATGAAATATTGATTTATTTCAAATATGATTTTATGTACAAATCAAAACACTAGTCTAACTTGTTAGTGAAAATTATTTTATGAAAGAAAACTATTAAAACTACAAATGAAAATAAAATTTATTTTCATATAGGTATGCAAATCAGTATCATAAAGGCAGATTTACATTGACTCAGTAACTGACGTCAGTGCACTGCCGAGTCAGTGCTGACCTGGCACTGCCATCGTGTAAATTGATTTCAAGTCAGTACAGTACTGTCGCGTCAGTACTGACTTCAATATTCCCGCTTCATATTTTTCGGCGTCAGTCCGCTTCCCCTACCACCCACGACAGCGCAACTGACTCCGTGTAAATGCCGAAGTCAGTCGCGGCCGCTTTATTGTACGGCGACCACGCTGCGTTGCACCACATCACAGAATGACGCGAAAAATGAGCGACACAGAGAACTTAAAGATTATTCAACTATACTGCGATAATGAATGCCTGTGGGATAATAAATAACAAAATTATAGAAATAAAGAAATGTGCGCAACAGCATTACTATTAACTCTGATTTTTTACTGTTTTCGAGAATTCATTTTTCCGCACTGACTTTACAAACGTGTGTACACCATAAGAAGTATCCTCGACTACTGACGAAACACTGACTGCGTGTAAATCGTATGAGGCAGTTTTCGGCGCCAGCACTGACGACAGCTACTGACCCTGTATAAATCTGCCTTAACAGTCTGTACAATTATTTTTTCATTGAGAATTTTTGCGTTCTATTAGTAGGTACGTATTGCAGTAGATGTCACTGTTCTCAAATTAAACACCAAATGAAAAAAAATGTTTTGTTATACACAGTTGTTTTAATACTTGTTTAAGAAATATTTGATATGTTTTTATGTTTTTGCAAGCCATATCAGCTAACAAATATATTTTAAAGTATCTAAGTTCAATTCGTCACATTTTTCAAATTATAAAGCTCTTTTTAACTTTAATTACTGGATTTTGATGAATTGTCGATTGACCAAAAATTTATTTCAAAGATGTCAATTATGTCAAAACCAAAACGACATTCCGATCGATACGAGTCACTCTCGTGAACGTATATACTTTGTGTGTGTTTTGATTATTTTTCGACAACTTTGTTTGATTCCTTTTCACATTTACTAGTGTTGTGTAGTCACGTTAGATTTACGAATGTACCCTGAACACCGATATGCCTAACGATTTGTTCTCTGTTGACTTGGATTACCGCTTCTTCTGAAAGAGGTTGTTGTGTGCCCAGATGTGGTAAAACTTGTAAGTAAATCATCCTAACGGCACCAGATTAGATGTGAATACAAATTATGAAAATGTATAGTCTGGCCAACGAAAGTTGACCCTGGAAAATGGCGGCAAATTTAAATGATATATGTATGGCAACATCAAAATTATTAGGATTAACCTATTTTGATACTTGGTAGTTACTTAATTATTTATGTTGAGTATTTTATGTGTGACAATAGATACACCGTACTCGTTTCTAACGATAATATTATAAATACTAAAGTTTGTAAGATGTTTTTGTTACTCATTCACGTCAAAAGTACTGAACGGATTTTATGAAATTTGGAATACTTGTTATTACTAACCCCTATATCTCGAATCTAGAATGACCTGCAATAGAATATAGACTATCTACTTTTACCTTTTACCGGTAGATAGCAGGAAATCAGTAGTAATTACATTATTTGAAAAATAAACTGCAATATTTGATAAAAACTTAGTTTTATCAGCTATAATCAAAATCAGATTTCGTCACGGCCCCCTAGTCTTGACCCGAAAGCCACATACGTACCCGCTACCAATGGACACATATTTGCAACATTTCAGGGCCTCCTGGTGTCGAGCAGCAGCTCCGGCTGTCAAGGCTGTGTCCGGAAGATGGGACTCCGCCAAATTATCAACACAGGCAAATCCACTCACAACCAAATGAAAACCGCCATCTTGTTTATCAAAATTGACGTTGACATTCGTATTAGAGTTGCCATGTAAAAAGTTTGCAAATAATTCCAGGTTCAACTTTCGATAGCCAGACTATATGACTTTGAATATTTTAATAAAAGGAAACATAATAAACCACGCTACGGCTAAATTGTTGTTTTATTTACTAACAAATAAACATTTTTTGAAAAGGCTTTTGAGAATTGCAGGAGTTAAATTATTAACTCCCGCAATTTCCAAGTTTAATATAAAAATCAAAATAATACTAGACGCCCTGGACGGTTTTTGCCGTTGTATTGTGTCGTATACCAATAGAGTGCGTTAGTATATATATTATGACTGTTGACTCTATACCTATATATATAAAGTACTATGTGATGCAAGTTTAGGGACATGAAATGATTTGATTTGAAACGATAAATCGATGCTTGAAAAATTTCATATAATATTGTTCATAAAAATAGATTTCGCTGTTGAAGTCAAAATTATTTATTGATATTCATGAAAAATCGTAATTTTTTATTAAAATAACATAAACTGTTTTAGTTTTTATCTGTTATTTCAAGAAACTTAATTTATTGTTCTATCCTCCTAGCGCCCACGGTCCTTAAAAAAGTACTTCAATGAAATAGTGATTAAAGCCCAACACAAATCAATTTCGTCAAATTAATGCCCAGGGTACTATTCTAAGTACCCCAACTTTAACCATTGTTACTAATTTTAAGTTACCACCTTTTTAAATGTTATATCTCCGAACGTATGTTCGAGGTTTTTGCTTGTGTATGACCAAGCACCAGTGCCAAAAACACAAAAGAAATTTGTCTTTCTTGACTTAAAATGGAACAAGATCATCGAGTGTGAAAATTAATCTTAATTTATTCATAAAATCTCTACGATTTGTGTTCATATGCTTATCAAAAATAGTTGCTCATGTACTATATTTGCTGTTTACATCAAAACTTTATATGAATCTGAGATATAGTGAAAATGATCATAATTCAAACTTTAAGATCTTTTAATAGGCCTTTGGTTATATAACGACTATCATGAATGTTTCGAATGTTTTAAATAAATAATAATAAAATAATTTTTTCTCTTAATTTAAAGGATTATTTGTTATTAAATTGGTTTTTAAAGTTAAATTTTATTTTAATCGTTTTGAAGATAGTTGAAAAAACAATTATGTGATAAAGTTTCTTGTTTGTAATCTAGTGCTTTTGACCCAAAGGCCTACCAAAAGGTAATCTATTTTTACCCTTTTTTTGTTTTTCCTCATTCACCTGATGTAAGGAAAAAATATAATACTTGTGTGATTACTGTAAGATAAAAATATTAAAGTTCAAAGTCTTGGGTTTTCTCCACTGAAACCTTTTTTAAGGACTTTGGGCGTTTACTTTATGAAAGCGTTGAACAACCCGGGCGTTAGGAGGCTATACTATAACGCAATAAAGAAAATCTATATTATAATCCAACAGTATATTCCTATTCATATTAATTTTATTTAGGTTTATGTTTTGGCGCGTAGGCCTTTAAGCCAGATCTCAGATTACGTAATATAAAGTCCATTTCATGAAAGAAGTCCCGCAGACGCAGCGCTGTATTTCCGCGAAATAATGTTGCCAGGGCTAAATATGGTGAAATCAGGGAAATACTTTATCGTTCATTTTTCATTTATTTTCATTTTATTAACAATTACGACTCGAATATTTAAATATGAAAAAAAATGCTTTTAATTTAATGTATTTTTAATATAGGTACAAATTTATTCCTTCATAACATGGTTTAAACAGTTGACATATATGTTATAGTGTACACATGTTTTGCTCACATAGAGCATAATATAAATATTTATAATAATTTTTATTAAATTATATAAAGTTAAATGAAACATATGAATAAAAATACTGATAAACGTCTAAAACTAATACCAGTGATAATAATAACATTCATAAGTCAATTGAGGAATTCGTCTACCGAGTAAAACGTTTTATATAAAAGCCATTCCTTTAAAACTCCATTTTCAATTTATTTATCCTAAACTCTTAGGTGTATTGGAATTGTATTGTAAGTTTGGTGCACATGTTGTAGCAGTTTCTGGAAAAGAGGATTTTTTTGGTGTCACATTTAATATTAATCGTTGACTATTTCTAGTATTGTTTGAATAGAAGTCTTTGGCCATCGTAAAAATCCTAAAGTTTCTTAAAATTGTTTCTGACAAATAATCATATTTTATATATATACATTTTACCAGTGAAAAGTTAGATTTATCTGTCTAGGAAGGAGTATAAGTTCAATGAAAATTTATGACGGCTACCATATTAGCTTTTTCTTTTATTGCTCAGGGGGACTACATTTCGTACCATACTGAGTCCCTATCGGTTGTGGGGGGGTGGAAACGGACAAGCACCGCGCAGCGTGTGCGAAGACTCTGGGCGGAACTAATCACTCCGCTAAACATAAAACTGCGTCCCATACCCGGCACTTATGCGTTAGAACTCGAAATGACGAGCGAAGCTACACCCTTGTTCAACGCGCAACAAGCTTGGGTCACTCCGGGATACAGAGTAACCCACTTCACCAACAGAAGTTGGACCCGTCGTATACGCACGATGTACGGAACCCTGTTATGAAATCATGAGAAGAGAATTTACGCATACTTAAGCTGTGTCTCCGGAGGCGATTCTGACGATGGCGTCCAGTGACCTCCTGCGTAGCTCTCTCCTTTACTCTCAGCGACTTCCTTGCGGGGCATTGCTACCTCGCATAAGAAAGAAACCGCTGACCAGTGATCGTCGTTGTGGACCATGGCCTCAACCAGTCCTCTCAACGAATCGATTGGCCCTACGATGGCCTCCAGTTCGAAGCACCTGTGCCCGGTAAGTATCTGCGTTATCCTAAAGGCCAGAGTCCAGCCTTTCCGCGGAACCCATCGAAGTAGGTAGGGTCGAACTTCCTCCGCTGTACCAGTGCCGACCTCGAGATATTCTAATTCTCTCGGCCAAGATTGGCTCATGGTCGCAGTTTCTCGCGTCTTGATCGCCTTAATCTCTGCCCGGCAGTAAACCAGGTAGTTGGTAGTTTGTACCATAACCAGATGATTTTTTTTATCATGATCATATTTTTATATATATAACTAGGATATGCCCACGACTTCGTCTACACTTAAGTTAAAATTCCCGCGGGATCCACTCATACTCATAACGACCCATGTCACGAAGTGGGTCAAAGTGGTCGTTGACCACAGATCATTTTATCCCTCATCTCCTGACATTGAAAAAGGATTTCGCTATTTGGCCCTGAAAGCCCACTTGAAAAATTCACCTTTATATACAGACGAAAACCTCTTAAAATTCTTAGAAGTAAGTGGATACACCGACAGGCGTGGAAAGCGACTTTGTTTTGTATTATTATTATTTAAAAATTTGGTACAAACCGACCAGAAAGCATTAATTGTGGTCGGTTCGCACCTCATGTCACTATTTGCTTATGTATGCCATTCTAAGGGCCTTACCGCATGATAATAGCCATAAGGGTACACGCAGCATGTAGTCTATATAAATAATAGAATATAAGAAACCAGCTGTAGCCAAAAGACAAAGCTAGATGCTTTTTTAGTTTCTAGAATGAAATATCACGGTTGGCAGCAATAGCTTCTTCAGGATTCATGGCTGGAACCCTTGTTTTAAGATGTACTTCTGATCGATTTGGAAGGCGACTGACTATACTTTTAAGTTCCATACCTATTACTACCGGGACGTTAAAGTTTCATCTTTTTACATAGATTTTATATAAATATAATAAAACTAGCGGGCTCGGCAGACGTTGTTCTGCTCTGAAAAATAGTATTTAATTTATTGAGAACGTACTCCTTTTTTAAAAGCCGTTTAAATATAACGAAATCCTTCAGTGTTCGTGGATCGACGCGGTTTGTACAATTTTTCTTCGAAAAAAAAAAATATATATATATATGAAATATGCTTATTTGTCAGAAACAATTTTAAGAAATTGCCAAAGACTTCTATCCAAACAATACTAGAAATAGTGAACGATTGCTATTAAATATGTGACACCAAAAAAATCCTCTTTTCCAGAAACTGCTTCAACATGTGCACCAAACCTACAATACAATTCCAAACCACCTAAGTGCTTGGCCAGTCTGAACACGCGGGCGCGTTGGCGGCGCGGGTAAGGGAACGCGCGCGGCGCACTTGTCCGTAGTGACGTGCGCGGCTCGTCCTAGTGGTGTCGTGTCCAGTGTTTGCCAAATACAATGTGGATGAAAAGGACTTATCTTTATTAAAAAAATCTTCCTTAAAATGGCAAAAAAATGTAAAAAATCCTTAACTGCGGCCACTTGTATGAATGTGCTATGCCTTCAATTGCCCGCGCGCTCAACTCGCCATACCGTCCGCGCCGCTCGCCGCGCCCGCGCGCCCACTACGGACACTCAAATAAGGTTTCATATGTTTAAGTATGCCGCGCCGCGACCGCCCCGCGCCCGCGTGTTCAGTCTGGCCCAACACTAAGAGTTTAGGATAAATAAATTGAAAATGGAGTTTTAAAAGAATGGCTCTTGTATAAAACGTTTTACTAGGTTGACGAATTCCTCAATTGAGTTATAAATCTTTTCACCTTTAGGACCTTCATGGTTGCGCTCTGGGCGCGTATCATTTTTTTTTCAAATTACACTTAAAGGGTAGGAAAGATTAAAACAGATTTGGCTAAATAAGTTCTGAGCTTTTAAATGTCTTTTAGTTCTTTAGTTTTTGCTCGATTATAAGTTGTTATCTAAGTATGCAATATATCATTTATATTTGATGTAAAAAACACTATTTACAATAAAGGAATGCATTTGATTAATTTATAGTAAAATTAATTTATGTGTGCACAATTTATTAATGGCAAGGATAAATTCTGCGGCTCTTTAAAAACTTAAAATTTTGAAACTTGTAATTTTTGGCTCTTTAGGCTTAAAAGATTCTGACCCCTGCTCTAGAGCGATTTTCCAGACAACCCAGAAATAATATCGATTGGGGCTCACCTTTTCAGGAAATAATGGGAATTTCATAAATTCAATCGGGAAACCCTGAAGCATAGGCAATTATGCTTACACTCCGCACTGGCTTAGAGTAGAGCTCTTAGAGTACTATTATTTATAAGAGTATATTATTAAATTAAAATAGGATACGTAGGAAAAATCAGAAAATAGGCTACAATACAATAAATAGTTTAAACTTTTATTTCAAAAGTGGTATAGTAGGCAAATTAAAAATGAGTTCCGAAACAGCACAAGTTAGTTCACTGCCTCTACCTCCTATGCAATACATAAACTTTTATACTGATGAAAATGTTCGAAGAAACAAAGCTCCTGCTCCTCCGCGACCTATTCATGACTCATATTCAATGTTTGGGCATGCGTTTAATGCTGATGATGCAATTATTCGCTCGTTGGAAAGCCAGGTAATGATAATGATTTCTAATATATCTTCGACTTTAGTTTAGACAAATGTAAAATATAAATCATTTTACTAACTTTATAAAACGCCACTCGGTCTTCAGCAAATTATCAGATATATTTTCGAGATTTAATAAATTTAGGTCTATCTAAATATAAGATTTTCTGTTTACTTGTTTTAGGGTTTCAGGCGTCTTTACCCCATGCATTTTGAAAGAAGAAGAGAATTGAAGAAATTAAATCATTCGTTACTGGCTAATTTCTTGGATTTGTTAGACCTGCTTGTTCACTGTCCAGATTCACCAAAAAGAGCAGAGAAGGTTGAAGACCTCAGCTTATTGTTCATACATATCCATCATTTACTAAATGAGTTTAGGCCCCATCAAGCGAGAGAAACATTGAGAGTAATGATGGAGTTACAAAAGCGACAACGAGTAGAAACTGCCACTAGGTACTTTTAAAATTGTTGAGCTATTAAGCAATTTTTTACAACTGTGTTGAATTTATGAAGTGAAAAGACCCCATCAATCTACCATGGACAAGTGTGGTGGATACATTGTCTGTGTCCCCAAAAAACAAATCCCAGCCTAGCAATGAAATCCTTGTCGGCTAACAATGTTGTATTATGTTTAATGAAAAAATACTTCTACTTATATTATTATGAATATTACCTGTATATTCTCAGATAGATTTTCTTTTTATATTCCTGTTTAATTTTCTGGGGTGGCATTTTTGCTGTCAATGGCATCCACTTACTACAGAATTACTTTTAGATGTTGTATGTGGTCAATATTATCTTAAATGTTGGAAGCAAACTTTGAATCCCAGTAATGGAATGACAGCTTCAGTATAGTTGTTGAAAAAAAATTTAAATTACCACAACAATAATTTTCTTGTCCATAGCAATAAATATTGCTGTAATTAATTTGAATATCCTCAGTCTCATTCCTTTTGAGAACTCTTATTAGCATTTTTTTATATTTACAGCTGGGAATAATACTTGACACAGAAGGTTGATGGTAGTATGCATAAATGAAATTTATTATGTTCATTTTTTTCAGATTCAAAAAACACCTAGATAAGGTCCAAGACATACTACAGAATGCACTTCAAAGTTTACCAGATGAAAATGAAATAGAATCTAACTTTAAAGTACCTGTAGAGATATTAGATCAAATGGACTGTGGCCAAAGTGACAATTGTACTGCAGATCCTTGTTATGAACTTGATAGAATTATGTGCGATGTGGTTGACAATATGAGATAAAATTTAAACAATTATTTAAATCATTGATTATATTATAGTTAAGCCCAATTGTGAATTAGTCCAAGGTATGAAATATTCTGATGTTTCACCCTCAGTTTTATCCCATGTGTTCTATAATACAAGACTGCACTGTCTATAATAGCTCTAGACAAGCATGTAATCATGCAATGTGAAGCAATTCTAAATCCTATATATTTTTCTTACTCCAACATCTAGGACTTTCCTATATATTTATGCAAAAGTGCACATATTTCAAATAAACGACTTCAGACAATGTAAATAATACATACATAACTTCACGCCTGGTCCCTTGCAGGGTAGGCACGATAATGTAATGTGTAATGTAAATAATAAATCTGTGATAAATTTAATGGTCTCTCTGTCATTTTATTATAGGTTACTTTAGTTCTCTTCTGTATATGGCGAGGCTCAGGTGTAGCGGTGGGACATTAAAGCTAATATTATTTTCACATTTTGAACGATTTGATCACTTTGATGTGCAGCCCCTCCCGCCCACATATCAGGTCTGCCTAGAACATGGCTGTAGAGTGGCAAAGCCACATACCCATGGCCCTGGCATACGAGGGATGGATGGCACAAGTGGTTTTAATGGGTATCCCCTACCGTGGTGTGGTAGTAGAATTGCCTATTTGCGGTTGTAGTAGAGTTGGGTAGGACATGATTTAAAAATAAATTTATAAAAGTAACATGAAATTTTGTACTGAACCAGTACAATGTACCATTTCAAGGAGGCGAGATTTGTATGCTTCTGTGTTTGTCTTCTTTTGTGACTGTCATTCCCTCATTGTCCCATACAAAATTGCTAGTTCAGAAATGTTCATTTAGAATGTGATGTAATTCACCACATTCAACCAATCATGTTGTCTCTCTATATCATATGAGTGTCCATAGAAGCATTATTGTAGTATAAGCCTCGTTCTGTCCTTCTTCTTACATTTGAGGTGCGAGTAGTTTATTTAGTAGCGAGACAAAATATTTGAAGCATTAATTTTTTAGATTTTGTAATCATATCAGTACAAATAGATTTTGTACGCGACAGATGTACCTGCTCTATGTGTCCCACACAACACTAGGTGCTAGTGCTACCCTGATGTGGCATATCTTATATTCCCCTATGGTGGAGACCTACAGCGAATTGTTTTTTTTTTTTTTTTATAGCTAGAATACAGCAGACAGGCAGACGGCCCACCTGATGGAAAGCGGTTACCGTCGCCTATGGACGTTTGCAACACCAGAGGTGTCACCAACGTGCTGCCGGCCTCGAAGAAATCTTATGACACCCTTTCTAAAAACCCCATGTCGAAGCACTGTGGGAAAACCACGGTTGGGAGCTCATTCCAAATCCCCACGGTGCGCAAGAGGAACGTTCTAGAGAACCGTTGCGTACAAGAGCGAAGCGGTTCAAGTGGGGATGAACGCCCAGCCGATGGCGTGCGGTGCGGTGGTAAAAAGAAGACGAAGGCACCATTCTAAACAGTTCCTCGGAACACTCTCCGTTATATAGTGGGTAGAATACGCAGAGAGACGCGAAGTCTCTCCGAAGGCCAAGCGTATCTAAGCCGTCTGTGAGTATGGGATCGTCGACAATGCGAACGGCTCGACGTTGGATACTGTCCAGGGGATTTAGCTGGCAAGTGGGTGCCCCGGCCCACAAGTGTGAGCAGTACTCCATATGCGGCCGCACCTGGGCTTTGTAAAGCACAAGGCGTTGCCGCGGAGTGAAGTACTGTTTGGACCGGTTTAGCACTCCCAGCTTCTTGGAGGCAAGTTTTGCCTTGCCTTCAAGGTGGCCCCTGAACTGTACATCGTTTGCAATGTCGACACCAAGGATCCCAATACTCTTCGAGGTAGTACGAGGTGTTCCTTGGAACTGAAGCACATGTACGAATGGGGTTTTCTTGGCTGAGAATACGCAGACCTGTGTCTTTGTGGGATTGAATTGGACAAGGTTTTGTCTTCCCCACTCAGCGACTCTCTCTAAGGAGTTCTCTACCTTAGACACAAGTCTAACCCAACTTTCCTCCACAAATGATCGAGGGACGTTTGCACGTCCAGAGTAATGCGCGTCGCCAGCGCTGTCATCCGCATAACAATGAATGCTGTCAATGGACAACATATCATTGATATGCAAAATGAACAGTGTCGGCGACAGCACACAACCCTGGGGCACACCAGCATTGATGGGCTTGATGCTAGAGCAACAACCGTCGACAACGACTTGTATGCTGCGTCCATCAAGGAAGCTGGATAGCCAGGTGCAAAGTCCCTCGGGTATCCCGTAAGATGGTAGCTTCGATAGAAGAGCCCTATGCCAGACCCGATCGAAGGCCTTAGCAATATCAAGGCTGACAGCCAGAGCTTCCCCTTTGCTTTCAATGGCTTCAGCCCAACTGTGAGTGAGGTACACCAGAAGATCCCCAGCGGAGCGACCATGGCGGAAGCCATATTGCCGGTCATTTAAAAGCTGGGAATCTTCAAGATACCCTAAGAGCTGCTCGTTGATAATTCACTCCATCACCTTTGAAAGCAAAGAGGTTATTGCTATAGGCCTATAATTCGACGGGTCCGTTCGGTCACCCTTTTTGGGTATGGGGTGTACATGAGCGATCTTCCATGAAGCGGGGACACGACCACTGCGATAGGATCTATCCTATCGCAGTGGTCGTGTCGGAAGTCCTTGCCCGGCTTTTTACTCTAGTAAAAAGCCGGACAAGGACTTCCCCCTCATAAAAAAAGGCCTGCCTAAAAACATCCCATTGCTGGGCTGTGAAGTATTTATTATTACTGTGGCACGAAGGTATTAGGTACCTATTACGCTTATAATGTCGATGTTCAGGTTTCATCAGAATATTCATACCTAACCATCAGCACGTGATAATTGTATCACATGGTGATGGTTTAAGGTTGTGCATTAGTATCAAATTAAAGACAGTTTTTCTGAAAAATCCATTTTTATTTCGGGATTAAATCCAAGTCTGAAATCAAATCCACTTTGATTATCTTCTTTAAATTAGAAGGGAGCTATAAGATCCTGTAATAATAGAATTACTAACAATATTTTCAAATAGTTACCTCTACTGCTGGCGAAACTGGTTCAAAACAATCAGGTTGCAACTAGAGGGATTAATTAAAGCTAATTCAAAATACTTGCATATCTAGCAGCAATGCACCAGGCGGCTCTCTTGAAGATGTTATCCGGGAGATCCAGTTTTTTATATTTATAAAACTTCCATACTTACTTCCTTGGTTATGGATGGATATATTATGTATCAGGAACAGCTAGCTGCAAGAACCAATGTTTACCTAATATTAGTAATATAAATTAATACATTAGATATAAAGTACTTACATCTTAACTCCATACAAGTAATTCACCAGTGCAACTGAAACAAGTTTTGTTGATATAAAGACAACTTAGAGGTCAGAAACAAGTAGGAAGGTTTCAACGTCATTACCCTTCGTAACAGAAGTAGGGATGGAGGCTAACTGCAGGAATGCTTAAACTGATCTAAAAATGGTATGAACTACATGAATAAGGTTCTTATCCCAAATACGCTAAACAACGCCGATCGTATGAAATAGTCTCAAAAATTGAGAAAAGCAGGCACTTAGTGCCAGAATAAGGACGCCGATACAACGTAGACTGCTTACGAAATTAATCAATACTCGAAACAACAAAAACTACATTATAGTGGAATTATAAGATTTTTGTCTGTACCCTACATCATATAGACCTCAGATAAGTCAGATGTCATGTCAAACCCTATAGCTTTTATTGAATTTGGTATTTAAAAATAATTCATCAAAATTATGTCTTTAATGTCAGTTCAGTAAAAAGTACGCCTACAGAAAGGGATTATGCAGTATTTATATATTTTTTATATTTCAAACATGTCTGTAGTGATGTCAGTATCAAATCAGTACTATGCCTGCAGAAAGGCGCTCAATTGTTGCTAAAGTTCTTGGGCGTAGCCCCATTCCCAGAAACCTCCTAATGATGTTCAACCCAAGTAACTATGCTAAGTTTTTTTGAATTGTTATAATATTTTTTCATGTTATTCAAAGTATGTCGGTTTAGTAATTGCTACGCCTGCGGAAAGGTGCTCCACTGTTTCTAAATTCCCTCCTGCCATAGCCCCCCCGTCCTCGGCCCGAGTTCCCCGAAAACCTCCCAGTGTTGTTGAGCCTGGAGCTGTATTTGCCAGACGGCGGAGTGTACATTTTCATATTTCGGTCCCCACTCCGTGAACGTTTCTCCGTTGATTCCTTCGCATCACCATTATCAAATGTGATAGGACGGTGACGTTTCTGGGGTGATTGTTTATCGTTGTCGTCAGATTTCGAAGATTGTTTTTCCTAAAACCAAATAAAATAATATTAGATTATAACCATCTGCATATTCTTTTTTCAGCAGCAGCTTTTGTTTTCCTTCCATTCATCTCTTTTTAGTTAACATCAAGAAGTTAACAAGTTAGAATTTAATAACATTTTTAATTATATTTTTTGAGTAATAGACTAGTAAACAAGTGCCTTTTGGACCAACTTTTTTCAGCAGTCTCCGAAAATTATAAATGAGGTGTCATTCGATTCGGAATGGCATCTAGAAGATTTTTGAAAAAAATGAAGTTCCGCTTGCAAAAATTGTAAAAGTTATTAGCAATTAACTAAAAAAAGGGGGGTTTAGTTTTTTGCAAATATCTCAAAAAGTAATAAAGTTTTTTCAAATTTGAAAAAAGATTCGAAAAGAGGAGGAAATTTCCTAAAAAAGTCTTGACTCCCGAAACTGTAAGATCAATATTTATAATTTTCCCAGAGGGATGAAAATACGGCCGAAAACGGGTACTCTGGCTTACGCAAGCCACACCCACATCGGCCCTTTAATGAATAAATATTATTTAAACATACTAAATATGAAAATAAAATGATGAAAACATTCAGGCACTAACTAAATAGATGAATGAACAATAATCTGCTTGGAAATTTTTTTTACATCAATTTTTCATTTAGTTATTCAATAGTAAAAACATTTTTTTGCTTGAACATGAACATTGCAAGTGTGATAATTGTTAAACTATGAATTTAGGATTTTTTTCCTTTCTTGGAGCAATTCTTGAAAGGCTTTAGAATAGAACCCCGTTGGAGAAATTAGAAAATGTTTATTATTAATTTTTTTATTAATAATTTTCGTTTTGACTTGAGACTTTTTTACTTTTTGAGATATTTGCAAAAAACTAAACACCCCCTTTTTTTAGTTAATTGTTAATAACTTTTACAATTTTTGCAAGCGGAACTTCAATTTCATTTTCAAAAATCATCTAGATGCCATTCCGAATCGAATGACACCTCATTTATAATTTTCGGAGACTGCTGAAAAAAGTTGGTCTAAAAGGCACTTGTTTACCAGTCTATAATGAGTATCCATAGTGAAATAATATAAAAATTATTTTGTTTTAAATATATCTTTGTTCTTTACTACATTATAAACATAAAACAAAAAACTTGAATAGTTCTTTCAATTTCTGTGAACATGAGATCCTATAAGGTAGCCTGAAGAGATCACTTGAACTGTTCAGTCTACTTATTTTTTAAGTAAGTATTGTATACATTTTTATAATTGTTTATTTGGATGAGTAACACAATCCCTGCTGTCTAGTGTTTATTATAAAGTTTTACTTTTATAAAAATAAAAATATTATAACAGCCCATAAACGACCCATTGGGCTCGGGCCCAATAAATAAAATAAAATATAGGGGAACAGACAGTATAAGCGCCATGTTTGTCTAAAGTCTGCACATTTGGTCAGAGAAGTGCATAAGTGGTGCTTGCTTTACGGCCAGGGTGCGAACCCGCGCCCTTTGAGTTTGGGAAGCGTGCGCTAGCCATTACGCTACCACGAATTTGACTTTTAGTCCCTCTAATATAAGAAATACAGGTTTCAAAACAATATTTACCTCTTTCTCAGTCTTTTTAGTTTGGAAAGATAATTGGACTTTGCTTTTAAAACTTGGTGGCGTCCTGAAAATATCTCTGATTAGAGTATTGATGTTTGATGTTGTCTTCAATGCAACAATTTTCAATTTATTTTCTTCAGTATTGGCTTCTTCACCTTTCTTGCCCTAAAAAAATCAATAACCTTAAATATTATATTTACACAAGTGGCTCTGTTTGTACTACTTACACATGGGAATAATAATATTTTACTATAAATAATGTTACGAGCTACAGGACTCGAATTAAAATGCCGTTGCAATTACTATATAATTTATTAGAACTATACAAACACATATAAACACAGGTACAAATATAACTGGACACAAGCAGTACAAACTGCACGATCCAATAACATGCGCGAAGTCCGTCACTATATCGCTTATCGAAGGTACTACAGACGTCTTGCTCGTATCGTAAACGTCGTTTGCCCCCCCCGTTCGGGCATCGTTTTATACTAAACTGTACAAGACAACAATCGACCGCATGGACTAGTTTCCGAAAAACCGTAATCCGCACACTATTACACTCATCTCTGACACTCTTTAGCCCCTGTGACAATAAACCCATTTGAATTTTTTTAAAGTATCCATCATAACTAATATATAAAATGTGACAGTAATTTTTTCTTTATTCTTCATAACCTTAGGAATGCTCTAATGCTACATGGGCTGGAAGTATATTTAAATGATTAAAAGATGCAAGAGAAATTGTTAATTTTAAACAAATAATATAAACATCCTTAAGTTAGGTTGCCTGGAAGAGATTGCTTTCAGCGAGAAGGCCGCCTTTTGTTTCTACCATGACAATATTGTAATTGTACATTTTAAAATTGTATATTTGGTGAGCAATAAAGTGTTATCTATCTATAACAATATGCCTTACTTGGGTGACCTCTTTCAGTTTCTTAATATATCCTTGAGTAAGCCTTGCGGTGTATTGTAGGCGAAGGCGCAATGCCTTAAGCCTAGCGCTGTCTGCACTTAAAGCTTCTGGTGCCTTTCTACACAATGCGTGCAACCCAAATAGCGCGCATTCAACATGCGAGAACTCAAGTGATGGTGCTGCTTTTGAATCATCAGTTTTTTCTTCTGTTTTCTCCATATTATTTTCTTCATCTTCTAAAGGTGCTTCTGGTAGATAATTCTAGAAAATCACCGACAATTTATTATATATGATTTGTTGTGCACCCTACAAGTAGTATTTTGTTGGCATGAACAAGTAAGCATCATATATTTTTCATATCAAAATCTCTCCTAATTTTGAATATACTTAGAAAAAGTACAAAGCAATGTAGTGAAATATTATTCAAAAAACTTGACACATTGATTGAAATTCCTTAAAAAACAATTATAATCATATATCATTCAAACTTATGAATGTCAAGTTTCATAACAAAAGAAAATTTTATATTTGCAGTATTTTTCCCAGAATTCATGATCTTATTCCTATCATTATAATCATCAATAAAAAAAAAACGTAAAATGCAACTTCTCACCATCAGAACATCATAAACAGTATCAATCTTTTGTTGAGCCTTCTCCAAATCACCACAGTATTCAGTTATTTCAGCAAATATCTTTAGAAGTTCCAATTTTGAGTCTCCACCCTCTGCTGATACAATATCACTCCATTTCGGCAATATATGATCACAGAAGAAGTTTATAAACTGTGTTGAATCTACTTGTGACTGCAAATTAAAAAAAAATTGCTTTGAGCATTATAAAAATTTTATTGAATTTATTAGTTTATATTACAAACTATATATCAAAGTTTTCTACTAGGACCATATCTCAAGTTTAAGATAAATGTGATAAAAGGTCACCTATATACATAGATTACGAAATAGATTTGTATGACATGTTGTAACCAATGTTTTACAATTGATCTTAAATTTCAATAAAAACTTAAATTAAATTCATTGTAGAGACACAGATACATAGATGTTCTATGGCCACCTAACCATACACATAAGACCATTTAACCACAGGAGAGTGCTAGTTTGCCTTCAGCAACTCCTATCTCACACAAAGAGACCACCAATATCCGGGTATTTTAATGGGGTATCTGGTACTAGTTACCGCCAATCACACACTCCAATGTTTAGGTAGTTTCCCTGGTAGTAATACTCGTAAGTATAGGGTCCTCCTCTACTACAAACAAAAAAACATAAAACTCACTGAAAACAATGGCAAGGCATGTTGAGTACACTGTATCACCCTTTCAATACACTCGGGGTCTTCTGGATGCCAATCGTCAGATGAGAATGCTAAAGCTGCAACTAATTGCACAAGCTCCTTTTTTCCAATGGGTGTTTTTCCAAGTCTAGACCATGTCAGGAGCTCCATTATATGTTCAAATTCTTCTGCAACCACATCCTGACAAAATAACAAACAAGTTTACTGTTTCAGTGTGGCAATGTAGTTTGTTTTTGGGAAAATTTGCTTAATACAGGGTGTCTCAAGAGAAAGTTCACATTTGTCTTGGTTATTGTGTGAACGCAACTAATCTGAGAGGCTCGAGGTTGTGTCAATCGGTAGCCCGGCTCTTGGGAATTTAGTCACTATGGAGCGTTTCTCGGGAGTGGACCGTGCGTTGTGCGTACGCGAGTTTTATAAAAACGGTAATTCGGCGACCGGACCGTAGCACGTAGAAAATTCTGCAGCATTCGATATATTCGTCCTTGAATGATGCGCCAAGCACACGACTCATTGCAAAATGCGTCGAGAAGTTTCAAGAGACCGAGTCAACACTGGAAAAACCAAAATCCAGGCGTCCAAGATCTTCGAGAACGGTCGAATACGTAGACAATGTCGCCCAGTCTATTCGAGACGATCCGAACCTTTCAATTCGGAAGTGTGCAGTGGCCTTAAACATGCACAAATCGTCATTATGCCGCATCTTGCATAATGATTCAAAACTGCACCTGTACAAAATTCAGTTGGTACAAGAATTAAAGCCTCCAGGATGCTGGTCAGAGGCTTGACTTTGTAAACCAGATGATTGAGAGCTTTCCAACATTTACCAACATCTTGTTTTCAGATGAAGCCCATTTTTATCTTAATGGACATGTTAACAAGCAAAATTGCCGCTACTGGAGTACAACCAATCCATAACAAAAACATCAGAGACCCCTACATTCCCCTAAAGTCACTGTACGTTAATTCGAAATTTTTATAATTGTAATTATGACTATGTATGTATATTTCAGACACAAATGTTTTTTGTTAATGAATTAATATAAATGAACTAGCTGTCCCGGCAGAGTCGTCCTGCCCAGTAAAAAATAGGGGTTGATCGTAGAGGGTTGAAAATCTAGGGTTGTATGAATTTTTGTATGTTTTAATTTCTATTTTTTTATGATACAAAAAAAAATTGAAATTAAAAAATTTGACTAAAAAATAAATAAAAAAATTTAGGGGTGGACTACCCCTAACATTTAGGGGGATGAAAAATAGATGTTGGCCGATTCTCATAGATACCGGATAAGCACAAAAAATTTCATCAAAATCGGTCAAGCCGTTTCGGAGGAGTATGGCAACAAAAACTGTGACACAAGAATTTTATATATTAAAAAAAAATATAAAAAATAAATATGGGCCGTAATGTTGGCATGAGGGTCGTTATAGGCAATTTTAGTGCTCGATTAAAAATACATTCCCAAACAGTGTAGTTTAATATGTATACAACATTTTTGCAATACACTCATTACTTCACTTCACTTAGTTCATTTTTGAAATGTGAACTTTCTTTTGAGACACCCAATATGTTGTTCATATACTAGGATGTGCCCGCGACTTCATCCATGCTTGACAGGTAAGGTAGATTAGTTATTTTACCAATATTTAAATTCAAAGGGTATTTTCAGTGGGGCAACAGATTTTTTAGTACGAAAACACTGACTGACTAATAAAATCCGAAAAACCCATAAGTGATATTACTAAAGGCATATATAACTACATCTGTTCCACTAAAGATGTCTAATAAACATTGAAATCGTCATATTAAGCAAGTCCTAATATCACATGATTGAAGTTAGGAGATCCTGCAAAATATAATAGATTATTTGTTTTAGTATCAATTGGACCTGATTTAGCAAATTTTTATGCATACTACTCACTTTAAAACAGTCCCAGCAAAATTCTCACGGGATTCCAGAAATATAAAATATTGCAACCCCCCAAAAATGATTTAAGCTATCATTCTAATGAAATCAATCTAAATTAGCTAATATTTATGCAATCTGCCTCAATTAACCAAAGGGAATTGAGAGCTTACACATCAGCACACTCATGGTGCAGGTTTCCTTCATGATGACATTGCTCTACTGATAACATGTGGTAATTGTAAAAAAGTACACATAAGGAGAGAATAATTACCTAAGCAACGCATATTTATTCTCTGCTGGGAATCTAACCCATATACTGAGAATAAGACATAGATACTTTCGCTAGGCAGAGTTACAGCTAGTTATTGTTAAAAGTCAATTTGAAAGTCATTGTGTTCAATGTTCCGGCATAGAATATTCAAGTCATTATTTACTGTCTTGTTAATATTGAGTTAGAGTGAAGCCTAAAGGCTTCTTTATGTTTCTTAAAAAAGCCTTGAAACTTACCCAATATGAATAAGACCATTATTCTATAAACATTGGTGTAATATAGAAGTATACATGTTAGACAAACCTCTAAAATCTTTTTGCACTCTGCAATAATAATGTCTTCAGCTTCCTTATTGATGACTTCTCTGCCAAGTTGTTTAACTTTGCTTGCTAGAAACTTAATGCATCTTTCCCTCACCACCTCATTTGCAGCCACATCTGCACTTTGGTGAATTCTCATAAAGAGTCCATTCAAAACACCTTTCGGGTCATTCTTCAACATTGTTAACAAAGAGTTTGTCACTATATTGATCTCGGTAGTATCATCAGATTGTAAGAGCTGAGCTAGAATATCAGCAATTCTTTGGGTGTGTTCCTTATGGTCTTTACATAATGTAGGCAAGTCTTTGATAGCTTGCTTCCTTATCTGAAAATGAATATTTCATGATTCAACCAATCCACCCACCATCAATTAAGGAAGACATTGGTTTGAAGGCAAGAAATCATAGCAAATTGATAACTGGCAAAAGTTGGGTATAAACTTAGTATTTTTATATAGCTGTGTAGATTTCCGGTTAGAAAATACCAACAATCATGTAAATTTTGATACCATATTGTTTTGGAATATAAAATTTTATAAATTAAACAAGTAAACATTTGAAGCTTTCAAAGTTAATAGTTTTCAAGAAAATAATAACTCACAGCCACATCGTCATCCTCACAGAGGTCAAATTGAGCTTCGATAGCTTGGTCCGCAAGATTTGGAAAATTGTTGAAGAATTTAGCAATAAACTGAGACGCCAAGCGTTTCTCTTTGTCAGATCCTTTTATTGCCGCTAAAATTTCAAGGTATTCCTTCTCATGCTAAAACATAACACAGAAACTTTAGTTGACTACACTTTATTTTAATTTATATTTTATGTGTGATTCTTCAATATCGAATTTATAGGTTACCTTAGAAATGTCATCTTTAGCGTCCGCTAAGATGCCATAGTTTTGGTATAGTTTTTCGATATTATCCGCAGACATTATGAAGATTTTACAGTAGAACAATAAAATCACATTTACATCAATTAAGAATGCTTATGAAATTCGTCACGATTTTTTTTTGGCGTGGCTTTATTTCAATATTATGAATGAATGAGATGAATGAAATACAGAGAATACAGATCACTTAAAACCAAAGACAAATATGGCTACGATCCACATGAGGTGCACAACGACCATGTTCACGACCGCGATTTTTCCCGTTCCACTTTTCTTCGGGCGTTACAACCATACACAAGTGGAACGGATTATTGCCCATTGATGTCATTAACGGCGAAATATACAAATGTCATCAGCTGATTTAAAAAATCGCGCCTTTTGCACTTCCTTCAATAAGACATAAAAAAGTAAATATAGTACAATATTTAATAACAGTAAAAAGGGACGGGTAGGCCACCCGTCCCTTCAATATGAGACGTTGCAAGCACCGTATGATCGAAAATAATGGCGTAATTGATAGCGCTTTCATCACGATCATAACGCGCATGGTCGCTATGCGGGTGGCTGGCGGAGCATATTGGACGTTGTTAGCTCTGAGAAGGACGCGCCCCATAGAATACATATAGGTTCTAATCACAAAATAATAGCCCTGATTTTAATGGTTATTTCATACATCGCCTTTCGCGGACTGTACGCATTTATCACGCATCACAATTAATATTGGTAAATTCTATTGTTATATATTTATATATACTTGTAAATAGCAGGCAATCTCTTGTGTAAATACAGGTTACATTGTATTAAATTTATATGTTAGTGTTATTTGGCCCGGAAGGTTTAAGGGAGACCAAGGCCAAGGAGAGTTGTTACAGAGGAGAGTTGTGACCAGTATATATAAAGTACTCTGTGGTTGTGACCATTGAGTTATAACATGTCTTATATTATAATATGATCTAAGGTTGATTCTGACATAGTTGATTTCTCGCAAGATAGTATAATAGTTAACGAGCTGGCAACAGTGCTTATTTGTTGTTTTTGAGACGCGCTATTTGACTCAGTTAACAAAGAGTACATTGAATATTTATATAAAGACTCAGTAAACACAATCAGTATGCGTCTAAGGCACATGAGATGTGGCCGGCCTGCGAGTGTACGACATCTGCATAGAAAAATATTCAAAAATAAGTTTTTCACAAAAAACTTGATTGAATACCTATATGTCTTTATACTTGCATGTTTGCGATATTTTTTCTCAAATGCTTTAGTTATTCAAATTTCATAGCGTGGTATTGTTTTTATGCGTTAGAATCTTGGCTAGAGTCCACGAAAATAGGATAGTTGTGACATCTAGGCACAACTCTCCTATTTTCGTTTGCTTACGGGGAAGGTTTTTTTTCTTTCATGGTAAGATTCCGTATGCTGCATTACTGTTTCTTTGTTTCAGAATGCCAAATAAATATACACGAAAGACTAATAGAGGCACTGCTAGTGCCGAAATATATGAACTGGCCTTTGAAGAAGTCACGGTAAGAGGGCACAGCTTCAGAAATGCCGTATCCTCGTACAACTTGAACTATATGTCTTTACAAAGATATATTAAAAAGAAAAAAGCTTACCAAGAAAATCAAATAGGTGAGATTCCATCTGTCGGTTATACCTCTCCAACAATTTTTGCAAAAGGAGAAGAGGATATTTTTTAACTTGTAAATCGTGTAACTATGGACTGACAACAAAAAAAACATGAAGTCTAGTTTAAATGCTAGCAAAAAAATATGAGAAAAGAATTCCAATGTCATGGGGAAAAAAATCAGACGGCAGGAAAAGTGTGGCTAAAATTATTCATGGTACGACATCCCAATTTATCATTAAGGCTGCCACAATCTACAAATATAGCTCGTGCCACTTTTTTCAAAAAACACACAGGCGTTTTAAACAAATATAAACCTAATGCCAAAGACATTTGGAACGTCGATGAGACCGGTATAACTAGGGTCCAAAAGCTGGACAGAGTCATCGCGCGACGAGGAGATAAACAAGTCAGCGCGATGACTTCGTCAGGACGGGGAACCTTAATCACACTGGCATTTGCTCGAAGCGCTATAGGTAATTACATACCGCCTATGTTTATATTTCATTCCAAGAACATTTCAATCGTGATAGACCAGCTGGTTCAGTAGGCACAGCTAACGGCTCTGGATGGAAGCAGGAGGATGATTTTTATTTTTTCCTTGAACATTGCAAAATTCATGTTAAAGGAGGAAAGAGCTTTGTTGCTTCTGGATAATCATTCTTCTCACACGACATTAAAGAAAATTGAGTTTCGTAAGGAAAATGGCATAGTTTTATTTACTTTCCCCCACATTACACTCACAAGTTACAATCAATGGATCGTGCCATCTTTGGACCTTTGAAGAAAGCTATTAATACAGCTTGTGATGATTGGATGCGCTCAAATGCTGGAAAAGTTATGACCATCTATGATATTCCATCTATAACAAAATCTGCATTTGACGTGGCGTTCACTGTAAGGAATATCAGTGCTGGTTTTACTGCAACAGGAACTTGGCCGGTTAATACAGATATTTTTGGGAGGACGATTTTTTGCCTAGTCAAGTAACTAATCGAATTTTGCTGAATATACAACCGAATCTATAAGAAAGCATCTTTACACTAAATCCAATTATCGATACAACTGAAGAAGAAAACAATGCTGTCAATGAAAATAATATAGAAGTAACAACCATTAATTCAAATCTGCGTACAGATCTGATCATGACATCTTCCAGCAGTCCAGCTATTTTGAGCAATATGACTGAACAGCCCGTTGCATCCGTCTCTATAGCCCTTACTCCTCTTGCTATTACTTCTCGCGCTACTTTCTTTTCACCAGAATCAGTAAACCCATTGCCTAAAGCTGCACCAAGAAAAAGGAACCAATCAAATAGACGTAAGATCAAATCTGCTGTACTTACTGACACACCTACTAAAGATGAAATTGCTGCTATAGAAGCCAGTAAGAAGGTAAAGAATGTCAATAAGCGTATACTAAAGGAGAAAAAGAAAAATTCTAAACAAATAAAGAAGAAGATTTATAAAAAAAAGTTGATGGTGAAGAAGAGTCAGAAAATTAATGTTTTTGTTTGTGTTGCCTTGAGCCATTTGCCAATAGCAAATCAAACGAGCAATGAATTAAGTACCTCGAATGCCAAGGTTGGTCTCCCGAGGCAGGTACCGGCAGTGAGCTGCTTTACGATTGTCATAATTGTTTGTCAGGTTAAATTTGATAGATAGATTGATTTGTAGACTGATTCTAATAGATCTTAGAATGATGCCAAACTTTATTATAAAGGATACTAATACTCTTATGTTGATTTTATGTTAGGTCTAACCAGCATTCTAAATTCTGATTAAAATATTTCTTTGTAAAACAAATGTGTTATTTTTTTATCACTAATATAATGATAATTTTTAGTCATCAAATCGTCTAAACATAGATGTCACAACTTACCTTGCTATCCGTCACAACTTACCTCGGTTATAGGAGGATTGTGACAAAAGGAGTAGTTTCTATTTTTGGACATTTTCTTAGAAATCTTAGCGCTTTTATTAATTTTGATGATTTATTTTTAAAGAATATGGACTAAGCTACATTGCCTTATACTCGTATAACTTATCAGAGCAAAATGTTTTTTCTCTGAGATATGTCAGTCAAAGTAAAATTGACACAACCTTCCTCGGTCTCCCCTACATCATTTTATATGGCAAGCTATCCCATCTCCCGGGATCAAAATGTCCATTTCAGATATTAAAACTATATTTAAACAAAATTAGAGCAAACCCGATCCAGTACTTCTAGTAAATAACATATTATTGACATGAAACACACAAGGTATACGAAGTGTCCGTGCAGGAACGGAGAAAGAATAAAATTTCCTGCGGCCAGGCGGCCTGTCGTAAGAGGCGACAAAACAACCCACAGTCAGGTGTTAGGGCATTTGCCCGACTGGATGGCTACCACCACTGGTCTAGAGTATGCCGCCATAACAACATTTTTTGTGTTCCAGCATTTGTGATCAGGTTCCAGTCTCCCTTAAGAGGGCAGCAGCGCATTTGTAGCACCTTTGGTGTTGCAAATGTCCATAGGTGATGGTAATCATTTTCCATCAAGTGGGCCATCTGCCTGTCTGCTGAACTCCTGTAATAAAAAAAGGCTGCAATCAGTGAACACACGCTGGATAAACACAGACCATATCGCCCTCATCGACCAAATTGGCCAAATCGACAAAATTAGCCAAAATGTCGAAAATGGCAAACATCAAATAAAAAATATATTTTCTGGGATAACCTTTACATAAAAATCTATCCTATACATAATCCGGGATGAAAAGTATCCCTTGTCCACCCTCGGAATAACATTTAAATAAACAAACGAAGTACCTATCAGTCAAATCGGTCCAGTTGTTCTTCCGTGAAAACGGAACAGACAGACGGACAGATAGACACACAGAGTTACTTTACATTTATAATATTAATAGGAATTTAGAGGCTTCCAAGCTTCATCCAGCTGTTTTTAGATCCTTTGCTGATGTTCTGAGAACTTCTTAAAATAAGCAGTCCTCAGAAGAGAGTGCTAAACTTCTATATCTCCATTAGCAGCTCATATAAGAAAACTGTTATCCTCAAGCCTCGCATTCCACCTAAGTTCTAAGCTATCAGCTGGGTAGATCGCACCACACATGTGTCTTTGATAAAGGAGTATGTCATTCCTCTTGCCTCCCCGAATGGTTCTGCCCTGAAAAAGGATAATACTTACACAATGGCGACGTTCCACTAGGGACTCACAACGACCAGGTTCACGACCGCAATTTATCCCGTTCATTTGCTTGCCAGCGTTACAATCGTGAACCTAAGTGGACGGCTATTCGACCCACTCATTAACATGTGTCGTTGTGAGCATTGTGTGATCGAAAATAATTACGTCTTTAGTGAATTTTCGCCACGACGACAACGATCGCAGTCGCCTGGTGGAACAGCTAACAGAGCATTTTGGGCGTTGTGAGCTATCAGTGGAACGCCCTGAAAATGAAAAACAAATCAGTCCGTAACAGACTTAATTCTACATCTTATTGAGCTTTTATGGAAATCCAATTTCATTTCTGTCAATTCTATACCGTCCCACGTTGCACAATAAATTGAAAATACTGTTTCCCTTAACACTAATTATGGATCAAGTACTTCTACAGAGAAATTGTAGGAGTTGGAGTGCTATTGACAAAAAACTGTTTTCTTTTTAAATAAATCTTTTTTTGACGAAAAATTTGATACATTAACTTATAGAAGTCCGTAACTCCCGAGCTACGCATGAAGCCTGTGTTTCGGGAAGAAGTGCTGTCTCACATTAGTATGTCGTTTTAAAAACAAAAAAAATATTTTTAGTTAACAAATATATCTTTCTTATAGTAAGGGCTAGTGCTCAGGGAGGTGAAATTTTCGAGGGCGGCAAAATTTGGAGATGCTGCAAAAAATATTTAAATTTCTGCTATTAAAATTAATGACTTTCAAAAATTGGGAAGTTGGTTTCATGCCAAATCTTAAAAATCGAGTTCTCATTGGAAATTTATGTTTTGAAGTCTAGTTCAGTGCATAGAGAATAGGGCGGTATTTTTCACGGTGCCGCCTTGGGGCATTAATTACAATTTTTAAACACAAAGTAAAAAAAGAAGTCCTAATGCTGGAAAAGTAACCAGGTGTGCCTTTGGTGTGGTGTCACGGGTGTCACAAAGGTGTCACTTTGTTGGCGTGTAACAATATGCAAGACGGTTCTGCATTGTCTAGGTGTATTTATAAGGCCTCAAGGCTTATTGTTAAGTCCTATAGTTTATAAGTTTATTACGTAGGTATACACATTTGACTTAGAAATAGCTTTAAACTCAGTTAACATTTTACAATATGCAGATGATCTGCTACTAAATATATCGTTTAGAATTTTAGATCAATCTGTTTCTACTTTATGAAATTACCTTAACATATCTCTCAGGTGGCATGATGACAATCTTTTAGAACTATCTGTTGCTAAAAGTAACTACTGCAGTTCTTTTATCTCGTACGCGCATTCCTCCTGAAGTTAATATTATTTAAGATAATATTTCTATGCTTGTTACCACTCAATGTAAACTTTTGGGGGTTGTATTAGATACTAAGCTAACTGATATTTCATGTTCCACATTGTGAATATGTTGCAGCCAAAAGTTAAACTAAGATCAATATTTTGAAATGTCTTACAGGTGGTGTGGATAGGACATGGTGGGATGCTCATTCCTTCTCTTTGAGACTAATGTATAAAACCTAATGAAAAGTGTAATTTATTATGGCTCTTTCTTGTTAGATAGAGCCCTTTATTACTGCTGTTTTGAATAATTTAGACAAAATTCGAACAGTCTATGTACAGATACAGTATAAATATACTTAGATATAATATATACCTACTTATATACGTTATAAGTACATATACATTTTCTGTTAATGTTGAACGTCACTAACAATTAATAACAATATCGCATCACAAATAACGCATTAAGCCCTTTCCGACATCTGCGTGAAAGGGTCACAGTTTCAGATTCCAGATGTTGCAGTAACATAAAAAATATGGTTTCACTAATAAAACGCCAAAAAGTAAGAGAAACATAATCTGTGATTCTAAAGCCGATTTACATTTGTGTTCGTTAAGTAGCTAGTTAACTTGCGAATAAGTCCTTACCATCGTCTGGACAGACTTCTACTTATAGCCAGCTCATATATCTTACTATTTATTCACTTGCCCTGCCATCGCCTGAATTTTGATATACTTATTACTTGTGTGGATCTTATGTCAACGTTTAGCCTATAGTGACACAAATGAACAGTCGGTAATATATAAGAGCCGGTCATTAATCGATAACTATGGGTAGAAATACAAATAAGTTAAGTTTTCTTACATTATATTCAATAGTATGTAATTTTATAATTGTTTAAATAATTTTAGAATTTTTGTCACTACATTGTAAATAAAGTAAAATTCGACAACTATTTACTTAACTAAAAAAATGGCTTTCCAACATTGATATATAAAAATATATATATATCAATGCTTTCCTAACATTGTTAAGGACTTGGGGTACTAACCAGCTTCACAGGTTAATTAAGTACTTAACTTATGCATTACATAAATCACGCTTAACTGGTCACTTAGGATTTCGAATAGATTTTGGATAGGTACATGGTAATAATATATTGTTGTGATACATCTCTCAAATAAATTATCTAGCCGGTATTGTAAAATAGTTATTTATACGAATATGTAATGAAGAAAAATAAATAACTACAAAAAAAATCTAGAGCAGTTTGTTTTTAACGTAGGTACGCTAAACAGTTACGCTTGGGGGAATTTCCAATTCATTGATATTTTTACTAGGTAAGTAGATAGATACAATTGGTGTCATAAAACTGTGAAAGTTAAACAAAGATGTTCACAGCCTTATAAACAAAACAATACTTTAAAGATGAACCAGGAATTTGCCGCCGGGCCACGCTGCGACCGAACTGCTGTTAATCCGTTTTGAAAACAATAATCATTGTATGTAAACCAGATGAATCTCTTTTGTTTGAATATTATTTTATTATACCGCACAGTTTTATGAGTGAATAATAAAATGTGTAGATATTATAAATATTTTTAACGATCAGCAACTTAAGTTAATAGGTAGGTTTCGAGATACGCCCTTACGTAAAATTTTTTGATTGACCAGCTGTGCATGACCTACCAGAATGTCTTATTTTTACAAATTTCTAGAATTCTTAAATCTTTGCGTTCTTTCTACGGATTAGTATTTATCCATCACACTACAGGCTTTTATGTAGGTATTTACCTAAATGACACCAGTAACTAAAACAAAATTTACAATATAAATTATTTGGATACCTATCTATACCTGTTTAATTCTGTTATAAATTTTTGTATTGGGTAGAAAATATTGCTACTTATTTATATTTTAATGACATAAGTAGGTAGGCACCTCCTACGTATTCCTGTGAATAAGTAAAATAAATTTACTTATTTCTTCACAAGTCCTAAATATGGCTCAATGCACAAACCAAAATATACTTACTTTATTTTCTGTATATCTATAGGTGCTTAGCAGTAATATTGTCTTTGGGTATTTCAGTTCAAAAGAATTTTTACGATTGTAGCAAACTAATATCCTGGTATATGTAATTGAAAAACATTTATGAACGTACCATATATAATTGAAATTAATAATAACCATTATTACCTATATAAGTGGCTAACTAAAATAAATTATTTATATTGACTGACCGTGTTCTATTTAAATATTTATTAAGTCAAGTGCCTACTTTATACAGATATTAATAATATACTTGTAGGAAATTCTCACAAGAGGCCGACTTCATTATGGTGGTGTTCATTATTTTTGTTATAATTAGGCAAATGAAACGATAGCGCGAGAGTGCGCGTCGGCACGCTGCGCGGCGCGGCTCGGCCGGGCCCGGGGTCGGGGCCCGGGGCCGGGACGCGCGGCGCCGAGGCGGGCGCTCGCCGCTCGCTCGCGTCATTGGCCGCCTCTAACACCGCCCATTGCCAGAGATAGCGCCCCTCCTGTTTTCCTCGCGTTCCGATCAGTCAGTGTCTGTCGTATTTGTCAGTCGCGATAACTACGTTGCGCGCGGTGTATCTCATACCTGTGATCAGGTCGGTGGTGTTGTGACAGCGAGTGTATGTGCGATGCTCGGACGGTGATCGAAGCATGGTGAATTACGTCAATCCGCTCGCCATGTACCAAGGCAAGGGCGGGCAGTACAGCAGCGGCTGGTACGGCTGGCAGCACCAGAACTTTGAGGAGCAACAGTGGTGCGCTTGGAATGGTGCCCCGGCGGGGGGCGAGTGGGCCCCTGATCCGCATCACTTCCCTAAACGAGAGCCTGGAGAAAGAGAAATTGTGGATATGCCATCACCGGCACGAGGGGACCTGGCGAGTCCAGGGGAAGGTTCTCCAGGTTCGAGACCTTCACAGCCGCCAGCCCCGCCACGTTCCCCCTATGAATGGATGAAGAAACCCAATTACCAAACACAGCCAAACCCAGGTTTGTGTACGTTATTGCTTTTTTATATATCTACCTACATTTATAGAAATATGAACGTCTTAACAATTAGATAATATTTGTTTTTTTAACTACCTATCTACTTCATCTTATTATGAATTACTTTAAGTATTGTAGACTTACATTCTTGTCAGCATTTTTGTAAAAATGTTGTTTTAAGTAAAAAAAATGATTTTTTTACTTAAAGATATATTGTTTTGATATATGACTTTTATGTAATTGATATTTGGAAATTCTTATCATCTACGTATTACCAAGTTATAGCCTCGTTTAATTTATGCCCTAGTCCACGGCAACAAGGTGAGTGGCGAAGGAAGTGGGCAGAGCAGGCCTGTAAACGCACAATTTACTTGACCATTTCGTGCTGCCCACTTTCGTCACCAGTGTCCTGCTTGCTGCCATGAAAGTGGGCATAATGTGAATGAGGTGTTAGATTCATCATAATAGGTATTTCAGAGAGAATACGTCACATACTAGAATTCTAGTCTTAGGTCCTAGAATCTTTTTAAGATTGGTACCATGGCACTGACAGAAGACCTAGTTTACCTCCCCCCTTTTTTATCTGCCTATTATTGTTTGAATATTACTTTATCAGATTTATAGTTATCCTGAAAAATTACTGTCAGAAATTAACTTTGCTGAAAATCGATCTGCTATTTCATGATAATTTCGGTCTAGATGTAGGTAAATCAATGATTTTTTTGTATTTGATTTATTTATTATGGTGCGGCGTCATCTGCGATAATGTTACAGATAATATAGGCCGTTTCACGCAAATATGCGGATGGGTTTAATGCGTTATTTGACATCTGAAATTGTTAATGACGTTAAACATTAACATGTAACGCATGTATTTATATAGGTACTCTTGTATGTATGAGATTAGGTTATTCTTACTGGCGTTATTTTTTATCGCTTTAAATAAGACGCATTCGGCCCGCAGTCTAAAATTTCAACATTATCGCAGACGAAGCCGCGCTATTAATGACCCATTCCTATATCTTACCGACCGCGTCATTTCATTCATTTGTTTTTTTACTATCGGTTAAAATTTGAAGCTCCATACAAGTAGGTACCAACCAAAGGTCAATTTTTTTCAATCGATGGTAAGGCAATAGTAAGCTAAATAGGAACCGGCCGATAAGTAGCTGCAGTGGCGGATTTGCCCTAAGGCCCAGGAGGCCCTGGCCTAGGGCGGCCAATCGTGACAAAAAAATGCATTGATGATAACAAGAAATAATTCAAAGTACATAAATATTCAAAAGGCTCGCGCAAATTATGGTTCCAAAATCACTTTTGTACTTTTTATAAATAAAATAGAAATAATGTAATGTTAAGTAATTATTTCGTTCAAGTAAATTCATTATGTACCTACTCAATATAATGGGTGCTGCGAAAGGGGTGGCTGGTACTTACTATATGGCCTGGGGCCTAGTGCGGCCAAGACTGCAAATCCGCCACTGAGTAGCTGCTGTTAATTTTAACAATAATTATTATATTAACCATTAGGTATATTAATTATTTCTTTTTTTTTTAAACAACGTCTCCTTCCTTCTATTCATTGTTATCAAAGCGTTTGCGGCAGTCCCTAATTTTAGTGCAGCGACACCAAATTTACAGGGGATCACTTTGTTTTACAAAATCCCCGTAAATAATCTAACTCTGATAGTCTTCTAAAACCTACATGAATAAATAGCGCTACATGTTTCTCTCTCACTTTTTAACGTATTATTAATTAAACTAATTTTTATTACCAAATGATCAAGAGTTCAAAATCTTGTTAAGTCTCCTTTAAATTTTTCGACTTTAAATGCTTTTTAGAGTAGATATTTGGCAACGCCGTCTAGTGATTTAGAATTTAGAGGATATTTATAATTATTTTTTACTGTTTGTTACTTAGATTATTTTTCTTTCACGTTGATTATTATTTATTACCTATAATAGGTTTTCTTTTATAAAATGTAGTGTACCCACACTCTTTTCTCTTTATTTTCTAATGCTTGAGTTTCAAAATCACATTGTATGTTTATTAATTGATTTAAAAATAGGACAGCAGAATAGGACATCATTTATTTTTAATCAATCTTTAGATACATATACAGTCTGAATTTTTCAAGTGGGCTTTCGGGGCCAAATCCTACACTATACAAAATAGCATAAAATATTCAAAGGAATCACGTGACCGATTTTGATAAAGAATAAAGCGGTATCATTAGGTTTATATAAAAACAATTACCCTAGTCAGGCATCGAATCCGCTGATTTACGAAAAAAAATATACAACACCAATCTATAGTGTGTATCTTATAAAAATCAATTTCTTTAAAAGAATGTCAAAAGTAAAGCTAAGGGAAAGGGTTGATTTCCCGAGAGTTTCGACCGGTACCTAGCGGAGACAGCATAGCTAGAATTTAAATTGTTCCTTACGTAGGTAACTAATCGCTAATATATATATCTAATAGGTAATAAGTTCCATTGGGACACCGACGAGCGACCACGCTCACGATCTCCGTTCCCGTTCCACTTGCTTGCCGGCGTTACAATCGTACAGCCAAGTGGAACGGTTATTCGACCCACCTCTCGATATGGGTCGTTGTGAGCGTTGTGTAATCGAAAATGATGACGTCATTAGTGGCGTTTTCGCCAATATCACAACAACCGCGTTCGCCTTGTGGAACATTTTGGGCGTTGTGAACTACTAATGGAACGCGCTGTCCTGACAATCGTGACATGAACTGAGCTTGATGGGCATGCAAACGTCAAAAATACAATAAATGCTTGGACAATACTCGGACCGGATTGGCAAGTGCCAAAGAGTACATTGTAGCAAATACGTCGAATCGAGCTGGTGAAAATGATATCACTGACTCCCTTATGTTGTAGTAAAGTTCTTTTTACCTTGTATTTGCCATATTGGTCCGTTTAATGTGGGAACTAAAGTTATCTATCTAACAACATGAGGTATAAGTCGTTAAATATTTCACGGTATTTCTTTTAACTTTAATTATTTACGCATTAAAATGCAGTGGATTTAACTGGTATTCCACTTATCAATCGAGTTCTCAAAGGTCAGCACCACAAACATTTAAAAAGGAAATCACTGTTCGTAATTTAATTTTGATGCATGCAAGAATCCAGATTTACAAGATTACATCATTCAAACTTATAATTTTATAAGTAGTATATAGTCATTTGTTAGTAACTTAACAATTATCTCGAGTATCCATATCTGTAATTTTTTTAACAATATAACATTTATAATAACGACCGAAGTTCAATGAAATGCCGAATGAAAGGTCCAGTTTTATTTGGTTCTCACTAAACAACAAATCCAATCCGTTAATTAGTCATTTAAACGCGAAATTTAGAATTTAGTTATCAATCGATGTATCACTACTAGAGGTCGATATCGACCTATTTTATCTTGCTATTCATTCACTAGCCTTATCATCCCATCGGTAGAAAATTGAAATTACCAGGTATAGAGCTTATGTCAAATAATAACAAATAGTATGGCAAATTAATGAATAATGGCCGGTCCCTATAACTTGTCTTACTATTCATTTATTTGACTTACCATCGGTTGAATTTTGATATTACTCGGAGCTTATCATATAACCAATAGTAAGGCAAATGAACGTTCGGTAAGATACAGAAACCGGCCACAGGTGTTGATCCGCAATCGCCGTTTAACCTTTACTGCCCCCAATATATCATTGTTTACTAAACAGTTTCATGTTTGATCAAGATCACGCGTAATATTAGATTAGGATGCGATCCAAAATTGACCACGCTCACCGGATTGTACTTTTCGGGAAACCCAGCGTATCCCACAGCTCGGCGATACACAGGAGTGACGTGGAGACAAAGCGTTTCGTTCGCACTGATGGTGTGGAACTCTAAGGATGGTTTAGACCATAGGGCTTTAGGGTCATTCCACAAATAAGGTTACACGAATTTCATGATTTATGACCCCTCCCCCGTCGTGTTTATAGTGGTCGCATTCGTCAGACTCATCCCTCGAATAAAAACAGTAGTGTAAAATTATATATTTTACACCAAGAAATTATTTACTATATAACAATACGTGAAGCAAAAACTTTGTACCCCTTTTTACGAAAATTGTTATACGAGTATGAAATTTCGCACACTTATAGTTTATGTAGAGAAGAAGCGAAGAATGCTAAATTTCTTTCAAAATAATGCATTAAAAGTATTTTAAACTACATTACATACACTACCGTGTATTTGACACGCGTATGTGCATATATACTACTCTTATGTTTATTGTACTCGTGAAAATAATAATAGTGTAGCCTTGGCGAAATCTGTGACTAAAGAAATACAGTCTGTGACAGTAAATATTGTCGAATTGCGAGCACGGGCGGCTACTAGTTACATTAAAACAACATTCCGTAATTAGTTTTATTTTCAATTCAATTATTTTTTAATAATTAAAACACTGTTCATAGAGAGAGAAATAAGTTGGAAATATTTTGAAGGTTTCCGTTAATAGTTCAAATATCGTAGTTTAAAGCTTAAATATATTAGATTTTGAAATGTGATGTCACGAAATTTAGGACCCATTCCACCCCTTGTCACACAATGTCACACTTCGACGACCCCTCCCTTCCTCCCTTGACGTGTCTCGTTATTTATAGATGGCCCCTTATCGTCCTAAGATAGAATTTATAAAACTGGTCATCAATATGGAATACTAAATTCATTAAGTAACTATTCTGATATGATGAAGAGACAGTAGACCCTTTGGAACACGGTTGTTTTCACAATCTGAAAAATACAATTTACTTTGAAATCTTCTTTGAACAAACTTTGCAATAAACGTAGGTGAATCAAAGAGTTCTAAGAAGTGCATATAAAAACTTTTTGGGGAAGAGTGATATTCAAATTAAAGAGTGTCAAACACACAATGTTTATGGCAATTATCACTTTTTTTAGTCAGTTCGTTCGCACATAACAAATTGTATTGTGCACCGAGTTGCTAAACGCGCAAAATTATGGATAAAAGTGAGTTAAAAAAATGCCTACGAAAGAAATATTTTTGGACATTCAGACGACAGTCGGGGATGATGTTGTACCCTTTTGCGTTCTGGGCGGCCTTCAACCACCATTACAGAAGAAATTTATATGAAAATCTGGTTTTGTAATACTGAAGAATAACTATAAAACATAAAGCTGAGATCTTTTGGTAGGGTTCAATCCATTTTAATTATTTCATTGGGGTTTAAAAAAGTGTCGGCATTATGGGAGCTACGAATGATAACCGACGAAAAGCAAAAGCGACGTTTGAAAATATTTAAGCGTAATCTGGAAATGTTTTAGCGTGATTCGGATGATTTTTGGGGTGTTTCCGGTTTCTACCCACTTTTTCTACCCAAAAATATTTTTTCCGGTTTCAACCCAAAATCTATTCCGTTTTCAACCTACAAAATAAATGTAATCTTTTTTTCCGTTTTCTACCAAAAAGCTTTCCGTTTTCAACCCATTACTAATTTTCATTGTTTTGAAGTAAGGTCAGAAACATTATTTGCTTTTAAATATTTATTCATTGCAACATAAACAACTCACAATATTAAAATGTTCAAGTTTACTCAATATTAGTTCACGAACGACTTCTTAGCTGCAAGTGTGTGTGACGTCACAGGATAATAATAACTTGCACACACATATGAATAAACAAGTTTTCAATATAATGTCGCTATCTCTGTCCCTCTCATAGGATCAAGAATAGAGTAAAAAGGATAGCTATATTTGTAAAAAAATCGGCTAATCTGGCATGCTTTTTGTTTATTCTATGTTATTAAGTAGCACAAGTCAAGAATACATGATTCTTAAATAATAGTTATCAGTGCAGTCAAAATGCAAAGTTCAAGTATTATTGGTAACATTGAAACCGATTATTATTTAACCGTGTCGAAAAGAAACAACCAAGTTTTAGTGTACGGTGGAAAAGAACTTTATAAGAGAACAGTTAATAAAGACGGATCCATAGCGTGGAGATGTGCTAAAGCACCGGTGTGCTATGGTATTTTAAAAACTAGGGGCAGTATTGTTGTTAAAAAAGTGATCATAATAGTAACTGTATACCCAATCATGCCAAACTATTGATAAAAAATTCATTGAATAATATAAGGCTCAATTTTCCCTTGATTCAACAAATCTACGAAGAAGTATTTACAAAAAAGGAAAGCGGTTTATAGGAAGCGGGATATAAGGATATCTTAGAGCAAATTCCTAAATTCGCAAATGTGAAGACAGCGTTGTTCGATGCTCGAATTAGGAGCATCTCAAGAGTTTTGTTTAAGACCAAAAGTGAAGTTGAAATACCGAAAACCTTTAACAAGTTTTTATTGTATAATAAATCTTTTTGACTTTATAATTTTTTAAATCAATATTTTTGTTCGAATTTACTTTTTCTGCTGCCTCTACTTAATTTCGTGGGTAGAAACCGGAATTGAATTTTGTAATGGGTTGAAAACGGAATTATTATTATTATTTTAGACTTGTGGGTAGAAAAAATGGGTAGAAAACGGAAACACCCGATTTTTGCCGTCATCTACTCACCATGGATGAAATGTCCACCATTTTGATCCTGAAACTAAGGGACAGCATGTCTTGAAAACGATCATCCTCTCCATCCATTAAGAAGTTGCTCCTACCGCTGGCAAAGTTATGGGCCTTGGTGGTTTTGGGATAGTGAAGGAATCCTATTATAGATTACTTGCCAAAGAGCCAGACGATGACTGGACCCTATTATGCAAATTTAATTCCGAAAGAGCGTGAAGCGGTTAAAGAAAAACGTCGTGGAAATCTGTCGTTAGGGGTGTAGTTTCTTCACGATAACGCTTCCCGCTCATCGTTTGGAAGTTGCGCTCAACGAAATTCGCTGTGCCGGCTTCAATCTCCTTCACCACCCACCATATTCTCCGGACTTAGCCCCAAGTGATTTTCACTCATTCCCAAAATCAAAAGAGGAAATTCGTGAAACTAAATTTCACGATAATGACGCCGTAGAGGAGTTTTTGGAGACTAAAGATTTTTTTACCAAGGAATAAAGAAGTTAGAAACGCGTTATGTTGTTATTGTATGTAAATACATTACATTCGATCGAGAGTACTTCAGTAGAAAAATTAAGTATTTTGTTTCATTTTTTAAATATTGATTCCAAGAACTTCTTGATTCATCCCGTATTTAATATTACCACACTTTATTTACTGAAACGGATTTTTATATTTCCTACTTTTATTATACGTGACTAGGTTGGGTGGTATAGATGTTAGATGGAAGAAAAACGAGTTGTTTGTACAATGATTATTTTTTGCAACACAGTTTTACTTACAAAGTTAACACAAACCAGCTTGTGATGAACTAAAAGTTCTCAACACTAGGAGCTTCTATATTTTTGTTCTAATCATGTCTTAATTATTTTTTTATTAAATATAACCTGTTTAAACATGGTGCCATATTAAAGATACATTACTTATAATAAAACTACCTTTTAACGGCTTTAAGCGTGGTATTTTATTTGATTTTAATTCCGACGTTTCGATTACATTTTAGTCACCCTAATGACAGAATACAAGATGTTAAAGTATTTATTTAGCCTACAGGAAAGTTATTTATTTTAATTATTTAGTTTGAAATTGTGTTTATGGTTACTATTTACTCTATGGGAGCCTAATCCAGTTTACCACCGCTTCGCAACATGTTCTGGCTTGAAGAGAAGAAGCGGCGCAAGAAATTCTGCAGCAACATGCATAGTTCTAATAATTTTATATACTCGTCTTATATATATTCGTCGACGCTTGAGTTGGAATTCCCCCAGTATTCCCGGGACATAAAGTACCGTAGCATTTAAAAAATGCTAACATCTTAGTGCAAACTGTGTCAGAATAAGCTACGTTTTATGCATCGGAACCACTTCAAACCACTCAGACCTCACAGAGCTTCAGTCTAAGAATTAGCTGTCGATTAGCGAAAACCGTATCGAAATCTGCCCAGCAGTTTTAACCTGAATCCCGAAAAACAAACGAGAAATCTAAAAAAAATTGCATCGTATTCTCCAACGTTTATATAGTCTATTTCAGTTTTTTTTAATAGCTTTAATGTACAGACACGATATGTTGTTTAGAATTTTGTAATACTATAGATAAAAATGGGTGGGATATAAAATATCAGAAATTTGTCAATCGCCTTGCGTTCCGGCCAGGTTCAGAATAAAAATTAAATAACATACCGCGCTTAAAACTATTATAACTTAGTTTTATTATGTGTACCTACTAGACGCGAAAATTTAAGAAGATACTACATATTTTATAAACAAACAATGTACTTATCGTACTAACGCACGAAAGATCACGTAGGTATGGTAATCATCAAAACTTAATTTAAAGTTGATCTGAACGCTTTTTAATATTTGTAATGTATGTTATAGAAGATTGAGAAACCCTTAAGGTAAAAACCCGTCTTGCAAAATGCCAATTGATTTAATATTATGCCAGATTTTAAGACAAAACAAAGAAGTATCAAAACCTGTAATTCGAAACGCCTCATTGTCAATTACAAGGTTTTTTTATTCTGATAACCCGCTTTTGCAAAACAAAGCTATTTAATTAAGATGTAAATTGGAGATTTCCTCGCGGTTTCACTTGTTTATATTTGGAATCTGTTGAGGATTAAAAATTGCTTCGTCTTCTGGAATAAAAATTATTGGATTTATTTCTTATTACAGTTGATATTCACAGTCTAAAAGTAGTGACCCAGACACTAAAAAAAACATAACGGTGTTTCTTAATATTATTTAAATATTTGCTTAAAAATTGGTGAGAATTATGCTTACTCTCTAACTTTTAGACTATTGGCTGAAAAATTCTGCAACAAATCTAGGTTTTTGTATACTACGATAAGTCAGTTATACAGCAGCAAGAATGCATTGAATGAATAGTACCCATTAGATGAATATATCTTGTGCAGACTGTCTATTCTCGTACTTTATCCGTTGTTACCAGAAGTATCAGTTTCAGCTGTTTTTTTCTAACCTTAATAATAAATCTCACAATGGTTAAATTTCAATAACATCTTGTCAGACAAATTTTTAGTCAGGAGCTTTGCCCCTATAATTCCAGTAGGTACTCCGTATTGTCTTCAATCGGAGAGTATCATATTTTTTGTAATATATAAAACAACCCTAAATTAGAAACAAAGGTCGTATCAAATAATATTTGGTTCCCTCCAGATACTTTACTTAATACTTATGGCACCTGTGTCCTAAATTCTATCATTGATTTATTAAGTAGCATGTGCTTTTCTAAAGAACTATCAATGTAGGAACATCGTCAGTATCAGTGTAGGACCTTATAACTACATTTTTTAATGATTTTGTCGGCAAAATTGTTACGTAATTATAATAATAGTGTTAAGAATTTAACGAAAAAAATAAAATCACCAAACGTGTAGTAGTAACAAGGTTGAATGACGCTGACGATATGTACCAACGAAGCATAAGATGCGAAGTGAGTTCTTCTATATTATTAGAATCTGTTTCGCTATAGGCAAAAGGCACTTTAGCTACACACATGTGAGTTTTCTGTACTACCGCTTGTTATTAGATTTTTCTGTAGGAAAGGAAACAAAAACACACATTCAAATGTATATTGAAGAAATAATACTAAATTTAAACAAATAAAAATCGGTAACCTCTAATTAGCTATGTATACCCACCCTAAAATAGGTACACTTGCATACAATAAATATGGGTTAGATATATAGGTATATTACAATAAACCTCATCAAATCCCTTCAATCATATTCTTATTTTACTTCGGACTTATTAAAAATGTTTCCTGTTGAAACGCCCAGAAAATATTGTAACATGTTTTTTTTAAGTAATTGTATATTTTATTTTGTTATGAAATACGTGTTATCTGTCTATCATAATTATAGTTAAATTGAAAACAGAACTAACTAACTAACAAACAAGTGAAATATAAGCTTGTATTAAAAAGAGCGTTTGACCACGCGCAACCTCTGTCTAGACCGTTTCTTTAATGGCCGGTTTCTATATCTTACCGACCATTCATTCCAATAATTTCAAAATTCAATCGATATTACGAAAATTAGTTGAATATAACCGGCTATAAGTCAATGTAGTGTAATAAGTATATAATTTCGAATCGAGAACGAATACAAGAATGCGTCGAATATAAATATAGATGGTGTTTTATTTAAGAATTTTTATAGTGGTCATATAAGATGATGACGCGTATTGCGCTGCGCTTGTGCACCTCCAAATACGACACGGCAATGTTACTGACATAAGTTATTAAACACGAGTAAAGTTTTTAACGACCTCAGCTTCTCGCATGCACACAAACAATTAAAACCGTGGCTTGTTATATCACTAGAGCTATTGTTATTGAACTTGTTAAAGACCTCTTAGCTCGTCTTCAATGACAAGGTACAAAACTTGTTTGATTTTTTGATTTTACTCAGTTCTTTAAGTTGCAACCATATTAAGGTTTTTTCTGCTTGAAGCGGGCAAACAGGCAGACGGCTCTGATAGAAAGTGATTACCGTCGCTTATAGACATTTGAAACAACACGGGCGTATGCGGGATGTATGTTTGTTACTCTTTCACGTAAAAACTACAAAATGGATTTTGATTTAACTTTACAATAATATAACATCAGAATAACACATAGGCTATAATTTATGAAGATATAGTGAGAATTACCCAAAATATAACGATTTTCCAGGCGTAGCTAGTTCACTATAAAATGTTATATGAAGGACATAATATATTTATGTTTGATTAAACTAGTTCTAAGAAAATTTACCTTAACGTAACAAAGATAGACAAATGCAAGGACATGGCAGATACGTACGTATAAACATACAGATATAACTTCAAGCCAGGTCCCTTGCGGGGTAGGCACGAACAACAGAGCGCTATACAGGCTTTTTCTTACACACCTCACTTGCTTCTTTGACATTCATAGCTCTTGTCATGCACGCTCGTCTGTTCTTAAGGCTCCTGACATCACCTTCTGCTAATACATGATCAATTTGATCATGGAAGGTGTGTCGTGGCCTTCCGCGACTTCTGCATCCATCCACTCATTGTATATCTGTTTAGTCATTCTTCCATCATACGTTCTTTCCACATGCCCGAACCACCGGAGCATTCCTTTCCTTACCTTCACTCCGACACTCTCTTTCAGACCAACTCTCTTTCTTACTTCGGTATTACGAACGCGGTCCGCGACCGTCACTCCGCAGATTTTGGTAGGTACATAAATGTTAATTTTCACTTGCAAAAGCTACTTCAACAGATATTGTTCATAACAATTTTGTTCAAGTTGATATATATACATAGTAATCGTATTGGTACACTTAAAAAATAATAATTTACAGCTTCCTAATCTGTAATATAGGTAAGGATTCGCCTTAAGTACAGAATTGTAACGCCGTTCAGTCTAGTAGGCACCCCAGTCTTTGAAATTAATTCTAGTTTCGGCCACATATTAATTAAGTGTTTATTCACGACTCAGACTGGTTCTTAAACCAGTCAGAGTCTAAAAACGCGAATACTAAACTATTAAACATGTTTGTTAGAATGCTCATAATTTTGAGTTAAATTTTTCTAAGTCAATACTCTCAGCCCCGGATCTTGAATTTTTTGAGTGGGGGAGAGGCAGAAACTGGTAAATGCCTGTAGGAAAATCTTGTAAGTAAAAGATTGTGTTAACAGTTCGTCATTTTTTATTGAAATAAGTTTGAATTGTATTCTAAACATATTTTGTCTATGCCATTAGCACTCGTGAAGTTCTTGCAATAATGCCGCCCCCGCTCGCCTATATTTTTACCTTAATCATCATCATAATTTTAGCCATCAGACGCCCACTGGTTGATATGCGTTCGTCTGTGGTTTCGACGTATCCCTGCGCGCCCCGCGAAAAGTCATTTATGTGCCTAAAGTACTGGTCATCATCTCAGTGTTCGTGGTAGATTGACCCCCCGGGAGGGCTCTGATTTGACCCCCCCCACACCAAACTGCTCCTGAATACTCCATATAGAAATCGGACTTAAATGAGAACTCAAAATAAACGAATAAACGGCTGGTCGAGGCCACAGGCGCAATAAAGCTGGAGCTTACCTCACTCTAAGAATTAGTGTATGCATCCAGGGTGGTAAAACTGCCAGCTTTCTAGGCAAGCGACAACGATCTGGTCGGGCTGGACCGATTGTATTTATAGTGTATATATTTGTTAGGGTTTTTTATTTTATTGCATGAGTTCAGCAGACAGGCAATCGGGGCATCTGTGATGGAAAGTCGTTACCGTCGCGGTGATTGACAATACCCGAGATGCTGCTAATGTGCCTTGAAGGTGAAACTGAAATCTGACCACTAATGCCGGCCGGAACACAGCTGACAGCAGCAAAGTTGTTATGGCGGCATGCTCTAGACCAGGGGTGGTAGCCATCTAGTCGAATAAATGCCCTACCACCTGGCTGTGGCTGTGGTTGTTTTGTCGCCTCTTGCGACAGGCAGGCCGGTCGCAGAAATTCCTGTTCTTTTTCCGTTCCTGCACAGCTAAGACGCTGTATGTATGTACATATGACGATGTATATGTTTGTTCATTTTAAGCATATAATTTATTTTAAGTGATTTTTAAACTTACATAACTATAATTATACTAAATCAAAATAATAGAATGTATAGTTACTTAATAAATAACAAGTACCTAAATAATTTTATTCGTCTGAGTAAGTACAAATAACGCGCGGTCATTTGACGCATTGTGTATTCGTAAACAATTTTTATTTTTTTGGGATTGTTATTTAAAAGTCAGTCCAGCCTACTAGACTACGAACCTAAAGTTGTCCTACTAATAATAATTCCACCTAATCAAGCTTTTGTTATTGATTGAGAATAAGAAACACGATAAGATTTTACTCAGTTATTTTGACAATGACCCCATTTATTTCTTTCACTGTCCTATCAATTTGCTTAAATTACCGTGAAATAACCGGTCAGATTCTGAAGATCCGTTATAAAACAATCAAAATCCACGTACGTACGCAAGCTCCGCAAGCATGACATAATCATAGATAGTTTAAAATTATTAAATTATATAATTTACAATTTTTGCCGACAGGGCCGTGACAGAATATAAACAAAAATAAATGTTTATGACTATTTGATTACTGTCACCAGTCACGCAAAATTTAAAAGTTGTCAGTTTAATTGCCGTTTTTTAATGTATTCTTCACACAGCTATATTTTATATGAAATTTGTAACAAAGTTGTAATTGTAATGTCTATCGTGTTTTTGGCGGGAACTGAAGGATAAAGTTATGCTATGGTTATACTGTGCAGTTTTATTTTCTAAAAATATATCACACTACTTTAAAATGTAATTGTAGGTTATAGATCGCTTTTAAGTAGGTAATATTATAATTATATTTTGTGAGAAATGTAAATTGTTGTCAAATGTGGGCTTTTGAGTTGTCACAAGAACTTTGTTTATTAGCGACTTTTGAAGACCTACAATTTGCCTTAGCTAAAGCGTAGTATACTGAAGTCTTATTAGATCAGATGAGACTATATGGACTAAGTTCCTTTGTATGACATTGTGGCAAATACTACTAGTATTTCGGGCTATCGTTTTTATAAACAAAAAAACCGCTATGGTTATAGAATAACAGCAATAAGGAAAGATAACACCAAGTATAAAACGTAACTCTAAAAGGTTCCTAAATGTTAAATGACTACATTTTACCACAGCTTTTGTCTTGCTTTTGATGTTTTTCCCATTTAAAACTACTTCCTTAGTCCATTTCAGTAGATCAGACAGTTATCTCATTAGGTAAGAATAACGTTTTTTGTTTTGTTACTAAGCAATGCCTAGGATTGTTTTTCCACGCCTGTGTGTATACGGGGGAGAGAGTGAGTAGAGAGAGGGGATTGGTCACATTTTGTAAATGCGGTGTAAAAATCTGTTTCACGAAGTATTCGTAATATATCTTCAGGTTTTTTGTTAGTTTAAAACATTTATGGAACATAATATGGTGCTTAAAAAATAATTTTAAATAAAGCTTGGCTTGAAGGCTTTTAATTTACAGATTGATATTAAAAGATTTTTTTAAAATTATTACCTACAATTACGTAAATACAAATATCTTACACACAAATAAAAATACCTAACAAATATATAGGTGCCTACACTATAAAGTAAAATTGCTTTTGGTAAGGAACACATATAAGTATTAGTTTTATAGATACTTTATATATTATAGTTGAAAATTGGAAATTCTTAACAAATCATTAATCGCCAAATAAACTTAATAATCACAACTCATTAACGTCCACTGCTGGGCTCGGGCCTCTCATTTATAAGGAAACGGACAGCATACCCCTACGCTTGTCTATGGCGGATTAGTGGGTTTGACACATCGCTCAACCTGACGTGGCAAGTTTTATCACAATGCCTATACTGTTATCCTCATCTCCCTCCATCGGACTACCAGACGTACCGGCATGCGGCACCAATTTATGGTGGATATTCCACTATTCCATTCAATGTTTGTCTAATACAAAACTGAGTAGATACTTAATTTTTTAAATTTTTTACACCCAGCGTGAAGTACACCTATAATTATACCCACCTATTAATAAAGTGTAGGTACTAAGTATCAATACAAATGTAAATTTATTTGGACATTCATTCGATCCCTTTTGCAGGGGTTGGATTTAATTTTTTTGATGTATGTCTTGTACTCGGGTATACAAGATACTTAATAACTCAAAAAATATTTAAAATAGGCATAGTATATAGTTCATTAAAATTAAGTTTTAATAAACAAAGAGTACGAAATTTTACTGCTTCCCTCGAATAAAAAGAGCAAACGGCCTATTGCTTCACCCTCTGCCTCAGATGTGCAATTATGGGGACTCATTCTAATTATCACTGAGCATAACATTAGATGTTATTTTGCGTTTACTGGAACGATACAGTGTTAACGCGTGCCTTGGGAGCAAGTGCATAGAGTGAACAATTAATCCCGGCCGATAGCTGGGTTGGCTGGGAGACGATAGCGGGGGATGCTCCCGGCGACAATCACGGACAACGGCGCCCCGGGGACCCGGAACAAGTTAAATCTTTGCCAACTTGCTCCGTCGATTGCTACGGACTAAATCCTGCACCATTTTCTGTATATTTTAAAGTTGGTGCATCATAACCTTTATAAAATACAGTTGTAGATGTTGATTATACAAGTATTTTTACACATCTAAGTAAGCCTATAATATGTAGGACTTATAATTAGTTATACTTCTGATTTTTGTGAAAAAATAATTTCTATAGAACCACAATAACTACCTACGAGAGACATGAAAATTGTTTCGCAAACAATCAATATATTCAATTAAAATAGCATTTCACGTATAGTGGTTGTTTAATAGATGGCTACTTTTGTCTCAAAAAACAATCTTGAATGAATGAAATAAGGGAGTGAAAATAAGTATAAGCAAACTATAATTTCTGGAAGTAAGGTTATGAAATTCATATTTAGAAGTTAATAAGGTATAAAAAAATGTATACGTATTTTAGTCCTAATTGCGTTTTAAATTCATTTATTTTATTAGTAAAGCGCTAGTAACAGTTAGCATATGGAGGTAAAGCACAGGTACCTAAAGGCATAATTATATTTTGGCTTCTAAATCTGTTGAAACGAAGACATTGCCTAAATTATGTTACGTTAGATTACATAAATGCAATGTCAAGTCATATTACATAAATATGTAACATGCCTAATGTTTGTATTGTTTGATGTGTCCATAATGTCCTTCCCAACCGGTTTTTGTGTACAAAACCTTCCGACACTATTTATCTTCGTGTCGTGTTTGCACAAACCCGGGGACATTCGGAGAAATAAATCTCTATTTGTCTACATTCACCAATCCCAAAGCACGATACGATACGCACAGCGGGATATCAGTGTCAACATTTCACGCTTGACGAGAATGGATAGCATTTCATCGACTTAACACAAGAATAATATAGGGGCTGTGAAATATAAAGAGAATGTTGAATGCTCTCACTTGTTATTGTGGGCGGCTCTCTTCGGGAGGTCTGAGAGCTGATAAAAAATCGTCAGCAAACAGTAGGAGTCGATTATTTGCATCATTACCTGCCTTCAGAACTAATTGCTCTATAGACCTTTTTTGACACTTTTAAAATTAGTAATGTAGACGTTTATCACAGAAATGGTCGTGCAGATTTTTGAACATAATTTGGAGACAGGCGTTTTATTTTTTTAATTGGTAAAGAGCGTGCGTTTCAATGATCACCTTTATAAACACAAGGAAGGTGTTTATAAAGGTGATTATTAAGAGCTGTTTTTAGGTCTACAGAACCCTAAAAAATTTTGTCTCAAAATTGACTCAACAGGAATTGTTTAAAACAAAAATAAAGAAATGTTTTTAAACTCTGTCTTATTTTTTTTGTAACTTTCCATCTAATACTTTAAAAGTTTTAGGAAAACACAATTATTTTACGATTTTCAAAGCCAATATCTCCCTTACCAATTATTTAAACCAGAAACTCACTAAGAAACACTTACAATTTATTAAAAAACTATTTAACAATATTCCACACGCAATATATACACTAAACTTTCATGACTTAGTAAATTGCATGGTGGCTATTTCTAATTATTTTACTACCAGTATGTTAATGCATAGGTTATACCAATATAAAATGTTATAATATACCTAAAACTACCAATCTCTACACTGCCTGCTAAATTTCATCAATACAGATCTACTTATAGCAATTTTTGAGCTCAGAGATCAGATTTTACAGATCTACTTATAGTTAACAAGAATACAAGAATAGAAGAATAACGCTTCTTGAGGCTTCTGAGCCTTAAAGCCTAAGCTCACGAAAGTCTAAAAAGTAGAAAACATCTATCGCACTAAGCATGAATTAGAATTTCGTCAAGCAGAGGTAATAAACTACACCAAAACGTAACTATGACGTCTGTTGTGTTGACCATGATCAATCCTCGATTGTCGGCAATTTGCGCTGTTTCTGAAAGTTAGCATTATAAAATCGTTACCATTACGCCATGTTTGGTTAATAATAAAAACATAATTAGGAGAATAATTACTCTCTTCTAATTCAATTTGATAATTGGCAGCAATTTGCGATAATTTACTTTGACTTGTACCTGCTTTTGAAATATAACAAGCCTACTGTGTTACACATGTAGTACCTACTAGTTTGTATGTTGGCATATTTGGTATTTGTTTTCATTTAAGTCGGTGGATTTTGTTCTCGGCAAAAATTTGGTTTACAGACATTTTAGTGGTTGGTAATAAAGAAAGGATAATTTTACTCTCGAAAATATAATAAAAAGTTCAAGATGGATAGCAAGATGTATTGTAATTCGGGCATTCCAGTTTGTTTTTATTTATCTTCACAGAAAAAATAGAAATAACTTTGAAATCATTTTAAGGGAATCCGACTTAACACTTTCAACTAAGCAGTCGTTGTTTTTACATTACGGACTTCAACTTCAATTATATTAAGTAAGTCAAGTCAGGCAGGCAGATAAATTGTGAAATACCTTTATTGTGAAAAAGTCCAAAATACCTATTTGTGAAACGTGACAAAAGATAATCTACAAACCGTGTGATACTATCAAAATAAAAATAAAACGAAATAATATTGAACACTCAGAGAATAGATTTCTTTGATTCGTCAAAGCCTCTTACTGATATAAATCTAGATCAGATTCATCTTGAAAACGATAGGCAAGTACTTCTCTGTGAGTACATAATCGTCGCGATAGGTGGTATCGGCCGCGCCCTCCATCAAAAACACATTACCTATGCTTATAAGAAGTTAACCGTATGATATGACGCGCGGTGAGTCAACAAGTTCAAAGACACCGCTATCACGTTTAGCTGCGATAATCGCGCGTTAACCGAAAGCGGGATTTCGGCAGGCCCACAAAGCCCGAGTGGACCTGATAACTGGTCGATTGATAGTTTTCCTTTCATAATTCAAGCCTTGGTACGAGACCTTGTTCAACAAGCAATCGGCGATGATAATACCTCAGTACACGTGTAATCATCTTATCTACAACATTGTGCATATACTACAATTTAATTGTAGAATCAAAAAGTTAGGTCACAAGTCGCGTTTCTTGAAAACCAGTGAAACCTAATACATAGTCTTCATCTCTAAGTATGGCCTTCCTTTTCTTTATCTTATTTTTTAAAAACAATAAGAGAAGAGAAGAAATATAATAAGATAGGTATAAAATTTATCAGAAACTAAATAACATAGGTAATATATTACTACGTATATCGCGATCTGTTGTTCGTGTCTACCCCGTAAGGGACCTGGCGTGAAGTTATGTATGTATGTATGTATATTTCGAGATGTACGTTTCTCGCGATGTTTTTTTCTGGGAATAGTAATTGTATCAATACGGATATTACGTCTACAATGTTGCTAAGTGATACGCGATATTTTGGCTTAATTTAACGGACTTTTTGATGATATTGTCATGTAGATATGTATGTGTTGGAATCTAGCACTAGGGAGGCAGCGGGAACTTATCAGAAGCACACCGAAAAAATAATAGCCCTGCTTGGTCTGGCCATTCTTGCGTCTTCCAGAGTCTACGCCCTGTGCCTGGGCACTGGTGGCACCGCCCTATTTCCGGCACTGCCTACAATAATAATCTGGAGAGAACTTCCCGCCGAGATTTTCCTGCGCTACGACATGAGGTTGTTTAAGAAGGCTGTTCAAAGGCTAGGAACGCGTTGGTAAGGCTGTTGGTGTTATAACTGTCCCTAGGCGATGACAACCACTTTCCATGAGATGGGGCTTCTGCCTGCCTGCTTCAGGCAATCAAACATATTAGTTTTCTGTAATAACACGGTTATACACTTCGGTCTTAAAACGCCACCCATGCGTAGTGTATATTATTTTCCAATTTGTAAGTGCATTATATTTACAAGCGATATTAGTTTATCTCTACATTCACGACTAAAATGAATGAAGTTCGTTATCATTATTACTATATTGTAATAATGAAATGAGTGTAACCTATATATTAATTAAGGCAAATCTCTTTATATTACACAAGTATAATTTATTGCACTATGAAGTGATTTATTATAATAACAATAACAATGTAATGGAGTAATTATTTATTTGTTTTCATGAACACATTAAAATACTGTTGCGTAGTGGACAGATAGGGATTGTTAGTATTTTATTTTTATTAAGATAATCTGTTTGTTATGTAATAGTAATTAGACGATTGCCTATATAAAAATTTATTGTGCATACATTATGTTTACGATAACAGAAGTTAATAGCATCAATAACATCAATTTCATTACATTCATGAGTCATAATTACTGGTAGTTATATTGAGATATTTTACCATTTTAAGCTTTCAAATTTATTGTATACGGATAATAGACAAATTAGTTTATAAAAGTTATTGTAACATTCTTTTCTGCAAATCTAAACCTATGGAAGTCAACATGGGAGCCCACTTAATTCCACACCAGATTGTTACTAATTTGATTCGTGCTAGGCTATTTCTATTAATTTTATAACATCGGTTTAACCAACTAATGTTTGTTTCAATACAATGCTAAATTTACATTTTCGTTTTTGATTAATATGTATAATGGACTTGAGTGTCAGGTTAAAGTAGTAATAAAAATAATTATGAAATTTATAAAAAAGTAGATAATATAATTGTATTGTATATTTGATGAATTTTTCAAGTGGGCTTTTATGGCCAAATTTTGAACTATACTGAATAGCGAAAAACATTCATATGAGGCTCGAGGTCTATTTTAACGAAAAATAAAGTAAGTAAATGTAAAATAGAACATTTTGTTCAAAAAACAACCCTTTCCGTTGGTTTTCCTTTTGATATTCTTTCACAAAAATTGATACTTACAACCTACATGATTTGATATAATAATACAAATGTGTTTATTTTTCAAAAACAGCAGATTCGGTTCCTGTCAAAGGTAATTAATAAATTTTTCAAAAGTCCATGATAATGATACCATTTGTTTTTCGTCAACATCGGCTTCGAGACTCCTTTTAATTATGTTTCGCTATGTACCAATGGTACAGTATCATAGTCTAGAATTTGACTCTAAAGGCCCGCATTAGGCACATATGTTACCTATTTTCTTCGGCCTACTTCTATTGCAGAAGTTTCTGTTCCGGCTTAGTGCGTTTGCTTTATCTGAACCCTAATTCTGCTGTTTCAATAATACCAGAATTGTTGACCGCTAGTATGATAATGGCAGCATAATAGTCGCTTGTTCCGCTATGACGTCAATGAAAACGACCATTCGGACACGATTGCTTTTGTAGACTTTCAGCCCTGCTTTTATCATCTTTTAACGTTATATTAAAGCTAAGATCCTACTTACGACTACTACTTATATTGTATCCTACTTACGGCGTTCATGTGTAACTCTGATAGCGATTGAGGGAGTTTTTTTAATTTTAGTTCTTATATTTATTATCCAGTTATTAATTAACTAGGGCCGTTAAAATTTCGTGTTCCTTTAGTTGGGATATCGACGGCCGACGACAGATTTTCATTAATTAATAAATTAAAAAAATCTTGCACAAATAGTTTAATTTTAGAATACTTCAATCATTGTCCGACCACAATTATTTTTTTCCTGCATGATTACATGATTTCTTATTTATTTATCCACGCATTCAGAACGATGTAAGCTAAAAGACGTGATAAGTTGATAAGATGACAATTATGCAGTTAGTATTTGTGTCATGCTCATCCTTTAGTTGTTGCATGTTTTAGTTATCTGGCACCTATTTAAGCGTACATCTATTTGTCCATGATAACCGCTGACTAAACACTAACTATCCGCCGCGCCTGCGCCTGCGCCCGCCCGCACTGTTTGCGCGCCACAAACAATTGAGTTTTTTTTGTGAAAACCCACGATAACCCTCAGTCAGCACAACACTAGGTCTATTCATTTTATTAAAGACATCGTAAATTAGATCTACCAATATTATGACGTTATCAGCATCAAGGACACCTACAACTTTGGATGGACGTATTTTCAGTTAAATTTATTAGCTTGGTAATAATTTCTAAACCGCTAAAACAAAATGCTTTCTTAAATAACACGTGGTGTGTTTATTCTGCTTTTTGAATTAAAAAAAACTGCAACATAGGTACATAATACCTATATCACATTACCGACGATATGTAATGCATGCATTCGCAGTAATGCGAATTACTCTTAGTTAAATAACTGTAATTATTAGTTTGAAGTTGAAATCTAATTTTAGTATAGAACGCATTTCATTTTGAGGGCGCTCTATTGGATGAAAAAATCCGGTTATATATAAAACTAACTATCCAGGGACTTTCTAACAGTACGTTTGATACAAATTATATTTCCTTTTTTCATTCATTTCTTTACGCGCTAACAATCGATCATTTTTAAGTTACCTGCAATATTTGAGAGATATTTCAAGAGCTTGAGTAACACGTGTAAGTATCTATACCCATATTTTAATATTTTTTTACTCTAATTTTAAAGTTTTCATAATTCACGGCTAGTCTCTGAATATCTATTTATATTTACTTTTCGCATTAGCAACATTTATCAAACGCTGTATAGCCTAATACCACACTCACACTATGGACAGAATGGATCTGTTTGTTTAACTTATTCTCAACCATTTCAGTATGTTTACTTCCCTAACAGGAAATGTATTTTACTCAAGATTTCGTGTCATTTCATTAATTTGAATTGTAGGAACTAAAATCATAATTTGTAGAATAAATATATCAAATATATTGTCGGTCTTTTTCATATTGAGTTAAAGTAAGTGTGTAGGCTTTTTAAGAACTTTAAAGAAGCCTGCAAACTTACTTCTAACTCAATATGAATAAAGGCGTAAGTGCTTATTATGTATAGAATATGAAGTGTAGATAAGGTTTTATTTTATACGAACTTTGTCAACGCGTGAATATCCTATTGATACATACATACATAACTTCACACCAGGTCCCTTGCGGGGTAGGCACGAACAACAGAGCGCCACACAGGCCCATTCTACACACCTCATCATCCTATTGATAATACAGCATAACCAATATTAGAAGGTTGATTAAGATAATATTCATACAAATTAATGAAATAGTAGTAACAGCCCGTAACATTTTTTAAAGGGGAACAGGTAGTATCTATATCCGTCACGCTTACCTAAAGCAGATTGGTGGGTTTGAGACATCGTGTATCTCGATGTGCAGGTTTCATCATTATGTTTTCTGTTACCGTCACTTGGAAATTGTCACAATGTATACATTAGGTCATAAAACTGCCTAAGTGGTGCATGCTTTGCGGTCACGATTCGAACCAGACTCTTCTGAAACGCAAGTTTGAGACTCGAGTGTTACCAACTTAGTTAAAAAGTCACAGAGTGCAATTATGTTACATTCCTAATGCGATTAACCGAAAATTATTTATTAAATAAGGAATTAAGTAAATAAGGACGGATAAATTAAAATGCAATCAAATATTGTTTTGACTGATTTTTAGTTTATACTTAGTGTTTGCTTTTTATTTCTATCCGAGGTTTATAATTATTTATTTGTTTTAATCGGAAAATGATTTTCCATAATAACACTTTATTGCTCAACCAAATAAACAATCACAAAAATGCATAGTAATAAAACATCTTGATACTATAATAGGCATTAGGCGGTCGAGATCTCTTCCAGGTAATCAGACCTAACATAAAAGATATTCCTAACCAACCTTCCGATGTAGGTAACGCATAAACTAATACACGAACTAATAGAAATGTCAATAGTATTAGTAAATTAAGTATCAAAAAGTAAAAAAGAAATTTTGTAATAATAATAGCCCATAAAGGTCCTAATGCTGGGTTCGAGCCTTCTAATTTTTAGAGTGACAGATATGTCCAAGTCGGCTTGGCGGGTTAGACACATAGGTTACCTCGATGTGTAACTCGGTTTGATCGCGATGTTTTTCTTCATCGTCAGCACATGGTAATTGTAACAATATGCACATTAGGTCACAAATTCTACCTAAGAAATTCATGCTTTATACGGTTAGAATGAACACGCGTTCTTTGAGTTTGGGACGCGTGTTCAAATAAACGGTAAAAAAGTGGTAACCACCAAGCTGCCACGACTGTCAAATGTTAAATTACGTAAAATATCTAATGCCACTATGATTCTCTCGCATGTGACAAACATAATTTATGAAGTTCATAATACTCAGATAAGAAATATTTACACACTCCAACTAGGTACACAGACACCTCACCTCTGTCTTAGTGTTATGTACATAGATATACCTCTATCTTCGTAATTTTACTCTTTGAGACATCTACAACACAGATAAAAGTATGTCAACAAATTATCATTTTCTACAAGAGAAAACTCCAAAAAATTCTGTATTTGATACAATTTTTATGCATTAATCTGTATGTACACATTACAGTCGTAAAGTTAACTCGTGTATAACACTCCAAAAAACCACACTAGCGTCATAATGAATTTTGAATTTAGCCTTGTAATTCCAAGCAAGTCTGGTAATTAAAGCCATTCTATAAAAAGGATCAAGTTGTTATAATGGCGTAACAATGTGTCATTATATCCCTTACGGAGCGGGGACTGATCCATGTGGAATAACGTTAGTATTAGTGACCGTTTCACGCAGTTGTAACGATGGGTTTAAGACGTTATTTGTGATAGGATTAATTGTTAATGATGCTTAACATTGAGAGCTTACAACATTACATATACACTAATGTAGCTAATCATTAACTGCGTTATTTTTTATGCTATGACACATTTGGCCACAGTCACTAACAATAACATTATCGTAGATGGAACAGTAACAGTATAACATCGCATATTATAATGGGTTAATAAATAAATATAATTTTTGTTCTTTTTATCCAATATTGGTAAATTATATTAAATTTTCTTTCTTGATTAAAAAAAATCAATATTTAAGTGAAAAATGTTTAGTTCTATATATACAACGCCAAATTTATAAATAACAATATTTTAGACATTAAAACATTAACTTAATGTTAAAATATGTATATTCGTGCAAGGTTCAGAAGATAATATGAATTTTAAGTACTCCTTCTTAGTTGTTCTGCAGGACGGGAGTTTCGGGCACGGATAGTCTTTGTACATAAAGAAAATGCATCTGTTGTGGATATCGAGTTTGTATGACGAATTTAAATATGAGAAGACAATATCAGAGTAATTCTGACCAATAGATTTCAATTGTTGGCATTTTTGTCTGTGTGTCCGTCAGAGCATCACGATAAAACTACTGAAAGGATTTAAATTGAATTCGACCTAATTTTATCGTATATGCGGGTCAAACGTTTATTCTCAAAAGAGAAGTCGTTTCCGTGACAGATATATCAAAAAAAAAAATATTTAAGTACCTATTAAAATAAAGTAAATAAGCAACCAGGTCTTATGTAACAGACGCCTCGGCCAAATCGGCGCCTACGTACTCTACCTCATAGGTGTCGGGGAAAACGGGGACCTTTTCTACCTGCTTAACAGTCAATAAGTTAAATTTGGTAAGTTCTATGGTAGAGAAAAGAGTTGGAATGAATAAAAAAATTCTCACTTTTTTGCTTATAACTTCTTTAATTTTTAATTTAGGATAAAAAGTTATATAAACACATTTGTAGGCAAAACAATTTGCTACAAATTATGACTTTACAAATTTTTTGTAAGACGCATAGTCTCCGAGATATCGCGAAAAGAGTGTTTTCACTCCTTTTTCCAAGATGGCGGCCGGGGGACAAGGGTGGCGACCCCACAAACTTGAGGTTAAGCTTGTATTGACTTGTATTGATTGACACATGTCTCAAAAATAAAATTGCGTCCTCTAAAAAATGCAATATTCGGTCCTTAAAATGTAAGATTTCAATGGATTAGTTTGGTTAATGCCAAATAAGAAAATTCACATAAATTTTGACATTCCCTACTCTAACATAATCCTCGGTTAAAACAGCCAATATTAAATTTATTTATTTAACCAGATTAACATTTATTTTAAAATAAAAATTTATAGACACACAAATTTTACACAACTAATAAATCCTCCAAGTGTACCTGCGCGGTATAATTTTAGCAGTGCACCATAGTGAACGAATCGTGTAAGCGGGGCAATACTCAGCCTTTTGAGCTTACAAATAAAGTTCAATATAGACTATTTACATGTCGGAAACCGGTCTGCCTAATATGCGCAAACGAAAACTACCGATCGGAATTATAATTTGTGTAAAACTGCACGTCATTGAATACAGTAATTAGAAATATTTTAATAACACAAAGCTAAATATTGTCATGTGCGCGGATCGCCAGGTGTGGTCCCAACATAATCCCGGGCTAAACCCACCGCGCACGGCGCGTCTGAAGCTCACCGCTCGGATTTACCTTATCGAGCCCTAGGGACTTGTTCCCTCACAACTCTCCCTACATTACACTCAGGCGACTACGCGCCTCCTTACGAGAATATAAAAGACTTTTCAAACAGTAAACCGACGAATTATCGCACCACTAAACTTACCCCAAAATGTTTGCTTTTACCAACAGAGACGAAAATGTTTCTCAAACTTTTTTGTGTCATAAACAAGTAAATAGCTGCATAAGTTGGGTAATGTGTGTTTTATATGTTACGGGCAATTTGCTAAATCCGGTCACTATGAATACTGACCGGTCTGTATACATAATGCCCGTATCAAGTGGGCAATATAAATTAAACTACATAATTAATCACTTTTTCCCATCACAATGTATAATTACAATTTTATCTTGGACAATATAAGGCGGTACCTTCGTTTAGCAATTTCTCAAATGAACACCGGACCGTTGTGCTTTATTAATACATAATTAAAAAAGACAAAATTGTTAAATGACTTTATTTTATGCTCTAGTGCTATTTATAAAAAAATATGTGTTAAAATTAGAAAAGAATTTTGACTATTAAATATGATAACCGACGATAGTATTTTAGTTTTTAATTTTTATTTTAGTAAACACCTAAAGTGTGAAAACTTGTTTTGCAACAAAAACTGGTCTTCGTTTTTTAAGTAGGAAATAATAATAGTTACAGTATTTGAATGTGGTTCTGATAATATTGAGTCTAAATGTCGACGTCTCGATAAAACAAGGAGAGCAATAGGGATTGTTCACAAAAAATTACCCTCTGATTTTATATTTTTATTACGTAAAATAGGGTATTTTAATATACTAATTTGAATATTTTCGATTTTAAGCGTTAGTTTTTTTATAATTCGATTTTAAATTTGTTTCTCCGATGACGTCATAAGTTTACGTTGATTTCTTTGCCTAGAAAACAAAAATAATAAAAATAAGTTTTATCTATATATAATCATAGTAATCTGTGCTACTGTTTAAATGTCACTGTCATTACTCATTACGTATCGTGATCATTTTAGTGTTTTTTGTCGCTAGGCTTATAATTTTTCGTGTTCAACCATTATTATTTTCTATAATTATCGTTATTTTTTTTAAAGTGGTCTTTAAGGAAAATCCGTTACAGAACTTAAATCAAATAATGTACACCTAGATTTTTTTTTACATCTGAAGCAGGTAAACAGGCAGACGGCCCAACTGATAGGATTTAATAATAGTAAGGTCTAATAAAGGTCAAACACATTTCTTACAAAATACAAGAAGATCGTACGTTTTTGGAATTTTAACAAGACAGAAATGATAAGGAACACTAATCCTCGAAACGGTTTTTTAAATAGGTAGATTGAAAAAAGTGAACAATCCCAATGTTTTATTATTATCCCCGCAAATTGGTAATGTGCTGGAACTTTGTCAAATTAACATTCACGTGACGTCATCCGCAAATCGATATGTAGGCGTACTCGCCGGCCAGTGATGACTGAGTGTTCGGCTACGGTTACGTCATCAAAATGGCGGCCAGGCGCAATGGCAATTTGCAGGGATAATATACGTGTACTTATTATTGGACTTGGCTATATGTTGTTGGTCCGAAGACCTCACAACTTTACCGGGGTTGTCGAGGCGAGGAGATACTGGGAACAAAGCACCCACGAGTTCTCTTAAGTATGTTGCACCGGTCCCATGCAAGTCAAGACATCTACCTATAGCTACTACTCTTGAATATTCATAGAAATACAGTCTATTGAATTTCTTTAGTGACATAAGTGTGAGGGGCAGATAGCGTTCGTGTTTTGATAACTGGTATCCATTATAATAGTTATGTACAGTTTCAATCGATGATTTTGGTATAAGTTTGTGATATTCATGATTTTGAGGAGGAAACAATTATCATAAACTCTTGTATATAATTTACTTGCGAGTGTATTCCTGCGACAACGTGAACAAACATAGATTTTTTTTTCGGTATCCACAATTATTCAAGTGGGATACAGCGATGTCAAAATAAACTTCATATTTCTTATATAATTTTGTACTTATATTAATTATATTAGAATTTAGTTAAGATGTTTATATGTTTGTTCTTTTACCACCGTTAATCATAGAATATAGTATTTATAGATATGTACATTCAATTACGGAAATAAGCATAACATACTTCGTAATTCAGAGGGTGGACTAGTCTTGCCCAATGTGGTTTTCGTATCTTAATAATTTTGGTGATTATATAAATAATAATCAAAGATAATTTTTGTTTTAGGTAAAACGCGTACGAAGGACAAATATCGAGTAGTATATAGCGATCACCAACGGTTAGAATTGGAAAAAGAGTTTCATTACAGTCGGTACATCACTATCCGGCGCAAGGCTGAACTAGCTGCTAGCCTTGGCCTCTCCGAGCGACAGGTAATTCTCCACACCGCATCAAATATATTTAATAAACTTTATTACAAAAAAAACTACCTAATTTATCGATGTTGCTAAAGTTTTCGGATTGATAATTCTGAACGGTCTATAAAGTAATCAATCATATAACATGCAAGTTACCTACTCACGTTAGGAATTAATAATTTTTATCATTGCATTATTTTGATCGAGTGTTTAATTCATGAAAACGATAGTTAGCTGTCCAACGTTTGGTAAATAGGTGATCGTAAGCGTTAATTATTGTATTTTTTATTGTATCATAAAAATAAAATAAAATTTGTCTAAAAAAAAAAATAAAATATGATATAAATTTAATGAAAATGATGGCATTCATAATAGATAACAAAAAATCATCAAAATCGTCAAGTCGGAATATGCAAAAACTTACAAAATTTATATATAAATAAAAAAGCAATATTTTATTGAAGTTGACATTCATAAAATCTAAATCTTAACAAAAATTTATTATGCCAACAATCAAGAGAAATGTTATATTGTTCCAGGTAAAAATTTGGTTTCAAAATCGACGAGCCAAAGAACGGAAACAGGTGAAGAAACGCGAAGAAGTAGTGATGAAGGATAAAGGTGACCATGCGTCATTACAACATGCACAATTGCACCACGCGACGATGCTACATCACCAACAGATGATGAACGGCATGATGCATCATCATCACTACCACCAAGGCGTGCTGCAGGGCGTGCCGGAGCCACTGGTGCCGGGCGTGCCGCCGGTATCTCTTCTGTGACCACAACAAGACTACTGTGCTCACGAAACCTACGCGTAGTGACCATGATACGTTAAACATTGACAATTGAACAATTACGTGTATAATAAAAAGTTACGGTACCAGTGCATTAACATACATATATTAGTTACGAAATGACTGTAAACGTGTGATACATTTTAGTGCAATCTCGTGAGAATACTGTGAATGCGTGTCGATTAACATCAATATTTAAAATACATAAATACTCCACACGCTACATTGATAGTAGTGGTCATAAGCTGTAAGCGCAGACACTTAGTCCTATTAGCAAGTTCTGAGAACAGGATATTTCTTTGGTGAGGACCTTATTTTATCTTCTAAGTAAACAGTATTTTTACCATTTAAAGAAACATTCTTACTTTCAGAACAGTTCCGCTTTTATAATAATTTGTTTTAATGTTAAAATTGTCGTCCTAAGTGTTCACGCCTTAATAGCCATCTTTAGTAAATATCTAAAAGTACTTTATTTAAAAAGTACTGTTAGATATTTTTTTTTATAATAAATTTTGTCGTTCGATTGTAAATATAGATTACTATATTTTTATATTATTAATAAATAATTAAGTATTCTGCAGTTAATTTTTAAATGGTTTTCGATGCTTCTCAGAGCAACGAGTGCTCTTACTTTCAAAGCGAACTCAGTGACTAAGTGTAAATTAATAAATATTTATAATTGTAAATTTAAAAAATTTGTAGATTCAAATATACGTTTTTATAAGTGGCGATAAGATTCCGAGGTATTTAAATAATTAAAGGAATAGCAATTGACTTAAAAGAGTCAACAATCCACTGGTCCCTCGACTGAACAATTGAGATGTTTTCCAATAGTTTCGACAGCGACGGACTAGAGTTGACTAGACCAATCGTGATTCATATTCGTAAGTCGCATCGAGTCCTCGGAGCTTCCATTGATTACGACGCCGGAGTCGGAATTCAAATCTTCGACTACAATTGGAAATAATCGAGTCATCGAAATATTTGTTGAAATGTAGTAATCGACTTAAATATCTCGTCATTTTACTCTACATTTTAGTAATAATAAAAGTAACTATCAATTATATGGCTTAATTTGTGTAAAAAATCATAAGAATCTCATAAATTCATCTACATGGTAATAATAACACGTTAAAACAATAGAATATGGCTTTTTATCGCACTTGTGGCCTTGAGAAGTGGGCGCATATATTTTTTTTACGTTGAATGAGATTATCCTTAGCTTGTAATCGTTCTGTAAATAATAGCTTAAACTGTAGATTAAATTATTATTAAGGCAATTTCTATAAAATAATCACTATGTTCACACATAATGTATTATTATTGACTTCAGAATTATATACCGATGTATTATTCAGAGGGGTTCACTTAGAATTGTAACCATTAAGTTGATTTTGTTAATGGTGTTTTTACAATATTTTATTTATTGATTCGAAGCTCATGGACGTGAGTTAATTATTGTTTATCGTTTCGTTTTGTGATAACAATTATGTATGTAGGAAAAGTGGTGCTATGTTACAATATTTTTGGTATGTTGAAAGATAAATAACATCGAAATGAAAACATCCGGGGCTTGTAAGATTATGTGCTTGTTGTGTAGAAATATTGCGTTAATGTTTTGAGAACCGTTTGTGAACACATGAGTTGTTAGAATGTATGCAGCACTATCACGAAACACAATTGATAAACTAAATAAATCCATGTTAATCTATTAAATCTTGTATTTGTTTTCTGCCCAGTCTCACCTTGAATAACTTTGTCACAATGTCAGTCACATAAATTATTATTCTTTGCAAAGTACATATTTTAATAATAATTCTTATAGTAGTAGTCACTGGTATTTGTTTAGGTATCTGTCTAGCTGATAAAATATCAAATTCTTAATATTATGCAAAATGGACTGAATATTTTCGAAGTGCATAGGCCGAAAATGTTAATCATATTCATTTAATAGTGAATATTCATATTATAATTAGAATTTTACATACTTTTTAGTGTATCCTTGGTTAAGGAATAGTTAAAAAATAATAAATTATACAGTTTTTGCTTATAATACCTACTTCGCTAGTCTAAACATCAGCGCAGATGTAATGTGGCAACTGGCAACGGCTATCTTGGTTTTAATTGGTAAGCGGGATCTTGGTGATGAACAGTACGAATAGGCAATTTTTTTCGTAAATTAAATATAGGGAAAGAGTTCCCCGTATCTACTATTCAGCACACACGCATCGAGCTGGCATGAACGATATCACTGAGGTCCTCAAGTTGTATGCGTAAAGCTCTTTGTGACTTGTATTGGCCGACTCTGTGCCGACTAATATGGGGACTCCCTAAAACTTCTTGGCGCACTCAAAGTTGGATAATTTAAACTTAAATGGGAAAGATTGAATTTGAATCTTTTTAGGGTTCCGTAGCTGGCCATCGTATTTTCTCTCAGAAAGCGCTGATCCACTATATTAATAAAATTGTATAAAGTTTTACAAGAAAGTGTAATAGCGCTATAGTTATGGAATGAAATTGATAAATAATAAAGAATGGGTTGCCATACATGTAACTAGGGGTTGAAATAATTTTATCAGGGTTCATAGTCGTCTGGTGTATATACATATCGTTAGTCAGGTAGTCTAAAAACAACAAATATACGTTAATTACTTTTTAGTTAAGCTAATACCGGCCAAATTCATGAAAATTGTGCCCCCTTTAACTTTTAGTACTCCTGAAATAAATGAAGACCGTCGTCAACGAGAGCCTATGCTGCTAGTGATCATGATTTCATTCGATACAGAACGGAGATTGGTAAGAATGGTGTGCACCGACTTTTAACCGACGGTTAGCCAAAAATAATCACTGGTTTTTCATAAATTTTTGGCCATTATTTTATTTTATTCATCAATTAGAAGTCGGTGCACACCAGCCTAAGATTGAGCACAGTCACCTAAAAGATTCCAATTTAAAGGGACTTACAGATATTCAGGTTGTAAGTATTCTGAAAGACATACACCAGGAAATAACTTCCATTCTTTTGCGGTTCGCATGATGAAGGTGGACGTAAAGCTTCAGTCGTATAAGTGGAATATCCATCATATATAGATGCCGCATACCAATGCGACTGATTTTCTAATGATGGAAGGGAAACGCTGAGATCAGATAAAGAGCTTCGTTGCACAGTCTCTTAAAGTGTGTCCGATAGAAAACCGATAAGCCGGTAATCCGGCGTCGATTTTCGAGAATTTGGGTTTTGTCACCGAAAAGCTGGTCGTTGCCAACCAGCCAGGCTCTCCTCTCAACCGACTCTAATACTTCAAGATGATATTAGGCTGTGCCATCCTAAAGTTGAGAACAGTACTCTATATGTGCTCGTACTTATGCTTTATCAGCTGCTGTTCCGGTGTGAAGTACAATCTTTAGAGAGAGAATGAGAGAGTTTTTGCTGCAGTTCACTAACATAAGCGCGTAAACTCAAATGTATAAAGTCTATTCTCCTCTCTGACTTTTGAACAATGAGGTGGAGAATTTTGGAGAATGCAACGGATGTAAGTTTTTAAGTAGGTTCGGGTGGAATCTTGCACGTTAAATTTGACCAACTTCCCGATTTCCGATTGAGCTGAAATTTTGCACTCGTGATATATTCGAAATTATATCGCGTGACAATGCAATAATATGGTACCATGGAGCTGATCTGATGATGGAGTCGGAGGGTGGTCATAGGAACTCCTGTACTAAACAAGATAGAGTCGTCGTGTTTGGGCTCGTTTTACTTGACTATCACTATGTTGCTACATGATATCCAAGATGACAAAAGCTTGCATTTAAAAACCTTTTTAAAAAAGCTTATTTAATAAATGTCATTTGGGTTTTGTAGCCAAATGACAAATGGACGAAGATCATATTATATGGAATCCTCCATTGAGATTGGATACCAAAACGCACTTCACCGATTTTATTATAAATAATTTTCGTATATAACACTCAGTTTTTATTAAAATATTGTATTTTAATCATTCCTCTTATCTTGTATTAATACCAATGTATCGAACTAAATTGTATTAAAATATTTTAATTAATCATTCCGATAATCTCTTGTTTTAATAATCACTGTGCGATTAATTTATATTATAATACATATTTATCTTTAATTTATTTTCTTTTCTTAATTTGTTTTGGTTAATTATCGATATATTTATTTATTATTATATTTAGAATAGTTACCTTATACAACTGTGGTTAATATGGTCCAACGGAAGTTAGTAAAAGATTTATAAAATTATTTATGTATATATAGTATCGATTTAAGAATTTAAGAGTCATATTGCTGACTAATCGTCACTAAAGACTCGGGGATTGGCAGGGTTGCAACACCAGGAAATATCCATGCCACTTACATTTATTTATATGTAAAATATTTTCATATAAATGCTCGGGCTTCATTTGGAATAATGTTAAAGTTATTGACTGTTGCCATATGTGTCTTAAAATAATATCGAATTATTATATATATACATTGTCGAATTATTGTATATATACATTAGTATATATATACACGTTATATGTCACTATTTAACGTCGATAATAATTAATGATAAAGTTGCATCAGAAACAAACCTATCGCTAGGTCTGCGTGAAACGGTCAATAACCATAACATTTTCCCAGATGAAGCAGTAGTATAAGAAATAAATGTCATCCTTTCTTTCGCTATCTAAGTAATTCTTTGGCACATTTAGCCACCATTAGTCCTATAAAGTAAAAAAATACTTAATTTTGTTGCCTAGTTAAAAATATTTTTTAATCTATTCCTTAAAAATAACAATCTAGGTGGTTTTAATTCTCGCGTGAATAGGTATCTTCTAGGTACGCGTGCTCCACCTAGACTGCATTTCCACCTGACATCAGACGCAATGGCAGTAAAACGAGAACCTATTCATTATAAAACATTTTAAGACCAAGGTACATCACGCGGAAAAAATAAGTCAGTAAAAAATAAATGAGAAATATTTTTTATAGTGAATTTTCCGACCTCGATCTGTATGCGAGCTCCAAATACAAATTTAAAAAAGCTGCCTCGAAATTAATTTTAAGCGTCACCTTTAATTAACCTTTCAAGTGATCAATAATCAGCAGTTAACGATTTTTTGCGATGTGTACTGCAGCAGCATGAATAAACAAACCTACTCACACATACACGCACTTCATGCATCATACTTCATTCTGATTTAGTCTTTGACATTGACAATATTTTATGAATACCGACTTTCATATTTTTTTCTCCTATACCCTATACCATATACACACACATATATATATATATTATATATATTTTTATTTTATTATTATATATATATTATATATATATATTTGACTACAGTTGTTTTGTTTATTTGACTTAATTTTTAATGACATAATTTAAATTATTTTTGTTTAATTAAGTTGTATATATATTTTTAGAATAGGATGTATTTGTTTATTTTAAGTTTGGGCAATATAAAAGAATAAAGATAATTTACCAACAAAAAAAAAATTTTTTCTCTTAGTTTGACCTACAAAATAAGATTGACTATTGCTCATATGCTGTTTCAAATGTATTACCTGTATAATGTACAGTGTAAAGCTGTGCGATCTTTATTAAATAATAAATAAATAAGTAACTGAACAAGTATATTCTTTAAAAAAAACTACATTTTGGGTTTATATAATACGTTCTCCTCCGCCGCGCACACTTTCTTACAAAAATGTAATATTCAGTTATGTGCAATGATTTTTGCAGCAAATGTGCTGTTTGTGCCAATAAGGTCGTATAGCATTTTGCGCTCGTAGTCGTATACTATCCAAATGATATTTTCGGAAGATGATATTATGAATGATACGAATAAGAAATCAAATTAGTTTTTACAGTAATTGTATCTTATCTAAAAGGAAGGCATTGTTTTTGCATATGTATAAAAATTAATTCCTTAACGCCCGATTCCTTTATCTTGTTATCCTATACCAGTGATAAACATTTGACATAAACTCTTTGTGGCATGGTAATTTTCTTCTTTTTATAATGTTAATATATTATATATTAACCAGGTAGATATACAAATAGGTGATGTCCTATTTTTTAAATTACGTCGATGTTCAGCCCTAAATTTGAGTCAGTAGGCGCAGGAAGGAATGTGAATGCGCTAAATGTTGAGTAAACCGATGCTTATTGAGGGCATTTCGAGAGCATCATCAAAGCTGCCGCCACTTCCCATCTTGCCGCCCACAGGCCCGTCCGTCGTAGAACATAGTATACTGCATTTTTTGATTCACACATTCAAATTGATTGATAGTGCACTTTCGTAAGGAAATAGAAAAATAACCAACAAGAAATACAAAAACATACAATGACATGTACTAGGACTTTTTACGCAGTTGGTTTCGGGTGAATTTCAGATCCGTATGCCTCGGAAAGTATTCAGTTTTTGGGGCGTAAAATTTGCCCAACTTTATTTTATTAATTTGCAGTACATTCTATATATTTGAAAATATATAATTAAAGTAATTAAATTAGCGCGCTTTAGTTAACAGTATCTTGAATAATAGAGACTTGTTTGCCAAAAAAAGAGAATATAAGTATATATCATATGATTATTTTAAAAATTTTAAATAACATTTTATTAGTTATTATAAATTAAATTCTTGAATATAAACAATGTTTTATACAAAATTAAATTTAACCAGATATTAATTAGATAGATAAATATTATTGGAGATGAGTTCTGATTGAGTAAAAAGGGCGAAACTAGATGGGAAGCATTGCTTTGACTGTCATTGATGCTTGACGTCAAGTAGGTATAGCATAGCAAGTAAGTCACGTCACTTACACTACTCTACTTCTCTACTCTACTCTACTTACTCACACGTAAAACATATTTAAGTACTACTAACATAATTAATGTATTTTTTTATTTGTATGTATTTAATTATTAACAAATTAATAACTTAACTAAAATTACATACTATTGAATACAATGTAAGAAAACTTAACTTGGGTATTGTATTCTATTCATAGTCCCTCAAGATTAATGTATTTATCTTTTATAGTAGTAACTAATTGCTAAGTGAGAACAATTTTCATTAGAAACAGTTATAGGTATATACATACATACATATAATAATGATTCTGATGTCTCTGCTCCATTTGGGATAATGTTAGTGTAAGTAACCGTTTCATACAAATGGGTATGGGTATGGGTTTAATGTGTTATTGTTATTTGTGTATTATTTTGTTAATGACGTTAAACTTTGACAGATAACATAAGTAATATACTTTATACATGAATGTAACTAATTATCGACGGCATGAGATAAATAGATACTTTGAAATTCAAAACCTATATTCAAAAACGATTCTACCTCTTAGATTAGATAAAATTAGGAACATTTGACATAAATAAAAATGGTGTATTATCAAAGGATTGCGACCACCGCGTTGTTCTCTACCAACACAGGGGCCCCGGCTTAAGACAAACACGGCTTCACGTGTTTACCCTTTCCATGGGTCTGTTTGTCCTTTGACAGCAGTCTCACAGGTCATTAACACGTCACGACTAACTGGAGAATACAGTCAACGTTCATTGAATTAAATCATCAGACGCGTCATTAAGTAATCAAAACGTAGACGTTTTTACATACACCGGAAATTATTTCAAGCTAAGGTGTGCGGTGGTTTTTCTATGGTATTGTAGCTCGCTTCTGAACGCAGGCGTCTCGAATTTTATTTATTCCGGAAGATACTTTGCTTTCTTCATTCAGCTTCTACCAGCAACATCGTACAGTGTACTTACTATTCCACCGCGCGAAAGCGCGTTCTACATTTCGCGCGAATTTATCAAGACGCGTCTCCATTTCTGGACTCGTCTGCTCTATAGGTAAACGAGACTGGCCGACCGCCTCTTTACATTTAGTTAATCCCTTATTTATAATAGTTATATAGGGCAGATGTTGTCCTGCCCTGAAAAAATAAAATTTAGAAACCGATTGCAGCGCCACCTACCAGGACAGATCAAAACCATTGTCGAAGCCACTTGAACACACAAAAATTTCATTGAAATCGGTCTAACCGTTTAGGAGGACTTCGGTCACATACACACGGACAGAAAAATGTAAGATTATATAAAGCTAGAAATAGAGAGAGGTAATACTTCATTGTACACCATAACAGAAAGCACAGAAAAACTTATAGCCTAAAAATATTCTAAATGTGCAGTGTGCGGTCTTCTCGGTAAGAAGCGATCTCTTCCAGATACCCTGTGTCAGGAATAAAACAGATTTAATTTGTCAAAGGTGGTATACATAAATATTATACGATATGCAGTTACTGACATTTTATTCGATGAAAGATGTGAATTGTAATCGTAAGTAAACAATAATGATGTGATTATTTGTTTGCAACGACCTTATAGCCCCCTAATAACTGTTATAAATAAGGGGTTAAATTTGTGCATGGCCCAAAATGTGACATACATATGTTGATGATAAATACATGTGGTCTTATACTAAGTTACGAGGACGCTTTGTATAGTTCAAACATGGAAATTATGCGACTTGATAATATTGATAATATTCTTGTCCATATTGTCCGGATTTGGATGTAAACACATAATAATATATTTGCTAATATGTAATTCAGGAAAGTGCTGATCCCTTCAAATCCATTAATGTTAAGTGTTTTATATTCCATCCACTTAATAAAAGAAATATTACCAAGGTGTATGTACTTAAAATGAGTATAACAGCTAATCAGTTGTTATCGCGTGTATTATATTTAACTAGGTGGGTTTAATCCTCTTGATTTGATATCTTGATAAAGTCTGGATTATCGGCGAACATGAAAGCAGCTAAATTAATTTTTAATCCAGCTTTCCATCCGTTACTTGGCCGTATCTTGGTTCTACGTGCACACAAGTCGTTGATACCGTACCGGGCGATATCAAGACATCAACCAAAGTAACCACGCCGCCCGTACAACGCCAACCTCAGACAGACCTTTTCAGCAAAAATGTTTTATTTTATTTAATCTTTATTTTTAAACAGGGCTTACTCCAGAGGAGTAGTTACCCTTATACGATAGACATAAAAACACTTCAAATTAATTATATGTATACAGATACAATAAGAGCTTGTATAATCCAGCAACCCCCTTCTGATAAACCTTGTAGAGGCTATCTAGGAATAGAGTCGGCTTTTTAGAAAAAAAATCGCAGCACAATATTGGACAAGAAACTAGAACATTTATCACTATCGTACCTTAAGCCGATATTAGACGGCTCCTCATCAAAAATTCATCCATATTGAACGATACAAAATGTTCCACACAAACATCAGGACTCATTCAACGTTATTGTATACCGTCGTGTTCTTTAAGTTCTACCTTTCAACCGAGTTCAATCATTTAGCTGATCTGTCTAATATCAGCATTATCTTGGCATTCACTACTAAATATTTTATTTTAAAAATATAGTTTTATTAATACTGTAGTAATCTACTGGCAAAAAATTTGTTTGCCCTTCCGACTGTTTTTTGTTGTATACTATCTTATTATCTTTAATTTTATTAACTTGATTTAATCTACTAGATTTCTTTACAGATAAAGTTAAAGGAAACAGACCTAGAGGTCAATTTACAAAAAGCGATATTATTCAGGTTCCAGCTCTCCACTATGCTTAAAACAATCACATTGAATGAATCACCAATATCACCATCTCCAATAGTGAGGGAAGGAAAGGAATAAGGGAAGAAAAACTTACCTCGCCACCAGTTTGCTGCGTCCATCTTCCTCCGGAAGTTCGCAACTGCACACACACACAACACTACAATTATAATATTACAACTTATCAAATAATTATACGAGTATTGCGGGTTATTTTATTCACGTTCCAATAATAATGACGACATAAATAAGGTAATCTTAACCCCTGGAATCTGAGATATCTTTTTCGCAAAATGAGCTAAGCAATAAACAGTATTGTTTATTGTGGATGTAATGTGGATGAATCAACCAAAATGACTAATGATAACAAACTTGATTCATTCAATATCATTGAATACCACCATGATGCTGATATTAGACAGATCAAACAAATTGAAACAATTTGGTTGAAGGCACAAAACAGAAAGGACACCATGATAGATTTGAATGACACCGAATAAAACAAGTTCACTTTTATATCATTTTAAATAATTCATCAAAATTGAAAGAAAGATATGTACCTTCTAATATCTCTCAGTTCTGTTCCTTTCAAACAAATTGATTCAATTTGGTTGATCCGCTAATGTAATTATTAGATTATATCGTTTGTTTAAGTGCATAATGAGTGTAAATTGTTATTTTTTAGAAGGTGAGGAGAGGAGGGAGAACTTACTAAGGTGCTTTCCTTGGCACAACCAATTATCCTAAATTCAGTATGGGCAGTATGGCAGATTGGCCCAAGAATTTTTAGGTGACATAGAGAGCTATGGGGTAGTTACCTCAAGCCATCAGTTTCCTAGTAAAAGCGACAATAACATCTGGCGCAGGGTATTATAAGTACCTAAGGTAGCTGTAATTATTTCTCGGTGTGTGAATTGGCGAGGTCTCGATTTGTGTTTAAGTTATTTATACACTAATATAAAATAAATAATTAAATAACTTTTTAAATTGAAAGAACCATTGTGATTCGAAACTCGATGAAACGAAAAAGCGACACTAAAAAGAGATAAACACATAAATCTATAGCACTGAGCCTGCGAAATAATGAGATAGAATACATTATATATCATAATTTAAACGCTTTCATACATATAGAGTTGAAAATGTTTTAAAGTTTTCGTTAATACTTCAAATGTCGTGTTTTTAAAACTTAAATATATTATAACGATATAATTTATGAAATGTGACGTCATGAAATTTTGAATCCCTCCCACTCTCTTAGTCCACACTTTGATTCACTGCTACTGCGTGTGAACTGCACACACACATATTTTCTTTTTCGATAAAGCTGCGGCTTGTCTTTGGACATATACCCGGGGAAGGGCTCTTACCGCAAGCACAGAAACGTGCCGAGGAATATTTGAGACTCTCAGCGACCGGTTCTTCACGTTCAATTCGCCGGAGCAGAAGTAGTCCGGAGAAAACGATCCCCGAGCTCCACTAAACCTAAGTTTGCGCCCCTTTCCTGCGCTTTTACGAGGGGTTACTGGATCTAGACTGCATTTACACTTGCATTTGCATTGGGTACTTACATTGATCCCTTTTTTATTGTTGCATACCAGATGCCTTTGACCTTAGACTGTTGGCACAAGTAGTTCTTCCATTTTATTTCCAATTAGCATGGCATGATGATTTAAATTTACAGAGTATTTATGTGTAGTCAGTAGTATTCTTAATTTAGCCACAGAGTTCGCTATTTCATTACCCCTTAAACTGATATAAGCTGGAACCCACTATAATGTCACCATTCTTTGTCATTGTTTGTCACCATTGGATAGAACTTTTTTCCAAAATACCATACGTTATCGGTAGATTCCTCTGTGGCCAGAGGCGCAACGAGCCAAGTGCTACAAATAATGTAACTTTGTCTATTCTATAATATTGGAGCAAAAGAATTTATGTGATTAAATGTATTCTACATATGTTGGTATGCCTAAGCCAGACAGTCTGGCTGCATGTTTTTGTCTTCTGGTATAGTTCCAGTCATCCCAATACACGTCCTAGGAGTAGTATAATATAGGTAAATACCTATATTATATTTTACTAGGATTCAGAAGATACTCTAAACCAATAGCCATACCACTAACCATAAAACAAACATGATAATAAGTAGGTACTTACAAAATGTCGTTACTTTTTACAGTTAAACTTCAAGAACCAAATCTCAAGTATAGATACCTATATTATATATATACTTGAGATTTGGTTCTGAAAGTTTATCTGTTAATAGGTAAAGACATTTTTATTTAATAAAATTAATTATTAGGTACATAATGCTTAATTACTATGTTGATACGAATTTAATTAACAGAATTATACCTGTATGTCATAATTAAAAAGAGATTTGAATTAATTACCTTTTCGTTAATAAAGAAGATACTAAAGGTCTTTATGATCATTACTCTTTTTAATTACTGAATTATAGAAACGGGTTAACATCCATTCGCAAGATTTGCAACACCAGATATGTTACAGCGTTCTGTGGACTTCAAAAGAATTTTATAATGTCCTTTAAATAAATGTAGGTTTGCGCCACATATCCCGGTTTCCCGTCCTCCTTATCCAGCCCCTGCCGGCGAAATTGCAGAGGTGTCGGTCCACTGGAGGGCGTTCTGCGCTACGTTTGCTCTGACGCGGTCTCCACTCCATCGGCCGTCGGACTTGTCATATAAGTGACCGGTCCACTGCCTCTTCATCTTACCTTGGATTATGGTATTAATGTTGTAACCATTTTTTTTGTTTGTTTTAATTAATTTTTTTACTTTTACTATTTTGCAAATTTCACAGGTAAAAAGTCAGTGATATATTATGAAACCATCTTCTATTCTCTGTTTGAATCACTCGGCACCTAACGTGTGTGTGTGTGTAAATTATTCAGTAAGTGTACTTTAAATAATATGGTAAAAATATTATCTAATATTTTTTACTACTTTATTTCACACCTACGATGCAAGTAGTAAATAACATGCATACTAGCATTATATTGTATGTGAAGTTGATATTATATTACATATATACAAGTAAAATTTTATTTTAAGGTCCATTTCAAAAATGTACCCTGTATAGCGGGAGTACATCAGAAAGTGGATGTAGTATATTAGATACTTGCAACACAGGAGATGTTTTAAACATGCTGTCGGCCGCGAAAGAATTTTTTTTAAACACTCATTTTCTTATGTGCTCGCAAAACCTTAGATTGATAAAATCATTCCAAATCCCTAATTGTTCTTGGGAACTTTTGAATACACGAGTAGACTCAAAGAGGAGAAACACTCTGCCGAGCTACAAGTTCAGTGGTAGAAAGCGGGAGAAGGCAATGAACAAAAACATCTAAAACACTCTTCATTATCGCAGAAAACGCAGATATGCGAAATATCTTCGAAGGAAAAGAGTATTTTCACCGTTATATCCTACAAGTGAAATAAATTCAAGCTTCAAAAACCCACTCAATAAGTACTTACTGCAATATACATTAATATTTACTTACATATTTACCTCGTAACATAAAAATTTAAGTACTGACTGCTTTACCGGCTTTTGTAGAGTACTTTTGCTAAAGCAATAAAAAAGTTATTAAAATAGATACATACAGTAATATAACATAACTATGCTTTTAAGATGGCACATTTGTATAAAATATTTAGAATTTTCTTTATATTTAATTTATGCATGCACAAGAAATGTTCGAATTGCTTGTTTTGGTTTTAAATAACACCCAGGCATGAATATGTGATGCGATTTGACGTGGACGAATATTTATGTTTATTGCTCTTTTAATTTATTGGGCATTATAAAATGCGTCGAAACTCCGTTTATCAATAGTCGCGCACCCACACCTGAAGATGGCGTCCTCATTATATTTTTAACTAATTCAATTTATGTACAGGTAACGTATATTATATATGTATTTACTTTACACATTATGGCGGGAACTTGTAGCTTAATATTTTGCTATCAGTTTTATTTTCAAAATAAGAAGTGAGAAATATGATTCAAAGGCTATTTTTGGTTTATAAACAATAATAGTGACTGTGTGGAAATTCTTAATTGAAAAAATACAGCTTTTAGTATCTGTATAGTGATAATTAAATAATTTAATTAGACTGTATGAATTAAAATTCTATTCTACCATTTTGAGAAAATTAACAATAAAAACTTAATTTGTAATACCCTATAAAAAAGGAAAAATCAAATTGAGCTTTGAGTTTTTCGCCGCAACTTGAACGCAGATTGTTTTATTTTAGCAGCGCAGGTATACATATTTTTTGTTTAAAATAATTATAAATTGTTAAATTTTGCTTAATTACTTGCATGGTGATGTTTCTTTTTATGATATGATTCGCTATTTCCTTAGTCGAATAATAACTTAGATAATATATTTTTATTTAGTGATTAACTCCTGTTTTGTGTAAAGTAATTTTATATAATTTACCATAATATTATACGTAACATTATTATGTTAAATATGATGTGGTAATTGATTAGGATATTATTTAAAATCGAATCTCGAATTGTCTCATAATCGAATATAGACATTTTATATTCACCTTAACAGAACTATGCTATAACGATTTTTACTGCGTTCGAATTATTTTATAATATCTATAAATATTATAAAAGGTTAAACATGCCAAGTATATTGAACCTATTTAAACAAAATAACTGGAATAGACTATATAAACGATGGATAATAAGATTTATTTTTTTTAGATTTCTATCTGTTTGTTCGGGATCACGCAAAAACTACTGGATTGATTTCGATGCGGTTTTCGCTGATCCACAGAAAATTCTTAGACTTACAATCAGAGCTACTTTTTACCCCGGAAATCCCGGGAATGCTTTAAAATGGCCCAATTAAAGAAAAAACGAATATCAAACGATACAGTTTTAACTAAAACGATAACTTACAACCTTTTTTTAAATGCTGTGGTATTTTGTGTCCCGGGAATCCCGTGGAAATATTAAGTTAAGCGTGGACGAAGTCACGGGCATATCCTAGCATAAGTATAATTATTTATTATATCTTATATAAAATACTAGCTGATACCCCCGCCCGCTTCGCGTGCCGTAAAATCCGTTCTTAGCTGACCAAGAGGTCAGTGCTACTACTGCTAACTAGGTATTATAGTCCCTGAGATATCATCGTGATGTGTCACTATATACGTGGTTTTCAATTATATATAATACTTTATATACTATATGTAATTGGTATGCAAATTTATTTAGGTTTTCTAAATTCTAGAATTTTCGGAGGGAAAATGTAATAAGATTTTAGTAGCGATATATTCTAAAAATGTCTGTCCAGTGTACTAGTTATTGTTTTTATGCAAGAATGAAATAAATTAATGTTTGTGTAGAAAATCATTACTCTTGACTAAATTACATTTTCACACATTCCACAACAACTCTGTAGTTTGGCGTATTCCAAAAATCTACATAGAACTGGACCTTTTATAAAACAATCAAAATGCGGGTTTAAAAAATAACAAACTAATCGTTTTAATATATAGAAATAATATATGAAACATAATAATCAAATTAATACTTTTGTAGTCTGTTAAATCTATCTATGCTACTTATAATAAATCAGTAAATGGTTAGAGTTTGTAAAATGCGTTTAAAAATGTAAAAAGATTCAGGGGGGCTAATTCGGACGTGGAGATTCCAAAACTGTATCTTCCAGAATTTTTGTCCGTCTTTCTGTTAAGTATCACGTAAAAATTACCTAAAGGATTTAAATGAAACTCAAACCGGAGCTAGCTTATATCACGGGGGGTAACTTAGGATACTTTTCATCCCGATAAATGATGTTGTTTCAGTAGGGTAGACGAAAATAGCGAAAAAGATGGCGCTACGATCGCATCTCTTTTTGGAAACTTATGAACGTATACGAATGAAATTCGACATAACTAATAACAGCTATTTGGTTTATAACCCGAATCATATTAAGGATATATTGTCATAATCAAGGTAGCAAGCACTTTAAAGTACCGCGATTTCATTTCTATTTAAGAATGAATGAATAACTTTAATGCACATACATTTAAGTACAATGAGCGCTCTTTTCGCCAAAGGCGATGTCCTCCAGATTACCCTATATAATTATTATCGACACCGAGTACATTATTTTATTATCATAGTCATTTATTTATTATTATTATAACGTACATATGTCTGTAATACGCTTAAGATTAACATACTTCTTACTACATACGTTATAATAAATAAGTCTTGAAATAAGGGCTACTACATAACACGTGAAGATTTTGCAAAAAGAGCAAAACAAAATGCGGCACGACTCAAAGGACAGCTTACTGAAAGGCGTTCAGAGCAGTCAAAATATGTACAAACGCAAACCGTAATGGGCTAAACAATAAAAAAATGGATATCTTATTTAAGTATTAACAATAAGCGGGCGTACATTTCGTGCGGGGCTGCTCCGAACAATGGTTAGTTTTATGAGGTCGTAAAACCAGCGTCTTTGTCCACGACTCGGTCAATAAACGAGGATCGGCGGAGCACGGAGCTGCCCTCTTACTCACAAATGAATATAAAATTAGGTTCGTTTTTTGAAACTCCAAATTAATCTCGTCAGCCGGTCTACATCAGACCGATCGATATATTATACTTGATGTATCTTTTTCTTTGACGTTGAATTTAATTAGTTTTGGTTATTTACATCAGGTAGAGGTCGTATCCGTCTTAAAATATTTCTCTTATTTAATTACATTTCTCACAGTTTTATGTACGTTTTTTGAATGTTAATTTACTTCAGTTCTTGTTATGTATCACCTTGATTATTGTAGTTTATAGTTACGATATACTCATACCTCAGAAGCATACTTACAGTAGGAATATTTTGATATGAAGACAGTTTAAGAACTAGCTAATTGGCTCTAAGACGAAACGAAGACAAATAATTTCTTACTTCTATCATATTGTAGTTTTAATCATATGGAGTAACGTATATAGCTATGATAATAAACCGTTCAATTTAAAAGGGATTTCAAATACATGAAGCATATAGGCCGCGCTACATTTCAACACATTGAAAGTAGCCTTCTTCATTTCTTCTTCTCTTATATCTATTGATTATTTTATGTCTAAGTAGAATTTTTATTTTATGGAGTGAATGAATGAATCTTATATAAAAATAAACAACAACAAAAAAATTGTATCGAGTTCTCCATCGTTGTTTAAAATAAGTAACTGGGATGGAGTGTCATCCCAGTTGCTTTTTTTTAATAGCTTCAATTTAGACACAGTATTTTTATAATTATAAATATTATGGATTTGTTAAATCGTCTAATTATAAGTTACGTTGTTGATTAATGATAAATCAGTTAACGTTATTGTATTATGCTATAGTAAAATAAACAAACTCGTTTGGCTACCTGCATTAATTTAACATAATAAAAGTTAAAAGTCCGTTTTGAACTAAGGTCTGATCTTTTGTGTATCGGCTGTAGAGTACAGGAAAATTGAAATGAAAAAAAAACTATTGTATTATATCTGCAAAGGCGCCGACACAATACGCCTAATGTCAGCCAAAGAAGTTCTACTATAAACATTGAAATAGATAATTGAACTATTGTATGTATATTCAGATAAGCTTTTTACCAATAGTTGGTATAACAAAATTAAAAGTAAAAACCTTTGAAATTGTAGTCTTTCCCGACGCACTGATTGTCTCTATAGATCAGTCTTAGTAAGTTAGATATCAGTATCTACTATGTTTTCTAATACCCGTTTTTGACCGAATGATATTTGGTGACTATACAGACGTTACAGACCAAAAACTATAATGAATATATATATATATATATGCTAAAACTAATATAATAGCTTGGTCTTTAATAGTGACCTAGTATACATACTAGGTTATTCTTTTGGCTGTTTCTTTTGTGAATTCTTTCTTAAGACAAAAAATAAAACAGTATTTATTTTATTTCAATTATTTTCAATCTGTCCTCATGTGACGTAAGAAACAGTAATTAAAAGCCGTGGATATGCTATTAACTATTAATTTTAGTTAAAAATGTATTAAAATGCTTTTTAAATTTCTTGCGCTACATATTATTGTAATTTTTTAAATGTGAGTGTCATACAAAACAATTCGCGAGCAGTTTAATAAATCGTTCTTAATTATTTGTCCAGCTTCAGTACTATTTGAATGTGTTACTTTGGTAAAATAAATATAATGTGAAAAAAATTGTTAGCGATTTTATTCTTTATTCCTAAGCCACGTTGCTCTAATAATGTGGCTATTTTATAACATAAATAGTTGCTTAGAAGGTACACATCTCTGTGTATGACACGAATTAAACAAAAAAAAATAGCTTCAAATCGTTCTTAATTATATGACCACCACTGTATATGACAATTACACGTTTTTGCGTTTGTAATAGTGTACGGTAAGCACATAAATAAAAATAAAATAATAGTTTTTATATATTTTTATAGGAAGTTACTTAATATGAAACTAATAATATTAAATATTAAAATAATAAATATTAACATTAAACATAATTTTTTAACCCATAAATTTATGAACTCCAGACATTTCGAATTTAACTTTAAATTATCAGAATTTCTTTATTTGCAATGTGAAAGTAGTGAATCGTACTCTGGATTACCTGTTGATCAAAATCATCTATTATAATTATAGACTTCCAATTTGATTCCTTTTTAGGTGATTTAAAGGTGGGTGGGTGGCCCTGTTCTGAAGAATGACATTTAAATTCTGATAGAATCTTTCTATTAATGATATTCCAGTTGATTTAGCAACTAATTTGAGAGAGTCATAACACTGCTCGGACTGCTATTGCACTAATTTTCGAAATATTTGTACAAATTATACAAAAATTCCTGAGTTTGGGAAGTTAAAGGGTTATCTCGTTCACATTTCAAGGTTTACTACTACTTACTCAAAAACTATTCATTTTTGAGTAATTTTACACATTTTTACAAAATAAAAGAGAACAGCATAACGTCCCCTTTCAATTCCCGCCAAAAACTCCGTGTGGCTCATTGGTATTTGCAACCCAAGGTAATTTGCAAAAAAATGGGCGTCGCCAAAGTGTTGCTGGCCAGAAATAAATTTTATGGCGACCTTCTCAAACAACCCTAAATCGTAGCACAGTGGAAAAATCTAAGTAGGAAATTCCATTAAAAACTGTTTCGTCTTTAAGCGTAGTAGCTCAATGAAATGAGGGATAATATTCCGCCGATGGCTTGCAGTGCGGTTATGAAAATGAGGCGTTGGAAATAGTTTATGTGAACACTTTTCGTTGAATATACGATAGAATAACCATAGAGACACAGACCTTCCGAAGCCTAAGCGATTCAAAGTCGTCTATTAGCACACGATACGAACGATGCGAAGCTGGATGGAATCGAAGGGGTCGGTTCTGGTAAGCATTCATGAGCGGACCGGCTCATGAATGCTGGCAGTAGGTTGTTTGCTAACACGAACATTAAAATGTTTAATACTGTTACAACTCAGATCCCGACAAACAAAACTCACCTGCATATCTGAAACAAAGCACATTTATTATCCGTCGGCATTTGGGCTAATAACACGGAAATTCTTTTATGTCGTCTTCTTTTGTTTACTTATACGGCGTATTGTTAAGTACAAGCTGATTCTAGGAATTTCGGTCCACGCGGCCGGGCGGTCATATTGCATCTGTACAGTATAAAGCAATGGTCCGATCGAGGGCGCAGGCAGTCGAGTGAGAACCACCAGCTAAGCGAGACGTGTGTACTACAATCGGGAATCTAGTAAGTGTGTGTGTTTTATTGAATTACGACCTTCTGCATTACGTTTCAGCTAAAGAGTGTTAGAGCTGACTGCAATAGTGTGCGGATTACGGTTTCTCGTAAACTTTAGTCCACGCGGTTGATTGTTGTCTTGTACAGTTTAGTATAAAATGATGCCCGAACTGGGGGCAGTCAAGCGATGTTTACGATACGAGCAAGACGTCTGTAGTACTCGATAAGCGATATAGTGACGGACTTCGCGCTTGTTATTGGATGTGCAGTTTGTACTGGTTTTTCCAGTTATATTCATACCTGTGTTATACGTGTTTGTATAGTTATAATAAACTCTATAATAATTCCAACGGCATTTTAATTCGAGTCTCTCGCACTCGTAACAATATTGCAATAAGCCAACTATAAAAAAGACGCGATAAATTAAACGCTATTTGCATACCGACACATTTATACGGCAAAAATAAACCAACTTTGAATAGTGCATACAGAAATACCTAAAATATAAGTTTTGTATCAACTTTGATATCTAGGTACTTTGTTTCTCATTTATCTTTATCAAACATATATCAACATAAAAAGTGTATTTTTATTGCCTGAGATAAAGTTCATATACTATTATTTTATGTTTTTACGCAGTTGTTATATCTGACATTGAAATCTTACGGCATGCGGGCTACAAGTACGTATGTTTAATAGGAAAAAAATCGTTTCCTTAAAGATTATATTTAGAATTTTAGGATGATACTAGAATATGGCCGCGACTTCATCCACGCTTGAATTGAAATTCCCTTGGGACTCCCGGGACATAAAGTACCGCGGCATTTAAAAAGGATTTAAGCTATCGTTTTAGTGGAAACTGTGTCGGAATCAGCAAATTTTTATTCACCGAAACAAGTACAAACCGCTCACGGGAAAATTCCCGGCAAAAAATCGCACATTTAATTACGTAATTTTTCTATTTGATCAGTGAAAAAAAACATATAATTAATTAGATTTCTTTTCAATTTGGCCATTTTAAATAATACCCAGAAATATTCCCGCGGGATAAAAAATAGCGCAGATTTTAAGTCTAAGAATTATCTGTCGATCAGCCAGAACCGCATCGAAATCCGCGGAGTAGTTTTATGTGAATCCCGAATAAACAGACAAGACATTAAAAAAATGCATGGTGTTCTCCGTCGTTTATATATTCCATATATTTTTTTAAATAGCTTTAATGTACGGATATGGCATGTTTAAATTTTATAATATTATAGATAGACAATAAGAAGACATTGTCTTAGCGTCACTGGTTTAAGAATTTGACATACACAGACAAAAGACATTGGAAAGACTTCTAGAGGACTTTTTCTATATCTTTGGCTGCATTTTATAGCTTGTAAGGATATTATCGTTCTCTTTTGTGGTCTTGTTGTCAAGGATTGGAACCGTTGTAGATAAATATATTACCTACGCACAACACAAACCAAACTTGCTTAGCTTACTTAGCATTGTATGTTTGTCTTCTGATATACCGAAAAGATAAGGCTTTTATTCAAATTTTTGACGTGGTAGAGCCATGCTGAAATGACTTCCTTGATTGCAGCTCTTAAGGCCGGTTTGGTCGAAGTGAAACCACGCTGTTACAGAATATTGGTGTGTAACGGTTAACCTTAAGCTAGTCGTGAATCGTGAGATGAGTTAGAGTTCCAATGGCTCATTTCCTCCTCCTATCCAATCTTCCCTATTCCCACTGTTCCACTCCCATATCATAGGAGAAACGAGGTAGAAAGGTATCCCCTTTCTACCTCGTTTCTTCTATTTGTTAACTATTGGTGTTGTAAATGCCTGTAGGCGACAGCAGCCATTCTGGGTCCTTTCCCTGGGGCCCGATTCTGCTATTGCTATCTCGTCAAAACCGCCGGACACTATCGTCTTAATCGTAGGTTAGCCTCGTTTCGGTAGGCCACTCTATCTTTGTAAGCGAGAACTCGCAAAATAAATGTTTAAAATTTTGTTGGCTATTCAATATTCATTTTGGCTAACGCCAGTTTCTATTACTTGTAGGCGATACAATGCTTTTTCACTATTTTTCTGCCCCGACCATATTGAGACGATACTGTGCATTTCGTAGAATACGAATGTAGGTGATCGTACGCTCATTGTATATACCACCATCGTCATTCCTAATCAGGAATATTCTTGCCACGGGCTGTCTGGAAGAGATCGCTTATTAGCGATAAGACCGCCCTCTGTACACAATTAGAATAATACAAGTTCGTAAATTTTCTGTAATGGTGTACATTAAAGTGTTATCTATATATCTAATTTTTGACACTGGCAATGAAATCGTACATTGAATATCGAAAACATAATACAACGCCATATTGAAACAGCAGAATTGAGTTTTTGTTTGCCAGCTTTGCATTAAAAAAATCATTTACCATGCAGCTGAATTGAACAGGTTATTAAATTTGGAAAATAAATTTTATTGAATGTGAACATCATTTACGTAAAATGTCTTCCTAGTAATACATGGATTAATTAACCCGTATATGTTACGTTAGGAAAGGTAACCACTTAAATTTTAATAAGAGCAGTGATTATGCATCGTAAAACGCTGTAAATATGTAGTTAGCCGGGTTCCTGACAGCGGGCAATTTGCGGGAACTCGGCCCCGAGCTGCACCGCGTACACATTTAGTAACCCCCACTGCACGAATCACTGTTAACCCTTCATTTATGTCACGGTATCTCAAAGTTATGGCCCACGGTAAGATTTACCAGACAACAGCAAACTTCATTACTCAAAAACTATCAATATCCTACAACTATTGTTCATTTTAGAGTAATTTTACACATTTTTAGAAAATAAAACTGCACAGCACAACATCTTTCAGCTCCCGCCAAAAACTCCTGCATATAAGTTATTTTATATGTAATATTAAGTACCTAAATATACTTTGACTTACATTAAATAACAAACAACTAACACAAGTCCTTTGAGTTTGGGTTTGTTTGGTCCTGATCGGAACGCATGCACCACTTAGTCAGTTTTCTGACCTAATGTGTATTTATTATAAATAAACTTGAAGGAACACATCGTAATGCAACCTACACAACGAGATAACCGATGATTCAAACTTGGTCTTGGACAAGCGTGGCGTATATCTCCACGGGGTATATATACTGTGTGTTCCCCGATAGCGGGACGTCCGAGTCCAGCAGTGGGACATTTATGGGTTGTTATTACTTTTACTTATAACTAACACATTTTAAATCTAATGTACATCACAATATACTTAAAAAAATAACAAATGTTACACATGCTAATAAACAAACATCAAAGCGTACAGGACCAGTAAAAATTTAGTCAGAATCACATTAAGAAGTTTCACACTCTTTGTTAATTATTCATTGTAACTTACCTTATTTATTTTCTTACTTATTATATTATGTCGACTGTCTATTTATAATGCATGCATGTGGCGTACCCCACTTTGAGAAAGTCTGGTTTATATAATCAATAAGCTTACTTTAATAAGGCCTTACTTGCTATTTATTAAAATGAAAAATAAATTAAAATCTTACTTTCCGTAACGGTATCTATAAGTGCTTACAGATCTGCCAAGCGCTGCGCTTTCATTATAAATGCATCCAAGATAAATTATTTTATATCCCACAAAACTGCTAGACGTAGGTACATATCTTGTTCAAATTAATTTTCGACACAAGTAGGTATTCCATAATTTGGTATTCTCCGCCTCATGGTTTATTTGTTAGTGGGGGAAAAATAGAGGTAAGTACAACTTTAGAAATGCATTGACACCTCATGAAATGATTATCCTTATAATTTCCAAGACTTATCTAAATAAATAAATTAATGGATTGTATAAAGAATATAAATTAAATTATAAATTTATCGGCAGACCAACGCACATTGTATATTCCCAAGCTATGCAAGTTACGCTTGTGTTATGGATAATATACAACGGACCACTTTAGGGCTGAAACCAGACATCCTTGGCACCAGGGCAGAAATTCAAGCCAGCGCTTCTACCCTGTAGTGAGTTTAGCCCACTCAACCATAGAAGCGGTGTAATCTAATGGTTATATTAATATAATGATGAATAAATGTCGAAAGTAGAAATATGTCAACTGCAAATACAATAACATAGTAAGTACTCTTATATTCCTAGTCTATGGGCCTACAGTCGTGATAATATTAGATAGTTGTATGCAATGATCTTATATAAATATAATTGTTAATTATTGTTGATACTTCGTAGCGACATGAAAGAGTAATACCGGGATAAGGAATATCATCTAGTGATGAATTTGTAAAATAAATAAAATATAAAATATTGAAGATGTCCAACATTAATTTAACAAAAAAGGCCTTCATATTATATGGTATAAAATGTAAATTATTAATACATAATAAATAATTACATAATTTTATATATAAAAAACAAAAAAAAGGCCTTGATTTCCAAAAATAAATAAAATTGAATTAATGGATTTTTGACAAATCGCCCTATTAGCTGATAATCGAACCAGTGAAATGTGAACATATTATATTCAGTATAAGACCTATTGGAATTAGTATATTTACAACACCATTCTCATTCTCCGTTAAAACATATCATTTATTCTTAATAGTCCCCAGTACCTTAAGGAATCTTTTAAATTCATTTGCCTATCCATAGCCCACAATTTGCGCTCTGATACACTCTGAACACTTATAATATCTGCACATACTTCATCGTATTATGATAATTCTTTTGCATTGCAGGCTGTGAAACTTTGGAATATGCTTGCCTCTTGATGTCAGAGAGGCCAAACCCCTTCCAACATTTAGAAATTTACTCAGAAAACACTATTTGTCCAGAAATATCTGTCTGATTAATACAAAATATTCATGCTAATATCTTTGTTATAAAAACTTTGAAATAGATTATTGTGTATATGTATATATTTATTTTTCTTTTTATTAGTTTGAGTATTTATGTATATATTGCCTTTTTCCTGCACCACTTACATCGCCTGATTTCTATGATTTAGGTTAGTACCTGGAAGATATCGCTTTGAGCAATAACGCCGCTTAGGTATAGTATTGCCGAGAATATATTGTAAATAGACCATATTTGCAATATTTTGTAAATGCATATTTTGGTGTGCAATAAAGTGTTATCTGTCTCTCTCTCTCTCTTTCTGTATTGGAAGGCTTATTAGGACCTACCCTTTATTGATAGTAAAGTTCCATTAAGTAAAATGCGCTATTACCAATATTCAAGGTATCTACTTTCCCTCCAACCATGGCTTTGAAGTTTATATGCTGCATCTACATCTGATTTGGCTTTACTTTTCGACTGTTCATTATTTGTTTCTTTGTTATTTATTAATCCGTGTTATTTAAATTAAAATAACCCATTGTGTACTGAATTTCAGAGTGCAATTCAATTAGGCATTTTTACTATCGTTTTGTTATACATAAACAAAAAGATTGATCGTAACTAGTTTACTCGAGACGTGTCATATTTGTTATGAATGGGTGAGAGTAGGTAATAATGTGTTACAATTAACAATCTTTTTAAGTCGTAAGGTAAACTTGAATTCGATATTTGTCGAGATTTACAAACAAAACTGTTTGACTCTACACTCAGTTTGACCGGAAGTCGCAAGTTTTTAATCTTTAACAGAAATCCTTTGAACGGAGACATTTTATGAAATTCGTTCTTTATAAATAATATTTTTGGACGTGGTGGAGCCATCCTGGGATTATTCTCTTGATTACAGCTCCCTGGACTGGCTTGAATAATGTGATACTACGCTCTTACAGAATATGACGTCAAACGGTTAGTCTGGAGCTGAATCGTGTTTCGTATGTGCGGGAGATAGATTTCGATTGGTCACTTCCCGCTCCATAGGAATAGGATAGGTGTTAGGTAAGAATGATGGGATAGGCTCATCATTCTTCCTTTTTATTCTTCCTCTCTCAAATTTCTCCTATTCTTCTCACGGTTTTGCAAACGTCTATAGGCGATGGACTTTCTTTGATGGCTGGTTCCTAAATGTCACTATTTAGTCACATACTTGTGGTTGAATTTTCATATACTTGTATGTAGCTTATGTCAAATTTTAAAGGATAGTAACCCAAATGAATGGCTGGATATGGGTGGGCCTGATATGGTGACATCTGCCTGTTTACCAGCTTCGCAATACGAAGAGTCTTTTTTAGAATATCGTTAAATAAAAATGTTAGAAATAGCAATCCCCTGGTAAAGGACATAAGTTTTAATAGCGTTTATATTCTATATTCCTAGATCGCGTACTTCTCTTGTATTTAAACGTTTTAATATTTTAATGTAATGCTGAAGACCTTAAAAGATCCCATGTCGCTAAATCGCTCAGATCGTAAGATATGTTAAAACCTTACCTCTGTACTGATTTCTAGAAAAACTATGTCAAAATTTCATTACAATATTATTTCATATCTTAGTAAAAAACCGGATCGTGGTAGCAAACGAAAGAATTGAGTAAGAAATTCCCGCATTTGCGGCAACTTCATAGCAGAAAACTGGAAAAGAGTCGCTTTTTATGTTCTACTGAAATCAATAATCACGTTGTGTTTAACGACATACGTGCCATTCTCACAATAAGTAATTATAAAAAATAAATCTCTAGGGGATACTGCGGATGGGAGAGATTTATCCTCAGAAATCTTATAATGGTGATATGTCCTACGGAGATTGTAGTTACATATATAGTTAGAACTGGTTAGGGCTTTGATATCACCTCATAGGTAAGTTATCATTACATAAACACGTACGATGTCCACGTGAGCGTTGATATATAGAGGGTTTATAATACCCGCGAGCGGGCAACAAACAATAAGGTGTGATAAGCAGATTCGGCGGCTCGTTTCATGTTTCGCCTTTGTCCGAGTTTAATCCGCCGCCGCCCGGGCTTTGGCTGAGCTGCGGCCGCGACACCACGTTATCACGTCATCCTTCGCAGCGCCGCGCCTACGTCCGACCGACGCTCCGCCTACGCGCAATGGCTACGCTCTTACTCGTAGGCTGCGATCCATTTCTGTGGAAAAGTGTAATTTTCAATCGGTATTTTATAATAAGTACAATACGGCAATTTATTTTAAATCGGTTATGTAGTAGTATAAGCATTGCCTTGCTGATAAACACTATTAATTTAGCGAGGCAAGGTCGAGATTTTGTTCAATATTTGTAAATATGTGAAAATAATATTAGTTTACGAATATAAGGTATATACTTAATTTTGAGTGTTTCTCTTACCTAATGTGCATTTTGTAACAATTACAACATGTTAACAACAAAAGAAAAGATGCAACCGATGTGTCAAACCTACACCCCCCCGGGCCCCCCCTAATGGGAGGCCCGAGCCCAGCAGTGGGACATTTATAGACTGTTATTTTTATTTTATTAAGTATTGTGTTTATTAGTGAGCAAATCTATGTATTTATTTAGTTTTTTTTTTCTTTCTTTACGAGGTTATCGTCATGCGGAATACTGATGTCAACGTGTATTGCTATCGATCTATTATCTCAATATCAGGTTTATTGGCTATAATAGTCCTCTCTGTGATAATTGATCGATCCCAGTAGAGTGTGGCACGACTGTCTTCCAGAACTGGCTCCGCCGAGTACTGTTAATAAAGCACCTCCGTTTCCACAAGACCGTATCGAAGGGCAAGTTACTGGTGAAAATTCTGGCTACGGGGTTATATTTGTGCAAAAATTCGTCGTTAGAAAGATGTGTACAGTCGGAAACAATATGCCTGAGGGATTCACCTGGACAATGGCATGCCCGACAGATGTCTAAGTTGCCATCCTTTAGTATATATTTCCGGTAGTTATTCGTCTTAATAACATCGTCCATAATTGCAAAGATAAAACCTTCGGTTTCCCCAAAGAGGTTACCGAACCTTAGCCAGTTTACCGACGCAGACAAGTCTACATCGGACCCTGTTAAGGCCGGATAAAATCTACCATGCACCTCCTTGCTCTTAACGCCATACTTTGATACGTTCGGAGGCGCTCAGTACTGTCAGATTGCACCAGTTGTCTTTAGCCAAGCAAAGCGTGGTTCAACATTTGCCTACTGCCTATATATAGATATTGAGATTTTTAATTTCGCGATTGTGCAGATCCTTGGTATTCAGAAAGCCTCAGCCTCCATACTTTCGCGAGATTTACAATCTTATTACTGATGAACGTGGGTGATGCATACAATGTTTTGTCAGCAGGCAACGGACCCTTCGATCCAGGGTTTCTAACTCCCTTTGAGTCCACCTGAGGATGTCAAAGGAGTTTTTTTTTTTTTTTTTTTGAGGCGGGGAAAAATGACTAACCGATTTACGCACTCTCTGGGCCGTCACTAGGAAACGGCACGAATCCACGGGGGGCGGTAACGCTAGCAATTGTATGCTCTACTTGCGCTCCGTCCGCTATGGACTACACAGAGGAGTGTGGAGACTCCGAGCGATGCCGCGCGGCGAGCAACCTCAATACCCACTAAAAACCCCTCCTCCCTTCGCGGCCCTGCGCTTTGATGTGAAGGAAAGACTGAGATGTAGAACATAGTTACTCAGCAGTCGATCCAGCGCATAAAGTGCTGAAGTGTGCCCTGGAGAACACACTCCACTACGGAACGGGGGTAGATGTAAAATCCCTTGCTTTACCTAGTAGCTAAGGGCCCCCATCGTTCCGGATCCTAACTCAGGGAGGGAAGTAATGCGCGTACCTGCCTCTCCGGGTGCTGGCTGAAGGCCGGCGACCTCGAGAAGTGACCGTAGCACGCGCCCTAGGACTTCGCTCCCTATCCCTTTCTGCGGCCTCTTTCAGAGACATAACTGCCTCACAAAAAGAAACCGCAGCATCCCAGGCGTCGTCGCTCTGCAACATGGCCGTTACCAAGTCGCCGAGCGATCCGACGGCTCCTAACTTTGTCTCGAGCTCGAAACGCTGCGGCGCCCAGGCAGCGCACTCGACGAGCGTATGAAACGCCGTATCGGGCGCGCCACACTGTCGGCAATCCGGAGAAGGCAAGCAGCCCACAATGCGAAACAGATACTGATCGAAACAACCGTGTCCGGTCAGTATCTGCGTCGCCCTGAAGGTGAGGGTGCCGCTAGTGCGGTTAACCCATTCCTCCAGTTGTGGCCTGATTGCGTCCACCGTAAAGCCGCCGGCCGCAGGGTGTTCGAGGTCACGAGACCAGTCGACGAGGCAGGAAGCGGTTTCCCGCTTCCTGACCGTCTCTATCTCGACTTGACAGAAGGTCAGTCCTCTAGCTAGGGCATCCTGCTGGGTACGACGAACCCTGGACAGGACGTCTGCCTGGAGAGGCCAGGGCAGCTCGCCTGCCAAGAGTGTCGCCGCCGTCCAAGACACTGTACGATACCCCCGTATGGTTCTCACGGCCAGAACCCGCTGCGCCCGGTGCAGCAGGGTTCGATTGTGGCGGTGAAGCGAATCGAACCAGACAGGGGCACCGTAAAGGGCCATACTCCTCAGGATGCCAGAATATAGTTTCCGCGTCGCACCCCCCGGCCCCCCCACGTTGGGAAGAAGCCTTGAGAGTGCGCCCGCGGATATCAAAGGAGTATGCCAACACGGGCCTAACCCAGCTGTCTGAATTTATTGCCATCTGAGAGAAGGCTGGTTAACACCTTCCTAAGGCGGCAAAAGAATCGGTCCTTCACCGTCTGTTTTACGTCCGCGTCGACAATACCTAAAGACTCTGACATAACCAGGTAGTTGTATGTTTCGCTAAGGTGTCAGCTAAAATGATGTAGGTATTTGCAATTTTAAACAACTATCAGCAAAGTTTTGAAATATTACCCATTTTATTTTATAAAATATTTTTCTATAAGTAATTAAGTAACGACTACCCGTAAATATACCTATTAAAGTATACATATATGTGGTAATTTTAATAAAGTTCTTATTGCTGTTCAATTAGCACCACTACGTCAACAGAACCGGACCAAAATACCTAGATATACGGACGAAGCGTCAAGACATTTATGTCAAGGCGAATGTCCATTTACGATGTTTGCTCGATGCGACCGGGGCTAAATAATTAAATAGTCGCTAAATCCCAATAAAACTGTGTTCATTCACCAATTTCACGGCAGGTAATTAGCTTTGTCGCCGTAGCGGTTGATTGTTTTAGAGCTGATCAGGTTTGTGTCCACAAGAACAATGATTGGGCCGTACACGTTGTACGGTCGTACGCCAGTCCATAAACCGGAGTGACGCCGTTTTGTTCCAAGCTGCCTTTTATTGCGCACAGTATAAATTTATGGAATCATCATCGAGCTCTATAGACTCCTATTTGCTCACAGCGTGACTCCATAACCATTACTGATTGTATTTTAATACTCACTTATTTACACTTGTTAAAGCATCGTCGGTGGCGCGAGCTTTTCGACTAATTGCCTTTTATTTTACTGACTCACAGTCATTACATGTATAAATTGTGGTAACGAGTCTTACTATTTTAAATAGTCATTAATTAAAATGCAGTTCTTTATAATAACTTTAATAAATAATAACGTGGAAGTACACGCGCAATTAACTAGCGTCGGAACATTTCCATCATTCAAAAACTAATTAAAACATTAAATTTAGTAGATACATTATTGTCTCAAAATATCATACGAAAACGACGAATAACTAAAAGTTATTCAATGTAAAATAATATTCGGTATGGTGCTAATTTCACCGCCGTGTTGGTTTTGTCATATAAAATCTTGTCATATACTAAAATGGTGTGAGTTTTAATAAATTGTTAATTATCTCAAGTAGTGAATTACCTTTGCCTTACAAGTTTTGATCGGCATATATCCCGATCATATAGTATTATTTTTTTACAAAATAAACTGATCGGCAGCTGTATATAAGAGACATATGCGTAGTACGAATAAATTCAAAGGGCTCGTTATTTTCTGGTCAATTGCCGCTTTACTGCGCCCGCGCATCCTCGCTTCCAATTACTGGCCAGCCGCCAACGCAATAAAATTTATATACAGAGCGGTACGTCTTATACAACCTTATAAACCAAGCAATACAGGCCCCTATTCATTTGGCACAAAAGCAGTATTTTAAATAACAGAATCCAATACCCTTACTCTAGCAGACTGTGGTACATGCAAATTAAGCTTAGGTAAAACGTGTTTGTTGTCCGTCCGGAGTTTTATTTTTTACAATTATATCGGCTCGGTTACTTGGAAATACATTCATGAGAAATCGGAGAGGGTTTCGAGATGTTTAATAGGCTTAGATTAGAAGTTAAAAGCCGAGCCGAGGGATGGAGGGTCATTAAATGGTTCTGAATACACAAGATACACGCCATAGTCCTCATTAGACCAATAATGTAAATTCAAACCAAAATAATATTATGAGTTCGTCTTTTTCATTATTGCGAAGGTCGCAAACAGGAAGAAAGTGGTTATCGTCGCCGTAGACCTTTGCAATACCAGGGGCTAAGCCATCGCGTTAGCAGCTTTTTTCTTTAATAATTCGCTACTCCTCTGCCTTGCATTAGGGCAGAAGGCCTTACTCCCTTTTTATAATTTTTCTTTATTTTTTTAGAAAATAAATTTGTAGTGTCACTTGATTTGCATCTCTATTATTTATTTTCATTTAATTATTTAATTAAATTACAATTTAATAGCAGTCTTACAACTAAAGCGACAATGTAAGCACATTATCATTAGGTTATCATGTTAGTAATATACTTCAATGCACTTTCTTTGATTGTCACACGAGAATGTCTAAATCTGTGTTTACTTCACAAATCTAGTTCAATATCCGAAGAGCCCTGACTAATCAGGGTGCTTTATTATTAGTTGCTACATTTATTTATCACTGTTTATTTATTTCTATCATACGTCTAGTCTAAAACTAAGATCTACACATTTAAAAATTAATGCTATTTTGTATAAACTAAATACTATACACAATTAGCATAAGTATTTGACCTTGTTCCGTTTGTTAACTCGTTTTATTATATTCTTCGCGTCGCGTAGAAAGTGTTCGGTGTGCCGCTGTTGTCAACCTTTAGGATGGAATAAGGGGATAGAATAGGATCCCTCCTATTCTAAAGCAATAAAGAGAATAGAAGAGGAGGGCTAGAGGAATGAAACAAGGCGTTGGGAGGAAAAGATGGGTAGGGGAATAATGGGATCGTAACTTTCATAATCGCATGAAGTACGATTAGCTCTTTGCTAACCCTTTCACGCCGACATTCTGTGAGAGCGTAGTATCAGACCGATTAAGCCGCCCTAACAGCTGTAATTGAGTGATAATTCCTGCATCTTTACTACGTATAGGTATGTACTTACTTCTTTTTTTACAATATTTGTATGAAGTCTTGCCTTTATACATAGGCATAACTATTTTCTCATTTTGCTATCAGACGATCTGAAAAGCATCAGACTATCAAGAAGTAGGAATTACGGTGTATATAGATATACCTATGTTCTAAATTAGAATTATTTATTCACAGTCTGTTAGAGAATACAAAATTTTATCAAAAGAAAAAATATTTAGTAAAACTTAACGTATTTTTCAAAGTGGTTACGACAAACGCTGTAAATGAAATCCAAAGTTATCGTGATTACAAACATACATATTTTACTTACTCCATGAACTGTGCACATTACTATAATTACCACGTACTGACGGTAAAAACAAATAAAATCAATTGAACATTGAGATTACCAATGTGCAAAACCCGCTAATCCGCTTTAAACCAGCATAGGTAGGTATATATCTTTTACTCCCTTAGAGAAACTCGTGTCTAGCAAAGAGACGTTTATTGGCTGATATTAGCCGAGATCATGGTCAAGCGCGAAGTTAAACTACAACAAAAAAAATGTAACGGCTTGCGTTGTGCTTTAGCAGGTAATTTTGCAAAGATTTAAAACAAAAAATCCATAACAACACTGAAATATGCCGTTATTTTCTTTTTAAATGCGTCTTCGACTATATTTGCTGATACTCTGCATTTATTACTGAGTAATAAACATTTAGTTTTGCAAGGATAATTAAGAAAAAATACCGACAAAAGGGCTGCGGCTTTGAAGTCACCGGCAGCCCAGCATCCGCTTTCTCCTCGTAGATAACGCCGGATGTACCTGGCCTTGCGCCCGCGCCGTGAGCGATAGAGCTTTTCACGATTGCTTGAGAAATTCCAACGCCAGGATAAAAACCCTTTGCATAAGTCAGGACCGGGAAAATGACTCATCTAATGAATGGACAATTCTGAGCGTGGTGTCGCCCAGTACTGTTGGCTGTTCCCTTACTTTATTTACCAAGCGCACTGCCTTCCGGACGTTTAAACAGTGGATTATTATTCATAACGGCCTACGCCAACATTCCAAAGCTTTACCAAATAGCTAATTATTCTTTATGATATTCATGCTACTGTATCTACACTAGAGGCCCAATTGTGTTATATCAATATCTAGGCGTTGTGATGATATTTAAAGAACGATTCCGTTGCGATAGTGGCAAAAATTCGTATTCCACTAAAACCACAATATCTTCTTGAATTGGTGTCGCTGGGGAAAATAATAGAAAAAAATGGTATAATCATTACCAGCAAATGCTTTAGCCCAAATGAATATTGAGAAGCTACCAAAACTTTAAACATTTTCTTTCACATGTTATATTTATAGCCATTGGAATTAACAGAATACCAAAATCAGGTAACCTACGATGACACGATAGTATCCGGCAATTTTGACGAGATAGTAATAGCAGAATTGGGCCCGTGGACTTTGTTGGCCATGTGCCAATTCGCTCAGGGCCATCAAATCCGGGGTGCAATGGTTGTTTGGCACCCGGGCGCAAGGGCCTAAGGGACGCAAATCTTCAATAAAACAATTCAATAAAGAACGTTATGATTATGACACTAATGACAAGTAGAAAAAGACTATGATATACAATGACAGACGGATGGACGAAAAAGAGGTATGCACAAGGGTTTCCTTTTTGCCAAAATGGATAGTGAAACTATTTTTATTGTTGATATCAATATACGCACCCCGGTACCTAATATGCTTAAAAGCGCGTACACACCTGCGAGCATATAACCGTAACCGTTGCAGAGGGTTGACTCTCAAACGTTCGTTCGTTATCATTTTAGAACTTTCTTTGCTGGTTTTTTTCCAATATAAAGTGTATTTTATAATGCCTGTTCCTTTTATTTTATATACACTTTGTACTTGTAGTTATTAATAAATCTTTTTTTTTTACATAATTGGATTTTTCGGGTCGAACGGATGAAAACCAACGTCGAAAGGCGTTTGGGAGCAATCCCTCAGTTACTGTAAGTAAAAATCACAGTGTGTACGTAGCTTGCGAGCTGCTGCAGTGCGCTCACTACGAGCCGACAAAGCGAAGACTTTACTATATCTACTTGATTACAGTAACGGCTCGCAGTTGAGTACGCGGCTTAAGACGGCCATGAATTCGTTATAGAATAGGTTTTATAGCATATTAAATTATGCAGTTTTAGCGATGCACGTTATGAAGTTACGAGTGAAGTTCCTCGTAGAGCCGAGGGAAGGAGCCAAAAGTGGGGGGCGCATAAGGGCGGAGTGTGGCGGGGGCGTTGGTAGTGGGCCAATAAAGGCGCGCAGTAAATCCACGTAATTTAGAGCGGTTGTAAATTAAAGTTCCGCTATAAATGCGGGGCGGCCGCGTACCTGCCGCGCCCGAGCCGCCGCCGCTCCACCGGCCGCGCCACGTCACGCCACCGGCCCCGACCCCCAACGCATAAATCAACAGCTTCGTGTGAACACTGCATATGTTTTGATCCTGTATTTAATAACATCCAGCATAACATTTAATTATGTACAAGCGACTTTAAATAAATTCAGTGAAACTAAAAATATAAGTGGAATGCTTATTAAAGTAATTACTCATATTATTAACATTACAATTACACTTCTGCAATTACGTACTTAAAAACACAATTACATATATTATTTGTACAAATAATGGGAATATACTAATGAATATAATATCTCCACCCAATGCGCCTCCGAACGGATTGACGCGTCCCACACGTTTGTTGTCGCAATTTGAAGGTTCCCTTGTGATATTTACCTATGTCGCAGCATGTGATATTTTTTATTATGAAGTTGGCAACCGGGTGGAGGGGCCATCTGATGGTAAGTGCTTACCATCACCTATGGACGTTTACAATATTAGTGGCGAAGTCAAAGTGTTGCCAGCCTTTAGGATGGAATAAAGCGGAGGGGGATGAAAACGAGGGAATTATCGAAACGCAGATCGACTACATCTAATATCCTATGCTTACATATGTAACAATTTATTCTTTTTTAGCATGTATAGTGTTATTACTAATTTATCATTAATTATTTTACATTATTCACACTATTATTTTTCACGTTATGAAAATATATACGACTATATATTTATAGTATCAATTGTGCCATGTTTTATATTTCTATTACTTATACTACTACTAAAAGTTATGGGATTGGAATATCAAAAATGGAATAGAGGAAGGGGAAGAAGGTCATCGGAACTCTTACTCGACGCACACAAGACGATTAGCACAAGGCTAACCGTTTCACGTCGATATTATGTGAGAGCGTGGTAGCACACTATTCGAGCCCAACAATATCCACTTTAAATCAGATAATCTGCATAAGCAGGTAGGTACATGATCTTTGCTGGGATTCTAACATAAGTGATATGACTAAATAATGATCAAGTTTGACCTGATATGTTACTGCTTAAATGGTCATGATTAGGTATCTCCATGATCACGACTTGTAATAATTAAAATCTCACTTTTAATTACAATTACAAATATTCATATTATATATATCATTTTTATTAGTTGCACACATAAGTACATAGTAACTAATTGTAAACAAGTTTAAAACGTAACATTCAGTCCGTTATTTCAATTAATTAGATCAGTGTAATGATGACGAAATCGAAGTTTTTTTAAACACCTACATTTTGATTTCTTTAGAAGGGAATAAATTTATTTTTAACTAGGATGTGCCCACGATTTCGTCCACGCTTGTCTTGGAATTCCAGCAAGATTCTCTGGGAAATTCCCGCAGGATTACCGGGAATAAATATTTCACATTTTATTACATAATATTTGCTATCGACAGGTGTAAAAGTGGAATTAGATTTTTAATTCAGATTATTTTAAATCATTCCCGTAAAAAGTGGTGCAGATTTTAAATTTCAAAATTTGCTGACCATCAATGAAAATCGCATCGAAATTATGTGTATCCCATATAAACACACAACAGACAAGAAATCTAAAAAAACCCATCGTGTTCTCCATCGTTTATATAGTCTATTCCACTCGTTTTTTTTAAATAGCTTATGTACAGACAACTGATGTTGTCTGTATATAATATAATATATATATATATATAACATAACATAATAACAAAACTGTTAGGCGGCATACTCTAGACTAGGGGTGGTAGCGATCCAGTCGGGTAAATATCCTATCAACTGCCTATGGGTTGATTTGTCGCCTCGTACGACAGGCCGCTTGGCCACAGGCAATTTTATTCTTTCTTCGTTCCTGCACGAATAAAATGGATTTGAACAATGAATGAATAAAGAAATGTACGTAATTACGTTATTTCTTTACATAAGGTGGCTTTCAATTTTTTTTTCGATTAAGTCTTTTGCTTTCCTTATTTCGGGTATACTTATTCATGAGTAGCTTTTCATTTTCGGCATAATCGATCATCATTGTTTATTAAAGCTACTCAAGTATTAGACTTGTTGAAACCCCTTACATTACAAACATTTTACTTAATTAATACAATCTAAAGCGTCTGCATGCTGTCATTAGTTTAATACTTCTAGTGATTAATGCGTTTTCAAAAAACACTGGAAACGAAGAATTTCAATAAGAGAGTGAAGTAGTGCTTGAACATGCATGTTTTTTAAGATCTCAAACTGTACCTTCCTATCTCTTAATTTTTGTAAATTTTGCGTGGTCACTTGGTCAGTGTAATTAAGAACATATGAATTTGGTCACTCATCATATCTAAAACGCTCTTACGCTCTTAACATGATTTGTTGAAGCTCAGTGGGTGAATATCAAACAAGAGACAAACAGGTACCGTATTTTTTCGACGATATAAAATATTATACTAATATTAATAGTCATACATTTGGAGTACCTATATACCTAAGTATACGTACATATATGTTACTGTTTAATTTTGCTTAAATACTATTAAAAAATAAACTAGAACAAAACACCAGATGAAATAATGTTGTTGCACCATTTTTAAAAAAACCTCAAAGCAAGATAGAAATTTTTATGTTTTTCGTTTTTGTTCTCAAATGTATATGTCGATATTTATTAAATAATCTTTAATATTTTATCATTATCTTGCTATCGTTGTCTTATTGTTTGTAGTTATAACATATCGTAGCTAAATGAAGCTTGACTATAGGTACTTCCTCGAAGTAGCCCTAAGATTTTCCAAAAAGAAAATTTAAAATACCTACTTACTTTATTATGCTGAGCATTTGGCAATAAATTGTATTTTATTTCCTATTGTTGATATATTATAAACACACAATTTAACTAAGAATTATAAATTAAAAACAACTGAATTAATTCTTATTATTACCTACTGTGCTGTGGTATCAATGAAGATGTTATTTTTCTTTTATTTAAATTTTGTTTTAGCTTTCGTTAATTTTCACTCCAAGGCTTTTGGTTCAATGTCACAGTCTTATGTTATGTGCTGTGATCTAGTTATTTCATGTTGAGATAGAATTATATATAATAAGTCAGCTTGACCTAGAACTTACAACTGCATATTTTTCGATGCTCGAAGCAGAAAACTCATGGCAGTTACGATTTATATTTACAAAAAAATTAATTAGGAAAAAATTCATTTCATTGCTTTACTTACTTTAAGTCAAATAATGGTCTACGTTTTAAGCATCAAGCGTTAAAGTTAGCTTGCCTTCAAGATTTCAAGAGATATATCGTTAAGAAATGAGACTGCTTACTAATTTCTATTTTAAATTAATATTTTTTAATTCTTATTTCAGTCAGCTATCCCCTTCCTGAGTTATAATACATTGTATTTAAAGTTTTAAACGTTACAAAGGCCGTGTATATTTTCACCAATTCACACTCTGGAAAGTTATTACAAGGAATTAGCATCTAAAAGATTGTAATCAAATAATAATATGCATAGCGCATATTTAACTAACCCCTTGTATATCGGTTACTTTATCATGAACTATCATGTAATTCATACTTTGTAAATAAAGCTTAAATTAAAAATTAAAATGCTGCACACAATGTACTTATATGGAAAAAGAGGTTTCTTCGAAATCAACCCGCGGGGTTGCGGCGATTCGATTTTACGATTATTCCCATAAAGGGACTCATTATCTTCTTTATCTGGCGTAAATTCGTAACAAAGGGTTGAGGTTCCTAGTTTACACTGTAAATAAATTATCTGAATGTATTGTGCATCGTTCGCTTAGACCGAGTAAAGTAAACTTGGAAATATTAAGGCTGCGATCGTCGTCGTAAATCACTCAGCGTCGCATCACATGTTAGTACGTAAAAGGGGTTTATGGTGGGCCCTCTATCCCTTTTGGAGAGATAAGACATTCAAATGTCACTCAGTAATGATTCACTCACGACACATTTCGATGTAGACGCATTGAGTACATAAAACGTGTGACGATAACCAGGGTGGATTTATTTTTTATTTATAAAAAGCCAATTTTTTTTTCTGCGTCTTACATTAATAAATAATAGCATTAAACATGATATCTGTGGTATTTTAGTGCAGGCTTATTTACCTTGCTCTATAAGGGTAAAATAATTTTTCAGGAAAATATGAGCGTCGAACAACACGATGTTAATAAATATCACAATTTACGTAATGTTATTTCGAATTTATATAAAAACTTGTTACTGATAAAATAAAGACTACGTAATAAGTATTGGATATAGATGTCATGAGCAAAATCCAATAAGACAAATCCGTAATTAAATAATAATACATCTTTATTTCATAGCCGTTACAACATAATTTTGTTCCAAGTAAAATAATACAAAGAGACATAACTCTTCGAAGAAAAATATACCACACAGAAAGAAATATTCCATACCAATAATAGTTGGTTTCTATATCTTGCTGTTCGTTCACTTGCCTTACCATCGTTAGACATGTGACATTAGGTAGAAACTTGGAGATTATGTCAAATTTTAACCGATAGTCCTAAGGCACATGGACGATAGGTAAGATTTAGACACCGACCATTATAAAAACCAATATTCGCACTTAAGTCTTATCATAATATTACATAAACGTTGTTTCGTCGACAACGTCTTATATTTAATATTTAACGATGTAAATGTCTTTTAATTATACCATAACATAACATTTAAGTTAATTATTTGTGTAATTTAATTTTACTAGTTTTTAATTTTTTATTATCTACCTATATCTACATTTTAAAATTTATTTCTGTCATATATTGTTAGTGCTTTTGTATAAAAAAATATAAGAAGATTAGAGCAAAACACATGCATGCTAACTTGGAATATAATCATATCTACTGAATTTAAAATATTTACATGAGTTTATTGATCTAAATAAATGAAGAGAACACAATGATAGTTCTGTAAATAAATATATTAAAACGTTAAGGTCAGATCAGTTCTATTCTCTACATAAGTAAGAAATATTATCGAATGTTACAAGATTATCGGCTTAACTTTTTAAACCTCTTAAAAGCTCAAAAGGTATCGGCACCGCATTGGTTACGTGAGTCAGGTACACGCAGCGGTCCGTCGAAGTGCATGGTGCATGTTATTTTAGCTTTGTTATCTGTGATCGCGCGACCGAGGCCCCGCCCTGGCGGCATCAAACATGGCGGCGGCCCGGCAGGCGCGACGCACTTTTATGGACCTAATGAAAACCACTTTAATTAATTCACAATTCACAGCAATCACATGCGCCATGCATACCAAAGCTTTTATGTTTATTGTTTCTATATCATTTTAAAGCTCCACATTTTGATTTCTCCAGAGTGTCACACGATCGTAATGTTTTGTTTGCTAAATGATCATTGACCTGTCGTAATTGACAAAATTAACATTTAATGGCTAAGCCAAACTACTTTTTCTTATTGATATGAAGTATCAAAAAAGTATAATGCCTTGCATTAACACGTATATACAATAACATGTATGGTAAGAAGTGAAAGTCGATTAAAGTTTTTATCGAAGATCAAAAGCGTCAAAAATATTTTATAACAGCAATTAGCTTTTAGAATAAGAATTTTGGTAAGACTACTACTTAGACTTTTAGTTTCAATAAGGAAATTAAAATTCAAAATCATTTACTCTAAGCAATTGCTTTCGTATCAAATAAAATCAATACCAAAATATTTTTTAAATTTGTAATCTTTGCTATTGTAATATGCGATATCTACTAGTTACGAAGTCTTATTCATATTGAGTTAGAGTAGTTGAACTTAATATGAGTAAGACCGTTTATATTTTTACTTAGTTGTAGTATCAATTTATATACCTACATATCAATTTATTATTCGATCTATAACTAACTGCAGGACGGTCTTAATAGGCGTCAGGTTGCGAAAATCAACGTGCGCCCTCTTGCCGACAATAAGACAAAACTTCATTAGGTATATTCCTTTTGATTTCGCCAGGCAGTTCGGTAAAAGTGGAAACCTCATGGTCGCCCGTTTCTCTGTCGCATGGTATGTGTAGGTATAGGATTTGCGACAATCAGCTGGCACCCTATGAGCTATGAATGTCAAAGAAGCAAGTGAGGTGTGTAAGAATGGGCCTGTGTGGCGCTCTGTTGTTCGTGCCTACCCCGCAAGGGACTTGGCGTGAAGTTATGTATGTATGTATGTAGCTTGCACCCCCTTAGATCCCTGCACCCGGGTGCATACACCTCTTGCACCTCTGGGTAAAGACGACCGATGGTCTTGTATAATTGATATAAGTACTTATATTAACATTAGGTTTATGGCCGGGCTTTTTATAATCATAAAAATGTGCAAACACTGTCTGAATGCGATAGGTAGATACTCTATCTATTCCTAATTATTAATGTAGAGATAAGCATGAAAAATAGATGAAGCAGCACTATAATAAAAGACGTTTTATTGATACTGAGCTACTTTATTTTGCTTTAAAATAACCGTGTGTGTGCAGTTCACACGCAGCAGAAGTGAAAGAAAGATAGTGTGTCAAGGGGTGGATTATAAATTTCGTGTTTTTACGTTTCATACATTATATTGTTATAATATATTTAAGCTTTAAAACAGGAAATTTGTTGTTTGTTGTTGTGACACAGGAGTTTGACCGGCGTGCTGTCCAGTAAGTCCCTGGTTTGAGCGCGGTATGGGCGAGCGCGTTGTCGTAGTGGACCAGTAGCCCACGGAGGCCTGTGTTTGGTCGCTTGTTGCTCACAACAGAGAAAACTTCTGCCAAGCATTTGATAGTATTTGGCGTTGATGTTTCTTTGGCTCCATAAAGGAATTGACACCAAGTAGCTAGTCACATTGCAAAAACCCGCGATCAAAATTTTGATCGCATCACTTTGGGAAGCGTTGATTCGTTTTGAAAAAGCCAAACCGTCGACTGGCACTTAGTTTCCTGATCGTATGGTTAAACCCAGGATTCATTACCTGCAATGATGTCGTAAACACGCTGAGACGAACCTGCTTCAAATTTGTGTATCATATCACGACACCATTCCACCCGGGACTGTTCTAAGCATCGGTGAAGTAGTGCGGCACCCAGCGTGAAACTATCCTCCTCACGCGAAGATGCAGTGTAGATTCCCGTGAAGGCTTCCCGTTCCAATCTGCAGTATGTGCTGAATCTCTTAATACGTATATCTCTTTGTCTTGGAAATGTTTCACTGCTGGCTCGTTTTCGTCGGCGACACTTCTTTCTTCATCCCCCAAAGTAGTCGAAAAAGCAGAATTCGTTGTACCAACGATACACGGTTGCTTTAGAAGGGCCTTCATCCATGAATGCCATTTGAAGTCTACCGTACGATTCGTCCAGTTTCAGGCACCACTTGAAATCGTTAAAGTCATAGTGCGAGAATGTTCCCGGTGCAGATCATTTTTTAAGAAATACGTAACGATTATTTAAATTAGTTCACAAACAATGTGGAGGGAAATTTTAAATTGGAACCTATTTTTAGTTATAAATATTCATATTTTCAAAATAGATTATAACTGGTCAGTCTCCTACATAAAAACTTTTTTCGCAATAATTTTTGAGTGGCCTGGTTTATAAATTAGTAATTTCTTATATGCAGCAGTAGTTGTTAATTAAATATTCAAGTAATTTTTGTTGTAAAATACATAGAAAGATTTTATTTCTTATTATCATTAAACAATAGCAATAATATTATTCAAGCGACAAACTGCAGTAGAGTCAAATTTCAAATTAGATATAACGGTTTGCTTTCACATTTCACGAGTTAGGGAGTAGGATGACCAACATTTCTGCACCCCCTTAATCATTATTGCTTGCAGTCTGTTTTATTTGATATTCAATTATGGTTTCTTTTTTTATTGCCCCGGTGTTCTTCGTGGACTATATAATATTATTAAAAAATCAACTACAATCTAACAATATTCTGTTTTACACACCTATAATTATAAAGTCTCTATATTATGTTTTGTAGTCTTTCGTAACTTTACATTCAATTGAAGTTGTTACTGAAATTATTTTATATGTAAAAATTCCCAGCATGCCATTGTGGGATCCTTTTTTACCTATATCCAGTGGCGGATTTACCATTGGGCTGGATCCTAGGGCGGCAGATTTTGGAGGGCGGCTTTGAGGCCACTGCTCTTTTATGTCTTACTTAAATTCTAAGACAATAAGATAATTCTTATTAAGACAACATTAAAAATTCAACATGTAAACTGTTCAACCAATTACATTAAAACTTTCCATAATTTGAGCGCTTTTGGCTACGGAAGAAGTAAACACATCGATCTCCTGCTTCACTATCTACTTCTCTCTACTAATGGAAACAAAGGTTGTATAATTAAGACGAAATTGTACAAATAATAAAATTTCATTGAAAAAATGTAATTAAAATGATTGTGATTGTTTCGATTTGTACAGGTCGGTAAGTGCGGCAAAATTTGGATAGCCTACGGGCGGCCAATATTCAAATCCGCCACTGCCTATATCCACGAATGTCAACGCATGGAAGTCTTAGATTTATTCCTGCTTTTAAGCCTAGTTATTACCTGGCAATGACGCCTAGAACGTGAAGTATTATTATTTATGCCTTCTGACAATAATCTATCTTATGTCAATGAATTATAAACAAAGTTCAATTGGTTATTTGACACTTATTACAATAAACTCCCGAACAATATACATTAAAAGAGCGTACCTTTAAATATTTTACTATCACGTGACTTTCAAAATTACGTGAAAGAATTAATTAAGATTACTGATTAAACAATAATTAATAAACTATTTGACTCGTTGAAATTATGACGTCAAAGTGCTGTACATCCAAACCAAACCAAGGACGCTTTGAAGATTTTTTTATAACGATTAAAAATACGTCTATTGATTTGGCTGTCAAGTACCCAATATGTCCATGTTATTATAATATTCATAATGTTGGGGTTGCTAGAGGTCAGAAAAATATGCGAAGAGCGCTTCTATCATTTTTGGTCAATCTGTGTATACTCTTGTTTTTGGATAAATGAGTACCCATTAAACAAAGTAACCTCTCATTATTACCTATTTCACAAGATTGATAAATAAGGGACATTGTTCAAGTGGTGGTTGAGATTCCGTGTTGCTAATTAGAGAAAGGATGGTATACATGCCACGTTTGACCAGGGCCGATTGGCTTGGCTTGGTTTTATAGCGATGTTTTCCTTCACCGTCAGCACCTGGTAATTAAAACAATACCTATACATAAAATATCAGGTCACAAAAATTACCTAAGCAGTCAGTAACTACGTGCTTCCCAGCCAGGATTCGAATCCATATTTTGATTGAGACTCGAGTTTATTTGCCACTAATTATAATATTAAAATATCGAATTATCATTGCCATTTAATTTGACAATGCAGCCAGCCTTCTGCACACGCTTTCCTTTGGCAGCAATATGGTAGATAGTATTTAATTAGTTTATAGTTTCACGTTTTGCATTTTTTTATGTTAGTTTACTTTAATTTATTTATTTGGACATTTGCAACACCAAAGGTGGTACCAATGCGCTGTTGCTCTTACGGGAGACTGGAACCTGGTCACTAATGCCGGAATACAACTCAAGGTTGTTATGGCGACATACTTTTGACCAGGGGTGGTAGCCATCCAGTCGGGCAAATGCCCTGCCGCCTGGCTGTGGGTTGTTTTGTTGTCTCATACGACAGGCTGCCCGGCAGGAAATTGTATTCTTTCTTCGTTCCTGCACGGATAGCGCGGATATGCTAAATAATGTCCCAATTAAGTAAGGCAAATCCCTCCATCGGAGTAGAGTACGTCACCCTTGTTGGTGATGCTGTACAATTTGTGAGCGAGGAGACATCTCCCCAGCGGCAATTTGTCGCGCGTCGCGGCGACCCGCAGCCCTCCCCGCGGCCTCGTTACCAACAACTCCCGTCAACGCCGCGTCTGATTTATTCCCCACAACCCGCCGCAGATACAAATACAAGTGACACATAAACGTCGCTTTTGTTTCCCTTTACCTCGCGATTTAGTTCTCCTTTGCCGACGAGGGAAAGACAAATGTTTATTTCGTGATCCTAAAGATACATACACACATACATAACTTCACGCCAGGTCCCTTGCGGGGTAGGCACGAACAACAGAGCGCCATACAGGCTTATTCTTACACACCTCACTTGCTTCTTTGACATTCCTAGCTCTTGTCATGCACGCTCGTCTGTTCTTAAGGCTCCTTATCCTAAAGATACCTACATTTATAATATTGGGTAGACAAATACACATAATATTAGTAGGATCCCCAAATTAAGAAAGTTACGCTTCTGTAATGGGTAATATTCAACGGACTACTCTGGGGTTGATCGCAGACACCCAGGCCATAGAAAATAACAGAGAAAAGTTGATTTTTACCTAAAATGCTAGTATTTTTGTTGTTAGATAACAGAAAATTCAAAGATTTGAAGAAAGGAACTTTACAAAAAAAAGAATGGCAACGGATAAGTGGAAAAACGAATCGCAAAGGGCAAGCGGAAAAACGAATCGCAACGGACAAGTCGAAAAACGAATCGCAACCGACAAGTGGAAAATTTTCAACTGACAAAATGAATCGCAACAATTTTTTAACTTGAAGTGTTACGGGTGAATTGTTAATGTACTTGTCCAATTTGAAAACCTGCCACACACAACACACACACATATATAGAAGTTTCACTTCAAAAATAGCAAATTTGTTAGAAATTTAATTTCCTACAAAACAGTCTCATACTTAAATCAATATTTTGTGAGATATTAAACTTCAACTCATTAGTGGTATAATTTTTTTATAGTTTATTATATATTACCTGCGCCCCGCGGTGTCCCGCGTGGTGATTGAAAATCGTCATAATTCCAAAATAAAAGAATTTTTATAAAATAAAAGTAGCCTAAGTTACTCCTTATTACATCAGCTACCTGCCAATAAAAGTCTCGTCAAAATCCGTCACGCCATTTCAGAGAATAGCCTAAGCAGACAGACAAATTTTTTAATAAATGTTATTTTGGTGTATGTACAGTCATATGCATGTAATAAAAAGCGGTGATTTAAATATTACAAATAGACACTCCAATCGTATGTATATGTATAGATACAAATTTGTAAGTCTTCATGTAAATGAAATATAGCTACTCAATAGAGTTTGACACGAAGCGTAGCCGCGGGGAAAACTAAGTAACAAATAAAATGGTTTTGGTTACTAGATATATATGTAGTATTCTACATATAATATGTACCTACAGATAAGGGACAATAGACAACTCTGAAATTAGTCCGTAAGGATGGTTGGTGATTTAGAAATCCAACCATGGACGACAAATTACTATCTAAGTAGGTATCTATTGAATAAAATACTATATCTTCTCATGCCTGTTTTCCGTGGGGTAGGCAGAGACGATGGATCTCCAGCAAATATTTTTTTTCTAGCAAAAGATAAACCGAATTCAGAATTACTAAAAAGTTAAAAATAAATAATTTCTTCTACATCTTCTCATATCAAATTAATACAAATAAACTTATGTGTTTACTGTGAAATAGAACTACTACCTACTAAATTATGGTCTGTGGTGATTTCAATATAGATATACTAAAAAAATCTAAAGAAAGTTGTTTTTTGCTAGAATTATGTTCGTCATTCAATTTACGTATACAAATAAAAGAACCGACACGAATAGTATCCGGTACCTGCTTAGATAACTTTATACACAACATACGTGGCTGTACTAGTGAAGTATTAGAATTTGCGCTATCTGACCATACAGCACAAATCTTAAATTGTCCAGTGCAACCAACTAGTCACCTTCAGCACTGGTATGTAGAAAAAAGGGATTACAATAAAACCAATATATCAAAATATAAGACATGCATTGAATCATTAACTTTTAAAGATGTATTTGATTGTGATGACGCAAATACCGCTTTTAACATATTCCACGATACAGTACTGTTGTTTTACAATTTGTGCTTCCCTAAGATACTAACTAAAGTGCCCCTTAAAAAACGTCCTCAATGGATAACTAAAGGCATAAAAAAATGTTGCAAACGCAAAAGAGAACTCTTATGGAAATACAGAAAAAACAAATCTAGATCGACAAAGAGTGAGTTTGTAAAACTATCGTCTAGATTAAGACGTATAATTAAGTTAACTAAAAAATCACAGAATAATTTTCACATTTCCAATGCTACAAATAAAAGTAAAGCCATGTGGAAAGTAATAAATGAAACTAAACTAAATTTACCTAAGGCAGAAATTGAAGAAATATATAAAGATGGAACAAGAATTATAGATCCTCTACAAATAGCAGAAATGTTTAATAATTTTTTCATTAACCAAGTATCTGAGCAAAGAAATAATCATGACAGCATTAGTAAAGACTTAATTAATAATTACCGACAGTTAAATTCCTTATTTATGAATCCTAAAGCTCCAAATGACATAAAGAAAATAATATTAAATTTAAAGAATACTTTTAGTACGGGGTATGACGATATAACAACTAATACATTAAAAATAATAGCCACATCAATCTCACCGGTACTTTGTCATATTGTAAACTTATGTATAATTCAAGGTAAATATCCTGACAAATTAAAAACAACCATTATTAAACCGTTGTTTAAAAAGAATGATAAACGGGATATAACATGCTACCGACCTATAGCTCTAATTCCTATTATATCTAAAGTTTTTGAAAAAGTTATGTACAATGACATATACACCTTTCTTGAAACGAAACAAGTATTTAGTAAGGACCAGTTTGGATTTAGAAAGTGTAAAAGCATAAATATGGCTATCTATTCTTTTTTGGAAACTGTCATGAAAAATATAGATAATAACATGATAAGTTGTGCTCTTTTTACAGATTTATCTAAAGCTTTTGATTGCGTTAACCATAGCATACTATTACAGAAACTATATATTTATGGTATCAGAGGAAATGTTTTGGATCTTGTATCGTCATATTTGAGTAACCGCAAACAATCTACAGTAATTACTAAAATATGTCCTAAACAAAAAAAAGAAATCAAATACATCACAGAGCCTAAAAATGTTACTGTAGGTGTACCACAAGGCAGCGTATTAGGGCCGTTATTGTTTATTTTGTATATCAACGATCTACCCTTAATTACTAATCATAAAACAATTCTTTACGCTGATGATAGCACAATTCTATTTCAAGGTACCACTAAATCTATGATTGAAAATGACCTTAATGATACACTAAGCTGTGTAGTTAAATGGTTGACATTGAATAATCTAACAATTAATTTGACAAAAACTAACTTTATGACATTTAAAAATCGTTCAACAAAGATATATGACATTTCAGTAAATTATTTAGGACATAAAGTGGATGAAGTTGAATATACAAAATTTCTTGGCTTAAACATAGATAATAAATTAGATTGGAAATTACATATTGAATCCCTTAGTTCAAAAATAAATCAATGCTCGTACGCCCTCTATATGCTTGCTAAAGTGGCACATATGTCTACCCTAATGACTGCATATCACGGAAATGTATCATCGATTCTCCGCTATGGGATAATTTTCTGGGGGAATTCTACCAACAAAGAAATTGTATTTAAGTCACAAAAGAGATGCGTAAGGGCTATGTGTGGACTAAAGCAAACTGATAGTTGTAAGCCATACTTTATAAAATTAGGCATCCTTACAGTTCCTTGTCTTTATATATTTGAAGTAGTACAGTTTGTCAAAGAAAATCTCAACCTATTCACACACCCTGTAAGCATAAGACAAAAGAATAGAATATGTTGTCCGCTGAACAAGACGGCTTATTTAAATAAAAGTATATTTTGTATGGCATCAATACTGTACAACCGTCTACCAGATGAGCTTCTGAATATTACAACTGCTAATATATTTAAACGCAAGGTTAAGACATTTTTAATACAAAAAGCATATTATACAGTAAACGAATATTTAGGACATAAATAACTATATTATAATATATGACGACTCACATAATGTACAACAGTTTAATTTTGAAATTGATTATTTGACGATAAAATATGATTTGACGATGAAATATAATTTATAGTAATGTGAAATTGATTAATGGTTCGATAAAGATAAAGTTTTATATTAATTTAATAATTTATTATTCGATTAAATAATGTAATTATGGCCAGGCACCATTACAATCGCCTGTATTGTACGTCCGAAAGGACAAACTGTCGTTCCAACAAGAAACTCGAACAACTTTGTAATTTTATAATTGTGACAGTTTATACAATAAATGTTTATTCTATTCTATTCTATTCTATGGAGTCGTATAATTCCGCGATTATTTTTCCGCACAATCAAAAATCTGTTTAAAGCTCTGAGTAGGTACGTGACTAAATAAATTGTAGTTCGTCTGTTAGCGAATGTTCATCTACCTACCAGTAGTTTGCTTTTTGCAGTATGACTGGTATAAGACCAGGATAAATTCAAGGAGAAATAACTTTAACCAGTAGGTATATCTAGAAACGTGTAATTTTTGGAGAATCGCGTAGCGGACGCGATTCTCCAAAAAGCAATCTCTTTAGGCCTTGTTAGGTTGTCAAGTTTGTAAAATGACAAAAATGTTAGCTGGGGTTATTCGGACCAATAGATCAAGAAAATGCAATTTTTAGAATTCTTATCTCCCTCGGTTTACTAGAGCATAACAATAAAACTACTCAACGTATTTAAATGATATCAACACAGTGTCAGCTTATATCAACGTTTACAATACTGCTTTATACCGATAAATGACTTCGTTTCAGTGGGATATGCCAAGAGCCAAGAATATTCTGTGGTGACTTTTTTTTGCTGACACTGTTGAAATAAGTACATTAACAAACACATCGTCACGGTAGCGCGAACGAATTGTTGCTAGGCACTACTAGTACTAAATATAATAAATGGAAATATGACAACTTGATAAGGTTCGAAAAACAATTCTCAGCCCGCGACCCGTTAATGACCTCTGACAATGACAAAGTGATAATAATTACCACAATGTTCAGTGACAACCAACTTTCCTACCGATAAGTACTTAGTCTTTTTGTGATCATGACGTCTAAAATTAATATAAATGAAGTTAATTCACTAAGCGACGATCAGTTTGAATGGGTTTTTATAAATGTGATAGAATTATGCACGGATGCAGCTGTTAAAGTGAAGAAGTTAAGGCCGTTTAAAAATTTGGCCGACTTGTGCAATGCATTCCATAAGTATCTGGACGACCTAAGTTTAGAAGGTTTGTGCGCAACATTTTTTATTCTTTCGATATCTTTCTAAGGTTTCTGTAGCCCTATGAATTCATAATTTCATATGTTTGTCAGTCTGTTTCTGCATGTCACAGAATTTTTTTAAAAGGTCTCTGAGAAATCGTGAAAAAATAACGATTAGGGTCAACGCTATACTTTTAACCTACGGTTAAAAAAAATGTTTTTAGTGTAGCTACATTATAGCAGTGTTGTGTATCGTTAATCAGATTTTGAAAAAATATAACAATATTACTTTAGTAAGTCAATAGTGGAGAGATACTTTTCGAAATTCCGAAAAAAATAAAACGACTAGATAGTAGCTTAAAACAATTTCCAACGAAAATACTTTCGAGCAACATCTTTTATATATATATAATGTCAGCCCATAAATGTCCCACTGCTGGGCTCGGGCCTCCCATTATAGGGTTCAACATCTTTTATACTTAAATCATTTTTTATGATTCCGTAGCTATGTAGATAACGAACACAGCGCATATATTTCACCACCCCTGGTCTAAAGTATATCACCAAAACAACCTTGAGTTATGTTCCGGCATTAGTGACCAGGTTCCAGTCTCCCTTAAGAGAGCCTCAGCGCATTTGTAGCAAGCACTGTGTTGCAAATGTCCATAGGTGATGGTAACCGCTTTCCCTCAAGTGGGCCGTCTGCCTGTCTGCTGAACTCCTGCAATAAAAGAATTGTCACCTCTTCGAAACCCTTTATTATGCGTGGACTGCACAGCACTTGCTCAATATATTTTTGACAGTTTAGCAGCAAAATAAGAAACAGTCTGAATATTCGTCTACTCCACTAAACACTTCAATGTACGTGGTCTGCACGGCACTTGCTGATTTTTGGCCGGTTCGCATCTTAATATCTCTTACTATTCACACACTTGCCCTACCATCGGCTGAATTTTGACATTAAATGTGTGGAACGGAACTCATGTCAAAATGTAACCGATAGTAAGGTAACGGTCGGTACGATATATGAACCGGGCTTTAATTATTTAAATTAGATACTTAGTAGAATTAAGAATTTATTATTTTCAGAGAAACTTGTGATTTTAAAACTTCATCCTGACCTAGCTGGTAGATTGGCTGATCGAGGTCAGCTCACTCGTGAGTCGACTAGTGAACAAAGATCAGCAGGCTTACATGAGCTTACTCCAGAACAAAAGAGTATCATAAATGAGAGAAATGAAAGGTAGGTGGGGATTTTGGAATCGTTGAGAACCATCGAGATGACCCCTTATATCATAGGAACTCTGATGACCTGTGATTAGAACCACGTATTCAGTAAAAAAAACCCTTATGGTTTCACGCTCATGTGTTTTTTCTACTTTATCTATATTTTAAATTTAAGCTATCACCTTTGTTTCTCAGCCTGGAGGCAGTGTTTGTTCTTAAAGGTGACCGCAGTCTAACAAATCAAACGTATAAACTATTTATTAATTAAAATTAAAATATTCTTATAATTTTGTAGTGAAGGCGTCGCATGACTTTTTACTTAAATTTTTGGTTTCACCGTCGGTCACGACATAAAAGTTGTTGAGAAAAAATGTTTTAAGCAAGTATTAAAAAAAACAATATGTATTTATAATAATAACTAAGTTACAGTTCACGACTTTCCGTATTGTTTGTAACGTCATCTTTTGGAGTAGAGCCCATTCGAGATAAGCGAAAGAAAGTAGCCTGTAGAGCCATCTTGTGTCGCATTTAGGAGATTATAGTCTGTCATGGAGTCATTCCTAGGGTTTCTCTTCCATGATCAGCTACATGATATCCTTGCAGCTCTTCCTATATATAGTAAAGCACAAGTAGATACTGATCTTTTTCATGGAAATATTATAGAACATCGATACAAGAGACATGTAGTGAACACAGCAAAACTTACATCAAAGCTCACACTGTCATTCTTAGTGTTAAGTAGTTTTCTATGGTCGGGCCTAGGCCAAGGTTGGAATAAATTAATAAATACATTATAATAACGAAATTATTTCTTTCTCACTTATGCCGTTGATTTATTACAAATCTTGTCAAAAATGTTACTTATCAAATTACCAATCTAGCGCCATCTATGTAAAAATTAAATAAGCTAAAATTAAACGTTTAGTCACTTTACGTAATAGTATCGTCATTATACCGCTAGGTGGCATTTAAGCGACTTTCAATGTTTTCAGGTACAAAAGGAAATTCGACTTCCCATTTGTAATTTGCGCTAGAGAAAATAAAGTGCAATCTATAATGGATGGTCTGCAGACACGATACAATAACACAAAGGAACAAGAGATTTTAATTGGAATTGATGAAGTTAAGAAAATTTGCACCTTTAGGATATACGACATCGTCAAAGAAGACTAAAATGTGAAGACAGCTGCGATCTTAGTTATATTCCCATCACAGAGTACTTTATATATACTGGTATAGAGTCAACAGTCATAATATATATACTGACGCTCTCTATCGGTATACGGCATTATTCAACGGCAAAAACCATACAGGGGGTCTAGTGTTATTTTGATTTTTATATTAGACTTTTGGAAATTGCGGGAGTTATAATTTAACTCCTGCAATTCCCAAAAGCCTTTCCAAAAAATGTTTATTTGTTAGTAAATAAAACAACAATTTAGCGGTAGCGTGATTTATTATGTTTCCTTTTATTAAAATATTCAAAGGCATACATTTTCATAACATCATTTGTATCCACATCTAATCTGGTGCCGTTAAGATGATGTACTTACAAGTTTTACCATATCTGGGCACACAACAACCTCTTTTAGAAGAAGCCATAATCCAAGTCATCAGAAAACAAATCGTTAGGCAAATTGGTGTTCAGGGTACATGCGTAAGTCCAACGTGATCACAGAACACTAGTAAACGTGATAAGCGAAGTCTTTGGAGTCCAGGAATCAAAGTTATGGAAAAATAATCAAAACACAAACAAAGTACATACGTTCACGAATGTAACTTGTATCAGTCGGAATGTCATTTTGGTTTTGACATAATTGACATCTTTGAAATAAGTTTTTCGTAAATCGACAATTCATCAAAAATCTATTAATTAAAGTTAAAAAAGAGCTTTATAATTTGAAAAAGGTGAGGACTAGAATTTACACACTTTAAAATATATTTATTAGCTGATATGGCTTGCAAAAACATAAAAACATATCAAATATTTCTTAAACAAGTATTAAAACAACTGCGTATAAAGAAACATTATATTCATTCATTTGGTGATTAATTTGAGAACAGTGACATCTACTGCAATACCTACCTACTAATAGAACGCAAAAGAAATCTCTGAGAAAAAATAATTGTACTGACTGTTAGGACACTGATTCCCATTATTAGTAGAGCCAGTGGATCTTCTTTCGCGTTACGATAGACGTGTTTGTTAGTAAATTGAAACTCATGTACTGAAAAACGCAACCGCAGGGCGATGAATATAGCCAAAAAGATGTTTTTAGCTATATTTATCTAACCCACGGAAAAGGTATAAAAAGAATCCAGGTGTGGACCCGGGATATAAGCTACTTGTGTCGATTTTCACGTAAATGCCTTTTTCTATCTTGTAATAGACATGGAAAACTATTAAGATCCTTTTTCGAAATCTGCTGGTTCAAACTAATTCCCCCCATTTCTCTTTTTAATTTTTGTATAAATTTTAACAGATATTTTATTATCTTATAGATTTAATATAGGCTAAATTACATACTTGTATGTAAGGTATTCATCATTGCCTAACTGTTTGTTACAAAATATAAACAATTAAAAATTACATAAGTTTTTATTTAAAAAATCCACAAATAAATGACGATAATTAAGACAAATTATAGATATTTCTTTACAATATACCCATTGACCTTTCTACTACAGCATGAGGTTGACCTGCCACTTCACAAAGCTCCAACGGATTTAAGATGTCTTCAAAGCCAATATCTAAATATCTACCAGTAAGAACATCATGCTGGAGGTTTGAACTTGGAAGGAACGGGAGACGGCCAACCTGTGAAATACAATATAGAGTACTTATGCTGGTGTGCACCAACAATTAACCAACGGTTAAAATAAATTAATCACTGTTTATGCATACATTTTTAGCGCCTTAATTTATTTTCGCCATCAGTTAAAAGTCGGTGCACATCAGCCTTAGTAACTTAGACTATAATAAGATATCAGCTATTGAGTATCTCACTGCTGGGCTTGGGTATCATTTCAGATGAATTGGCATATTATACTATGGTGTTCACCGAGGGAGGTGTTTAATAATTGAAGACATGAGTGGATGAAGGTGATAAGTCGCATAATTCCAATTCTGAGTAAATCGAGATAAAAGTTTTACTTTTATTTGAAACTGAACTTAACACCTTTAGGAACTTTTTATTTTTTAAATATGCCCTGTATCTATGGTCTAAGGTCTGTAGTCATTTGGTATCAACTTATAACATACATCTACGCAAAAAAAAGCAAAAAATTGAACATGCGACATATCACCTTCATCCACTCACATCTTCAATTGTAAAATAAAATGGGGCACATAGTATGCATGTTCCCTTATTCCATGATGTGAATTTGTAATCCAACTGAGGAGTCTGCATTGGCAGTATTTTCTAATGAATATTATGTATTACAATGGGTGGGGAACAAATGTCTAGCCATGCCGCCTTTGCCAGGTCCCGGTCGAAGGGGAAGGCCCAAGAAACGTTGGCTTCACGTCATGTAGGCTGACATGCATGCCAATGGTCTCAAAATGGGGGATGCTGAAGACCGTGTGAAGTGGAGTAGAAAAAGTGGGTATGCGGAGCCTGGGCATCAGAGAGAATGCTCTGAACGCAACCGGGGTTTAACACTTGGATGCTAATGATGATGATGAATATAATTTTATGATTATAACATTTCTAAACAGCAATGAACACCAATGTTTAACTTAGTAATCAATCTTAGACAAGCTTAGTAGATACTATGTTATCCATGTCACTGTAATGAGGATGCTACACTCAGTTTGGCTAGTATTTAGCCACTAATATTACTTTTGTATATATACCTTACTGGCAAACTGCCTTTCCATTGTCAGTTTTAATGGAGCATGCAGGCCTTGGATATTGCGTAGCATTGTCATATTCATTTTGTCTCCATTCATGTGATACTGAAACAGTATTAAGGAAATACAATTTAATATAAAGGAGAGGTGTTATTAAAGTTGCGCTAAAACTGGTAATCACTATGAGTAGCCGAGCTAATCCTTGCAATATGAAAGTGAGTATGTTTTTGTTTTCTCATTACCCTAACTGTGAACAGGTCTTATAAATTTGCTGTACAGTTAGTAAAGACTGGAGTTAAGTATGATAGTTTCTAACCTACAAAACAAGACAAATAATGATCAAAGGTGGGTATAGTTGAAACCTCTTAGAAAGCTCTAGTTCAAAACACAATTTTCATTGTATATAAAAATTATATGCCAACATTTGATTTTCACAAGTTACTCCACTGCTATTTATAGGATATCCTTAATATACGGATCATGTTACAGTGTAATTTTTTTGCTACTTCACGAGTTTGTTATTTGTCATTAGGAAGGTTGTCATAAAACTTCTTCAATATAAAAAATTATGATAATGGGATCCATACACTTTCAGTGTTATATGTCATTTGGTGGCAGTAGATCTTCACTGGCATCATACAATATTTTTTTATATAAAATGATCAGCATTTACTTAATCAAATGCATACATATCTTGACCATTGAATTTTCATTACCTTCAACACTTGGTCATTTTTAACTATACTATAATTATTAAATTTTTGCTACAAATGGGTGGGTATAGTTATAGTTTAAGGCATATTTATATATTATGAATAGATAAGAACTTTTTTATTATAGGTTAAAAGGTTTAAGTGGGAGCTCTACTTTGCTTCATGCCTTAGCGTTCATGGTATTTTTTTATAATCACCCCAAATTAAATTTATATCTCAAATAATAAATAAATGTACCCTATAACTATACAGCACCCACATAAATACTTTGAAAATCACATAGGTATCATTGAATCACAATTCCGATAGAAGGAATGAAGAATGTTTTATTATCAACTTACATTTCTTTCTGATAACTCCAAAGGATGTGCTGTTCCAAGTTTAGCTTTTGTTGCACTTAAACCAGCTACTAACGGATCAGGAACTCCAAACGCGCCCTCATGTATAGGAATGCCTTTAATATCATGTTCAGGCTTTACTTTCAAAGAAGGCAGTCCGAAACTCTGAATAAGAAAATAGGTAGTATTTCAAATGAGTGCATAACTTCCAATCATTCTTGGATGTGAACATAGTGAACAAAGTGTATCAAGCCGGAAAAAATAAAAATTGTTGAATCATTTTGTATAATGTTGTAGAATTTGGCTACAACAACAACCTAATACTTACCATTGTTATTTGTAGTAAACTTTATAGCTCTAAACGTAAAATTTGTTCAAAGATTTCTTAAAGTAAGAAGCTCTTTAGTTAAATTGATTTAAAATGCCGAAAGCGAAACGAATTTACTTAAATAGATGCTTTTAATTGCCTTCTGCTCTGCCTATACTTTGTAGTACTATGTTGTCAAAGTCAAAAAAATGTCAACTCATTCGTAAGTCGCGTACACGATGGTGCAAACTACAGACTAATTTCATCTGAGGTAACCTAACCACCTAACACCCTAGTCCTTAAAAAAGTACTGAAACGAAAAGTGAATAAAGCCTAAAACCAAATCCAATTTCTACTAATGAACGCCCATGGTACTATTCTAAGTACCCAACTTTATCTATTGCTACTCATTTCAAGTTACCACCTTTTTATACAGTGATGTTTCCGTACGTATGTTGGAGGTTTTTGCTCGTGTATGACCAAGAAACTGTACCAGAAAAACAAAAGAAAATTGTCTTTCTTTACTTCACATTGAACAAGATTGTCGAGTATGACAATCATAATATAAGCATAAAATCTTTAAAAATTGTCTTGATAAACTTATCAACAATAGGTGCTTATATTCTTTAATTGCTGTTTAAGTACATACTTTATATGGATCTATAATATAATAAAAATTATCGCAATTCAAAATTTAAGACCACATCACTGTCAATGTGGAGTTATGGTAAACCGATTTGGACACCACGGGTTGTCATGTTTAAAAAGTGCAGGAAGAAGATCTCGTTATGCTAGCCTCAACGACATCATCCGCAGATCTCTTGTCAGCATCGGCGTACCGGCCATTCTAGAACCGAATGGCCTGAGGCGTTACGATGGCAATAGACCAGACGGAATTTCACTCGTTCCTTGGAAGATAGGGCGGCCGCTAGTGTGGGATGCGACCTGTGTTGACACACTGGCCCCGTCACATCTTCCAATGACCGAGTCAGGGGCTAGCAACGCTGCCGCTTCAGCTGAAGACGTCAAACGGCGCAAATATGGAGCCTTAGGAAGGGGTTACATATTTGTGCCGTTTGGGGTTGAAACATTAGGCCCGTGGGGTCCGTCGGCAAAGAGTTTGTTTAAAGACATATGCAAGAAACTCTTTGACACTACCCGTGATCAGAAGGCTGGCTCATATTTTGCACAACAAATAAGTATTGCCATACAGCCTTCTGGGCACTCTCCCCGTTGGCAGTGATCTGCTACATAATATATTTTAGTTTCAATGTCTTTGTTTACTTTTAAAAACAATAAAACATTATTTAATAAAGATATATTTATAAAGATAACAAATAGAATCTACTAAAGACCTTTTAATAGACCTTTGGGTTAATAGGGACTATCATGATTGTTTCAAATGTTTTAAATAAATAATAATAAAATAATGTTTCTTTTAGTTTTAAAGTATTTGTTTGATTATAAATTGGTTTTTAAGTTAATTTCATGATATTTTTGATGGTAGTTGAAAAAAGTGACGTTGTAAGAAGTATGTTGTTTTAAGTCGAGTGCTTTTGACCCTACCAAAAGTTTAGCTATTTTTCTTCTTTTTTCTCTTGTTTTCGTTCACATGAGACAAGAAAAATTATACTTTGCAAAGTGATTTATGATTTAAAGTTCAAGCGTTTGGGTTTTCACCATTGAAACCTTTTTTAAGGACTTTGGGCGTTTAATTTGTTAAAGCGTTCCATATCCTGAGCGTTGGGAGACTAATTGGAGGGTGTTATAATAAAGTAGAAATTAATTTATAGGGGTGCCACTTCATAAATTTGTCTAGACTCTAGCAACTCTAATATTAGGTCAAGACTTATAGTCAAACTTATTTTTTTACTAATTAGTTCAAAATGCCATAACGCATAGCGCGTTATGACATTGAATTGTACAATACGTTGATCTTTTATCAAAGAGTACATTGAATGTAATTAAGATCTTTTATATTGATAATAAAACTCCTTACCTACCCTCCATGAACCTTTGTAAAAAAAAACAAATCAGAGAAGTCACTGTAGACACATGTTTGTTTTACTCTATTTGACACTAAATACACTTTTTTATTAATAAAAACAAGTTAAGATTAATTAATTAAAAAAGAAAGCACTCAGTATGCTGACCCTTAGTAATTATGGTCCTTAATCTTTATCTGCAAAATTTTAAATGATCATATCATATTATATGAGACTTGACGCAATCATTATTCATTCATTTTAATTTTCGTTTTGTTAGAATTTTAATTTATTTTGTTATTAATATATAGGCAATTGAAGATGGCTAGTAAAGGCCGTGTAAAAGGTGGAAAATCTAAAAAAGAGCTGGTTAGAACTTGAACCTTGTAAATATATATGTCTTATAAATTATGTCATAATTCTAATTCAACGTTGAATCTTTCTAGGACCCCGAGCAGCAGATGCGAAAGAAGTTTCACGCAAAATGTCTATTTCGTGCTTTGGGTCGTCTTGTAATGGCAAATACCTATTGGCTCATAGAAGCTGTTGACCATTATGAAGGGTTGGATGATGTGAAACGCAGAATTCAGCAAGCTGTCCGTAGCAAAGCCAAAAAGAAACAGCTTCTTACTATTACAGTTAGAATTTCTTTTTGTAATTCCCTCACCGTTTTCATAAAAAAATAACAAAATAAAACCGATATTAAACTAAAAATCGGTGCATTTTGCAATTTTGTTGTTTTTTCATGTTTCACTTGGCAACTGACTTCAAGATGCTTATAGATAGATAGAAAATATTTTTTTATTATTTTGGAGTCGGTTTAGCTTTTGTGAAATAATAAAATATTTCTACTTTTTTAATTGCTCAATTTTTTTATTGCCTGAAGCAGGCAAACAGGCAGACGGCCCACCTGATTGAACTATGGGCGCTTGCAACACCAGGGGTGTCGCCAATGCATTGCCGACCTCATAGAAATTTTATGACACCCTTCTTAAAGAACCCATGTAGCAAAGGGAAAACCGCGGCGGGAAGTTCCCTCCAGATCATTGTTGTACACGGAATAAATGTTCTAGAGAACCGTTGGGATCGTTGCGTAGTTGAGCGTGGGAGCTCAAGGAAATGGGTACTCAGGAGTATATTCTTTCGAAAAAAGAAAAAATCCGTCCACAATTGCCGGAGATATCACGTAACAAACATATAACACACATACTTGACTAATTGAGAAATTCCTTCTTTTAAAAGTAGGTTAAAATACTAGAAAATTCGGTCTCGGCTTTACAAGCTGAAAATCAGCTAAGCTTTATGGAATTGCTATTGAATTAATAATTGATTTTTATGACCTTTTAGTGATGTAATTGTTTTTGAATGCAGGATAAAGCGCTATTGAATAAACCAGCGGATGAGCGGACGGAGCATGAAAAAAAATATATTTACCGTATTATCGGTGGACTGAAATGTTTTAAAAGATATCCTAACGTAAGAAATTAATATTTCTTGATATTATGTCATCGATGACAATCCTTATTCTTATCATAATCAAATCGTACACTGAGAGTTTTCCCTTAACCTGTATGTATGTAATGTAACCTAGGAGTATATATAGATAGGTATTTATTAGGTGAGAGTTGTATTTATAATATTTATAACTTTTTGGAATGTCATAATGGGCTATGTATCAGCTGAACTATCAGCTAATTATGCTAGCAGTTTATTGAAGCTGTTTGATAAATTTTGATCTTAATTTAAGCCCAAAAGCGGTCTTTGTGTGGTCTGACGATGTAATAAATTTTAATCGTTAGCTTAGTTTATGGGAAGCTAGTTGTCCTGGATTCGAACTCTTTGCACTAATTTTGTAAACTTGGATATATATATATTGGATCTATCATAATATACAATGGACAACGCTAGGGCCGATCCCTGACAGAGGAGAGTAGATAAATCATAGAACCTTCGCTTATGAAATTTATCCTGTCGAGAATGGAACCCCGTAAGTTCTAGTGTATTAGGCCGCCAGCATGTATGAATAAACACATCTGTTCCTGTCTCATCTTTACAGCACGTAAAAAAGAAGTTAGCAGCTCTTACTTATTTCAAGTACTACGGTCCCGGGCGCACTATAGTCCGTCAACACCACGAAGCTCACGCCATGTACTTCATATTGACCGGTGACGTCATCGTGAGCCAAATGGTATTCGACGAACTGATTCAACAGAATGTGTCTGTGGATGTGGGTGTAATGCATGCGGGAGACATGTTCGGCGAAGTGTCCTTGCTTCATAACATACCGAGAACTGCCACTGTCACTACAGTCGGTTAGAAGAAAATGTTTTATTCTTATAAGTAGGGCTTTTAAAAATAAAGTCTTGTACGTTTGAGGCCCCTATGATTAATAGTAACTTAAACTCTGCAAGTGAGTATATAAATATTGTTACGGGTTGCGGGATGGGTAATAAATGTGCTTCTACTAATCTGTACGTAGAATTTGTCTTTGTCGGCGCCTAGGCTGTAACAATATCAATGAATCTATAAACTTCGGATCACGTGCCGACACGAAGTATTTTAATTTGATTCCCATTGTGTTAAGTAAATATTTACTAGATTTCATGGTAGTCAAGTCGGATTAATTCCTAATGCTAAATTTTAATTAGGAATAACAAACATCCTAACAAACTCTCATTCATTAAATAAATAGATAACACGATTGCACACCATAATAAACACTAACAAAAAATCTATATTTACAATACTTTCCAAGCAATAGTACAACAGATGGCCTTATCGCTTATGGCGATCTGTACTAGGCAACTTAAATTAAAGGAACTTTCTAGTTAATCTGTTAAATCTGATAAAAAAATTATATGTTATTGTATAATTCATATAGATAATGGTTTTTTTATATTGTATAAGTACAGCAGACATGCAGACGGCCTACTTGATGAAAAGCGGTTTCCACCATCTATGGACATTTGCAACACCAAAGGTGCTACAAATGCGCTGCTGCTCTCTTAAGGGAGACTGGAATCTGGACACTAATGCCGGAACACAACTTGGATCAGGGGTGGTAGCCATCCAGTCGAGCCAATACCTTACCACCTGGCTGTGGGTTGTTTTGTTGAAATTGTATTCTTTCTCCGTTCCTATACGGATAAATGGTTTGCATATAGGTACTCGTAAATATTTTTTGTATCATTTTCGCTAAAATAGCAGAGTTTTAAATTATATCTGCCCATCCATCATCAGTGATGGAATAAATCGTTACAACAATGTGAATAAGGACAATTACGATGACTAACCATATCCACAACTCCAAAAATATTAACAACATGTAGAAAGAAATAACAAAACAGTACGAATCCTGCGTTTCTATGGAGTTGATTCATAAACAGTCGAAGTTCGTAGCATAGTAACCATTGATAAGTGATGATAAAGATCCAAGCACTTTACAACAGAATCTATTCTAGGCCATTGTGAGTTGCTAGCACTAATGAAAGAGGACTTTAAAAATGTACTTCAAGCGTCGATACAGAAGCAATGGGATGAAGTCCGTCACGCCATGTCTGCTTTCACTTACTTCGAGGCTCTTGATGAAGTATGTACAAGTAATTTTTAGTTACTCTATGTCATGTGTGAAACACTTATTAGAAATAGAAATAGACACTAATTAGAAATCTCTAGGAATATAAAGGATTTATTAATCAATACATAATTATATAAGTATTTTACATATGATATTCAGTAACCAAATACTAAACGTATGTACATACACCTGTTACTTTTTATTTATTATTACGCAATATAATACCTTTTTGCTTGAGTATACACAAGTATTCAAGGAAATAATCTCTTAAATATTTGTGTATACTGGCTAGAAAGATAAACTGTGCAAATATTTAAAAGATAAAAAGTAAAACAGCATATTGAAATTAATTTGTTGTCCTTTTGTTGCCAGGTTGCGCGTCGTGAAGGTTGTATAGTTGCAAAGATGAAGTCTTACGAGCCGAACGAAACCTTGCTCGGGGACGGCGTGGGTGTCGCCAATTTTGTCTATTTCATACTTTCCGGTCGTTGTCAGATGATTGAGTCGCTCCAAGTGGCCGTCACCACACGTTTAGGACGCAGTTTCTATACTCTGTACGACCCATATGTATGTACCTTTCTTCTTTGCAAAATATGAATTTGCACAGATTTGCTATCTATTGAAGGCCAATTTAATTAGGCACTAGGTGAAATCCGGTTCAAACAGCTCCCTAATGCAGCTTCAGCGAATAAATCGGAGTTCTTGTGACAACTCAAAAAGTTATTTTACTTGTTGAAATTGAGATTTTCTACATGAACTAATCTTTGCAACAAATATAAGAATGTTCATCTTGCAACTGTTGTTAATTTTAATCAGTTTATATAGAGTGTACCAGGAATAAACATATAGCCATATATATATATATATATATATATATATATATATATATATATATATATATATATATATATATATATATATATATATATATATATATATATATATATATAATTATGTTTAAAAACTTTCCAACTATTTGTGTTTCAGATACCGAAGCAAGAAAGTGAGCAAGATTTCGACACAAAATATTTCGGTGCATACAAAAACCTACAAAAAACCAGTAAAGATAGTCGATCGACGGTTTTAGAGGAATCGCTTCCGCCTAAAGATGATGAAGACAAACCCTCATCTGCATTGAAAGTTCCAAGTATTCTTAAGCAGCCAAGACCATCGGATGAAGCACGCGGAAGTGTATTATCAGGCAGCAAGCAGGATTCAAAGATGACCAGTTTTGACTTAACTACCTGTCAACTAGGCCGTACCTCGTCTGCAAAGTCGGAAATTTATTTGCAGCCCTCTGAAGTATGTTCTCGTGAGCATGCCAGAGAGTCTGTCAGGTTATTTAGCAATATGTTATATTTATTATATAGAATAGATATATTCACAGACAAACATATATATATATATATATATTACCGTAACGTATACGTACACATACACACGCTGTGTGGGCTACTTCATTGCGCGGTATTTTGGTCTTTGTTTTCATATTTTTTGAACCATATGAGATTTCGAAACAAACACAAAGGAATGTTACATAAAAGTCCCGTTACAATTCTTAAAATTTTCATTAAAATTTGTTGAGTCTTTATGGACAAACGTTTAAACAGGCTGAGGGTCAAAATGTATAAAAACACAGCGACGATAGACGTATTTGACATGCAAGCTGCCTCATGATCTTCTTCACAGTAGATACTGTAGTCGTTGCAAGCATGTGATAATTATAGTCGTTGCCTATTAAATCATAAAAAATGCCTAAGCGTTGCATGCTTCCCAATCAGGATTCACATCCATGTCATTGGCACGAGACGCGTATACATCAGTAACTAAGCTAAGCTCGAAACTCGGCCAGTTACTAGCAACTTTATCAAATTTTAAAACATATGATTTTGGTCTGTCGGGGTTTATTTACGGATGCTTACTTCATGGAGTCTACACCGCTCCTAATAAATTTGCAATATTAAGGGTCAATAATATAATTTCTATAATCAGATAAAAGTTATCCGCGAATTAAAAAAACCTGACTGAATTCAAAAGTAAAACAATTCAACAGTCTTATTTATACAACTATCATTTTTAATTTTCCCACCTTTATTTTTTATAATATGTGAATAACTTTTATCTTGTGATTAAAAATTCAGCCCTAAATGTAGACTTACCTAATGTTGCTTTAAAATGGTGAGTTTTTAGGTATTATGAATATTGTGCCGAATTACATTCTAGGTTGTTATTGTAGTTATCTGTAACGAATTTCTTTAATGAAATTTGGACTACAACCATGATTTATACTTATTGGACAATAATACCAAAACTTAATAATTGGTTCTGTTGCAGACTAAGCGTGGTACCGGAATTACCTGAAACAGTACGACCACCAGAGAACCTACGCACTTACTTCATGCAGGTTTAAACCATTATTAGTATTTTCTATATTTTTTTTCATCATTTTTGTATATACTTACTTTATTTTACTGTTTTACTTTCACTCTTTAGGCGTAAGATGATTCTCCGTTTGATCAAATAAATTTACGTTGTTTTAACTTTAAAAATAAAGCTCTCATGTCTACAGAGTTAAACTGCGTTATGTTTTCGTAAATAATACTGTCATATGCCTTACAAAGTTAGAGGTAAATTAAATTTCATGAAAAAGGTTGCATAATTTTATCATTTTCATAGATATAGGTTTTTGAGGTCTGACTTTGGCCCTACTTTGCAGTGAGCTTCGGATACGTACCTTGCAGAAGTTGGGATGGATTTTATTTAGTATCATATATTATTTTCATCCTGTCATCAAAAGTAGGTAGGTAGGTATATTGTTTTTAATTTATTCCCAAAGTGAAGTAAAAACAAAAGCATACAAACATCAACACAAATTCGCATTCGTATAAATATCTTATGGATTATGGATTTTTTTACAGGTGTGTCAGTTTAATCCAGGATCAAGTTTCGGTTTCGGTGAGAACATGCGAGATAGACGTATAGTCGCTTTGACACCTGTGGATTGTATGCTTTTGCCAAAGATATGGTTGCTGCAACGTAACACTGCCAATATTTGGACGCGGATACAGCATTATCTCGAGAAGAAGGTGAGATAGATATTTATAAGGACTATGGTTGCATGGCGCGTTAGAAGGATTGAAGTTAAAAAAATACTGTGTTTATGAATCAATCATTTTGTAACATCATTTAGTACTTATAAATTACTTTACACTAAATTTATTTTACATGAACATTCATTATTTAATTTACCAGCCATAAAATCCAGCCAAAAAATACCAACTGGTAGAATGCCACAGAAAAAGAAATTTACTTGAAGTTTCATATGTGACGTATTAAATGAGTTCATTACATTTAGATATGGATTTAACGATTGTTTTCATTAGAAAGTAGTTGTTTATTTACCTTATTATTTCTTATTTATTTGTCTCATATTCGAAATGAAAAGCAGGCTATTAACCACGGGTGAAAGGCCCACGTAAGCACTCGAACTATGAGCTCCCTGGTTACGTTAGTGAGCCAAAATATCTTGTGCCTGAATAAGTCACTTTCACCTCTCGTGTAATATAGATTATTACTATTACTCTAAAAACATATTTATTGCAGTCGATAATGTACGGCGTGAAGTAGAACGTCATTGCAGACCACATATTATGGTATTTGTATCACTAATACGTAATTAAATTAAAAAAATATTTAAGTACTGTAGGAACGTGGCAAACAATAATTTACACATTGATTGCTTTTATATAAGTTCATAATCGAAGTTATAATAGGTAACTAACCAAATGGAATTAAAGCCTTTCAATCAAAAGGTTTTACATAGAGTAAGATGAGAGGGATAATAAAATTAAAATATTTTCAATTAGCTATTAAGTTAAGCTAGTAAGGAGCAATCTGTTCCCTGCTGTCTTAATAATTTAATAGTATAAACTTGTTACATGAACCTGATTAATATTTTAGATTTGATTTCTAGATAGACGTCTAGTCCTGTAACACTTTAAAAGGATATTCTAATTAAGTTGTAATTAATTCAAGCTCCATCCATACATTTTCTTATTTTTTTATTTCTTCCATCCTGACGAACTAGATATGTCAAGATTTTCCTTCTTTTTAAAGTTTTTTGTTTCTTTATTTTCTTCTTTTTTATTTTTATTTTTATTACTCTTAATTCTATTACATTCATCCATACATTGGGTGGCACTCTATTAGATTGTAATACAACAATTTTATTTTCTTGTATAGATACCAACAAAGAAGCAACTTTTTAAAGATTTCGTCCTAGAACGCCGTTGGCAGGAGTTTCGCGCACAAATGGTGGATGATGTCGTCTCGCGCTCCAACACCGTCAACTGGACTTCTGTTCATGATGTACCGTACTCTATTAGAATGGAAGAAATGTTAGACATTTAAATATTTAATTAAATATACCTGCACTTTTAATTGATACTAGTTTTCTTTTATTAATTATTGGGATTATGCTTACGCAATCTTCGGTTCTTCAGATATTCGTTTCTGGTCTTTGTATAAGTATATCGATGAAAATCAGTATCAGCTGCAACAACCGCAGCTGATGCTTCAACTAATTTTACTACCATTTGTTCAATGTTTAAAAATAAGTGTAATATAAATGTCAGCTGATGGATTTCCAATCACTAATTATAAATGTATTAAATACAATTAACGCATGACATAGTAATATCCAAATAAAGATAATAATGAAATTTAAGACAGAAACAAAGTAGTAATACGACTCTTACTGTACGGTGTGTGCATCTTCGAATTTGAATCTCGTTTTGGATTTTGACTTTTTCTTCTCCACTTTGCAATCTTCGGCATCTCTGCTTGTAAGATCCTTCGCTCACACAAATATCCTTTACGATGTCAAGCTAGCATTTCTCGGGTCATATGTTATTTCCTGATGGAGGTGGAATCCTGTGAAGCCCACACAGTTTAGGACATAGTGGTGAATGACCCTATACTTCCATTAGCTATACTTGACTTAAGTAACTTATTTCATTCACCTTAAGAGAAGTGTAGGCGAATGAATACTCTTAATTTTTTATTTTAACGACTGACTATAAAATTGCTTTTATGTCGAACTTAAAACTGTTATATATTAAACAAGTTATTAACCTAACTAGTTACCATAGTAGGGCTTTTGCGGAGGCGCAGAGGCCAAATATCCCAGAGTAGACTGGTTGTGTTTGGTTTTAATGGATACTTTATTGCTAATATTATTTTCAATATTAATCTTTAACTTCATATGATTATTTCATGGACACATTTGTAATGAAATGTAAAATCGATGAAATTTTAAACATTTTCTAAATAATGGCATTGCATTTGACAGATTTACCCTGGATGAAGTAAATAGTTATAAATAGATGTTTTTTAAAAGCTATGGATTGCTTAGTGGTTGTTACACTCGGGTTTAAGTGACGCGGGTTTTCCTTCTGGCCAGGAAGTATTCCGGCGATTTTTCCAATACATAATGTTCGTAATACCATGTGCTAAAAGCGAAGGAAAACACCGTGAGGAAATCCGCAGTTCGGGATTAGATATCCATATTTGAAATCAGCAAATCCGTCTTGAACAAATATGGCAGTGTTATACCATCCAAAGTTGGTGAAATTCGAATATACCTAGTATACTATATACCTAGTAGTGGGATGTTTATGGTTTGCTGAATGTACAGTTGCAACTATAATTTTTGTTTGCAGTTTTTAAAATCTTGAAGTGTTATTTATTACTAAAAGAGGGAAACCTAATTTCGCACCGCTTGTATTAAATTCTAAAACTAGCTGTGCCCGCGCCTTCGTCTGTGTGGAATATTTTTTTTGCGGAATTCCTAAAAGTAACCTAAGTTACTCCTTATAATAACATTAGCTATCTGCCAGTGAAAGTCCCGCCAAAATCAGTCCAGAAATTTCAGAGAATAGCCGGAACACTAAGACACACAGACAGATTAAAATATTTAAAATTGATTTATATATAGATGGTAAAAAGCTGTTATTTTTACATTACAAATACACTTCAACTTTATTTATCTGTAAAGATAATTTTCGGAAAGTCACTCGCTCAACCTTCAAACAAAACAGATACTCTATATAGGTACCTACTACGTAGGTAGTTTTGTTTTAGTTACATATGCTTAGTTATGCTATGAAAAATATGTGATATGTTATTGCTCCACTCGGGAGAATGTTAATGACCGATTCACGTACACGTAGCGATGTTTAACGTATTTGTGATGCGATAATGTCGTTAAACGTTTACCTTGTTTTTTCTTACTAGATAAATTTTCGATAAAAATTTAGTTGAATTGTGTCTTTAGATGATTAATATAATACATTGTCTATTGTAATATCTAACTTTAGATGTGTTTTAAGTTCTCAAAAACATTTAAATATCAATAAATAGTGTGATTCATTACAAACATCCTGTTTGTAATGTACGAAAATAGTCTTCTAAGAAAAAACAATGTATATATATTCACCATAGGGCGCGTTATTCTTGTACCTTACAACGCTCAAAATTCTCTTTTAGTTCTTTTAGTTACCGATTATAACGCCCGCGAGCAAGTGAAACGGCAAAAATCGCGGTGGTGAGCATGGCAGTTGTGAGTTTCATGAGTAACCATAGAGAAAAATATAAAGAGAATAAATACAGTAAAGGCACTTTGTCAATCACTATCTTAAATGGTCGATGACGCCATTTTTGCGTCTCGTAACCAAGGTAACCGGTTTTGGCGCGAAGCTTCATACTCTACGCTTCATCACGCGATAGTACTTGCGCGTTTAGCGGACTACAACAATCAGGGAAACTGGTAAACAACACAACATTCGACCGCAGTGCACCGCGACGACCGACCGCCGACTAAACAGCGGCTAAGCCCAACGAAATATCGCGATCATCAATTTAATTTCAAACTAACAGTCATTACAACTATTTGTAACACAAAGAGTAATTTTCTTCGATTCGGTTCTAAAACTAACTTTATAAGTTCAACTGTGATAGTGTCATCGATCACAACTTACTTACTCCTAGTTCACTTCTTTTCAAGCAGGTGAGTTAAGTTTTCACTTTTGATTCTGGAAATAGAATAGTTTATGTGGAATATTAAATGTCATACCGGTCAAGGTCCCCGGTGGGGGTTGCATGAGGACAGGGGAGGACCGGGATAAGTGGTGCTTGGGGAAGGTCTGCGTGTAACAGTGGACAATGGTTGGCTGCCTACGACGTTGAATATTTTTTCCTATTTATGGTCTAGGAGGTGTTAGGAATTGGGAAAAAGACTATAATGACAATGCTCTGTTTTAGGAATTATAAATTATAGCTAATAACTATGACGAGGATACTAGACTAAAGATAGTTGTTCCTGTTTATTATATTTTTACACTCCAAGGTCGCTTCATACTAACAAGACATTTAATATTTATCCGTTATTATATAAATACACATATAATAACAGTACTCGCATCCAAGATGCCTCTTGCTGTTTTATTTTACCATTTTGGAAGCCCGTACAATTAGTGGAAATTCAGCATTTGCCCACTTTCTTTATGTTTTTCGAACATCGCAAAGAGCATAGGCTACTTTAATTTCATAGACCTTTAGAATCCTTCAGTATTACAATCCAATAGCCCAGTTGTCTTGTTCGCATTTCGTGCAATGGTCCTGCATTAAGTTTTTTCAAAGTCCAGGTCATTTTATGGCATTTGCTTTGTTGTATAATGTACACATGAGTAAGTTATGAGATATACTCGTATAGGGATTTAGTATTCGCATTTTTGTTGACTGTGAATGACCTCCTATCGAAAGTGGTCCAGATAAAAACCAGATTTTTTATTTATTTTAAAGCTACTTTTGACCTCGCTGAACATAAAGATTTAGAAAACTTTAATGAAATCAAATTGCATTCTTTTTTCATAACTTTTGTATAGTAACAAGGTACAAAACAGGAAATGGAAGGCGAGGAAGGATAAAAATTGGTTTTGGCAGCCTTGAAAACAGCTTAAAACCGACTTGTCTCTTACAAGTATATTATAGTTCCAAGTTGCACATTTCAAATATAGGTATAAATAAAAACCGGAATGGTGTTTAATATTCAAAGTTTCAAGTAGATCTATTACTTTTGTTTATTGTTCGAGTGAATTGGGTGTTCTATGAAGTGTGAGCAAAATTTTAACTCTTCGATTTCATTCTACTCATAATATCATAATGCAAATGTGGTCAATAGCAATTCAAATATAACGTGGATTTATTTTATTGACCTTAAAAAGTAGGAGGTCGTTAATTCGTCTGTATGTTTTTCTAATATTCGTTACTGGATTTCTCCGTCAATTGTCGGTCGATTTTAGAATTTTAGAACTCCCGAATTGATCCCATTGTCACCACGTCACGTCTGTTGAGTAGATTCATAGAAACTTACGAAAAATGTTTACCAACTTCTTCGTAGAACTATATCTCCGTCAATTGTTAACCAATATTTCATTTTTTTGGTGGTCAACAAGTCAAGATCTGATGAGTGGATCGGATCCCAGGGATATTGAACATAATCCTTATTAAAGAACGCCGTGCGCCTAAATTCTTGAAAAATATCTTGTGTATTACAGTTTCTATAGGCGCTTAGTTTTTTATACGCATGTTACACGACTTTTTTCAAAGTATGTATACTTCCGAGGCGGTTATATGACCACCAAGTCAGGATCTGATGAGTGGATCCCAGAGAAATCGAGAGTAACCCTATTTTTATTATTTTTCGCTAGTATTACACATTTTACTCTACAAGTTCTTAATTTTTTTGTAGGCATATTATGCGATTTCTCCGTCAATTGTGGACCGACTTTTAAATTGTTTTTTTAACTCTCGAGATGGTACCATAGTCACCAAGTCAGGATCTGATTTGTGTATCACGAGGAAATCGCGAGCAATCTTTGCTGAAGAGTATACACCGAAGAGTTGTACAATTTCTACAGATGATTCATATATTATTTCTAAAGCTATTAAAGCATTTGCGCAACTAAAAAATAATATTTTTTTTACAAAAACCAAACCGACTTCACACTAAAAAGCAAAAAAAATAATTAACCGACTTCTTTCAGGAGAAAGACCAACTTCGAGATATAGCAACATCTCGAAGTCGGTGTCAAGTAAAACATAAAAATATTTTGTAAATGCGGGAATAAACCTTTTCAGTGTGGCTACTACTGTTACCCGATAATAGCCATCGTTAGCAAAGTCTTGAAACTGGATACATTAATGTTTCCTTAATTAATTGTTTATGAAATTCAAACGGTTACTCCCTACTGATTAGGAATAATATCTTCATATTCGCTTCATGAATGAGAAAAATTCTGTAGATATCAAGGTAGTAGAACTTAATTTTTTTTTACCAAAAACTGGCTTGGACAAGATTTTTGATTGACCAATCTTGAGTTCTTGTCTTGTCTTTCCATCAGATGGGCCGTCTACTTGTCTGCTGAACTCATGGAATAAAAAATCTGATCAGTAGTTTCTGAGATATGAGGTATGATCCTTTCTTTACGGTGTAATCATAGGATTATAGTGAGTGTTGGTCACCTCGACGGAACATTTTACTACCAAATCCAAGCTGCTGAAAAAAGCGAAAGGTTAAGTGGAGTAAGCGGGAAAGTAGACCTCAGAAAGAGTTGGCAAAACAGTTGCTCAGCATAACAGTTTCAGTAACGTTTTTCTTCCAATTACAGTTTACACCTTATATTTGTGACAAATATTATTTACAATATACATCATACTTTCAGTATAAGCATAGTGAAATTTACTTAACCTATTGCCCTTGATGCAAATAAATTATGCATGATAACTTGAATCCTGTTCCATACCACTTACCAGTTACACTCTATTGCATTACACAACATATAAGTAAACTAACGTTACAATACTTTAAATAGTTATACAAATGTACAGTATACGGGTGTAATATTTCATAGGTACGACAAGTTGCAATGTTCTAATATTACATTTTTATATTCATAAGTACTTTTATCTGATTGAGATGAAGTAACAAAACCGTTACTGAAATTGAAAAGAGTTGTTTTTTTGAGTCTGGGTTTGTTGTGTGCTCAGAATGTTTAGTTACTGTTCTGGTTACATTATGAGTCCGACCACATATATATACGTATAACAAACTACTGAAACATATCAAACTCTCCGGTAGTTTAAATATATTCACTTGCTGTCTTAAAAGTAGTAAGTAGCTAATCGAGCACACCTGCTTGAAGGAATGGAATGTGAAGATTTGCGACAAACACCTTAATTATTGTAATTTTTTTAATAATATAATCTTGACATGTAATATCTCGTAATGCTTGAAGACGAAAGTTTTTGAGCAGTGCGTCCTCCCGTTCTGACCCTATGGGGCTGAGACATGGATACTGACGGCAGAACTGACCATATCTCAAAAACTACGGAACGGATATTGTTCGAAACTAATATACTATAATAATTATTATTTATTCGTGTTTTAAAGACTATTAAGCACATACGTAATCATTTAATGTATCCTTTTTGTTTGGTTTATTTTTTAAAACTTTTATAATTGCTATTAAAGTGTATAATTTATTTAATCTTAAATTAATTTTTCTACTTTACTTTGTTTTTGTCTTAAAATTATCATTATTTATTTTACTTATATATATTTATTTTTATTATTTCATAATATTCACATTACTGGTTTCTTATATCTATTACCCAACTACTACTATTATTCAATACAGAAAAAACATTACTTCCATTCCTTGTTATGTATCTATTTTACATTTATTTATTTATTTTGTTGCATTTATATTTATTTATTTACATGTAAACTGTGTATAATGGTACATAACAAATTTTCGTTAATCTTTATTTGGCCAACTATAGAAATTGTATTAAACTCAAAATTACGAATGGTTACAAAATAGTCCATCTACAATTTTACATACTATTGGCACAATTAACAGATATACGCCACATAACGTGACAGAAGGTTCTTCCGCGTATCAATCAACCTAATCTGATTTTATCTATTGATATACAATAGATATTCTACCGTCAGTTTGGCACGCAAATAATCTAATATCACTAACGCTTAACGATACAATCATGGACCCAGGTTGTTTTTATGTATTGACTTATCCGTTACTGCGGCCTTAACTTTTCGACCTTAAACATATTTCCTAGCTTTATGTTGTGAAGATGTATGTTGCTTACGTAATGGTTGGTTTACATGTATTAAGTATAGGTAAGCACATTTCAACTACATTTTAAGAGATAATACATGTAAAGGATAGTTTTAGTACCATGTAAGTTTGCATTATCTATCTATCTATAATTTAAACAAAAAATATATTAAAGTAAGATACTATAGACTGATACAACAACAAAAACTTAACTTAGTATATATATATATAATCTCTCGAGACTATAAGTAAAGTACTTAACCTAGGTCACCGTCTTTTTTGGGTAAGTTGCCCAGAAGGCGGGCTACGTTTCCTCGCTAGCTTGCCATACTGATCCGTTGTCCGAGGTAAGCACCAGCCCTTGGGTCACCTAAAGAGTTATTGAGTCGTTTTGATAATTCTTTGTGGGCCGCAGTCCAGCTTCTCAACAGCAAAGGCCAGTGTAATTATTTAATAGAGAATAAGAAAATATTTAATACTGAACCATACCTTTCATGTGGCTGTCATCCCATGTTCAAATCTCCATACATTACTTGTGTCTTCTCTTTCTGTTTAATTGTGTGTATGTGTACCTGTCCTTAAAATTCGTTCGTGGTGAGAAGATGTCACCACCGCTCCGACCATATATGATGCTAAAAGACAGACGTGCTCTGCATTATCATTTTTGCAAGTGCAATGGATTTTGCTTAAACAAACAAACTAAATGGCGGCCGGCCTGTGAATTATGTGAATAAAGCTAATGGTGTATTAAAACGATTTCCGTGTACATTTATTTGGTACCAAGCGAAAGTGTTTTGTCGACAAGGAGTTTGTGTGGGTCCGTTTAATAATACCTTTTTAATGTTTATAAGTATGTCAAAATTACACAACAACTGAAGACAGCAAAATTAATTTATTGCATTGAAACAACCACCATCTATTGTCTTCAGCGGCTTCGTGTTTACGGATCATCCTGGTTTTTTTTACCTTCGGATTCCGTACACACAAGCATACTACATCACAGTTGCATTTAAAATTTACTTATTCTACGATCTACGTGTACACTAGCCATTAGAATATGCGTAATAGGTGCACAAAATGGTCGATGACGACGTTGTGTGTCGACCATTTACCGGACAGGTTATCGGCAAATGAGCTCAATTGAGAGACCGTTTTGTTCTGATAAACGGCAATTTAATAGATAGGCAGGTACTGAGAGTGCGAGCACATTTATGTCCAATGCCAAAACAATAAATTTTGTAACTGAATAAAACATTTGAACAACAATGTTCTATTTAAATTGTAGCACGTATTTACATATAAGTATATTGCATTATTCAAAAACTTTATCCACTAATGCACACTCTTATTTTGACATATAAAAGTACCTATTATTATAATAACAGCCCATAAACGTTCAACTGATTGGTGGCTTTGACATATCGGTTTTTTCGATGTGCGGTTTCATCACTCTGTTTTCCGTGACCGTGGTAATTGTAACAATGTGTCCATTCGGTCAGAAAACTTTCTAAGAGGTACGTGCTTTCCGCGGAATTTCCGGTCAGGATTCGAAGCCGCGTCCTTTGAGTTTGTGATTCGAGTGTATTATCCACTAAGCTACTATGGTTTGGTAGCTGCCTATTATAATTTATGATAAAAAAAATCCGTACGAGCATCACACATTAAGTCGGTTTTAATTATTTTGTCAATTAGTTTCTAATTATTATTACTGTTATGCACGAGAACACATTTGAGTATACCATATTTTTAAAATAAAAACAAAACACAACTCTTTTTTTTGTGCTGTCTAAAGTTCATTGTTAGATGGGCAGCATATTGGCAATCTAACAATTTGTATAGGTCAAATGAATTAATCAAGCTTGGTGTCTTTGATTCCTTTTATGGAACGAAATAATAATATATTAACCTTGAAGTTATGCACTTGCTGACATTTACTTTGACTTCTGATTTATCTTTTATTTACCTACTTGAATTATTATAACACATGATAATATTATTCTATTTACTAATATTAAATCTGAATCTAAAATCCCTACTAATATTATAAATGTGAATGTAAGTTTGTTACGCTTTCACGCGAAAACTACTCAACCGATCATCATGAAACCTTGTACACGTATTCTTGGAGGTATTAAAAGTAACACAGGATACTTTTTAGGAAAAAATATCCACGCGGACGAAGTCGCATGCAGAAGCTAAATAAACTTAAAAATATATATAAAATAGTAAAACAATAAAAAACGAAAAATTAAAATACAAACCTATATTAAAGCCCATCCAGCCCCACAGGACCACTATTGCTGGGCATTGTACCTAGAAGGCTGGCAGCATTACCTCCCTGGATACAAAAGGCTAAAATACTTTGAGCGGGGTAAGCTCCAGCCTTCTGGTCTCCTGTTGTAAAGAAACACATACCAAAACAACCAATATTAAAACATTTACAGAGTACTAGTATGAAAAAAAATGGTTCATCGAAAGACAGTTCCAATGAAAGTTAGAGTATTCGCGAAGGTTTCCAAGTGAAACGATGGCCCAAATACGATTTTATTCATTTTTCACGACAACAGTGACTCGCACGCCCTGGCACAGGATTAGCTATTCTTTCAGTTGGTGACGGAACGGCAATATTCGTTTATTTTTGTAAAACCATCTACCTAGACCTTTAAAGCAACAGTAGTCTCGACTTGCATGATAGAGTATAATAAATTTAGGACTGCAAAGTTGTTTGTGGAAATGGCATTGGCATAATTATGTAAACTTTTTTAGATTAATTTATAATTCTTTTGCCGTTCAACTCGGTAACAATTTCGATAGTAAATATAACAAATATTTATTATTTGTATTGACCTTATTGTATAGGTAATATATAAATAACAAGAGTACTGCTTTTACTTGAAATTTTTCTTTATTAGTTATTAGAAATTCGTTCTTTCTACAATTCTATAGTCATTATACATAAATAACCTTTGCTTAAATATGTAGCGACTAGATTTATTTTACACTTTTTGAATAAAAGTATTTCGATATAATCGTTGTCTGTAGTGTCCTGAAAATTCTATTTTAATTTATCTATACCCTAAATCTCAAGAATTACGTAAAGGCAACCTTAGAACTTTCTGTATAATTAATATTCAAAGAATTTCTGAATCGTTTACTCAATAGTACCCACGAAAAATAGTAAAAAAGTGTGTGTGTGTGCAATTCACACACGGTAGAAGTATAATGAAACTTCAGAAAAGTAGCCTACAAGAGAGAATGAAATTATATGGAGTATCAGGATTATTAGGATAACTATAAGGTTTATTACCTTTATAATATTTTTACCTCCGTACCGAAACAGTAAAAATATTAATCAAATTCCATGTTTTCACTTTAAACAAATGACGCGAGAGGCTTATGATAACTACGAGAAAAATAGGAAACAAATGCTCTAGTTTAAATTTGATTAATGAAAACTTCAAAATTTTAAAATATTTCCAACTCTATCTGTATGAGATTAGTGTTTAAATTCACAGCGTCACGTATTTCGTTCCCATCGACAGAATTACTGTGGCTAATAAATGTTTCACTTCAGAAATGATGCCTGTGATAACATTGAAAATAACATATTGGATAGCCATTTTGTTTCTACTCGGCACTATAAAAATTCATAATATTATTTTTCTACAACTAATCTTCATTCTATACAGACCATCCGTTTTAGGCTAAAGAGGTAAATAAATGCACATTGGTAGGACACAATCGGGTTCTATTACTTTACTTTAGAAATGGGTGTTGTAGGTTGGCCACTTACTATATCTACCATCCGTTAATTTGTCTTAACAGTAGATAAAATTTGACGCAAACTACACTCAAGTATTAGATGGATCAACTAATTGTAATCAATTTGGTTGAAAGGTACAGAATTGAGAACTGAGAGGACATGTGTTTGAGAATCATTCAATAACATTCCATGATTCTCGAATTGAAAAGCAGAAATGAACCGTCTAATATCGGCTTTAAAAAAGTGTTGGATAGTAAGATATAAATAGCACTAATGTTTGAAATACGGGAAGTGGTAAAGCGATTGCATTGAAATCTGTGATGTAATAATAAATAAGTAAAGACAGGTGCGATAAATCACATTCATGTCATTGCCGGTGTGGGCGACGTGTGAGGGCGGTTCAATGAATAAACCAACCAGTTTTACCATTTACATTGGGATGATCACAATTGATCGATCATGTTATTGTTCTTCAATGACTCGAATAGAGATTTTTGCATGGATTGTATGGAAATTGTTTGTTTTGCAAAAATAATCTAATGACAGTGCGTGGTGTTATCGAAGGTTTAGAATTTTGTTTAAAGGTTTTTGTAATTAAAGATTACCAAGTAAAATGGACTTGCAGGCAACATCAAATCTTATATGAAATTTTATTACATGTAAATGCAAATTAAATAGTTTTAATAAAACGAATATTAGCCAATTAAAATTCATTCCACTTTCTGCACGAATGCAAACTTTCCCTACTAGATTTTTGCTAATATGAACACACATGTATTTTTAACTTTTTGAAATCTATTCCGCAGTTGTGCTATGCTAGTGTGGGACTATTTACAATTCTTTTGGCAATCCTGATGACACCTGCACCAAAATAAATAATTAAAAATTCTTCAGCGTAATAATAATTATTTATCTTTCAGGAAATCGAACCCGAAACTTTTAAGTTTAGTGAGATATGTATTTAAGACTCAGATGAGACCACTATGCAATAAAGGTCGTCATGCTATGTTTCTTTTGAATTAGTCTTATCCTTCCACTGAATGTTCTCTACTTATAAAGAAGCCAGCTACAAATGAGATTTTACATAACCATTTATTGCCTCGTAGTCCAGAGGCTCTCTTGATAGGTTTTCCTTTCTACTTCTTATGATCATTCGGCATTGTTTGCTGTGAAAGTATTGTAACTCGACCCATTTCTTTTAATGTAGCATTGGTTGCTCTTAGCTCACCAACAACGATCCGTTAGAGGTGGCTTAAGTATCTATACTCTGATTTTTAATTACCTTTTTTTATGTTGCAAGCTTGGAGCAACAGAACTTTTATAGTAATTATGTGAAACAGTTATGAGTTGTTGATTTAACTCACATAACTCACTTATGAATAAAAAAGTCGATCGTAGCTGTCATTTTGATCCTGGTAATTAAAAATCATATGGTCATTATTTTTGCATAAATTGCGCTGAAAGTCAAAGTTTTGTAAATCCATAATCTTGACGAGCTTCCAAACTCCTGCTTTCAGAGAGAATTTAAGTAATAACAATTCAATAGAAGGTATTACTTACTACACATGAAATGCAACACAAACAATCAGAGTAAAACGAAAAATCCATTAGTTGCAATTTAAGGGAGAGGAATCATTATTAATTTCTACTTGCGGCAATTAGTAAAATTAGCATGTGGTTGCGCAAAAGACCCCTTTTCACTCAAAACCGATATTGCATAGCCTTCCGGATTATTGAAAGAAATATTAAAATTAAAAATATATCTTAAAAGATGTCTTAACCATTAGGTTAAGCTATTCGATGCGCAGTTTCTTGAAAATTATGTCACACGTGCAATAAAAGGCAAAACAGCTTTCCAACACTAGTTTTTGCGAAACGCTTGAGTTTTGCTTTAAATGGTTATGAATAACATCTGTAGAGGATTGGAATAAGAAATACGTATGTCTAAATAATTTATTAATATTATTTTATTATGTTGTATGAAGTCGTTGATAGAAGTCTCAGGTGACTAAAGCGCATATTTGGATATAAAATATGATTAAAATACTTTTTAGCGATAAATAATTTACTGAACGGAAATGGCAGTTTTCTATGCAATCGTGGGTTCTTGAAATAAATTCTCATTATCTTTTCGATGTTTGGATTAAAATATTCAATTAAAACTTTTTGTGTAATTAGTTTTTTGGTACTTATTTTACTAAGTTGCCTGCTCACTATTCCTTTTTAAAATAGGAGTTGTTATCCGAATTCCACTACCATTCCTTTTCCATGCTACTACTATAACACAACGGTAAAAATGAGTAAGATAAGTGAGACAGTTTTCTGTTATTGCACATATTTATTCACTAGTCAATGTAAATAAAATAATAAATGTTATTATATGTACCAGAGTTAATGAGGTCTATCAAGAGAATATTATGATTATTGAAGTATTTAAATTGGAAGTGTTAGTTAGTAGTTGTTACTGTTGTTACACTGACCTGTGTCCTTCACGCTATCAGAGTATGCAGTCATTGTTTATAAACATTCCGAGTTATTTTTTGTCATACCTATATTGGTATGTCTATAGCTATAACGTGTTCACCACGTACCTACTAAAGTAAATTAATGACATCACTTGGGAAACAGTGATTTTTACAGAATTTCATTCATTTTTCATTTAGAAAAGAGTAGAAACTCAAAACACAAAACGTAAACTTTTTTAAAATCAAACAATATACTTGCTTCAAAACGTGATAAATGAAAATAGTAGTAACGATATGTTGTTTTATATTTCACATGTTTATTAGAGATGAACGTGTATTAAATCAATATAATGTAAAGTATTTATATATTCATTCATATATAAGTAGAAAATCGAAAACCGCGTATTTATTTTACAGTATATAATATATAATTAGAGTATATAATATAATAGTTTCAGTTTCGTATACATATTCCTACATATAATATACTAGAAAATATAGATTGATGAACAACACCATGATTAGGCAGGGCAGGCCCGTTCTCAAGAGCACTTCATCATGTATTTCAACATGATGATATAGATAGATTCTACCTCATAAGGCAAAAAGACCTACAAAACAATTATTCAACTCTATTCTAAAGAAACTTAAAAAAAAATTGATCATAATGACAATTCTCCATTGTTGACAATTTATTATTGTTGTCAGTTGCTTTTTGGATTTTTTAGTTTGTTTTGATAAATATATTAAGATGTTTGTTACATAATCACATATTTGTATATTATATGGTTATCTAACTTTCTTTTATAAATATTTGGTCTTATAATTGCTTGTATTGGAATTTAATCATATGTTGCGAAATGTACGCATCGAAATCAACAAAGTCAACCGTCAGTACAGCAAGATCGGTAATTCCCATAAACTCTTTCATAGTTGTCATATTTACATGTGGGAATACCCTAGTATTTGCTTGAAACTCGCAGGGCTTCTTTCAAGGAAATTTTTCATGAAAATATTTTCATTATCTAGGTGTTAGGAGGACCAAAGAGAACTGGATTTATAACCCGAACTTCTTCATCCCTGCCAAAGAAGCTTTTCCCCTGTGAATCACCGATGGGAATTCGACAGAATCCCTGGACACCTACCAAACGCCGTGGACCGATTGCTGCAGAGGCTGCCAGTCCTGGACCAGCCGTTGTATCTTTGCCCACACTTATTGGTAATCAATCAGTATCACTAGTGGCTATCTCAAAAATGACAACGTAAAATTAATATTTTATAACTTTTGTCCATGTATGTCTTTACTATTTTTGTACAATTTTAAGTGAAATGTATAGTTTTGTTATAAGCAGTGAAGTAATTGATTAAAATTACGTTTTAACAGTTTTAATAACTTTAATATTAGTTTTTGGCATTTTACATCTTTGTCTTTCACGATCACGGCTACTGGAAAGTGGTCGAAACGTCGAAATTAAAATGTAATAAAATGCCGCACTTACAACCGTTAAAGCCTAGTTTTAATTAAAATTAAAATGTGTATTAGCCGCGAAAACTTAAGAAAATACTAAGTGAAGTATTTATTTACATTCTAATAATAGCCCCAAGGGTCATTATTAAATTAAAATAAGTCCCGTCTTTTGATAGGTATGTCGAATTGGATACATAAATATTATGTAGGCGTTTAGGAATCACTAGTCAAACCTGAGTGTCTATTGGTTCTTACCAAGCTGTTAATGAGAAAATCGAACAATATGAAAAAATAACACAATATTTGATTTAAATGTCCTTCGGTATTGAAATGTAAATTAGTTCAATTCAAATAGATTTGTCAGTCGTAAGAGACTTCGTTTATTATGGTTTATATCAGGGCTTGAAATACCTGTAAAAGTGTGGTATCGTTATAAAACTTATTGTTGTTTCTAACCATTTTACCGGTAAAAAATATAACCGTATAACTATGTTTTGTTACCATCGTCGCTCTCTTTTACTCGCAAAGATTCTCAAGCAGCACTGTATATAAGAGTATGTATGATGTTTGTCGATTGTTTCGGTAACATGCAGTCGTAAAAAGTTCTTAAAAATGGCAACATCGCTTGAAATAACGTAAAACTTACCGATACGCATAACGTTATACATACGATTTTTAACGTTATATTATAACGTTAAACTCGTAAAAGTTATCAAGTAACGATAAAAAAAATATCGGAATGATAATATCTTTTTCGAAAATACCTATAACTACCTATATTTTTAAAGGTAATTGATAATGTTTTCAAGCCCTGGTTTATATTTTAAAATTCTTTTCAATTATGATACAATATACGCAATGTTTGAACACCTCTTCATACATAATGTAGTGTAATTTCTTTGTCGCGTTAGTTTCGCTTGCGCATTGTTAGCGATTTCTCGTGTGCTCGATTTGACGTCAGCCTCCGGATTAAGCCAATTTTAGTTTCGTTCTGAGATTCAAGATTATCGCCAACATCACAAACATCGTCCTTGCTCGCTCTATGTTGGTACACAACGTGACATCATACTGTTATTTGCGGAATAAAATGGGCATGTTTTTTCGTATACTTTTAAATGCCAAAGTATTGTTTATCCGAACTGTAACACAGTGAATTTGACCGGTTTTCCAAGTTATCATTCTGTTTTTATAGTCTTTCCTAAATTCGTTTTATATAAATAAATCTATTAAATAACGTAGTTTAAAGGAAATTATTGTCACAAGTTACTTTCTAAATCCGCCAAAATGTAAGGAATGTAAGCATATTGCACTTTAAATACGGAGCGAGTGTGAGCGAAAACATTGACTCTGTTCAAGGTGATTTCTATTAGACTATTAACAATAATATGATGGGTATGTGTAATGTTCCGAGCACCATTTTGTCATTGAAAACTCGCGCTATCATATTATGCCGCAAGACTACATGTAGTTAGGTTTGTTATAAACTCCGTCATTAACTTTTAATATAAATTAATGCAATTTGTACCAAATCAACTATGTAAATAATTCATAATCATTGTTATAATATAAACATTTTAAAGAAAATTGAAAGAAAGAAGATGTTTTATGTACCGATAGGTACATAAAATATCTTCTTACGAGATATCGTCTCGTCATTACACCAAAGCTCTATGGTTAGTTTACGATATGAGGCTTTTAGAAACCGGGCATAATTTGCTTTTTCTCTTCTATTTCGCACGGTCTTCGGTATGTTGTTTTGTACAAAAAATATAAAATATAAACTCATTTCATGGTAAGTTTAAACTTCACTTGGCGGCTTGACGTAAAGTCTAATAATAATAGTATTTGAAACCTATCATTTAATTTAATATTTCAGTTTTTTATATATGACATATTAATAAACTTTTTTCTTTAGGCAAACCTACACAAGAATCACGTAAGCAACGAGCTCCTGCGTTTACCTTCGGACATAAACTAGACCCTCCTGGCAGCACTGCTAAAGCCGGCCCGGGTCCTGCTTCCTATAACACAGAAGGCATGACTGCAAAAGGTAATTGATCATTATAACAAGTATAATATATAGTTTAATATGTCATATTATTGACGTATACGTCTTTGTCCCAGTTATCACAGGTAGCATTAATAATCCAGATTGAAGTCGTATGGAAATTCAAACTCTTCAGTATAAATTTATCAATATTTTACCATATGTCACACACTGCATTTTTAAGTTACATAGAAAAATAACTATTTATAGCTTATATTTTCCCAACATAACATGTAAGGATTTTTAAGGAGAAAGGAAGTCAAAGAGTCTGTTGTTTATTTTGGTAATCAATATTCATCGTTGTAAGAATCGTTAAGTGATATAAGTAGCAAAATGATAAAAATGATTGTGGCCCGGAATGACTAGCTCATAAAATTATAAGTGGATTCGCGTGCTAAGCGAAAATTCATCGCTAAATCGTCTAGCCAATTTGGCTGCCTACGACAGACACATGATTTCATCGTCAACCAACCGTTTTCTATGCCTATAAAAGCATAGTAATGGCTATTAAGGCCCATAAATACAACAGTAAATTGCTAAATCAAGTGAACATCAGATCTATGTGTGATAGCACATAACTTTGAGAGATTATGTTTACCTTTATTTATATCCAATTTCTAATTTGTAGAGCATCATTAGTAGTTTCTCTAATTAGTCACAGTGGTCCAGATTTGTTCAAGGTTTTACGTATTCTTATATACATTACTAGGATTCGGCCCGCACCTGCATCCATTAGTTGTGTAGCAATTGTCAGTTGTTTTACAAAGAGAATTTGAACCAGTGAAAATAATTAATCGAAATTAGCTTTTTTCGACCGGGCCACTTCAAAAGGAACGCAGATTTTAAGGTTAACAATTTGCTGTCAGTAAACAAAAACCGTATCGAATCTCGAAGAAACAGACAAACAAAAAAAATATGATTACTTACACTATTACAACTTTGTAATATTATACTTTACAGACAAATTAGATAATGATACCTATTTTGAAGACAAGGAACATAAGAACAATGCAACATATTCGTACACTTAAGTATAAAAATTGATCAGTCAAGCATATCAGAGTAACTGAAAGCAAACAATTGATTTAATCCAGGAGTTCAAAACGGGCGTGGGTAGTTATCAGTAATTGTCGTTGAATGGATAATTATTCTTGTTGCCTATTGACGCACAAAAATCGTTTCTTTGCCAATTATGTAATCAAACACCCACTCACATGACATTACATACACTTTTTGTAATTGTTATTGGATAGAAATACCATAAATTAGTTTTATATATTTGTGGTATCTGGAAGGGTATTTAGAAATAAATAAATAAGTATTTTTTGTTTGAATTAAATTACCTTATCGACTTGTAATATGTATCAATTTTTGTCATATAAGTAATAGCCACATATGTGTACTTATATGCGAAATATTATCTCGAACATTTCTGGCAATTTAAGTTTTTTCGGTGTTCAGAAATTTACTTAGGTGGTTTGGAATTTTTAAAAATGAACTAAAATAATCATTTTTAAGTAGCCAGCTTAATGATCAACACGTTCATTATAATAATTTTCTATGCAATATACAGTGTTTATGTGTTATAATATAAATATGGGCCATTTTATGGTACTTTTTACCAATTAATCCATTCACGATTAATAATAATCTTAATATTTTACAATGAGTTTGGATTTTCTAGGCACTTTCGGTTTCTATTTCTTTCATATAGTAAACATTCTTCAGTTATAAAACGTAGTAAAATATTTAGCTAAACGTATTAAGACCTTTTTATTTATCTTCCAATAATGCTTTTTTCTTAGAAGTGCAGCTAACATATAAGACTGTTCTTTTACAGTCCTTCATAAAGAGTAATGCACTACTATATCGCGTGCAGAAAGAAAGTTATTATGCAAAGTGTAGATAAATGTACTTCATCAGTATTAAAGTTTACAAAAACTTTTATGTTATTTAGTTATATATTTATTATGTTTTTTTTTCATTTTATTACTCTTCGATATTTTCATAAAACATGTAAAGTTCTAAGAGGTGGATGGAGAGATTGATCGATAACTCTGTATTGTACACCGAAGCGCAGGCAAACAGAAGTAGATAAATACAAAACCACGGGCGGCGGAGACGTTGTGACATGTTGTTTATTACTTAAAGCTGCGTACTCATCTGCGAGCCGTGACTGTAACCGAGCGGATACAGTAGCATGCTCTAATTTATGTGTACGCCGGCACTGATCTTCGCTTCATCCGCTCGTTGCAAGCGCGTCGCATGCCGTTCGCCTCTAGCTCGCGAGCCACGTACACACCATGATTTTTTTGTTATAGTAACTGCAACAATCACGGTTACGGTTCGCAGCTGAGTATGTGGCTTAGTGCATTTTTTATATTTCTTCACTTTGAGAACTGAAACTGAAATGATGAAACTGAGTTATAACTTAAAAATACATTTTCTAGTATTACCAAAATTGACAGAAGTCATATGCATAAAATATGGTAACATTTTAAGTTTTTGTTCCTCAATATCCTGTAATATAGCATATTATCAGGGCAAAGAAATATACAAAATAAAAACAATTCGTCGGTTGTTTTATGTGTAATATACATCAGACAACTCTGAAAGCAATCTGAGATACCCAGACCATAGCACGGAGTACTTAACGAAAAATTAGTTTACGAATAAATGTAACCTACCGGAAATCAAACCCGGGGCATCTGCGTTCTGGTGAAATAGGCGGACCAAGGTTTAACGCACTGAACCGAATTATATTCTTGAATAGTGATATATTATACATACATATGTATCTACAACGAACAATATAGTAAGCACAGTACTTTTCAGAGTTGGACAATATTGGTGAATGGCAATGGATGATGTTATGAGCATGTTTTGCTTGCATTTTAGCCGATGTCGCCAAATAAGTCCGTACAAACGAAGGTGATCGCGGCGGTGAGTCAGTGCGTATGCCGTGTAGGTGCTTTGGTAGGACCCTGAGATTGTATGGTCGCAACACAACGACGGCAAAGCTCAGTCGCATATCCACCTCGCTTCACTAATCACTCTGCGAGTGCCGTGAGCTTGTTTCGGGCAAGTTGTTATTCGGTCATTTAGTGTTAAGAGGTGATTGGAGTGTTGTGTCGGTTGTCACTTGATAAGTGCAGAAAATATAAGGTACTATATTTATATTAATACCTAGCGGTTCATGCAGACGCTGTCCTGCTCTGAAAAATTAAAACTATAAAACCCGATTCCAGCGCCGCCTACCGGTTCTAATTGTGGATTTAACCCATCCCGGGCCCCACTCCAGCACTAATTTTTTTACACCTTAGGGTACGTTATTGAAGTTTTAGTAGGGATTCCTAATATTAATCTGGGATAATGTAGCATTGTCATTACAATGCTACATTATCCCAGATTAATATTGGTAATATAATGGTAATATGGTGTAAGAATTTTTGAAATCCGTCTAGTCGTTTTTGAGTTTATTCGTTACAAACATACAAATATTTTTTTCATGATATTAGTAAAGATGACTTGGTTAAACTCGATTTACAGCGGCTTAGTTAAATACACTTCTTAAAGACTACCTATTACGTACACTGCGATTGTAATTATAAAATATAATTTTGACCTGTATTGTAAGTATTGGAACGAATGTAATTATAGCTTAGCTAAAGGGTCATAAAACAACTGTTAAGTATATCTATTTAGTTTTCACAAATTAAGTTTTTTTTTAAATGATGTGATAATAAAAAACTTTAACTGAAAATAAACTTAAACATGTTTGTGTTTTTCTTATTTTATTTTGTAATCATTTAAGAACTTTACTCGTATTGCCAAGTTTAATAATTATAATTAGAGGATTTTCTTAAAATTTATTTTTGTCTTGTAATCATTCCTATTGTTGTCAATATCGCAGGAACCAGACAAACACAAATAAGAAAAGAATAACTACTGAGTGTATGGATCACTGTACGTAATAAAAGGGTTCCGTAGATAAACGATAAACGTCCATTTTCGTTACAGAAGCATTAAAAAAGCATTGGATCGGAAATAACATATATCAAAAAATTACTTAAACGGAACTTCAGATAACTAATTTTCGTTTAAAGTATTTTGATGCCTCTACCAAGTTTTTTCAGAATTTTCTATTAATAGCTAGAAGTTAGAAGAAAGATCATAATTTTTGCCCTTTCAGAAGATCCGTGCAGGAACGGAGAAAGAAGAGAACGGAGGCCTGTCGTAAGAGGCGACAAAACATCCCACAGCCAGGTGGTAGGGTATTTGATCGACTGGATGGCGATCATCCCTGGTCTAGAGTATGCCGCCATAACAACAACCTTGTGTTGTGTTCCGGCATTAGTGACCAGGTTCCAGTCTCCTTTAAGAGCAGCAGAACATTTGTAGCACCGTTCGTGATGCAAATAAATGTCCATAAGTGACGGTAACCGCTTTTCATCAAGTGGGCCGTCTACCTGTAATATCGCTTTACCTATTACTTTAATATAATGTAATTACGGAACATCACATGCCCCACAGCCTATGTATCTAAAGCGCAAGACACTTTAATCCCTGAATTACATGTATCAAGGTTCGTTTTTTCGAAGCTTCATTATCCTATTGTGCTTCGTTATAGATAGATATATACAATCGCGAGGGTTTCACTTTTGTCAAAATGACAGTGGCCGTAGTAAGAACGAAGAGTAAAAAAGAGCTCTAGCTATGTTTACAAATAAGGATGAATCTTTAGGACGAGCGGTTGGACCTGCCGTGTCTCTGCACGGCCGGTGGCCCCCACCAAGGGTGGCACCAACTCCAGCACCGTGTGACTATGAACCAAGCAAGGCTTCCAGGGCAGTCCTTGACCATGCCCCGGCCTTTTCAATAGGGCTCCGTGTCAGTCCACCACAGCCCGGGAGCAAAACGCCAGGTGTCATTATTGTTTACGCAAGTCGTCACTCTTCTGTTTGCTGCATTCTGTTATTTGTCATTACAGTTCCACAGTACAAGCTAATCATTATTTTTTTTCTTCTCTCACAGAATAAATTCTCTGTATAGTTCCAATAATTCATTGTATTTCATATCACATTTTGTAAAGTCTATGTTTTGGTGTTGATTTCGGTTTGTATTGTTTATAACTTTTGTGTGTTCCATTTAGTTCATCGCTGTATAAGGCTTATTGAATGTAAACAGTGTCTTGAAAATATTCATCAAGCTTTTATTCAGTCATTTTGAGTTATAGCTATATTATGCGAATGATGTCATTCATATCGGACGATTCTCTGCTCAGCCATTTCAGACCTTGTTTTGTTTGACATTGTTTTATTACGAATCATTTTTGTTGTTTTAACCACAACTGTTGTTAGTAAATTACGCTATCAATTAGGTGTTTGCCTGCCATTTTAAGTAAATTTGTTTTAATTAAATAAACAATTACATCCACTGTGTATAATATAATACCTCACGCTTAAAACGGATCCACCTTAGATATTTTAGAAATCCATACGTAGTGTGAATTAAAACAACAAGTCATAGAAAAAATATCATTATTTCTCATTGTGCTACTGATTATGGGCAATATTAATACAAAAGCATGAATTTAAATACGTTTCTTCGTATTATTTTCAGCACCTAACATATATTCTATGCCACCTGTTCTTGGCGAAGCAAAGGAAGGTAATAAAAGGGCAGCACCAGCGTTCAGTATAACAGGCAGAGGGAAACCTGTGGAGTCAAAAATCCCCAACCCCGGTCCCGGGACTTATACAACCGACAAAGCAGCTTCAGTACTAACAAAGCGACCTCCAGCATTCACAATGGCGCCCAGAAGAGAAATAAAACACCCTTCTTCGGGAGTGCCTGGTCCAGGTGTCTACTGTCCCGAAAAGGTAATAAATATGAACTCATTGTAACGAAACGCTTTATAAAGAAAAGGCTGAAAATAACATTGCCGGTGATGATGTCATAAATCAAGCCATTCATTCAAATCATCATTCATATTCATCTATTTTTTTCTAAGCTTTACTAACAAAGTTTTCAATTTAGAGGTCATAATAATACAGACTGCAAAGTATTTGTTATAAAAGTCGTTTCACTGGACATTTTTATAATCAGAATTATAGTTGCTATAAAAGCATGGACTTCTTGCATATATATCTATCTATCTATATATATGTATAAGCAAAGTTTGTTTTCTTTGTCCGAGGTAAACTCGAAAATTACTGGACCGATCAGCATGAAACCGCAACCATTCGACGCGGAATTAATCGTAGATGGTTATAGGCTATATATTTTTCAAATTCTATGAGCCCTTTGTCATGTTTTCTCAATTTGTTTGTTTATTAATTTATTGGCATTTATCCTCGGTTCATTTGTTTTCTAGCTCATAAAAGAGGAACATGATTTAACATAACCTCTATGTTAGAAACAACTATAGTCTTAACATATAAAGCAGAAGAGCCTGAATGTATGCTTGAACGCGCTAATCTCAGGAACCACTGTCTGATTTGAAAATTCTTTCAGTGGTAAATAACCCATTAGCTGTATATCATCGCGATAAGATCAATAGAAGCGGAGTACCAATGAAGAATGTGTCAAAATCGGTTTTTTTTTAGCTTACCTTCTTTTTTGTTATTCCACGCGGACGAAGCCGCGGGCAGAAGCTAGTGTAGTTATATACACAGATGTTTGTGCAAAACAAGATAACCAATTATAAACAAAAGTGGGTGGAGAATAGTGGAAACACATATATTATTTTTTTGTGGGAGTACAATGAGTTTTGCCTACCTCTTTATTGATGTTTATATTACTTACTTAAATTTCAATGGAACGGTTTATTCGAAGTATTGAAATATTTAAAACACTTTAAATAATATTCGATAATATTACTAGGTATTTAAAAATTTAGCCATACGTACATCTTTGTAATAAACCTCAAAGTTTTAGAATCTTTGAGGTAACACCTGATGGAGTATAAAGGCCTGTAATCATAGATTCTTAAATATTTATTTTTTGTTTAAGTATTTTAAATATCAGTTAGCAACAAAGCTATGGGTTTAAATTATTGATATTTTTTCCTAAGTCTTAAGGGAAACTAGCTGAATACGTATTACAACCCGCAAGAGTTAACTTGAGATTTCGCTCGGATGACGTAAGCGAGAGGAACTGACGCGTCGATGGCGAGAGCGGTAAGAAGGCGGGGGTCGGGAGGGGAGCGCGCATTGCGCTCAGGTCTCAAGTTAACTCTTGCGGATAGTAAATTGTATTATAACTAAAGGCACCCACTGCAGGTGTGCGTGACTTTGCCGTGGGCGCCGGCGCATACATTTGGGATCCGCCATTCGCAGTTTGCTGGACAGCCTGTGCACTACCCCGCTCCGGAAGAAATAACCGCAATCTAATACTTACCTGTCTATAACAAGCTTTACCATTGACGTCATCAACTTGTAACATTTCACACCGCGCTTTATTGGCAGCTTAGTAATAAAACTTTCTATTAATAGTGATTCTATAATATTTTATGATTCTTGTAAATTTATGAATAAATTTTAAAATTGTGTTATACATTATTTAGTATTTTCTAATAATGGGTTAAAATTATTGACTTTATTGACATGTTTACTTTTAATTGCATGCAACTTGTCACTTTATTCTGAGAATAATATGGAAAGGTAATTGCACTTTTTAAAACCAGTACTTTAATAATTATTCAAACAAATATATTTTTGTAATCCGTTATTTAATCATGCTTTTATGTTTAACAGTCATTGCTACCACTTAAATGAAAAAAAAGTTTTTATTTGATTAATTTAACTGTTTACCATGTAGTATAAATATAATTTGTTATAAAAAACTCTAATTACTCAACAAATTGTTTACATTTCAGGCAGATACCGTTATAAGGGAGAAATCTGCGAAATATACTATATCAAGTAGAATGAAAATGGTGAAAGTAGAACAGGTACCGGCACCTAACGCTTATAGTCCTGAAAAAGCAGATAGAATGCTGAGAGAAAAGTCACCAGCATTCTCCTTCAGAACAAAAACTGAAATAATTAAAACAAACGACGCACCTGCTCCAAATGTATATTCTCCTGAAAAGTCAATTCATTCGCTTAAAAATGGACCTAAATATACATTAGCAGGAAAGGGCGTTGCAGAAAAACTCGAAGTGACTCCTGCACCAAACTATTACAGTCCTCAAAAGGCCGATAAAATATTACACGAAAATCCACCTGCTTTTAGTATACGTTCCAAAGAGATAGTGGAGAAAATAGAGCAAACGCCAGCGCCTAATGCGTACACTCCTGAAAAATCAATGCATATGCTTAATGGTGGTCCTAAATATACGATATTGGGTAAAGGAGGGAACACTAAAATACCTGACACTCCTGCTCCTAACAGCTATGAACCTCAAAAAGCTGATAAAGTGTTACACGAAAATTCGCCATCTTACACATTTAGAACTAAAGAACAGATAACAATGAGAAGCGACTCACCCGCGCCCAATGTTTACGCTCCTGAAAAATCTATTCATATGTTGGATTCGACACCTAAATTTACGATAGCCGGCAAAGGACTATGTAATAAAATTCAAAATACACCAGCGCCTAATGCTTATTCCCCTGATAAGGCTGATAAAATTTTACACGAGTCATCCCCTTCATATACGTTTAGGATAAAAGATCAAAGTAATATAGTTGACAATACACCAGCACCAAATATGTATGCACCAGAAAAATCAATACATATTTTGGATAGTTCTCCAAAATTTACTATAGCTGGAAAAGGTCCATCAGTAAAAATCGACAACATTCCTGCACCAAATTCTTATTGTCCTGATAAAGCTGATAAACTATTACATGAATCTTCTCCAGCTTACACATTCCGCCCCAGGAATATTTTGGATAAACCGAGTGATACGCCAGCACCTAACGTTTACGATCCCAAATTACTTGATGTTACACCAAAATTTAGTTTGTATGGCAAAGGTCATGATGCAAAGACATCAAATACTCCTGGACCTAATGCTTACGACCCGCATCTATTAGATGGAACACCAAAATTTACTATTGCAGGTAAAGGACATACAGGAAAACCGGCAGACGTTCCAGCTCCTAATGCATATGATCCACATCTTATTGACAATTCACCAAAGTTTACTTTATCTGGACGAGGCCCTAATGAAAAACCATCTGACACGCCTGGACCCAATTGTTACAATCCTCATTTACCCATTAATTCTCCTCAATATTCTTTGTATGGTAAGGGGACTGACGAAAAGCCATTTAATACACCAGGTCCTAATGCTTATGATCCTAATCTGCCATACGGAGCACCGAAATATACAATATCAGGCAAGGGTACTGATCCGAAGATATCCAATGTTCCTGCTCCTAATGCATACAATCCGCATGCTTTAGATAGTACACCTAAATTTACAATTGCGGGAAAAGAACAACCAGCAAAAATTATTGACACACCAGCTCCAAACGCTTATTGTCCAGATAAAGCAAATAAAGTTTTATTTGAGAGTTCACCCGCTTATACATTTAGAACAAAACAACCGATTCATAAGCTCTTAGAAACACCAGGACCAAATACATATGATCCCAGTAAATATGATTATATGTTGGATGGAACACCAAAGTATACTTTTGGAGTAAAAAGGCCTGCAGACAAACTGCCAAATAATCCAGCCCCAAATACATATTATCCAGTAGAAAAAATGCTTCATGAAAATTCACCATCTTACACATTCCGGCCAAAAAATGACCATGGAAAAGTACCTGATACGCCCGCGCCAAATACCTATAATCCTGAAAAGGCTGACAAAGTTTTATTGGATAATGCGCCTAGATATTCTTTCAGAATAAAGACAAATCCACGCAAACCGGATGATATACCTGCGCCCAATACTTATAACCCAGATAAGGCAGATAAAGTACTATTGCCGAGTTCACCGCAGTATACATTTAGAGTGAAAACTGACACCATAAAAGCACTGAACACTCCAGGTAAGAAGTGGCTTCACTTTAGTATTTATTAAAAACATATATTTTAAAATTTAAATAAACTTTGCTTGGACAATGCAAAAAGTGTTTTTATCTACATTTAAAATTTGATAGATCATGTTCTTATTTAATGCAGAGAAGTTCTTGTCACATTATTTTTTTTTCCAGCCCCTAATTCATATAATCTACCGACACCAGTTGAAACTCCCCTCTATACTATATCTGGGAGGCATAAGGAACCTATTGATGAGCGTTTAAAAGTCCCAGCTCCTGGGACTTATAACCCTGAAAAAGGTTATAAATTTGTACTGACCTACTCACCACAACATACTTTTGGAATCAAACTCCAAACAAATAAATATGCTGACACACCCGGTAAGTGAAGGTTTAGTAATACTCATATTAAGGTCAAATATTTTTCTATATTATTTATTAAAAATTGTAAATAGTCATTTCTATTTACTAGTTTTAATAGTAATTCTAGAGAATATTATAATTATAATACGTCGTGGTAGCGTAATGGCTAGGGCATGTGTCCCATGCTTAAAGGCCACGGGTTCGATCCTGGCCGGAACGCATGCACCTCTTAGTCAGTTTTCTGATCTAATGTGCATATTGTTACAATTACCACGTGCTAACAACAGTGAAGGAAAACGTCGTGATGCAACCTGCACATCGAGATAACCGATGTGTCAAACCTGCCAAGCCGCCTTGGACAAGCGTGGCGGGTATACTGTCCGTTTCCCCTATAATGGGAAGCCCGAGCCCAGCAGTGGGACATTTATGGGCTGATATTACTACCCATTGACATAACCGATGTGTCAAACCTGCAAAGAGCCGCCTTGGACAAGCGTGCCGGTATACTGTCCGTTCTCCTATAATGGGAGGCCCGAGCCCAGCAGTGGGACATTTATGGGCTGATATTACTACCCATTGACATAACCGATGTGTCAAACCTGCAAAGAGCCGCCTTGGACAAGCGTGCCGGTATACTGTCCGTTCTCCTATAATGGGAGGCCCGAGCCCAGCACTGGGACATTTATGGGCTGTTCTATCTTCAGATCTAATCGTCGCCGATGGCCGTAATAGGGTGATGAATATAATCACCCTATTACGACCATCTCATGTCTGAAACAACCTCCCTAAAATAAATTATACTTACTTACATATATCCACATATATATATATATATATATATATATATATATATATATATATATATATATATATATATATATATGTAGATATATGTAAGTAAGCTATTTTAAATTCGTTACTTAACTTATAGGTTTATATGTAATTGGTTTCAGCACCGAACACCTACCGCATTCCGTCTGTTCTGGACACCCCAGTTTACACGATCTCTGGCCGCCACAAGGTGCCAGTGGACGACCGCGTACGAGTGCCCGCGCCTGGCACCTACTCACCGGAAAAGGCAAGTAACTCCTTCATAAATGTTATTTCACATTACACGAAGAACATACTTATTATCACTAGAACTTTCTTTAATATGCAGTTTCCACTCGCATAAATTTAGAATGGATGGTATTCTGGGAAACATTCCCATTTTCTGTATTATATTATGTTTGTGTTATTTATTCGTTATCGTTATCGTTGGATTTTATACCACTGACTTAATTTAGCTTTACTTGCGTAAATGAATTAGGTTTCCGGTAAAAAAAATATGTATAGCGTAATATACCTACCAATGTTCATGATAATCAGTTAATTTGTATTAAATTTGTTCTCGTAAACTACGAATTTAACAAACAAACAAGTCATTCCAGGAAAAAGTTCTTCTTTCTCATTTTCTGAAATATAAAATTGCCTCTATTCATCACAGTTGTCGAAAGTAGACATATTGTAACTACTAAATATTTCTTTGCTGGTGTAAACCTTAGACCATTAGGCACAATCCTTAAATATCACGTGGAAACATTAACATTTTCTGGTTTAAGGAGTATATCTATCGATCACGTTCATACTGGTTATTAAAATTACATCAGCATTACATGTTATGATTTTAATTCCTAAGGCCGTGAAGCAAGTCCAAAAACATTTAAATAAATAAACTTTCGTATTTATATAAATTAAGGCGGAGTATGGGATTAATTTTATTTAATATTTAGGTATTGTAATTGTGTAAGTATATTGAAACCAGCACTGGCAACGTGGGTAATTCATTTTTAGATTATATACCACACTCGTAGTTATACTGATATAGAACAAGGATATATTTTTAACGATATATACCGTGAAATATGAAGTATTATTATGTTTATATATACATGTATTGTAGATATATATCAACTAAAATTATGACTTTTCCTTTTATTTCAGGTGCAGATAAGTAAAACTCCTCAAATAACTTTTGGTATTAAGCATTCCCCGTTGTTAGGGCAACTCAAGGCCGTGGAGTCATTAAGACAAACAGACAAACAAATAACGCAAAGAATAACAACAACTACACCTGAAAGGAGAGTATCCAGGACAATTGAAAGTCGATTGGTTCCAACAAATGTTAATGAAACAACTGTACCAAATGATATAGATACTGATACTGTAACATATGATGATGATTATGGCTCTAACTCTGAAGTATACGCTCGTAACCACGTTACACAAGTAAGACATGAAAGTGGTGTAAGAAGTACTACTGTTAGTCCTGAACCTATACATGAGACCCTAACCCAAGAGATTGTTTGGATACCAGAAAAGCCAGTACGACGTGGTTCTTATACTATTGACTCGATTCCTGTACACGATGAATACAATGAAAGCTATCAAAACAAAGAAGTGATTCCAGTTGAAAACGGTGTTATTAGGAAAGCCGAGAGTAGTAATAGAGGAGGTGTTTGTACGGAGGAACGAAGCAGTGAAGTTATAAATAGAGATGGCTATTCACAGAATGTGGATAAGCATGTGAAGAATGCCAGCGCTCATGAGAGTAGCCAAGCGGCGACTGAGGAAGTAAGAACTGGCACCGATGTTAAATACCTTCCCAATGGTGGAGTTGCTAAAACAACCACCACAACTACCGTTCGCAAGGTTGGAAGCGAAGCTCGTACTGCAAACGCTACAAGCACTGTCACTCGTACATCTACCGCCGTAACATCGCGTGATATTGGCGTCAAATAATTTTTTTGCTGAAAATATATTTACGATTGACTATAAATACAAGCTGACTCAGGCTACTTATTCTAACTTCACAATCTTTCCTTGCTTTTTAATACTACTTTTACTTTTAAAATCTTTACGCATTGGCGTTTACTTGCCATAATGTAACAACCCACTGTGCGTTTCTACTTCAGTAGAATCTTTATAGTTTGTAAGTGCTATCCTACTTTAATTTATTAATTTCTAATCTTTTTTCTAGCTCCTCATTCTATGCGTATTATAGAATGATGGGATCTTCTTTAATGTTTTTAATAGACAATATTAGTGTCTAACTAATATTAAACATAAAAGGCCCAATTAATGTTAAGGCTATTTAACATATAAAACTAATGATGTTTTACAATGTTATTAATAAAGTTTTATTAGTAACCTATGTTTTATTCCTTTCTCCCTCTATCTCATTATTTTTATCTCTACTAGTGTTCCTGGATACTGAACATTTTAGTTTTTTCCTCTATTTCAAGTTCAAAATATCTAAATAGAACAAACAAGTGGAACAGTTATTTTCTATAATAATACAAACGTTTTTACATGTCTCTATTACACCCATTACATGTGTAAATAAAATAAATACATAATTCTAAACAATATATAATAAAAGTGACAATGACTGCTTTTGGAAAAAAGTGGACGAATTGTGTGGAGGATGACATGCAAGTTGTTTACTGTGTATTTTATCAACTGGTCCCATAATCTCCGAGGCGGATGCGTGATAATGATAAGTTGTTCGTTCATTCTGTGTTTGTAACGGAAGTTTTACGAATGGACTTTAGATAAGTGGGCACTGAACTATTATACATAACATGTTCGCCCACGCTCGCTTCACAGTGCTCCGATGGTACACAAATGTATGAAATCGCACATACACAACGTACCGAGTATGTGTAACAAAAAATACAATAAAAACTGACAGACATATCTCGGAATGGCCAGAGAGGAATGAACAGTCAAATCAACTGATGACAGTTCCCATATCTTACCGACATTTGCCTTACTATGTGTTAAAATCTGACAGAAGTACCATACAAGTAATGTCAACATTCAACCGATGGCAGGGCAAGTGAATAAATACTAAAATAGAGGAACCGGCCATAAGATGAACGCGTCTCACGAAACAAGTCCCACGGCAAAAAATTGTTACTAATTATAATGCTAGTAGATCAGCCACGTTGTTATCTTGTTTTTATCAAGTTTTTTAATGTAAATATTACATTACTTATATTATTAGTAAGTAACTTAGTAAATAGAATAGGATATTTATTATATATATTTGAATAGGTAGGTACCTTCTAGGTAAGCGTGCTCGATCTTAGACCATATCTCAAATGCAATACTTTTTTTTTGTTAAGACAGAGTATTTGTACTTTTATACTTTTTTATTCATCTCTTTTAGTTTAGTTTAGTAACTAAAATTCCTTCAAAAGCGTTGGTAGACTCATGACTTCCAATAAGCAGGTAATCAAATAGATTCTTATTTTTAATTATCATTTTACAAAAGGTAGCGTTGCAGCCTCATAGAATTATTACAAACGCACAAAATTATAAAACGTCATAAGTTAGTTTAACCAGAAATTATAATCATTTCTATCACATTGTAACAGCAAAACCATAAGTTTTATTTTAACACATATTCTTTTATATATGAAACAAAAAAACGTTAAAAAAACGAACAAAAAAAACGTTATTCAAATCAGTCAAACCGTTTTTGAGTTTTATCGAGACTAACTGACAGCAATTGATTGCTATATGTACATTTATAATAGCTGGTTCCTATATGTTACTATTCATTCTCTTTCCCTTTAATCGATAGTAAGCTCAATCAGCGATCGGTAAGATATAGAAACCAGCTATAATGAGATTTTGTTAGAATTTGTAGTAACGCGTCTGTATCCCCATCTCTTAAACACACGACGGCCCAACAATAACTTAAACATATTTTTAATTTATAATTTAGGACCCTAATTTACCTAATTTAGTTTTTATTAGGTGATTGTTATTCGTACATACTGGAAAACCACGCCGATACTCCAAAAAATAAGACAGAAACACAAAATAAGAGGCCATTAACCCCAGAGTATGTATATACCTATATATTTTACTCCGGTAAGTAGTCTTCGTTATCCCGTCCACAAAATCGGAATACGAAAATACTTTGCTGTTTGTCGACAAAAATTATAGCCTACTAGATAGGCCTATGTTAAAGGTCCCGGGATCCTTACCACCCTAAGGATTATGTATCTATGATCTAAATTAAAGGTAGATAAAACCACGTGACACATATAGGATATTATATTTATCTACTTTAAACTTATATCACAGACCTTAATCTTGGCAAAATAATTATGGTTGGACAACCTATAATGTGGATGCATTGGATACATTGACAAATGTATTGTCATACACCGACTTACGCAGCGACCCATCATACAGCCTCTGCATGTTTGAATCTAAAGAATAGTTTTCTTTCGGGCAAACCAAAGACCAGGCATTTCTGGCCTCAGCCAAATATGGGACCAGAAAATCACTGATTGATGAATTTATTATATTACCGATGAGGTATACGGTACTATACACTGAGGACATAGGCAGTGTTACGTCGGAAATTTTGAGTATCCCCAAACCACCTAGCCGAGCCAGGAAGGAAGCTTGGTTGCACGATCGATCATCTAAAGAAATATGTAGATTGGAAGTTAATGTTTGCCGAATGAAATTGCCCAAGTTGTTTAAAATATTGGATTGTCTCTGGTGAAAAATCAATGCCTAATAATAAATTAGGCACCATAAGTGTTTAATTCTTTTAAATTTAATAATTATTTCTGAAAATTGACAATTTTGTCTTCTATGAAAGATGAGAAGTGTTCATTAAATATGGAAGACCCAATGATCTCATTGGGTCTCCCATCTTACATTAGTTTTATTAACAATTTTTAAATTGGGGGCCAAATCTATAAATTTGGTGATAAAATGTAATATTATTCTTGGTCAAACAGGCAAGAAAAAGTTCGCATTTGGAAGAAGTTATTTTTTTTTAAATTTAGATCCTTTTACACTGTATCTATATTACTCCTAACGTGTCCCATTTTTGAGATACCACACGTTGTATTTTCGATTTAGTTGTTTTATGGTGGGAAGGATGGGAACTGAAAATATAGTTAGTCCGAGAGGGTCGCCTTGCTCACAGTCTGTTTCCAAATAGCTTAAAGTTATATTTTGGAAAACAAAACATTATGATTTGTTATGATTGCAAATTGTATTGAAACTTTACATACCCGTCAGGGTATTCATAATTTGATTCGACTGCAAAATATGACAAGATTTTAATTGATAATATGTAATTCAAATAAATTATTCAAAGAAACTCATTGTTTTATTCCTAAAACTAACACTTACTAACTGTCATTGTCAGTACCTAACATGTACTAAACTTTAATGGTAATAGCCCGAGAAAATCGTCTCTTTTGGCAAAAATATTATATTGTTATGAGTGCGGAACTCGAATTAAAATGCCGTTGTAATGACTATAGAATTTATTACAACTATACAAACATAACTGTATAACACAGGTACAAATATTACTGGACACAACCAGTACAAACTGCACGATTCCTCCACCTTTCCACGAAACCTCACTATATAGCTTATCGAATGTACACTTTTTCTCGTATCGTAATCTTCGCTGGACTGCATAACACCTTTATTTGGGCATTGTTTTATACTAAAACTATACAATCCAACACTCGACCGCGTCGACTGAATTTTCCAAGAAAACGTAAACCGCACACCTGCGGCCATAAACGAGTACAATAACAATAGGATGTTTTTCTAATTACAAATTTTAAACACAAAGTAATAAAAGAAGTCCAAATGCGGGAAGGTAATAAACTGCAGGTGTGCATTGTTCTTTGTCGGTCGTAACAATATTTACTAAGTCATGCCCATAAAATAAAAACCTAAATCTTAAATTACTTAGTTGATATACAGAATTTTACAGTATTAAATATAATATAAAGATATAGACCAGTTTTTTTCAACGCGTGGGTCGCGACCCCCCGGGGGGTCGCGAAGCCTCCTAAGGGGGGTCGCGAAGCTTCTATAGGGGAGTTGCAAAAGGTTGGGAAAGCTACTGCAGTAAAGTCTGCAATATCCGTAGATTCATCAAATTGCAAGGACACAAAAGTACGTTCTTTTATTTTTTACTAGAGTTTACCCCGCGGCTGCGCCGCGGGTTAACCTCTAGTGCGTGTCTCTTGTTTAAAGAGCAAGTGCTACAGGTTATATTATATTACAATGTTTTTATGTATTTGCCCACGGAAGATTCACTTCATTTTATATCGCTAATTATGTATACTATCCCCCGTCTATCTGTCAACAAAATAAATTACAAAACTTGACCAAAAAGGCCAAAATGGTCTAAATGACCAAAAGACCACAGTGACACCGACATGGCTAAAATGACGGAATAGGAAAAAACGACCAAAAAGGCCAAAATAATGAAAATGGTCAAAATGACCAAAGAGGCCAAAATGACCAAAAAGGCCAAAATGACCAAATAGGCCAAAATGACCAAAAAGGCCAAAATGACCAAATAGGCCAAAATGACCATATAGGCCAAAATGACCAAATACGCCAAAATGACCGAAGAGGCCAAAATGACCAAAGAGACCAAAATGACCAAAGATGCCAAAATGACCGAAGAGGCCAAAATGACCATATAGGCCAAAATGACCAAATAGGCCAAAATGACCGAAGAGGCCAAAATGACCATATAGGCCAAAATGACCAAATAGGCCAAAATGACCGAAGAGGCCAAAATGACCAAATAGGCCAAAATGACCAAAAAGGCCAAAATGATCAAAAAGGCCAAAATGACCAAATAGGCCAAAATGACCATATAGGCCAAAATGACCAAATACGCCAAAATGACCGAAGAGGCCAAAATGACCAAAGAGGCCAAAATGACCAAATAGGCCAAAATGACCAAAGAGGCCAAAATGACCGAAGAGGCCAAAATGACCATATAGGCCAAAATGACCAAATAGGCCAAAATGACCATATAGGCCAAAATGACCAAATAGGCCAAAGTAACCAAAGAGGCCAAAATGACCAAAGAGGCCAAAATGACCAAAGAGGCCAAAATGACCAAAAAGGCCAAAATTACCAAATAGGCCAAAATGACCGAATAAGCCAAAATGACCAAATAGGCCAAAATGACCAAATAGGCCAAAATTACCAAAAAGGCCAAAATGAAAATTATCCCTTGTCCATCCTCAGTATTTAATTTACATACGTGCCTAATTTCAGCCAAATCGGTCCAGTAGTTTTCCGTAAAAGCATAACAAACAAACAGACAAATATCATTTTATCCCGGAAACTATCCCATTTTCGGGATAAAAAGTATCCTATGTTCATCCTCGGTATCGAAAATATATATATACTGAGTTTCAGCCAAATCGGTCCAGTAGTTTTTACGTGAAAACGGAACAGACAGACAGACAGACAGACAGACAGACAGACAGACAGACAGAGTTACTTTCGCATTTATAATATTAATAGGGATAATAGGGATATGACTTGATCACGAATATCGGTCACCTTATCGCTTATTCTGAGTTGAATGGTACTGTCAGACAGAGATATACTTTTGAGTTTTTCGACCTCTTGTTTTCCAAACAAGCTCCGCCATATCTGGTAAAATCAAACTTTCGGCAATAGTATTAGGTTTTTCTACTTTAGATACACAAAGAGCTACTCGATAACAACGCTTTCTTATTTATGCGGGGCGGCCGGCATCGGACGTGGTCGTACACGTATGCGCGTAAATTGCATTATCTATTGGCGACGCATTCCATGTAAAAATAAATTTTTTACATACTTAATTATGTATTTAGTCGAACCCTAATTATGAAAATTAATAAATATATTGGATTAAATATTTGTCACCAAATAAAATACATGAAAAAAAATTAATATTTTTAAAAAATACGCTTTTATAGAAAATCCAACAAAAAAAAATAGAAAATGAATTTTAATGGGGTGCATGGTATCAATAGTTATAAATATTTTATGAACAGATATGAGTATAAGGGTTATTTTGACAATATCCTGAAAAGCACCCCGTGCTTTTATTACAATAAAATAATTTTTTCTTACACTATTTTTAATTCAAATTTATTAAAGTTCATTTTCTATTTTTTAGTTGAGTTTTCTATAAAAGCGTTTTTTTTAGTTTTTTTAAAACTATTATTTATTTTTCATTTTTTAGTTGATTTTTTAATAAGGGTTTTTAAATACAAACTTTTGAGATCCTGCATATCATGTAGCCGCAGAGTGCTAGCCAAGACAAGTTAAACGAGCCCAAACACGACGGGTCTTCTTGTTTAGTACAGGAGTTCCTATGGCCACCTTCCGACTCCATCATCAGATCAGCTCCATGGTACCATATTATTGCATTGTTACGCGATACACACATATGCGCAAAATTTCTGCTCAAGCGGAAACTGGGAAGTCGATTAAATTTAACTGGAAACATTTCATTACATACTAACATACGTATGAAACGAAACGAATATTTCTTCATACTACAGGGGTCGTGTCATGAAAAAAGTTGAAAAACACTGATATAGACGTTTACATGATATAAGAATATATATACTACATTAGCTTTTGTAATACTTTGTATACTTAACAATATTTTTTTAATACAAAGGGGTTATTTTTTAAAGTTTTATCATTTAAATGCACATTAATTCTGAAATTATGATGAATAATGTGAGTAATGATGTCGAGAAAGGACTAAAAGCTGGTTCATTCGTTGTTTCCTTGACTTTTATATTTTTTGTGAAAACCGATACTAATCACCCATTATAAGGTTCTGACGTGAATTGAAAGTAACACAAAGCTCTGACGTAATTCGCGAAATTCTGAGAAAGCCTTATAGTAGTACTTAAAATGTTGCTAAACAAACGTATTACTGTAATGAAAGGGGAATTCCCTTATTATAGGCTGTACGGGATATTGATGACATAGCTAATATCAATGATTATTAAAAAATTATGGAATGTGGAAATTTATGAAAATAAAAGATGCAGTGTTTATTATTTTACCATTTCTAAACGATCGTTTCTCTATTAAGAACAAATATGTACTTGCTACGCCGCTTCATTTACGAAAATTTTGAATTCGTACTTATGAAAAGTATGTACCTATATTATTTTCAGAAATAAAAATACACTGCTCGTAAGTACTAAGGTATATAAGAAAATGTTATTATTCTCCTATTATATTAATGTACTTTGTGTTTATTATTATAAGTTCACTCACAAGTCGTCAAATATAAACTAACGAACATATCTGGAAAATGACAATTTACTTTCACATTTATATACGAGTACGAATTTTATAACATAAGTGCCTGATTACTGATTAAAATCAAGGTTATGGGTTAAATTGAAAAATTGTAATGTTTGTACTTGACTGCATCCGATAAGGTTACTACCAGGTTGCTGGTAGGCTAAACACATCGGTACAAAACCTTACTATTTACGGATTTATTAAATTGTTAGACTTAGGTTCTGACAAAAACAAATTCCACGCCTAATCTGTAAAAAAACATTTTATTACCTGTCGGACTTTGCGCCTTTTATTGAATTACGACCTGCATTACGTTTGGATTTATTGTGTTCGGTTATATTTGTACTTGTGTTATACGTGTTTGTATAGTTCTGTCAAACTCTATAATAATTCTAACGGCATTTTAATTCGAGTCTCGCAACTTGTAACAATATTATAGAAGATAGATGGTTGTAGTTCTTTTCTGGTGTCCTTTTTAAACATCTCTGCCTAGTGATGTACATTGTGGAAAATCACTGATGACGTTATGAATTCCTTAATTACAGAAAAAAGCGAAAATTAAAGCGACACAAAAAGTGTAAAAGGTAACGAAGCAAAGGCCACATCACGCGACGCCCTGGACGGCTGATTGACGTAATACAGCGGACTCCAACCCCGCTCGCCTCACTGCCACCCTATAATAAACCAAATTAATGTTTGTCCCCGATAAGTACGTGTTTTGTGAACATTGCACGTTAGGAGGCTTATCAGAACATTAGCCGACAATTTTTAGTTTTGAGAATACCAGATAATTTTTTAACATAAAAATTGTGTTGTTATCCATTGCAACTTTGTGCATAGAGAAACGATCCTTTATCCATGTATCATTCTGTAGAAAAAGGTTTTATTTATCATAAAATTCGGGGTAAACGGCTCTGGTTGCACGGACGATATAAAAAGGCCCGTTCACGGTTCCGCATTGCAGTCCTCGTAGCGTCTTCCGTGTAATGCAGGACTGTGAATGTTGTTGCAGCCTTCATTGCGCACTGCAACATCGAGCAGAATGCCTCTTGAGACGTGCAAGCTCCATCCACTGCCGGACTGTAACGACGCCACAGCGATCACAATCAACAACTATCCTCAACCAATTGTTGCAATCAAAAAAATAAAAAACCGACTTCAAAAACTAAAATGTACAAAATAACTTATTTCTAAAGCTATTATTATTAATATATATTATCTCAAACATCTTAAAGTCAACGGAAAAATAATAAAATTTTCTTCAGCCGGGTGGCCTATCATAAGAGGCGATAAAAGGACCCACCCACAGCCAGGTGGTAGTGTATTCGCTTGTTTGGATATCTACTACCTTGGTCTGGAGCATGCCGCCATAACGACCTTGAGTTGTGTTCCGGCATTAGCTAGGTTTCAGTCTCCCTGAGCGCCAGCACATTGTTAGCACATTTGGTGTTACAAATATCCATCGGCGATGGAAACCGTTTTCATCAGGAGCGCCGTCTACCTGTCTGCTAACATAATGTATAAAAAATGTCTAGTCAACGCCGCACACCGGGAGTGTCGCAACATAATCAACTCGTATAATATCGAACGCATTTGGAGCGTTTACTTCGGAGCCAACAATCTGTTGTTTTATTTTCTTCACCATTACGCATGTGTCAAGTACGACATAATTTACTGTGAGACTGTTTTCACGCATATCCTTCTACCCTTCGCGGCCCTGAGTAAATAACTCGGCAAAGCTAATTTTATGTTAAGTGATAAGTCAATAATATAACAAGTAAAAATTAAAGTTGGTTATTGCCGGCATTTATTTTGAATACTCTGCTCTTAGTTTTTAAATCTACAATTGTGTTTATATGCAAATTGAATTTAACAAATCAGGTATAAGAAGTTGCGGAAGGTCACGACACACCTTCCATGATCTAATTGATCGTGTACTAGCAGAAGGTCTGATTTCAGATGTCAGGAGCCTTAAGAACAGACGAGCGTGCATGACAAGAGCTATGAATATCAAAGAAGCAAGTGAGGTGTGTAAGAATAAGCCTGAATGGCGCTCTGATGTTCGTGCCTACCCCGCAAGGGACCAGGCGTGAAATTATGTATGTATGTATAAGAAAACATAGCAAACTATTAGATGAAATCTGAATCTTATGAATGTGAGTCTGATATAAATTGACAATACGGCTTTGATGAATCCAGCATTTCCAGTCATTATTTGTCTATGACCTCAAAAATAGCGACAAAATAATACGTATAAAAGTTTGTGTAATATGTAATTACGTACTCGTTTATCAATATAAAAAGAGGTCTAATATAAAATTTGAAATAAATTAAAAATTAAACAAAGACATTGAAACTAAAATATATAAAAATAATCTTTAATTGTTTTGTAGATATTTTTATAAGGCAAGAAACGATAGAAAGTGGTCACATGCTATATAATTTTAATTTATTCGTTTCTTTGTTTTCGTGTAAAATGTAGATTTCAGCGAACTCAAGGAATGCGGTGCGGTTAAATTTTCCAGCGACATATAACATCAGCACGCGACAGGTCAAGGTGAAGGGTTCCGTTTCGCCTGCAGAGCCCGTAAACATAGTACGCCAGATCCACGAAGCTATATATACCCAATGCTAAGCAGCACAGAAGTCGAGGTAAATTAGTAGTTAATGTTAAAGTATGCGACCTATATATAGGTATGGCCTTTTTGATAACTACCACTTTTTTATCCTTTATTGTACTGGCATATTCCATCTTATATATAAAATTCTCGTGTCGCGGTGTTTATATTTAAACTCCTCCGAAACGATTCTCATGATATTTTGTGTGCATATTGGGTAGGTCTGAGAATCGGACAAAATCTATTTTTCATCCCCCTATATGTCAAGGGTAGTCCACCCCTATATGTATTTTATAAATAAATTTTTATTTTTTCATTTTTTATGATACAGCGATATGTTTTAAGTATGCATGCTGTTACACATTGCTGGAATGATATTCCACCACCGATTAGAGACGTGAAATAAACTATTTACGATCAACCCCTACTTTTTATTTCTTAATTATAAACCTTAACGCTGTCGGCATATCGATTGAGGCTTTTCTGGGCAGGACGACGTCTGTCGGGACAGCTAGTTTTTATATATATTTGCTTGTGTCATATTTTTGCCTTTACCGTGTCAATATAATTTTAAACACAAAATTATATTTTAGTTTCTTATATGGTTATAATATATGATTAATACGCGCATTCAGCACCTACAGTTCAAGCCATTTGCCGAGTATCAATGTTTCTGAAACGGTAGGTTTAGGAGACAGTGTTTCGGAGATTTTGCCGTCCGTGGCCGCTATAAGTTGTGATAAATGTTTTTTTGGTTAATCAGGGAAGACAGTTTTACATTGTTACACCATTTTTATTAAGTTATTTTTAGTATGTAAGTGTTGACATTATATATCTAGTATTTTTGTTTTGGTAGGCTAAGACAACAACACATACTGCATTGTCAAAAACCTTAACACCTTCTCCTATTTTAAAAAAAATTTAGTTACAATTTTTTATAAAATAACATCAAATATTAGTAAATCACTCTTATGATATTAGTATATAATCATCATCAATTAACAAATCACATGTCCTTTATATATAATTTTTAATTTAAACATTTTTTTTTTTTTTTTTTTTTTTAAACAAAATTACAATTATTCATATCTATATTATTTAATATTAATCTTATATAGTACTTATGTATGCATTGTATTTTAATAAAAATAACAAAAACATCTCAATTTTCAAAAAAAATTAACTTCAAAACTTAATTATTATTGTTATACAATAACTTGTTACAATGAACATGAAATTTTATCTTTGCAAGTGGCTTAGTAAGTATATCAGCTATCTGCTGATCTGTAGGACAATAATTAATAATTATGTTTCCCTTTACAAATTGTTCATGAATAAAATAATATCTTACATCTATATGTTTTGATCTTTTATTAAATGAACCTGTCTTAATCAATTGAATGGAACTTTGGTTGTCTATATTTAAATTAATTATTGGATTACAATTATTAGTTATCTCACTTAAAAATGACTTTAAATACAACACTTCTTTACAACAATCTGCAGCTGCAATATATTCAGCCTCAGTTGAAGATAATGATACTATTGGTTGCCTTCTAGAACACCATGATATAGGTCCATTAGATAACATAATAACATATCCTGTTGTACTTCGTCTAGTATTAACATCATTTGCATAATCAGAATCACAATATGCATTTAACATAGATATATTACCTCCTTTCATGAATTTAATACCCTTGTCTTTAGTCCCTATTAAGTATTTCAATATTTTCTTAATAGCAATTATATCTGATTGATTTGGGTTTTCTATTTTCCTACTAGCTTCGTTTACAGCCTGCGCTATATCTGGTCTTGTTCGTGTTGATAAATATAATAACCCACCTACACATTCTCTATATGGAAATTTTGTCTGTAGCATAGTGTCTGTCTGTATCTTTTTGTCAATATTGCAAGGTATATTAGAAGGTTTTGCATCTTTCATATTAAAATTTTTAAGTAAATTTTCTATATATTTTTCTTGTTTTAATATAATACCCGTATTGTCTTTCTGTATCTCTAAACCAACAAATATTTTTGGACTTCTGTAAATTTTTATTTCAAAATCATTTTGTAAACATTTAAGTATTGACTCTAATTCTTGTTTATTTTTAGCAATAGCAAGTCCATCATCAACATAGATAGCTATTATAATTGTTTTACTTTCATTAGTGAATACACATTTATCAGTTTTAGTACATTTCAAACCCAAATTTAACATTTTTTCTGTAAAAGTTTTATTCCAGGTAATTGGAGCTTGTTTCAGACCGTACAATGCTTTATTTAATTTACATATTTTATTATTTTCAACATCATAACCTTCAGGAATTTTCATATATACATCATCATTTATTTCACCATACAAAAATGCTGTTTTAACATCAAAAGTTACAAAATCAAAGTTATTAGATGCAGTTATAGCAAATAAAGTTTTAAGTGCTGACTGACTTACCACTGGACTGTATATTTCATTGAAGTCTATACCTTTTTGTTCAAATCCTCTTACCACAAGTCTAGCTTTATATGTACCATCTTCCTTCACACGAAATACCCACTTATTTGAAAGTATTTTCTTTCCTCTTGCATCTTCTTTGTCAACCAGTTTCCAAGTATTATTTATAGAAAGTGATTCCTTCTCCGAATTTATTGCCTTCTCCCAATTCTCCTTTTCTATGCCTGTTGTAGCATCTTTATATGTCAGTAGTACATAGTCTTTTAGTTTATCAGGTACTTTCTTTGTTCTATTACTTCTTCTTGGTTCGTCTTCTGTACTGCTTTCATTATTTTCTTGTGTTAGTTGATAATTGCTTTCTTCTATCTGTGTTTCATCTTCTGTTATAGTATTACTATCAACAACTGTTTCTATTTCTTCATTTTCTTCAGTTTGATTTTCTAATTCCATAACATTTTCCTCTTGGTTATCTGTCCTCACCTTTGTTATGTTGTATTTATCAACTTTCTTTGGTTTATTTTTAAAATTGGTAAGTATTACTATATCTCTATGTATTTCTACTCTTCTTTTTTCAGTATTCCAAAGTCTGTATCCATTGTTTGCATATCCTATCATTATGAGTTTCTTACTTCTTGTATCCAATTTACCTATTTGTTCAAGTTTCTTAGCATATACGATACTGCCAAAAAGTTGTATGTTTGAAAGATTTGGTTGTTTGCCATGCCATATTTCATAAGGAGTTTTGTTATTAAGTGTTTGACTTGGTAGTCTATTAATTAAGTATGTAGCACAATATATAGCTTCTCCCCACATGTCATTATCCAATTTTGAATCATACAATAATGCTCTAACTTTATTCATTATTGTTCTATTTAATCTTTCCGCTTTTCCATTAAGCTGAGGTGTATATGGTATAGTATAGTCTAATTTTATTCCTTTATTTAAACACCATTTTCTCATTTCATTACTTTTGTACTCTCCTCCATTATCACATCTAATGCAAGAAACTTTTTCATTCTTTTCTCTTTCAACTTCCTCAATATAATGCTTTAATGTTTGAAAAACTTCACTTTTATGTTTTATTAAAAATGACTTTACAATATGACTGTAGTCGTCCATTATTGTTACAAAATATCTGTTTCCATCATGTGTGTTTACATCAAATGGTCCACATACATCTGTATGTATTAGTTCTAAAATTCTTTCTGCTCTTTTTCTTTCTGTGCTAAATGGTAATCTACTTTGTTTAGCTTTTATGCATATTTCACATTGTTCATCAATTTTTCCTTTTCCATCAATTTTTATTCCTTCAGCTATGTTAGGTAAAATATTTAATATATCCCTTCCAGGATGTCCGAGTTTCTTATGCCATTCTAAGGCTGTTCCTTTAGTTTTTATTATTAATGACTGTTCTTCAGGTATCTTTTTATTTATGTTTATATAATATAATCCATTTTCCTTTTTTCCTTCTAGAATTAACTCTTCTTTATTATAAATTTCAACATTATTTTTGGTAAATAATACAGATCCTTCATTATTTGTTATAGCATTAACGGAAAATAAATTTTGTGCCAGTTCGGGGACAAAAAGTGTTTTATTTAATTTACATTCCATTCCTTGAACAGTTCCATTTCCAAGTGACATAATAGTTTCATTATTTGCTGTTGAAATCTCAGTTTTATTTTTTGTAAAGTTGCTTAAGATTTTTATATCATTAGTCATATGCGATGTGCTTCCAGAGTCGACTATAAATTCAATTTTATTTTCTGTATTTCTTGTATTCTTATTTATGCTTAATAGTGCTGTGTCTTTATTTACAATTGGGTTCTTCTTTCTAAAATAACAATTTTCTTCTTTATGGTTTGTTTTCTTACAAATTCTACATTGTTTTATTTATTTTTATAACGACAATCTTTTTCCAGGTGATTTGTCTTCTTACAAATATTACACATATTACATTGGTATTGTAAATGTCCTTTTTTGTTGCATTTGAAACATTTAATGTTAGACGAAGCTTTCAATGCTATATTATGTTCTTCATTTATTGTATTTCGTTTTTCTTCAAGTAAAAGACGATTTGTTAAGTTTGCCACTGTTTTTTCATTGTTTGGAGTGGACTCCCATGCTGTACTAAAGTATTTATACTGTTCTGGTAAGCATGTCAATATTTTTGAAATTAGTAAGTCATCCTGTATTTTGTGACCCAGGTTACATAATCTTACTGAAAGGTTTTCTATATTGGTTATTAGTTGACTTATTGTTTCTGTTTTACTGCATGAATATGTAAAAAATTCTTGAAGAATATTTGACTTATTTCGTTCTTCTTCACCTTCGTAAATCTTACATAGCTTCTTGTACATGTCTTGAGCTGTTTTACAGTTTATTATATGCGGTTTTAGTTTTCTCTCGATTGAACTTATTATTATTTTTTGTGCCTTGGCGTCTTTTAACTCGTCGTATTTTGTTTCACAATCAACATTGATGCCAATAGCTTTGAAGTGTATTTGTATTTCAAATTTCCATAAGTGAAAATTGTCGGCCCCACCCAGTTTTTCGATTGTTTCTTCGTTAGACATAATGGTTACTAACTTTCACTTTGTTTTTAATTTTTAATACGTATCTGGTCCCATAACCTGTTTTTTTGGTTAATCAGGGAAGACAGTTTTACATTGTTACACCATTTTTATTAAGTTATTTTTAGTATGTAAGTGTTGACATTATATATCTAGTATTTTTGTTTTGGTAGGCTAAGACAACAACACATACTGCATTGTCAAAAACCTTAACAATAAACACCCCTTATTCATATTGGTTCTACTAGCTTTATATGCTCGTTAAAAAGTTTTATTTTCATAAAAGTATTCTGAATAAAATTACGAAAAAGAAGAAACGTAATATTTTCTAAGTTTCCGCTACTCGTGTACATAATAAAACCACGTTTTAACCGTTTTAAGTGCGCTAATCTAATTTCGTCCTCCGTGATCACGGCCACTGGTAAGTGGCCGAAAAGTCGGAATAACAAAAATCAAATAAATAAAAAACCGTTAAAACGTAGTTTTATTATAAGAAGAAACAGCTTTGATGTTTCAAACAGACGTAGGTAGATCTTGTTTTTGAAATAAAACTCTAGAATCAAATATTTCTCGATGCATAATATGGCTTAGGCAACCGCATCTCATACCGATGATATAGATTCGCTTTCTTCGGAGAGAATAGGAGTCATCGTTAGAAGCGATCTATTGTAACCTGAAGCGAAATATTTATCTATATATATATATTCACTAAGACATGCCCGCGACTTCCTCAACGTCGGACAGATAACGAAGAGTACAGTTATTTATCCAATATTTAAAATCAAAATTAACCAGACAAGAATTCTTTTAAAAAAATGTAACGTGTTCTCTATAGCTTATGTATATTCCAGTTGTTTTTTATTTAATAATTGCAATATACGGTTACAGATATGGTATTTTTTGAATTTTATAAATCTGTGACTATAATTAATAACATCGTGCTATTTTTACAATGAGGTTTTCTTCATCATCAAGATGACAAACGTTGGCAAGTATACCGTCGTTTTTACAAAATGAAAGACGAGCTTGACAATAAGAGCTTTGTGGACTAGTATTGTAAACACTAATTGAGTCATTGATCTAATTTTAGCACTCCATGGCAATATTGCAAATAATACCAACGCACATTAAATAACAGTTAATTAAATTAATTAAATGTAAAGTTCCTATCGTTAGAATTTTTTATTTTTTGTTTAATTGAAACATTTATTTCATTACATAACATACCTACGGGTAACCACGCACCTTAATGATACACTGTGAAGCAATTTATCCTTAATTAACTGATTGCTTTAGTTGTACATTTAAATAGTTAAAATGTTCTTTTTTCTATATAATGTTACTTTAAAAGTTGTATGATAAAATGTAAAGCTTTTTACTTGTAAACATATTAGAATTTATTGCACCACTCGTTTGCCACTTTGCCCACAGACAAAAGTGAAAAACTACCTGTCCACATGCCTATTGTAAGGGTTCCATTTTTGCCATTTGCCTACGAAATCCTAAAACGAAATCTTTATGATCTTATTCTGCTCCGTCTTTGTTTGTCTTATGATGTATTATTAACTCATTACGCACAGCTTTATCTAGCTACGAAGTTATGCAACGCAACTGCGAAAAATTCAACCAAATGGTAGGCGTGGATCAGGATAAACCAGTGTTTTTTTTAATACAATTAAAATTCGTTTACTATATTTCTCTCCAAGTTAATAAAACGCATAGACGTATAAATGAACCTTTATTTGTAGAAATACTGGTAATTCTTGCACATAAGATAGTAACATAGTCAAATGGTCTGACTGTATTTGATCTACACATAGCCATGCAAATATTTTGGTACACGTCAATCTAAAAAATTGAATAAACGTACATGTACATGTACATGTACGGGGGGTAAGGGGTCTACGCTCAATATCTTGTGGACTCAATTGTCAACCTCACCTGCTCGCGGTATCCCCTGCCGTCAGCAAACGAGGCTCTGGCGACCGATAGATGGCGGTATAACCATCGCAAGAAAGCCGGCCTATAGAAATCCCCTGGTCGGAGACGGGCAGCAGCGTCTCCGATGCAAATAGGCCGGCACTGCGGTTACCAACCCTCATGCCAAGCGTGGTAACTATGGCATATATCCCCCATGAGAACGCACCATAGAAAACGGCCCTCAGTTCCCGGTGACCCCGCTATTCCCGGCTACGGCAGCGGTCGCGGTAACGGCGGGGTGGAGGGTGCTAACAGTCTCCGGGTTACGGGAGGCTGCCAACCCACGAAATTAACCTTGGCAACGTATAACGGACGGACGGTTAGGCTGGACAGTCACCTCACAGAACTGGAAGTAGAGTTAAGTCGAATTAACTGGCACATCCTAGGGTTATCAGAAGTCCGAAGAGAGGGCGAGGATACGGTAACCCTAGAGTCTGGCCACTTACTCTACTTCCGGGAAGGTGACAGAGCCTCCCAGGGTGGTGTCGGTTTTCTTGTGAACAAGACCCTCGTTAACAACGTTGTGGAAGTCAAGAGTGTGTCGAACAGGGTAGCGTACCTAGTACTGAAACTCACCAACAGGTATTCCCTGAAGGTTGTACAGGTATATGCGCCGACCTCGGCACACTCTGACGAAGAGGTTGAGGCTATGTATGACGACATTACTAAAGCCATACATGGCACAACCTCCGCTCACTACAACGTTGTTATGGGGGACTTTAACGCCAAAGTGGGAGTACAAGAATGCGACGAACCGATAATCGGACCTTATGGATTGGGGCGCAGAAATCACAGGGGGCAAATGCTGGTCAACTTCTTAGAAATGCAGGGGCTCTTCTTGATGAATTCCTTCTACAAGAAGAAGCCCCAAAGAAGATGGACCTGGCAAAGCCCCGACACTGTGACGAGGAACGAGATAGATTTCATCATGGCAGATAAGAAGCATATATTTAGAGATGTCTCAGTGGTCAACAGGTTCAATACCGGTAGCGACCACCGACTTGTACGAGGCACTCTAAATATCAATTTTAAGGCTGAAAGACTCCGCCTGGTGAAATCTACTCTCCGACCCGCGCCGCCCCAAATGATCCACGGGTCCGAACAGTTCCAACTGGAACTTCACAATCGGTTCGAATCGCTGGAAACCACAGGCGATGTTGACGAGAGAACCGACAACGTGGTGAAGACGTTGCAGGATTTGGGTCGCAGGCATTTTCCGCCTGTACGAAGAAACAGACGGTCCGAACTTTCTACCGAAACTCTGGATCTCATGAAAATGAGACGTGAAATGCCACCCGCTTTGTTTGCCTCGCCAGAGCAACGAGCCCTCTCCAAGAAAATAAGAAAACTTGTTAGGCGGGACCTCCGCTGCTCTAATACGCGTGCCATTGAGGCAGCTATAGAGCAGAACAGGGGGTCCAAAGTTTTCTCAAGAAACTTGGGGAGGAGCCACGTTGCAAAGCTGAAGACAGCGGATGGCAGAGAGCTTACGTCTCGGTCTGAGATCCTGACGGAGGTAGAAAAGTTCTACCGATTGCTGCCGCGGGCGAAGAAGCCTGCGACGCAAAGCAACCAAGATCCACGTGCGCCACTCACGCGCCATTATACGGAGGACATCCCGGAGGTCGACGTGGACGAGATTAGTGCGGCTCTCAAACAACTTAAAAATGGCAAGGCTCCGGGGGATGACGGAATTACGACTGAGCTCCTTAAGGCAGGAGGAATGCCACTCCTCAAGCCCTTGGCTGAGCTCTTCAATTCCGTTATCCACCAGGGCACAGTGCCGAAGGCGTGGAGCAAGAGTGTGGTGGTCTTATTCTTCAAGAAGGGTGATAACACTCTCTTGAAAAACTATAGACCTATCTCACTCTTGAGCCACGTCTATAAGTTGTTTTCGAGGGTCGTCACGAATCGTCTCGCCAGAAGACTTGACGAGTTCCAACCACCGGAGCAGGCTGGGTTTCGAAAAGGCTACAGCACCGTAGACCACATCCATACTGTTCGGCAGATTATACAAAAGACCGAAGAGTATAATCAGCCGCTGTGTATGGCATTTGTGGACTACGAGAAAGCCTTCGACTCCATCGAAACTTGGGCTGCTCTGGAGTCTTTGCAAAGATGCCGTATTGATTGGCGATACATTGAGGTGCTGAGATGTCTGTATGACGCCGCAACGATGACCGTCCAGATCCAGGACCGGAGGACGAAGCCTATACCCCTACGTCGCGGGGTGAGACAGGGGGATGTGATTTCCCCGAAACTGTTCACCAACGCGATGGAGGATGTCTTCAAAACTCTGGACTGGGCTGGACGGGGCATTAACATCAACGGCGAGCGCATCTCTCACCTCCGTTTCGCCGACGATATCGTTGTCTTTGCAGAGACTTTGGAGGAACTTGCCGAAATGCTGGGCAGCTTAAATGAATCTTCCCGACGGGTCGGTCTCGGTATGAATTTGGACAAGACGAAAGTCATGTTCAATGAACACGTCATGCCGAGACCCGTAAACGTCGATGGCGTCCCTCTGGAATTTGTGCAGGAATATGTCTACCTTGGACAAAAAATACAGGTAGGCAGACACAACTTCGAGGGGGAAGCCAATAGGAGGATTCAGTTGGGCTGGGCGGCATTCGGCAAGCTTCGTCAAGTGTTCTCGTCGACCATTCCGCAATGCTTGAAGACAAAAGTCTTCGAGCAGTGCGTCCTCCCCGTCCTGACCTACGGGGCCGAGACGTGGACACTGACGGCAGGATTGGTCCACAAGTTCCAAGTCACTCAACGGGCTATGGAGCGAGCTATGTTGGGTGTTTCTCTTATGGATAAAATTAGAAATGAGGATATCCGTAAGAGAACCAAAGTAACCGACATAGCTCGCAAAATTAGCAAGTTGAAGTGGCAGTGGGCCGGTCACGTCTGTCGCAGGACCGATGGCCGTTGGAGCAGACGAGTCCTGGAGTGGAGACCGCGTCTCGGTAAACGTAGTGTCGGACGCCCTCCAGCCCGATGGACCGACGACCTACGCAAGGTCGCCGGTAGGCGCTGGATGAGAAAGGCAGCAGATAGATATGAGTGGCGCCGTCTTGGGGAGGCCTACATCCAGCAGTGGACTGTGAATGGCTGACGACGACGACATGTACATTTATTAAGCTTTAGAGAATATATTGAAGTGATAACTTCTTATTCGAGTGTAAACAGATTCGTTACGTGACGCGTTACGGCACTAGTCTGTCTGACTTCCCTTTCTTTCACGTTAGATTAGTTTAAGTTGCCGCTTCTGTCAGGCGCCCCGAGGCGCACAACGTCTTTTTTATTTGTACTATTGTCTATTATCAATTATCATTTTGTTCATTATCATAATTGAAGACGTGAGTGGATGAAGGTGATATGTCGCATATTCGGTTTTTTGCTTTTTTTGCGTAGATGAAGGTTATATGTCGATACCAAATGACTGCAGATCTTAGACCATAAATATAAGGCGTATTTTAAAAAATAAAGAGTTGAAAAAGGTGTTAAGTTCAGTTCAGTTTAAAATAAAAGTAAAACTTTTATCTCGATTTACTCAGAATTGGAATTATGCGACTTATCATCTTCATCCACTCATGTCTTCAATTATAATTATTGAATTTTCCAAATATCTATTTACTGCTAAAACAAGGTTTTTGTTGCTTCGATAAACCACCAGGATTTGCCCGCAATTTCGTCCACGCTTGAGAGGTATTATAGATTGTATATTTTTTTTATGGCATGAGTTCAGCAGGCAGGCACACGGCCCACCCGATGAAAAGATTTCCATCGACTAAGGACAGCTGTAACACCAAAAGTGTTACCAATCTGCTGCCACTTCTTAAGGGAGACTGGAATCTGGCCACTAATGCCGAAGCACAACTCAATATTGTTATGACGGTATATACTAGACGAGGGGTGGTATCAATCCAGACAGGCAAATACCCTACCACCTGGCTGTGCACTGTTTTCTTTCACTACAAGCCGCCCGCACAAATTGTATTCTTTCTCCGTTCCTGCACGGATAAGTAAAATTTCAGTTATTTTGTTAGTATTTTAAATTCAAAGGGTATTTCATCTGGGAAACGGATTTTTTTGTATAAAAATAGTAAATGAGTGATGAAATCCGAAGATTCCTGTAAATAATGTTAATAAAGGCATATAAAACTACAGAAGTTCTACTAAAAAGTCTAATAAATATAGAATTTATCTTATGAAGCAAGTCCTAATATAACGTGGTTTCGATATTAGGCAATATAGAAAATCTCGGATTATATTGTTTTAGTACTAATTGGATCCGAATCAGCTTATTTTTATGTATTATTATTAATAATAAGAAATATTTAAAAAAAATTGTTGTCATAATCATCATCATCCGAGCGTTAAATCCCGGTTGCGTTCGGAGTGTTCACTCCGATGCCCAGGGTCCGGTTCCTACTTTTTCTACTCCACTTCGCGCGATCTTCAGCATCCCCCGTTTTGAGACCATTGGCACGCATGTCATCCTTCACGACGTCAAGCCAACATTTCTTGGGCCTTCCCCTTCGACCGGGACCTGGCGGAGGCGGCATGGTTAGACATTTGTTCCCCACATAATTAGCCAGTCTCCGTAAAACGTGGCCGTACCAGCGTAAGCGACACTCTTGCAGTTTGTCTGCTATGTTACGGACATGAAGACTGCCACGGATGCGGGAGTTCCTGACACGGTCTTTCCGCGTCACTCCACACATCCAACGCAGCATATTCATCTAAGGTGACATTAGTAGAAAATATATTTTAATTATTCTTATCGATGTCTATTATGTGGGATTTTCTTTTTGTAGTCTAAGTATTTTTTATAGTGAGACTTAAAATAGTTTATTTCACGTCTCTAATCGGTGCTGGAATATCATTCCAGCAATGTGTGACAGCATGCCTACTTGAAACATATCGCTGTTTTTTGTCTAGTTTTGAACGATTTAGATAGGCGGTGAATGAGGAACACAGGTCACGTGTAAATATAAAAATAGGGGCAGACTCGGGGAGCTTAAGCAACGCATTACAATTCACTGACGAGTATTTGTTGAAGAGTGTACGTTAGTTATGAACCCAAAGCACTATCTCAGATATTGTTATCATTATCGTTATGCAAACACAAATCCGGAGATAACAGCATTTTGCGAGATGTCATATCAAGTTGTCTACATAGTATATTTATTTCTGATTACACTATCTGTTGGCGATAACTTTGTTCTTCCACTTTTTATCTAAATTTTGTTTTATGATTACTTGTGTAGAATATAATGTATTGAATGATGTGAAAACATAGGTAAAGATTACACAATCCTTTATTGAGATATTGTTGAAATGAATCCATATGGAAAGAGAGTTTTGAATCTATATTACGATTTTATAAGTTGGCTCAGTGGCCGAATCCGAAACTACGAGTATAATATGTAGAAAAACTATAGATAACATATACATATAAAGCAAAACCCGTCAAGATTCTTTAAGATTTTGATGAAAAGTGATATTATAAGATTTTTGAAACTAATTACCTTCGGTTAGGAAATCAACTGATTTAGAAAAAAATGTGCATTATTACTTCAATTCATATTGCAGTACTGTAATATAAATGAATGCCCAACGTTTAATCAAGGGTAAGAAAACTATCCAATGGTATATGCCAAGTTTCACTGCAGCTATCTGTCTATATAGCGCAAAAGTCGACAACGGTTCGACCAATTCGGCTATTTTTTTCCAAATTCCTTATGGCACACGGCGTTTTAATAAAAAAAATCAATTGCGGGGACAATAGTAAAAATAATCTAGAAACTAATTGCAGCGCCATCTACTGGAACCAAATGTTAATCTTAACATTTATCGAATCCACTTGAACAAAAATAAAATTTCATTAAAATCAGCCCCACCGTTTAGGAGTTTAGCGGCGGCACCTACCGGGTTAGTTGCAATCGGTTTCCAAATTTAAGGTCAATTATTCATGTATGTGTTCAAGTGAGTTCCGGGATGGTTTAGATTCACGATTGGACCCGGTAGGTGGCGCAGCTAAAATCCTCCTAAACGGTGGGACCGATTTTAATGAAATTTTATTTTTGTTCAAGTTGATTCGTGAAAAGATTAGATTTACATTTGATCCCGGTAGATGGCGCTGCAATTGGTTTCTACATTATTGTTTTTAGGACAGAACAACGTTTGCCGGTTGCACCTAGTACTATAATAAATTTGTAAATAGTTCAGACTCTATATAAACCGTTTTAAAATGTGAAAAAATCAAGGGGATAATTTGGACCATTTTTCGTATTTTTAGAATCTTTGTCTGTTTGTCTGTTACAGCATCACGTGAAAGCTACTAAACAAATTGAAATGAAACTCACCATAGACCTAGTTTATATCCTGGGGCGTAATTTAGGATACTATTTATTCCAATAAATTACGACGTTTTCGTGGGATAGACGAAAATAGCAAAAATATGGCGCTGTGATCGCATTTTTTTGGACACTACTGAACGTATATCATAGTGCTAGTTTCTAATCAGAGTTAACATGTGTGACACATTTTATCCCAACAAATTACGTCATTTCCATGGAATAAATGGATTAGAATAATATGGTTGATGGCGCTGCAATTAGAAAGAAAGAAAGAAAATAATTTTATTTAAGACCAATTATAACACACACAGTATAATTGCTTATAAATTAAAACGAGAATAATATAATTTTGTCCCAAAAGGGCATCAGACTCAGCATAATGCCGGTTGGTTAAAACCAGCGATGATCTTCCGCTGTGCCCTTAAGGTATCGTCACGGTAGACATTACATCATTGTAATGCATAAAACTAGAATAATTACGTTTTGCAATCGTTAACAAATACCAACGTTGTCACAAACAACATTTCATTTATTGCATTACTTGAAATCAGGTTGGCTGCGACTTAGTTTCTTTGTTATTGTACTCAACTTAATAACAAGAAATAATACAGTTTTAGGTAAAACGCCTAATTATATTTGTATATATCGAGGGCTTCATAACAAACAGGCGTACAGACAAAAGTGCAGTTTTAGAAAAGGGGCAAAATTGTCAATATAACAAAACTAGTCGATAATATAAGGCTGAAATTTAAAATACGCTTCTATATAGGTTCATTTGCATACCAGTAAAACTTTCTAAATTGTAACATGCATAGATTTTAGTAAACAACAAAAAAAATGGCATTTTTGCGTTTACGCCCATTTGTTATGAAGCCCTCGGTATGTAACATACAGCTACTAGCAGCATAGCGGCGGGGAAAGCTCTTGTTCAGTTTAAAACCTGCTATATAATATCTGAATTATTTTCCTGTTTTGCGCGCTCGATTTAATATAAATAGTTCATATGGTACGTACAAATAATTAATATTACATTATTATAATATACGGGTAGGTCTAGAATAGAGTTTTATTATAGATTTATTTGTTTCAAAATAATGGAAATAAAATTTATTTATTTACAACCGAGAAAATAATGGGATTGTAAGACAAGACAGTCTTCTTTTGTAAGATAAAAAATTGGATAATTATTTAATATTTTCTTAAGTTTTCGCGACTTGTACACATAATAAAACTACGTTTTAACGGTTTTAAGCGTAATTAGATTAGGCTCCCATAGAGTAAATAATATCCATAAACAAAATTAAAACTAAATAATTAAAATGAACAAGTTGGCGCTAGGCTGAATAAAAACTTTGACAATACACGTTAGACAAATGTCATCTTTGTCTTCCGTGACCACGGCCACTGAAAAGCGGCCGAAATGTCGGTTAAACCAAAATCAAATAAATTACCGCACCTAAAACCGTTAAAACGTAGTTTTATTATGGATAATTATTATTTTTATTGCATGAGTTCAGCAGACAGGCAGACGGCCAACTTGATGGGAAGCGGTTACAGTCACCTATGAACGTTTGTAAAACCAAAGGCCCTATCAATGTGCTGCCTCCCTCTAAAAGAAGACTGGAACCTTGCCACTAATGCTGGAACACAACATTTCAAGTTTGTTATGGCGGCATACTCTAGACCAGGTGTGATAATTATCCAGACGGGCAAAATCGAAAGTCAAAGTCGAAGTTGATTTACATCCGTCCAGTACTCACGTGATACTTCAACAGAGATACAGTCAAAAAATTTGTATTTTCGGAATCTGCTGGTCCAATTTAGCTCCCCTGATATTTTCACATTTTTAAACGCAATGTACAAACTTGAGCTATTAATCTTATATTTTCGGATTCTGCTAGTTTAAAGAGCCTTCTGATATTTTTCTCATTTTTAAATTCATTTCAGAAATTTGATTCGTCTACGGATTTATTATAGATTATCAGATTCAGTTCTACGAAATTCATAGCTTCGACATCTAGCACTTCTTGAAAGTTAAAACCTACTTTGTAATCGATTCATTAAATCGCTTGATATGAATTTTTCAACGAGACCAACCCTCTACATGGGCGACCTTTGAACGACGATGAAGATAGATATGATTTACAATCATAATGTTGACCTGTTTATTTTTATGAAACCTGGTTTATTAAACTGTCACGCAATTATTACATTTTTATGTATTTCCTCACAATTTACTCCAAAGTTCATAAATTATAATTAATTGCATTTGCATGCATATTTTACACTTTTAGTTACTGATTGATTACTGGCATGTAGTATATTCTAACTCTAGCGAAAAACTTTTTTCAAATGTCGGGGCTTCATCTGCATTAGTGTTTAAAAATTTACGGTATTAAGTAAATACGTAAGTTTCTAGGCTTGTTTATAAGCCTTAAAGAAGCTTAGAAAGTTACTTTAACTCAATATAAGTAAGACCGTTCGGATGTGGCCAAATGCGTTTTATTTAAATTAAATTTTGGAAATTAAATTGAAAGCGTTGCAAAAACGTCATCAACACATGGGCACATCAGTGTAAATATAATATATGTACATACGTTGTCTGTCAATATTTGACGTTATTAACAGTGTCGCACTTTAAATTGCGCATTACACCCATTGCCACATTTGCGTGATATGGCCTGTAAATTTTTCGCAGATGAAGCCGTACCTAAAATATAATCCTTTGTCAATTGTCGAAGCAACGAACAAAATGGAAACAACGAACAAAAACAACAGAAAAAACAACGAAGTAGTGTCAAATACAAGTATAAGTATTATTTACGTCTTTAATCTCAGCTGGTTCAATTTCCGATAAGACGCGACGTCACCATACAAGACAGTGTCCAGTGTTGACTTCTTCGTTTAGACGAGGTCAGTATTGCTGGCGCGGATGCTGAGAATATTGGTGCAGATGCCGGGAGAACAAACCGACTCCAAACCAATTAATCGCGAATACTGACTTCAAATTAATTTATTGATCAGCAGTTCTGACTTACTTCGAATTTAAACTCAGTAACTGACTCAATGTTAATTATTCTTAATGGAATAGAAATACGTTATCCAATAGGTAAATAGTTAATTAAGAGATAATCTAAGCGGTCCTAGTTTACATCGCAGTTTTACCGACCTTTCCGTTCAATCTGAGTTGTTTTATAATGCAAGATCTAATTTCCAATTTGATTGTAAATTACTACACAGATCACATCAAATAAAACCTTTTTCTATGGCATTGGTCTCGCTCTTTTGCATGGGGCTTATATGGTGTTATCTTGTTCGTGTACGAGGCTACAGCATTATGTGAGTACGAGCGCGTGGCCATGCGCGATTGCCTCTAGACACGACGCGAACGTAATTCGTTCCGTTCTGTTCGTATTTGAGCATTTGACATTCCGTCGGAGTTGATGGCGCGAAACGGCTGTGTCACCTTTAAGTTAATACTTTAAACGTTGTCACGCAAATAATACTTTTTTAATTTCATAGTGACCTTGTTAAAGGCTTGTTACACTATCTAAGTAATACGTCGCTTTCTGCTAGAAAGCAAGAAAGTTTTACTGCAGTGGTTTATGAAATTTGAAATGTTTATGGAAATATCAGTTTCTGTTTATAAGTAAAGCGTGTATTTTACGCTTCTAGTTAATATGAGTCAGTGTTTCTTAAATTTTTAAAGTGTTTATATAGCAACAGTGGTGTGGACTTGTAACCCGTGGAATGTGTGCTGTATAGCTACGCTCAAATTGGGGTCGAAAGATTAAAAATAGAATTGTGTTAAGATTCCCACGTTATGGGATAAGGAGTCAATTGATATGGGAGTGACCACAAAATTAAATGTTTATTTCTTATAATATCACGGAAATACATCGAAGAAAATGTTGAAAACTCGGAGTGATTACTGGCTTATTGCCGTAGTTGGCTTGGTTTTGGCCACTATAGTCATGGCGGAAAATGAAAATTGCACAGGTTTGATTTCTAGTTTGTAAATGTTGGTGCGAGTACAACTCTCTTGATACATGCAACAGCTGACAACAGTCGGCGTTTGATAATTAACTCGGCTAAGTAAACTATCACATATCTATTTATGTTTACTTCCCAGTTGAGATACTTGCATAAGGCAGGAAATTTAGTTTGATACTAATAGTTATAAAGCCGGTTTCACACTATATATCACTTAACAGTCTACACGCAAATGGTAATAATACGAATAACCTTATTTGAATTTTCGCATCGATGACGTAAGAGAATACATACTATTGTTGTATTTAGTAGTACTAGTGATAAGAATGTCCATGTGGATCCGCCTTTATGAGCCCCGGGTTTATTATCTAAACGCGTGACGTTGCGATGCCGTGATTATACTTCAAGTGTATCAGAATTAATCTCTATCTGCTATCTTTCGAACCTTTTGGGTCGGTGATAGTCAAAGCCTTTCCAACTTTCCCTTTATCATCTGAAATTATATGAAAGCGTTCAATTTTCAATGACAATAATTATGCATTTATTAAACCGGAACCTTTTCTTATAGTGGTGCTTCATCTGCGATAATGTTACAGATATAGGCCGTACCACTCAGATATGGCGATGGGCTTAATGGGCTATTTGAGATGCGACATTGTTAATGATGTTAATGTTGATGACGCTAAGTCAAGCTATTCGGCAATGGCGTTATTTTATAACGCTTTAAATAAGACTCATTCAGTCACAGTTTTAAATATTTAACATTCTGGCAGATGAAGCCACATCTGCTAAAATGTTAAAGATTTACACTGACCGAATTCGTTTTATTCAAAGTGTTAAAAATAACGCCGTTAACGAATAGCTACTTCAGTGTATATACCATATATATACGTTATCTGTCAATATTGACGGTATTGTTAATGTCGCATATCAAATAACGCATTAAATCGATCGCCATGTCTGCGTGAAAGGGCCTATATCTGTAACATTAACGCAGATGAAGCCCCCCCCCATTAGATATAAATAACTACAGAAAATGAACAAAGACTAGGTTTGAAAAATCTATTATACATTTACCTGGTCATTGTTTCAAACACACATCTAGGTACAGTAAGTAACAACTACTTAATAACACCGCAGACGACTCAAATGCCGGTGTTGGGTGTGCCGCTAATTAATTCTACGTACCAGATATGCAAATAATTAACAACAGCAATAAACATTCTGTTCGACTGTACTAGACTAGCATGTAAATAATACATACGTGTTTATACTGTTCAAGTCTGACTGTTTTCTTGCATGAATTTGCAAACTATTGTTAAAACTGGTTCTTAGTAATCCATTGTTAAATATACGTATGTTAATATTAAACACCGCGTACACTTTATTCAGACACATTAAAATAATAATCGCTTACATCGGTTAATGTTAGTTTTTTACCATCTTATTTTGTAATGCAAGTTGGAATGGACTTTGGGAAAGCGCTGACTATCTATCCTTTGTTCAGGGCCGTCTTTATCCGGGGCTACAAGGGGTGTGTTGTACCCGAGCGCAGAGACCTAGGGGGCGCAAGCTGATGATCACCTACCTACAAATCATGTGTACAATCTGCTAGTTTTGGAACTTACTTAACATCATCTCTATCACTGAAAACATAATGAATCGCAAACATATTGAAATTTATTGAGTAATATATTGTTGAAGTGAAACTTCTTCATCGGCGTTGGAAAAAAATTACCGTCACTTTTTTCGGTTACGCGCCATCTTTTTCTTGCCTCTACCACGGTCGATTCGACCGTGGTAGGGCTTTATTTATCTAACTAACTTCTGTAAAGTCATATAGTAGATCTTTTTTCGAAAAATAAGGTCATAAAGAAGTTTCACTTCTTATGTGTGTACACTAGTACACGCACACATTTAACAAAAATTAATTTTACTTGTGGTTGTTGAAAAGAGGTTAGGCTGATTTTTGCACCCTGGTGCCCAATATGGTTAAGACGGCCCTGCCTTTGTTCTTATACTAAATTACTATTTTCCGGGTCAAAAATACCCCTGATAGAAGTTAATTTTCCCTAATCTGATTAGCATGAAGCGCACGGTATACGATGTTTTTTCCAAGTATACATAACAGCATATTCTTTCGAAACCTGAATTTTGTGTTCAAGTGGTAACTAATGTCTTAATTAATAAAGCTTTTTAATTCGCAATGCGAGATGAGCGGTAACGCGGCTGGGATGTTGAATCGTTGATGGTGGACACAGCTTTGCTAATGGGGGTTTGTATGCAAAATGCTTCGCAAGCATCATTGATGCAATGTGGATAATTAATGGTTGTGCTAACAATACGCACTGTGTTTAACAAACTTTGTAACTAAAATTGGTACTTATATGTTGAAACCATACACCTGAAGCTTATTCTATTGTGGATGAAGGTACAAATTGAAATAATTATGGTAAATTTAGTTAGTACAAACCCGTGACTTATTCTTTTTTATAATTCTTTACGATTATTGCATTTAATTAATCTGATAATCGTCTGTCACAATAGCCGTAAAATTGTGTTTAGACTGCGGATTCCATTCTTGGCAAAATTTCAAAAACCATTAAGTTCAAATACTGTTAAAGACATTATAAGATGAAAGTTTATAATATAAAGTACTATAATAGGATTACCTTAATAACCAGTTTATCTATTTTAGATCACTATTTCTCTCGAATTTCGTGGAACAAGGTATTTGTGGCTAATAATAAATTAAGGCATGGCAAAATAACACACAAGTAACGTGATTAAAAGACGATTTGTAGCGGTATTTTTAAGATTATCGATAATAATAATTATCGTGGTTCAAGCGGATTAGTCTTCTGCCTCATAATTGTCGTATATTTTGTATATTTTTTATAAAGAACAATACTTACATCGTTTTTTATATATATGACCAGTCTAAGAATAATTTGTAGGCGGTTACACATTAATTTATTCACATGTGGTTTTCATTTCAGTAAATAGGTTAATAAAGGCCGTTTTCCACTAAGGATAACCACAAACGATGGCGTGCGACGTGCGTGAAACGGCTGAGAATTGTTGAAAACATTTTTTTTATATTCTTAATAATTAGAGTATAGTTTTTAAGTATAGTTGAAAGTTTTATTTGTGTAATGCTTCAACAACTCAGAAGGGTTTACGGTAATAATAGAACAGCAACTGGTCACATATTTATAATCAGACCTTAACCAAATCAAACCTTAGGGTTTAAAATATTTGGTACATTAACTCTTCACTCTCTATAAGCATTTTTAGAACACCTCGACATCCCTCCAATTTAACAGTCTAACAAATTTAGAAAATTGGCACAACCTATAGCGGATTGAAGTCACTGATAAACTATTTAATTAAACAGTTATGTATGAAAAGAATTTAATACATTATTGTTTGCAAATTTTAGATAATATTTTATATAAAACATTATACTCCCAAGTTTTACATGTAATAAAATCAACCGAACACAGTATAAATCTATCGCACCTGCCAACATAAAAATAAAATGTAATGAATACCGTCTATATGCAATTGAGATATTTATTTTACAATATAATATGGGTACATAAAACACAATTATAATAATAAAATATAAATTACATACTATTGAATACAATGTAAGAAAACTTAACTTATTTGTATTGTATTCTACCCGTAGTCCTTCAAGCTCAAGGCTATAAGTAGAATACTGAGCCCAGATCACCGTCTTCTATGGGTAAGGTGCCCAGAAGGCTGGCTACGTTTCCTCGCTGGATCGCCAAACTGATCCGGAAGAATCACATCACGGAATAAATAAAAAAACAACATTATTATTCAATTAAGGAAATGGCCGATTGTATCGTTAAGAAATAAGAGGGTACATAACAAAAATAATTATTAAATTTAAAAAGAAACGTGAGAAGAACTACTATGCTAATAAATAACTGTAACATTTGATACGGGAATACGAGTAGAGTTTTACGAGGTCGATATAGGAAAACATGAGGCGGCTTCAAATTTTGAGATCCAATGCTCATAGCATTGCTATATTGCTAGCTAGCTTATATCCGAAATCAATTTAGATATTATTATCAACGAGGTCGAAACTTAGTGAGATTGAAATTTTTTATAGCAGTAATGCTCGGAAAAGTAGAGAGTTGCCTTTGCGAGTTGATACGTACATGAAAAAGTTAGTAGCACCAAAATGTACTTTTTAAGTAACATTTTTGTATCCTGGATTATTTTATTTTAATTTTGGAGTTTTGAACCATTGTTCTTTTGCCTTATTCCGATCGCTGATAGTGGTGTAGTCATTGTCAGTTTACGCTGTACGCAATAACGTGTAAAACATTAATTTGAAAAGGACTGACCATTAGCGGCTATACGTCTACTGGATACGGAGATACGTCTCTAAGATGTTTTTATCAAGACAACACAGACAAAGAGTATTTATTGGTAACATTATCGCCATCCGTTTACATTTTAGGCAATGGATATGAGTAAAATATAGAACAGTATCTGAGTCAGTGCCATTTTGCTAAAGTAGTTTGTAGGTACTTAGGTTTGAGACATAAAGTATGGCGGTCTCCATTCGAGTGAGGACGCCACTACCGGACCAAATGAGTCATCAATGAACGTATGAGATCAATTCACAATATTTTACGAGAAACCATTGGTGATTCATTTAAGAACACCTTAACAGATAATGCACATTTGCAACACATATTTGTTTTAAATTGATAATTACACATGTGCAGTTTTATTGATATAGTCTGCTGATTCATTTGACATTTATCTCGTATCCGATTCAACTATAGCATTCAATATGTAATATTATGTGAATCACAATTTGTAAAAGATAGGACTAATCATTTGAAACTATCTATTGATTATTTATTATGCTAAATATTTACTTTTGATTGGTCTTTTCATAATCCTGTTGGAGTTACATATTGTTACACACCGACAAAGAAATACGCACCTGGTTTATTACTCCCCCCCCATTAGAACTTCTTTTGTTTACTTTGTGTTTAATATTTGCAATCAGACAACAGCCTATTGTTATTGTTTATGGCAGTTCGCAGGAATAATTAACCAGGTGTGCATATTACGGGTCCTTTGTTGTATTGTATAGGTAGTATAAAACAATGCCCGAACGAAGGGGTAACGCAGTCAAGCGAGGATTACGATACGAGCAAGACGTAGATTCGATGAGCGATATAGTGTCGGACTTTGCGCGTGTTATTAAATCTTGCAGTTTGTACTAGTAGTGTCTAGTTATATTTGTACCTGTTTTATACGTGTTGGAATAGTTCTAATCAATGCTATAGTAATGCCAACGGCATTTTAATTCGAGGTATCTAAATTAGGTACAAAACTACCCTGTGTTCATTAAAATTGAAGTGTGTTTGTAATGTCATTAAATATTACATCAAATTATCAACTTGATTTTTTTTGTCTGTCTGTCTGGATATTTCGGTTAATCTCTGAAATGACTCGACTGATTTTGACGGGACTTTTACTGGCATTTGGCTGATATATATTTAAGAAGTAACTTAGGCTACTTTATTTTACATTTTTTAAGGTTCCGCGAAAAAATTACCAGGAGAACGAAGTCGCGGGTACAGCTACTTGCATATAAAATTAATAATCCAAGTTTATTTGATATTGGAATAAGGACTTACTTATTTTCGGGTTACGTGATAATGATACTATAATATAGTAATACTACAAATCTTTATAAATACCTAAATCATCCACACAGTCCATCATTCTCTTCTTTATCACATACCAGAGTTTGCCTTTAGTAGATTACATGTGTGTACAGGTTACATTGTATCAAATTTTTATGTTAGTGCCATTTTTCAAGAAAGTTTCACTTCATTTTTTATCGCAAACTATACCATATCCCGGATGAAGTATCTATCTATGCCATTTTCTATGTATTAAAGCTATATATATACAAAAACACCGCCTAAACTTGACGCCTATTGTATTGTAAAAATTTATTTCTGTTAACAGTATCTTTAAAACACAATAAAGCATATTCATACCATATCGACAAAATCGACGAAATCGATGAAATCTACCAAATCGACGAAATCGACCTATTTGAACAAATCGCCCAGTTCGACCAAATCTATGAAATCGACGAGATTTACCAAATTAACGAATTAAACCAAATCCACCTGTTCGACCAAATCGACCAATTCAACCATCTCGACAAAATTGACCAGTTCAATGAAATCGACCAATTCGACGAAATCGACCAATTCGACGAAATCTACCAGTTCGAAAATCGACCAAGTCGAAGAAATCGACCAATTTGTCCTACTTTCTGAAATAACGTTTACATAAATCTATCCCCAAACTTATGCCATTCTCCGGGATGAAAAGTATCCCTTGTCCGTTTTCGTTATTAAAATTACATATATACTGATTTTCAGCCGAATCGGTCCAGTAGTTTTTCGGTAAAAACATAACAAACAAACAGTCAAATATATTTTCATCCCGAAAAATTTCCCTTTTTCGAAAAGTATCCATGTTTCATTATCGGCATCAAAAGTATATGTATAAATTGAGTTTCAGCCAAATCGGTCCTTTAGTATTTTCGTGAAAAGGAACAGACAGACTGACAGACAGAGTTACTTTCGCAAATAGAATAGAGATTATTAAATACAAAAAAGCAGTGGTACTAATTTAAGAGACAATAATTTATTTAAATACGTACGATATGCTTTGATAAGATAATGGTATAATATGTCATACGTCTGCAAATAGAACTGACAGTATAATCGTATGTGTTTAACAGCTGTTATTTATTATAATTTTTTAAACAACGGAAACCCATTCGAGACGTAGAATATGCTGTGTTTTGCCAGTATAAACACGAAAGAAGTACATTAGAGATAACGATCTCGGTACTTTAGTATTTTCCTTTGGTATTTAGGTTCACTGTGTTCGATAGTATCGATTCTTTGTAATTTCAAGCACGTATCATCCTTGGAAATGTATTGATTGAGTTCTGATACTCTATTTATATGAAATTGAAAAGAGACTTATTAACAATTTTAATTTTATGAAGCGAATGATTTTTTTTAGAATCGTGAATTGAAACTCGATTAAACGAAAAAGCGACACTAAAAAGAGATAAACGAATAAATATATAGGACTAAGCCTGCGAGAGAATGAGATACGAGTTTTACATTGTGCTCCACAGATTAGAGAGTCAATAAGCTCTATGATGGCCAATAAACAAAACATGGCCCAATTTGGACCGAAATAAAACTGATAACAATATTTTTTATACCAAAACAGTGAAAATTGAAAGTGATACTTAAGAAGTTTATTTTGAATTATAATATTTTGACGGATGTAGGCTAAAGGAATTATATTAATATTAATAAAAGTTAGAGAAGAATTATCTGTGAGTATATTCTTTAAAGTTTCACTTCAACTCTGAAGTACACACACAATTTTTTACCTGGTGGGAACTAAAGTATATGTTAAAAGAATAAATGTTAAAAAGCAGGTGAATAATAAACGGCATGGTGTATTAGGCCATCTGCGATCTAGGGGATTTTAAGAGTTGTTTTTAGTTCAGGTTCCAGTATCTATAGGTTTTTTTTAGGGGAGCATTAGTCCGAATAATCTCCCTACATCTCATGAAATACTCTTTGTAGTACGTAAGTTTTTCTCGTTACATATTATAATATGTAAATGGTAGTTTTGTTACCCTGGATATTACAATAGCTTCTAATAATATTATCTCAACAATTAATTATACTGTTCTCAACTCAACATCTCAACTTGAAAAATTATTTTAGAATATTCTCTATAGTTTTTTTAATATCCATTTTTATACAACACTAAAACCCACGAGCGTGCATGACAAGAGCTATGAATATCAAAGAAGCAAGTGAGGTGTGTAAGAATAAGCCTAAATGGCGCTCTGTTGTTCGTGCCCCACCCCGCAAGGGGCCTGGCGTGAAGTTATGTATGTATGTACTAAAACCCAGTAAGTATGAAATAAGTGATTACAATTATATACATCAATATCTAATATTTATTGAGAAATACTACTAATCGTTTTGTTTAATTAATGTATATAGACGTAAAAAGAGAGAAAATCTGATGAATTCTATATTTTGCTTCAGAAACACCTATAAGATTTCCACTATTTTGGGGTAAAATTGCCGTTGTAAAGACAAATAGTAATCTGCTGGTTTGTAACGGTCCTGACTACCCTGATACCTTTCCACCATCACTATTAGGTGTTGGTAAAAGTGCTCACCCTATTGCCTAGATAATTTTTTAAAACTTACAAAACCTTGTAACCTCATAGATTTTGTACGTGCGTAGGAACCGATTATACTTATGAAGTCTAAGTAGGTACAGGTAAAATAAGTTAAAAGACGTATTAAATTGTTCTTTGAAAAGTATTTAAAATTATGTCTGTGGTGATATTTGAAGTATTACATTTTATTTTAGCGCCTTTTCTTTGGTATATAATGTATATTATAAAAGTTTTAGAATTTATTATAACAATATGCATCCGTATCCTTATTATTATTATAATATGATAAGTGCTTTCATATTCTTTTTTGTTAATTTTATACCCAGTTTCTCAGTAGGCATTGAACCAAAAGCTTCCGAGTAATAATTAAAGTTAGTGTTCAAGTTTTTAATTTTATTGTACGTAAACATTTCCTTGTCGCCTTGCAAAATATTATTTCCCCTGAGTATTGTAGAATATACTTTCGATAAGTAGAAAATTTTGTCATTACTAAGTAGGTACTTTTTTGTGAGACGTTCCGTGAATGAAGTAAAATGTGAAAAGGGAAAATGCTTTTGTCCCTCAATAAAGCATCAAGGACCTTGTTTGTAACTGAAAACAAATGTACTGCGTTAAAGTCGCTGTATACCTATCATCAGATGAGATCTGTGTATTGTAAAATGTACGGCGTATATATCTCAGTGTTAAAATGGAGCATACCCTGATTTGTAAGAGACATGATTTGGTCAGTTAATCTTTCTAAATGCTACAATAAATTACTTTGCTTGAACAATTGTGTAGTGTAATATGTCACTAATGCAGATGCCAATTTAAATAACAAATGTAATCACTTGGCGTCGGGCGTCAATTAATTAGACAGTTATCATTCATGTCTCGGCCTAACATGTTAATGACAATAAAAAAAGATACGTGATAATTTTGTAATGAATAGGTACTTGTAATGTTGTAAATATACTAGTACGGACAATTATTTCAATTGTAAATTCCTATTATTTTCGCGTAGCCGCGGCCTCAAAGCAATTCGATACAACAGCTATCAAGGTCGTTTTGTTTTTAAGACCAGGGCAGAATATCATTTGATTTGGCAATGAAATAATAATATTATTTTTGAATAATAATCTCCACTTTGATGTCGAAAGGGAATCAGTTAAGTTGCGTATTTCAAATCAATTTTTTCCTTTTTGTATTTCAAAATAATTATTAAAATTGAAGCCGATTTTAGACGATACATTTCTTTCTTTCGATTTGTATTAACTACAATAAACTTTAATTATTCAATGTCATTGAACACCGTTGTGTCTTTACAGTTCTGTACTTTTTAACCAAATTGAATCAATTTGGTTGACATGTCTAAAATCAGCATTATATATACGAACACTACTTACAATTTTGTTTAAAATAGAGATAGGTACCATAAATAGTGTTAAGGCGAATACCGAATGTTTGGCTATTCTCTCGGCTGAAACGCTGAACAATTTACGACACAGAAATATCCACTCCTATAGTATTTTCTCAAGTTTTCGCCCCTAGGATATCTATCCTAGGGGCTTAGTTTTATTATCTAATAAAACTAAGTTGTAACGGTTTTAAGCGCGTATTTTATTTGACCTTTATTCTGACGTTTCGGCTACTTGTCAGTAGCCATCATCACAGAAATAAAAGTTTGCCAGTCTGGTAGGTAGTCAGTCAGGTAATGGTCAGAATAAAAATTAAAATCCCGCGCTTAAAAGTGTTAAAACGTAGTTTCATTAAACCCTGTCAAAATCCGCTGGAGGCGTTATTTTTTGTTTTGATTGTATTTTTTTATTAATGTGCGTTCATGTTTCTCAAGTTTATACCGAATATAGAATAGTAATCGAATATTTTAATATCTGTAGTTGTAAAAGAAATTTGTACAAAAATCGTCAATTTGATAGTAATGCACTTTTCTGATTTCGCATAGTTTTTCCGGTGGCACATTTGTGACGTCAAAGGAAGTTCTGATATACGATTGCATATTTCTACCTTATCTTTGGGATAATGGGATAGCGCTCGTGACGTTAGTTCGTAGACGTGGGTGAAAAAATGGGGTCAGCGCGGTACGTTAATTTTTAATTCCGTATCACGAATTACTTATATATTATTCATGCTTCAGATAAACTGCCCTATAAAAGCACTTCAGACCAGGCGCGTAACGTATATCTGTGAAGAGATTTATGAAAGTAAATGAAGTGATAAAACCATAACGTCTGTCTAGCTTTTGCGTAAACAGGTGTGGTAATATGCATTAACTTTGTGATGTTTAATTGAAGTTCTACTATATGACTCATATTTAACTTGCAATATCTATTTGTAGCTACCTATTATACCTACAGGTAGAAACTGTCAGCAGGGCAGTAAGAAATAAATAAAACAAAATAGAAAAAAAACCTGCAATTGGCAAGAAAATGGTAGAAACATATTCTATTTGCAAGTTTTTGACAGTGGTATATTTTGATTTCCATTCCCAGTATATCATTTAGTAATTTTTCAAACAAAATAGTAACCTCAGTATTATGAATATCGCTCAAATGAATCTTGATTGCAAGTAAGTTGCCGTGTTTTGCCTTGGGCCATCTGTTTAAGGTAAATCGTATGCTATTATTCTTAAATATCGACTTCTACTCGCGTAGCGTCAGACGTAACAAACCATGTCGACCTTCCTAGGTCAAATCTTACCTTAATTGTTATTACGACAATAGTAATTAGTTTCTTAGATATAAAACAACGAATTGAATATATGAGTGGATAAAAAATATACAATTACATGATCTTTGTTTAACTCCCTTAATACAATGTAAAAAATTAAAAATGCCTTAATACTTCTTTATCGCCCATGTCTACATGATATAATACGTTTTGCAAGTTCACATCCAACAGTGCATAAATGCATCCCTCAGACCCGTGTAAATTGTACATGTATGGCGACCATCCCTGAATTTTGATTTTTTGTGTTTACAAATATACCATCGTGTAGTGGAATATATATAAACCTTCTAGCTACATATCATTGTTTTGATACATTACTTATGAGAAATATAGTTGTGATATGTTACAGACCGGTGAAAAGATTATAAGTAACCACAAGTATCGTGTTCGAAATGTAGAAAAATCGTTCATGTACAAAATATGTATGTGCACTGAATTTGATGAGATTTTTTGTGTGTGTTTAAGTGTATTCGACAATGGTTTAGAACATTAGCTATGATTGGACCTGATAACATGGCACTGCTGAATTTCTCCTAAATTGTTGGACCTATTTTCATGATATTTTTTGTGCGTGTCCAAGTGGATTCGAGAATGTTTTACATTCACAATTGGACCTGGTTGGTGGCGCTGCGCTTGGGTTCCAGGATTCTGATGAGATTTTTTTTTTATGTGTGTAAGTGGGTCACGGGATGGTTTAGATTAACAATTGGACCCGGTTAGTGGCGTTGTACTTAAGTTCTAGATTTCATTTTTTCAAAGCAGGACATTTTAGATAATATATTTTCTGAAACATGAATTGCTGTAATTAAAGTCGAGACGAACTGATTCAAGTAATAAACTATTCTCGAGGCTCTTAATTCCATTTAATGTTCCGAGTATCAAATATGATTACAACCAAACATCGCACTCTAATAAACAATGCCCCTAAGATAATTGCCGAAACACATTTAACGACTAATAAAATGTAACGCGTAGATCTTTATTGCTTGTATCAATCGGTAAACATGTAGGTATGGTGCCTCGTATATTGAAAATTGATTTTTTTACGCTAACTAAATTCAAATTCAAAAGTTTTTATTCAAAATAAGTTCCACTGGAGAACACTTTTTGGAGGTTATAAGTTAAAATTTAATTTTACTTTCTAGTCTATGTTACCACTTTACAACTAGTTATTGCTGTTAGCGGCAAGAAACTCCCCAGCAACACGTCTAGGTAAGAATTGTTTTTTCTTATTTATCTAGCTCAATTTTTTTCTTTAATAAATTTTAAACAGAAATGTGTTACATAATTTTACTTTAAGAATTAAGAGTTGTAGCAAACAGTACATGTCCAGTAAGAAAAGACACAAGAACTAAAATCACACATGAAAAATTAACCGCTACATGGAATATTATTTTGTGCGTAATTATTAGCAAGAATTAATTAAGTGTTGCACAACAACAAACACTTCCTAGAACCATATTCGCATAAATCTTTAGGAAAAATTAGCTTGTGACATGTATGATAATTTCATTTATTTGTCTAGAATCATTTACAGTGCGATTACCGAAGTTGTAAAGTTCTTTGTGATTGGCGATGGCGACAGTTATTGAAGTTAGGTGTAGTAAAATACACTAAAACTGGTACCAGAATGCAATACAGTATAGGGGTTTTTTTCCAGGGCCTCCGTCATGAAGTTTTAAAACAGAGATGTTCTTTTCTTTATTATTTTTCACAATCATCTATTTCTACAGTACATAAAAAGTCTAAATTTTGCTACTACTTCGTACATTTTATCCAACTATTTCTACGGTAATTAACCTAGGTTTTTTCTACTAATTATTATGCTACTGAAGTAAATAAATTATTGCTAAGGTGGATTGGGTAAGGGGATAGGTGAACACTATAGGGTTTAATGTATTCGTTATCCTTTATGGTCATGGAAGATTTAGAAAAGTCTTTTTATAGTAATAAATGCAATTGAACAGAATCGGATATGAAAATTGAATAATACTGTTTCCCAGCATCATTAAAATTGAATATAAAACTTTGTTTCGGAAACAACGATATAAAAATGCTAATTAGGGGCCCAAAATTTTAGTCTTTTGACGTATTTAATTATAAAAACATTATTTGGAGATTTAATTAATCGTTTGTGAATTGTTTAACTACATACATACAAGCGCTAATCTCACTCATGTAATGAGTTGGTGCATAAGTTGCGCCATGCGTATGAATCTCATCAACTCTATCCCGACTCTTGGATCTCACTGCTACGTGTCATTGATTAACCTGTAAGCTGTGGAATACCTCCTTCTCATGGTTATTCCAGAGAAAATATATATAAATATTAGTTTTTTTAATCTAAAATATACGCTTTTATATGTTTTTTTAAAATCTATTATTTATTTTTCATTTTTTAGTTGAAGAGTGCTAGCCAAGACAAGTAAAACGAGCCCAAACACGATGGGTCTATCTTGTTTAGTACAGGAGTTCCTATGGCGCCCTTCCGACTCCATCATCAGATCAGTTCCATAGTACCATATTATGGCATTGTCACACGATATACACATACGTGCAAAATTTCAGCTCAATCAGAAACCGGAAGTCGATCAAATTTAACTTGAAAGATTCCGTTACATACTACTAACATAAGTATGAAGCTAATAAAAGCGTATTAAAAACATCTATAATATTATAGAATTGTAAAATTGCCGCGTCTGTAGATGGAAGGTTTGAAAAAAGATACAACTGGGATATTCTTGTGTGTTTGTCTCTTTGTTGGAGATTCACGTAATTCACGAAAATTGTCGAACTTAATATCTACGGTATTTTATACGCCGGGAGCAGTTTAAAATGGTTAGGATGCATAAAATACGTTTATTCTCACATAATTTAAGTAAAATGACAGTTCACGTTTTTTTAAAGTTTCATTACTGTTGTCCTAGAAAATTCCGAGATATTTCCTGAAATCGATGGGGCTTAAAATAGTTAATAAATTTCTGTGTATCTGGAACCAAAAGACGTTTTTCATTACTAAATTTCCTGGGATTGTTGAAATTCCCGGATTTCCTCATTACGCATCCATAGACCTCTTTTCATGAGGTTTTCTCTTCGTGTCTGTTAGAAATCTTTAGTAGAACAATTTAAAGTCCAGTCACATTTTAGTTTTTAGTCACATTACTTATCCTCGGATTTTATAGGGATTTTCAGTATAATACATTTTCGCGCTAAAAACCCATTGCCGGCTGGGAAAACCCTTTTATTTTAAATATTGGCATAATATCTTTGAACTTTGCTACCTGTACAAAGTAGACCAAGTCACATTCTAATATCAGTTTGATGTATAACTAAACATTTTCCATTTTTAAATTTATGACTAATGTTTCAACCTCGGCTGTATTATGTTTTTGTTCGATACATTGTATTATGCACCTATAATCTTGGTTTAGTGACATTAACTATCCGAGTTCTTTGGGATTTTATGTCTTACCGTATTTCATGTTTTATTATGACTGCTTTATTTCGGAATGTTAATGGAATGATTTATCTAAACTGCTGGTTGCTTGTTCCGAAATTAAGACTGTTAGAACATATTGAGATATAAAAATAACAAAACCTATTTTCATATTACGTGTTTAAAATATAAAATTAGACTTTATTGGTAGGTTTGGAAGAAAACTCGCCTTTATACATGACTAGCTTGTGCCCGCCACTTCGCGTTAAAAAAGGATATGTCCCTATATCATGAAGCATCTTACAATTCTTTGAAATTACGGGATTAATTTTTAATTAGAAATACCTAGTCATAAATACACGTAAGGACATCTGACGAATGTGGAACTAACCATGGCAATACATTAAAATTTGTAGCTACCATTGTTGTTGCCGATGGAAGGTACTTATTAGGGAATTTCAACGATTGCGTCAATGAAACACGATCGGAACGTTATGTGTTCCGCTATATTCGTGTATCCTTCAAGAGCAGTACTTTTTTCTGGATAAAAGGTAACCTATGTCCTAATCTACACTCCTGACAACATTTATTCACATTTCGTGACGATCTGCTACGTGGTTAATCCTTTCAAACATCACAAACAAATTCAAATTCGCGTTTATAATATAAGTTAGGTTAGGATTATCAAATATGGCCTTACTTATAATCGTTTGTTAAATTTTAAGAAACTGCTGAGCAACTGATTAACAAAAATCTTACCCATAACTGCTCTTAAGGATCAGAGGTGGTGGTAAAATAACTCATAAATAGCTGTCAAAAATAACCAACATCGAGAGGTAGTTTAAGTGATTGCTAGGAAACAAGATTTATTTGAAACAGTCATTGATTAGGGGCTTAAGAGTCTTTTATTTAAGAGATGGCTAATCTTTTCTTAACGAGATTATTATTATAAGGCCCTATATAGTTTTAAATGTAACTTTTGTGTACAATACAGGATAAAAAACATGATATTTTGGAATACCATATAACTGTCACACTAACAAGATAAAGACGACTCGTAGAGTTTGAAACCCATAAAGCCCTAGAGAGGGATAAACCTGAAAGTGACTTTTAGGATATTTCTAAGTTATTTTCCTTCCCATCCTTGGGAGCGAGTATCATGAAATTTGGATATTTTTTGATAACGGTGTTGATTTTTTATAGTAGGATTGGTTTGGGTTTGGTCACGATCTCGCTTAATGTGAAGCGGAGATATGATCTAAGATTGAGCACGCTTACCTTTAAGGCACATATTCATACGGGACTTAAAAACACTCAGGTTGTAAGTATCGGCAAAGTCATATTCTGGCTATGAGTTTCATTTTTTGCGGTGCGCATGATGCAGGCAGACACAAAGCGCTTCATTCTCATAGGTGGAATATCCATCATAAATCGGTGCAGTGTGCAGGTGCGTCTGGTTGTCCAATGATGGAAGGGAGACGGCGGGACCAGATCGAAAAGCTCAGCTGCACACTCTCTAAAATGTATCCAATACAAAACCGGCAAACCTGCAACAAACAAAGTTTTAGAAAATGTTTTGTGTTATTAATATCTTAGTTTTTAATATAAATTTAAGGCATCGCGCCGTCCAAAGTCCTGGCATGTACTGATACGTATTAGTTACATTTACTTACTATATGTATACACTTAACTTTATTAAGGGCACAATCCTTCGGGACTTGTGTAATATATAAATCACTAACTTTAGACACCAACTGAGTTTTACTATCTTAAGGGCTCCAAATGTCGAGCAAATTAAATCTTAGGTTCGAGTAATCAAATTATTTTTTTGAGAATATTTAAATATTTTTTGCATTGCGGGTAGCTAAAAAAAAGTGAAACAATGTTTTATTAGGTAATATATTGATAAAAGAATAGTTGCAAATAATTTGTAATAATTTTAATTTCTATGACATTCTTTTTAGGAAAGTTTATGTATTTATAATTCTTTATGCAAAACTGGCTAATATGTACTTATATGAACACACATATTTAAGAAACAAATTAACTTTGTCTTTACACGTTTATCTAAAACACCGCAAAATTAATGGTTCCAATTGTTTTGTTTGCTATAGATCATGTCTTGCCTTGCTTATTCATTTTGAATACACTCCTTTCTTACCAAGCAGTGAATGTATGCGTATTCATCAACTTCTGTTGTGTTTTTGACAGTAAGCATTGTGTTAATCACCATATAAGATTTAACTTCTAACATAAGTACAAGATCGCAGTTGAAATCTAGGAGACCACTCTCATATCATAAGTCTAACACATACAATGAATGATACAATTCTTCTTTGTCAATGGCAAAATTGCTGTTCGCAAGAGATATTTATATCTGTTCTAATACATAACTGTGGAAGTGAATTACAGTTTATCCTACAAGGCCGTCAAGCATATTGGCTGCACCTCTGGTATTGTTAATGTCCATAAGCGACGGTAACAATTTTCCATTACAGTTGGGCCGTCAGCCTGTCTGCCGTGCTTCAACAATAAAAAGTTATCCTGTTAGTATTGTTACTTATAACTTTATATAATAACCAATTGTTATTAAATTATATATTACGAGATAATTTAAAGATCTATATCTATATCTCTATATTGAGGCTTATCGTATATGTACAATTGAAATTTACGCGGGTACAAGGAAAAATGTGGTATATAAAATATTTTAAAGAAACAGTACAAAGTACCTCATTATATCATATCATACTATATCATGTCATATCATATTTATTTGACTTGGTTGCTCAGGCGCGCAGAGAATTAATACGCTTTAAAATAATTTAAACAACAGGATATTCTGTCTCATATCTTAACGCAGACATCCGTTACAATCAAATGTGTATTGTCGCGCTGTGTGCTTTTAATACATGTATAAAACAGGAAAAATACTATGTTATAAAATTACTACGCATATGTATGTAATATAATTTATAAACAACTTGCAACTGGCAAAATCAGTTTATATGAGAAATTAACGAAAGGGAAAATAATTAAATGGAACGGTATTCTGCAATCATAAACATTAAAATTCAATACATAGCTAATAATAGATTGAATCAATAGATTGAAAATATTTATGATCAGAAAATCTTCTCGATTTATCACGAGTTTCACAGCATCGACATTTTGATAAGTAAAAAACTAAACAAGCTCCGCTAGCTACCTTAGTATGTACAAGATAAAGGTAACAGGCACATAACCAATTCTATATTTATCTTTAAAACATTTTCTACCTAGCCAGTTAACTACTCTGACAAAAATATACCGGGAAAAGGTCATTAATACACAAAATATTAGTTATGTATTCACATTTATTTTAGTATCTCACAACGCCCAAAATGCTCCGGCTGCCGTTCCACAAAACTGCCGCTGTTGATATGGTCGTGGCGAATATGTCACTAATGACGTCATCATTTTCAATCACACAACGCTCACAACGACTCATGTTATGAGGTGGGTCGAAGTGGGCGTTGACCGCAGGGCGTTAATTCTCCCTGTTTCTTGACATTGAAAAAGGCGATTTTCAAATCAACTGATGACATTTGTATATTTCGGCAGTTATGACATCAACGCCCAATAATCCGTTCCACTAGAGTTTATGATTGTAACTTCTACAAGCAAGTGGAACGAGAAAAATCTCGATCATGAACGTGGTCGTTATGAAGTTTTCTAATGGAACGTAGCGTAAATGACCGACGCAACTCAAACTCCTCGACAAAATGAAACGTAGTTGTGCCAATCTAACAACAAAAAAACAAAAAATTGAATTTGGAACCATAAACAAATCATCCATTCCCGATACTTTTTTCACAGTATGTACAAATAGATGATAAACACTTTAAATGTTCGTAAATGGTAACATTAAAACTGTGTACTCGCCGCCCACACAGCACTGTGGTTTATCTATGTATGACATTATAAAATTCTAAAACTACTTTTAAATTTTTTGTGTTTTTTAGGGACTCATGTTTTTTCAAATTGCTGTAGCACAGCAGACAGGCTGACGGCCCAATTGTGATGGAAAATGGTTACCGTCGCCTATGGACATTAACAATAACAGATATGCTGTTAATGTACTGCCGGCCTTAAATGAGAAACTGGAGCCTTAGATGCCGGAACACAGCTCAAAGTTGTTATAGCGGCATATTGTAGACCAGGGGTGGGGGCCATCCAGTCGGGCAATTGCCCTACCGCCTGGGTCTAGGTTGTTTTGTCGCCTCTTACGACAGGCCGCTCGGCTGCAGGAATTAGTATTCTTTCTCCATTCCTGCACGAATGTAAAACTACTGGGATGATTTGGATTAGAGATAATCGATAGTAAATACCCGAACTTAAAATCCGCGGTACTTTACATCCCGAAAATCCTAAGGAAATTTTCCTCGGGAGGTTTAAATAGGCTACGACGAAAAATAAATTGATCCCGATACGAAATTTTGACTTGTAAACAAAATCTAGTAAAGCAATTGTAGGGCAGATTCTAATACCTACTATAATAAATCTGTAAATAGTCCGAGTTTATACAATGCGTGAAATGTGAAAAAATCCGGAGGGGGGGAGGTGTTAGCTATTTGAACCAGCAGATTCCAAACATAAAATTTTTAGATTTCTACCTCTGTCTATTTTCCGTCTGTCTGCCTGTTTGACCATCACGTGAAAACTAGAAAACTAGTTTATATCCCGGGTTGCCATGCCACAACAGAACTTTTCAAAATTATATGTTTTGTACACGTTCTTTGGAAATTCCGACAATTTTATGTATTATTTTATAGTATTATGTACTTAACACATAAAATTATTAAATTAGGATATTTTTATCACAATAAGTGACATCGTTTCCGTGTGTTCGATGAAAAATAGCGAAAATGATGGCGCTGCGATTGCATTTTTTTTAGAAACTACTGAACGTATATATATATGAGAAAACCTCGGATAGTTTTGGCTTATAACATAAGTTAATACTTAGAATACATTTGATCCCAACAAACGCCGTTGTTTCTTTAGACGGATTAGCATAATAAATGCCGCTGCAATGGCGTTTTTTCAATTCACTTACAATATACCTACGTTGTCATAAACAATTGTATTACTTCAAATTTGGTTGGTTTTGGCAAACCTCTACGATTTGCCGGGCAGTATTCTAGACTATCTTAGTTTCTTTTTTTAAATATATATTTATATTATATAGGAAAAAAGCGATTAAAGTTTTTATGTAATTAAAATAAAGCCCGCCTAGGGTTTCACACGCGGGACAAAGTTATTATATCTACATTTTATGTCCATAGAACTTAAACACCGAAAACAACGTCACAATTTGCACTTAATATGATGACCGCTATTAATTTGTTGATAAGTAGAACTGCGGGGTCCTAATCACTTAATTGGTCGCCCTTTCCAGAGCTTGATACGATCAATTGTCAGCAACTCATCAGTGATAGACTGGACGGGTCATGACGTCGTGATGCGCCACATTCTCTGTCGTACTGGCCGGATTAATTTTCCGAATGTTGACCGCACCTTGAACACGCCCTGTACGCAAGTACAGCTAATTAATAGTGTTTTCGATAGACAATCGGTACGAAACGACGCTTTGTAAGCAACGTTGTTATGGTCTCATGTTACAGCCACCATTAGCATGATGATAACCATCCACTTACTCTTTACTCAACCTCGACTACCGCTCCTCTCATTTTACCGAGTGATATATTGCGTTCGCGATTAGTTATGAAACATTAAACTTACCCTTGTTGCTGTCTTTCGATAAAGATTAATGGCAATTTATAATCTCTTACATATAATGTACCATTTCTTCTAATTATGCTATTATAATGGTATAACTAATTCATATACATGTGTTTATATTTTTATAATATACACGAGACTATGCTGTTCATAAAGATTTTTAAGATAAATCAAAATGAGTAGGCATCCGATGTAAAAAAGTGAATACAAAATTATGGTTTTCAGATTTTCAACAATCAAACGGTCCGATTATTACACCTTGTCAAAGCGAAATTGTATTAGAAAAGGGACAAAATTTTTCAATACTATGTAAAGGAAAAACGAAATTGGAATTTAAGCAACAAGAACTATCTGTGGTATCTACCAAATCAGTTTTAATGGAACAAAGGATAATGAACGAATCTTCTGATATAGATTATCCGTATGAGACTGTTTTAGATTTGTATAACATTGATGAATATGCTATTGGCTATTACGCATGTTTTGACGAAACTGTCAGTAAACTGGAGGTCCTCAGAGACCTCATCGAAGAACCTAAAAATACGGCCCACATCTCATATATTTATGTTTACGTTAATGGTGAGACCTCAATAGAATCAAAGATTGTTTCAAATTTTAATTTCGAAATAGTGATGTTTAAACTTTTATTATTATATTAGGTTAATAGAAGTGACACTTCTATAAATACTTTGTAAATATTTTAGGCACGGATAGCTTCTTTGCGCCCATGTCGGAATTGATTTTACCTAAAGGCAATTTGTTTATGATTGAATGTAGACCTACGACTCCCGATATTGAAGTTTCACTTATTGTGGTATGTATGTATGCATAATTAATAGACGATAAAGAAATTGTTACTAATAAATAGTTAATAATAATTATTTTGAAATAAACATGATCTACTTTCTTAAAACAGGCAAATTAAACCTGCAAATTAAATTACGCAGTAATTGTGATTGCTTATTGCATATGCATGTATTTTAGACAGTTAATCACGGACTGGTAACCGCGGAGCTTAATGACGTAAATACATCTTACCTTACCCCAGAAAATGTATTTATCGCTAACCTTGATTAATGAGATATATTGCATTGCACCCTATAATTAACATTGCCTCTTAAAGGATCCTATCGAAATTTAGCTTATTGCTGAAATGAGCATGAGCACGGCATAAGGTTTTATATTGTGATCATGCTTTATGCCTACATTATATTAATGACATGACAAATATTTTTAATATCCAGGAATTTCCCGAATTATATAACGAGCGATATAGTCCTAAGATTGGGTTTCATTTGGAAGATCGTTATGATATTAAACCAAGCGTAGTCAAGTGCGTGTTTGTGAAACAAGATATAAAGACAGACAAAGATATAATTTTAGGACAACGTAGGTGATATGACAATATGTGAATTTGTTATGTTAATATTTCGAATATCACATTCACGAAAGTATATTCATATGATACTTTAAAATGCATCTAATAGTGAATCTGTTGATAAAACATCTATAACATTCGTGAATGGGGTACTTACTCTAAATGATTTCCAATTTTAACGTAAATAATTTTACACCGAGTCTTGTATAGTTAGTAACAAAACGAACAATCCTTAAAACTGGTTTAAAATAATGATGTAGAAAATTATTTTTGTCATGGATAGTTAAAATTATCATTATATCCGATTGTTGAATGACTAATAAATATTTTATAACATATATTATTGTTGATATTTATATTTATAATATGGAAAAATTCTTTGACCGATATAAGATTGTTACAAACTACATGCATGAAGTGTTTTAGGGATTGCAGTTTGTTTAGCTATATCAATGTATTATAATAATAATTAGTTCATGTTGAAATGCCAACACTTGTGAATACAATTATTTGATTTCAAAAAATTAAAATTGGAAACCATAGTGACGTAAATTCTGAGTATAAGGTATATCTACTAACCAAACATTGTTTATTTGGTATAAACGCAATAGTCGCAGAGTGACAGGCCGGCAGATTATTTAATGTTTTCTAAGAAGATTGGGTATATAATGACAAAATGTAAGTTCGTTTACAAGTGCATCGGACATCGCGGAAATCAAACCGCACAAGCCAAGTCAATACGTAGTAAGTAGCGCTGTAAATTTGATGTCAAATAACAAGGTAGCGCTGGTGTGATGGTTTCATTCACTAGAACAGTTTTTAATATTTCATGTTTTGTGGTAAAGCTTATCGCTTATTACTCTCCTTGGTTCGATTTATTTTCTACTGCTTTGGTGTTTTGTTCTGTTCTGCGTTTGCATGTATTGTTCTTATTGAATAATATCCACCTCACTAACACAATACTACTAAATTACATTTTTTTAAGTATTTTGATTTTTTTATTAAAAAAATTGTAGCTGTTTTCGTATATTACTAAATTATCTTAGATGGATTAATAGTATGATTGAAATAATTAAATTAAATACGTATATTTATGTGCATCGACTTGTGACTTCACAAAGTTTTCGTAGATATTTTAAATGTATTTATCTCATTTATAGCATTAACGAAGGCAATTATATAATTAACTGTCTCACTCTTGATGTTAAACTTGAATGGTTGTTTATGTACTTTTTTACGTACTTAACTGCGACTGTGAGCGCACATAATATATTTTGTATTACTTAATATTATCATGTAAGATCATGAAAAATAATCTTATAAAATTATTTTCAGATATTAAACCACCACCGGAGCCGGTTGTTACTGATGGGTCTAAATATTTCCTTAGTGGGGAATCTTTTGTCCTAAACTGTACAGTACATTTTGAAAAACTGGTGGTAAATCTATACTGGAATTATACTCAAGACGTACCTAATGTAAGTATTTTTTTAAATCAATTAATTTAGAATATTAGCGCGTTTCGTTGGACCTTAATAGTAGATTGTTACACGAGAGGTAAAATGTGACCTATTTAGGCTCAAAATGGCTTGGCGCAAGGGCGTAGTGAGAGCCCTCATGAGACGATCAGGGAGGGGCTCCGTGCACACGGAGTCCCCCCGTACCTCACGAGGCTGTTAGGCGAGTATCTGCGAGATCGACACATCCTTTGGGAGGGCGGTGAGTCTGTCAATCACGAGCTAGGTCGGCGACGTGTCGCGTGCGGCGTTCCACAGGGGTCGGTCCTCGGGCCGATTCTTTGGAACGTAGGCTATGACTGGATCCTTCGGGTGACGGTCCGGCCCGGGTGGGGCTGATCTGCTTTGCGGACGACACCCTACTCACGGCACGCGCCGCGTCATTCGCGGAGTCCGTGGACGTCGCCAACGACGGGTTGGCGATAGTCGTAGATCGAATAGCTAGGCTGGGCTTGAGGGTCTCCCCGCGAAAACGGAGGCCGTCATGTTCCATAGGAAGTTCCGTAATCCTCCCCCGGACCTGTCCGTTACGGTTCAGGGGGTGGCGATTAGAGTAGGGCCCCAAGATGAAATATCTTGGGCTAGTCTTAGACGGGAAATGGCTGTTCAAAGCGCACTTTGAGCAGCTAGTTCCCAAACTGGTGAGTTCCGCGGGCGCACTCTCAAGGCTTCTTCCCAACGTGGGGGGGCCGGGGGGTGCGACGCGGAAACTATATTCTGGCATCCTGAGGAGTATGGCCCTTTACGGTGCCCCCATCTGGTTCGATGCGCTTCACCGCCACAACCGAACCCTGCTGCACCGGGCGCAGCGGGTTCTGGCCGTGAGAACCATACGGGGGTATCGTACAGTGTCTTGGACGGCGGCGACACTCTTGGCAGGCGAGCTGCCCTGGCCTCTCCAGGCAGACGTCCTGTCCAGGGTTCGTCGTACCCAGCAGGATGCCCTAGCTAGAGGACTGACCTTCTGTCAAGTCGAGATAGAGACGGTCAGGAAGCGGGAAACCGCTTGCTGCCTCGTCGACTGGTCTCGTGACCTCGAACACCCTGCGGCCGGCGGCTTTACGGTGTACGCAATCAGGCCACAACTGGAGAAATGGGTCAACCGCACTAGCGGTACCCTCACCTTCAGGACGACGCAGATACTGACCGGACACGGTTGTTTCGATCAGTATCTGTTTCGCATTGTGGGCTGCTTGCCTTCTCCGGATTGCCGACAGTGTGGCGCACCCGATACGGCGTTTCATACGCTTGTCGAGTGCGCTGCCTGGGCGCCGCAGCGTTTCGAGCTCGAGACAAAAGTAGGAGCCGTCGGATCGCTCGGCGACTTGGTAACGGCCATGTTGCAGAGCGACGACCGCTGGGATGCTGCGGTTTCTTTTTGTGAGGCAGTAATGTCTCTGAAAGAGGCCGCAGAAAGGGATAGGGAGCGAAGTCCTTCGGCGCGTGCTACGGTCTCTTCTCGAGGTCGCCGGCCTTCAGCCGACACCCGGAGAGGCAGGTACGCGCATTACTTCCCTCCTTGAGTTAGGATCCGGAACGATGGGGGCCCTTAGCTACTAGGTAAAGCAAGGGACTTAACAACTACCCCCGTTTCGTAGTGGAGTGTGTTCTCCCAGGGCACACTTCAAGCACTTTATGCGCTGGATCGACTGTTGCGTAACTATGTTCTACATCTCAGTCTTTCCTTCACATCAAAGCGCAGGGCCGCGAAGGGAGGAGGGGGTTTTTAGTGGGTATTGAGGTTGCTCGCCCGTGCGGCATCGCTCGGAGTCTCCACACTCCTCTGTGTAGTCCATAGCGGACGGAGCGCAAATAAAGCATACAATTGCTAGCGTTACCGCCCCCCGTGGATTCGTGCCGTTTCCTAGTGACGGCCCAGAGAGTGCGTAAATCGGTTAGTCATTTTCCCTCGCCTCAAAAAAAAAAAAAAAAAGGGCGTAGTGAGGGCGCTAATTGTTCGAGGCAAGTAGGCCTTTCACCCAAGGCTAACACTCTGCCTTTCATTTCGAATGTGACGAAAGTAAATAAAAACTGATTAGTTAACTAATTAAATAATAATTTAGTGAAAAGTAATTTATAAGTATAAAAAGTGTTACAAAATCGTTAATATTTGTTAATTACAATTTATGCCGCGATGAAGGAGTGGATTTAAAACATGTGGGACATGAGTCGCATGTATCAGGTTTATGGATTTAACGTCTGATTTTGTTAGAGAAATAGTTGTTTGTTTGACTAGTAAGTTTTTATTTACTTTCCTCACATTCGAAATGAAAAGCATAGTGTTGAACTCGGTTGAAAGGCCTATTTAGGCACTCTACTATTGTAGAATCTAAGATGTGGAATAGGTGGCGCAAACTTGGTGAGCCTCACGTTCAGCAATGGACAACGGCTGGCTGATGACGGAGCCGTCATTATGATTTTAGGATTCCATTGGGTTAAAAGATTTTTGGATATCGTCATGTTCACCCGTTCGTCTGTCTTCATTTGATGTTGTAACCTTAAAAAGACAAAAATATTTTTATGGTTTTTTAGCCATTGTCAAATGACAAACTAAACTGTTACCATGTATGTTACTGCTGTGGGATGATGTGTTAGTCTGTTTTTTGGTGACTATCCTTAGTACACTCCAACCTCTGTTTTATATTTATAGAGTTTCTTTGCATTGAAAATAAAACTGCAAAATTATATTTTTAGGAAACCATAGTACTGGAATCTAATGAATATGATGAGTCCATGTTAAGCAGCAGACTACTTTATCGAAGTTTGACAGTATTAAATGCTACGAAAGAGCACGAAGGAAACTACACTTGTTATTCAGAAAACAGCTGTGGGAAGAAAAGTGCTGGAGCCACGATGACATACTTAGGTACTGATTTGATTTTTGACCAATTTCTAACTGACAGCATGAGTGGACGAAAGCTTATGTTATCTTTGATTTCTTATATTTTATACGAATTTAGGCAACGTGCATACAGACGAACTATAATAGGCCGTAAAAAATGCAATTTTGGCGAAAACAAAGGTAAATAAAAACTTTGTTGCCAAAGTTCTCTGTTTACCAGTTGTAACATCTACGTCTTCATCTACTTGTCTTTTACTGTTATTGCTCGTTATTTACTCTAACTACTGATAATAATTATCAGATCTGTAAGAAACATTCGAACAACGCGCGTATAAGTATACCTACCTACAAATTATTTATACACTACTCTACTTACGTAGAAAATTAGTATGTTAATTTTTTTTTTTAAATAAGCGTTAGTTTAAATGCTCTGAATAGACAAAAATACACTGAAGTACTAGAAAATCCAAAATTTTCTTGTGGAAAACAGATTAAGAGCTTTTACAATAAATATAATTGTATCGTATAATGTAATACAATGATGGGTTTTGTGGAGGGTAAAACCCGGATAGTTGCCTCATTGTGATACTTATCCCGGTTTCGAAAAAACTATGTTAGAGATGTTGATAGTGTCTGTGATCTCCTATAATTAGAAGTGCTTCTCCAGCAGGCCTTGATGCTACGTAACCCATAGGATTAGGTCCACGCGTTTTGTCCGTATGAGTAAAATTCTTTCGCGGCGAGACGTTAACGGGCGTCGATATTAATTTGTATGTAATTTCTATTGAATATTTTTGTAACTAGTTGTAATTTCAGTCAATATTTTGTTTCTCCGTATGCATAAGAGTTAAGTTATGCTATTTGTTGCGTTTTGTTCTTAATTAGTTTATATTTATTTATAATAATAAATAAATAGGGCAAATATCCGTATTAAAAAAAATGTCGCCCTATTTCATTTTTGCGGATAATCGCTTTAAATAGTTTGTATATATTCCGCAAATAAAAAGCAACTGTCCGTATCTTAAAAGGATAGTCACCCTATTTATTTATAACTATAAATTCTTTTGAGAACAATGAAAGATTTTTCTGTTTTTTCTTACTTATTGTGATTAGGTAGATCTTGCCGAAATTGCTCTAGGTGAGCAAAATGCCTCGCAAATATAAGAGTAAAGTTACACGCTTTTTTATAGTATATGTATACAACTGTAGGTAACGTAATAGAATAATGGTTATGATGTACTTGATTTTTTCGTTTTTAGAGCGTTCAAATAAAATCTTGTTTATGTTTTTTCTTCTATTCATTTTTTTATTAACCCCCAAAGCATTATTAACGTTAGGCTACTACGCTCCGCACTAGGCATGTATCCCATTTTGAGAGGTCTAATTACAAACAAGATTTACTTAAAAACTATACTAATGTTTACAAACATAGGTTAATAAAAAGGAAACTACATAAAACGCATGTTTTGATATACATGTTGCTTAATCTTAATAAGAAGCTAATTATTAATAACAGAGCTCTTTTAAAAAGTGGGACAATAAATCGCGTTTGTCAGTTTGTCCCTGTATTTCAAAGTTTATTTCTTCTTTTTCAGCGTATTTAAAGAAAAGCTTGTTTTTAAAACCTTTTTTAAACATTTTATTACTTTTTTAGTTTTTTTGGTGGATATAATAATGATACCGTTTGGTGTAAAACGAAAATAAAATATTTTCTGCATTTTTAACTTATTTTTTTTTTCATTTTCGTGTGTCATCAGTACAGGCAAAATTACAAAGCAAAAGGCATGCAAATTTACAAAATCGTAAGTGTAAAGTAATTGGTTCTAATTTAGCTTGCAAGATTTGACCCAAACGAGCAAAGTAACTAACTAACTAACACATCCTACCGGCTACGCCAAATAATGATCTTTGTTTTGTAATTAATACTTACTTTTCTTTCCAATGTTATTTATTTATTCTATTTTATAGGAATACACTTAGGTATTATTAACCGACTTCAAAAAAAGGAGGAGGTTCGCAATTCACTACAAATATTAATTATTAATAATAAAAATATTAATTTTTCGGTATAAATATCAAATTAAAAATAAATTTTCGAACCCGCAGTACCCATGTACCGAAAACACGCCGACAATTCCTGAACAAGCCCAAGCGAGCGTTACATCACTATGCTAATTTTTCATAATAACTCATTGTTGCGTTAACGGAGTTGTGTGTGTGCATCATGACTTATCAGAAAAAGAAAAAATAGTTACGTAAAAGTGTCAAAATTTTCGATATATCGAGCATTTTCCAAATTATTCCTTTATTATGACGATGTTCTGCCACATATTTATTATCCATTATGGATTATCTGTATTGTAATATAAAATAAGGGAAATTGTGTAGAAGCGATAGGAAAGTAGGTATATATACGAGTATATGCGCTACAGTGCTAGTGGGTGATTGACAGTTAAGTGAACTGAGACATTTTTTATCGCCTTATAAAACACCTCAGCCTCCTAGATTTTATGCGCGTCATAACTTTAACGAGTCAAAAAGGGATTTAATTATTTTTTTCAACAATGATTAATATTGTTTTAACGTGATATTTTATAACTACGACATTAGGAACATTGTTTTAAAATGAAATGTAAAATATCTCTATATAGGCCTTTACCGCCTTTTTAATCGTATGCTACTTTGGACCTAGGTATATTTTTGTTACAAAAGGTATTTTAAACTATTATTTTGTTTAGTATTTTCTTAAGTTTTCGCGACTTATATACATAATAAAACTACGATTTGATGGTTTTAAGCGCGGTAAAGTGTTAGACAAATGTCATCTTTGTCGTCCGTGACCACGGCCACTGAAAAGCGGCCAAAACGTCGGATAAACCAAAATCAAATAAAACATAGTTAAAACATAGTTTTATTTTATTTTTATTTTGTTTTAAGACTTTCAGTGTTTTAGTTTGATTAGATCATACTTAATCAAAAACGTATGAAGTGAATCCTCGACTGAATCAAATTCTGATAAAAAAATATGGTGGATCTTCAAAAATACTTTCAATGAAATTTTAAAAAAATCTCTTCGTAGCTTTTGGGATATGTAATGTTTTAATTTAAATGCTTTTTATGGTTAGATACTTAAGTATCGAAAATAGTGGACGTTTGTCACCTTCCTGGAAATTTTCTTTTACATACTTATTTATAAATTGCATGTACTGTAAGTAATACTTATTGTCAAAAATCTAATTTAATGTGACGTGATACGGTAACAACAACTTTTTTTTTCAGCTGAACCTTTTATAAATCTTTCAAAACCAAATGAAGGGGCAGCAAAAGACGGATTAATTGTAACTGCGCAGAGTTCTATCACCATTACCGTAAATGTAAAAGCATACCCTGCGGTGGAATACTATATGTATGTATATTGTAACATTAAAGTTGTCTTTTAATGCTTTATTATAATAATAGAGTTTGAAAACTTATGAAAATAACAACATGTGCCTAGAGAGAGCAAAGCATTGCTAACACAAACATTGCGAAAAACGGCATCGAAAAAGCAAAGCTTTGCTTTATTCACTCGCCAACAATTATCAATGTCGTGTTTTGGGGATTATCCGTGCAGGAACGGAGAAAGAATACAATTTCCTGCGGCCGGGCTGCCTGTCGTAAGAGGCGACAAAACAACCCACAACCAGGTGATAGGTCATTTGCCTGACTAGATGGCTACCACCCCTGGTCTAGAGTATGCCGCCATAACAACTTGAGTTGTGTTCCGGCATCAGTGACCAGGTTCCAGGCTACCTTAAGGGAGCAGCAGCGCATTTGTTGCACCTTTGGTGTTGCAAGTTTCTATAGGCGATGGTAACCGCTTTCCATCAAATTGACTGTCTGCTGAACTCCTGCAATAAAAAAAATATCAGCCAAAAAATAATACCCTATTTTTTTATTTATATGAAAGTTTGAACGGTTGTTGTGTGTTATAATTTTATTATTACTTTAATATTACTCAAAGGTTTTAGTTTTTTTAATAGTTTAAGTATTACCAACAAAAGTTGTATCTTGGAACAAACCGTAGAAAATAAATTACATGTACAAATGAGTTCATAATACATTTTAGTATTGTGGGTCAAACACAAAAACGTGAGATAAAGTCAAGTTACATAAATTTTATATTATGTACACTAGTTGTTCATGAATTTTGTTTTAGGGGGCGTCCATAAATTACGTGAGGTGTTTAAGGGGGGGGGGGAGGGGGTCGAGTCAAATCTCATCTAATCTTACGTTGGAGAGAGGGGGGGTCTCAGCAAATATCACGCAATATTTTTTCTGATTGAAACAAAAAAAAAAAACTATTTTGGTCCATTTAATCCAGATTGAGAAAGAGAAGAAAGAGCATGACGGAAAGTCATTTGCTCCATTTCTAATACGCCACTGCCTACCGATTCAACCGCTGAATGTTTTCATCAGCACGCCTTATGATCTCTATTGCCCAAGTGTACGTGATGATTTAGAGAAAAGATGCTGCAGTACATGCGGTATTTACTTTGCATCTAGCACAAGAGCTGCAGAGCACAGGCGATCAGCCCAGGTCTCTCTTGAGACCGTGCATGATTCTCCATGGACTGAATTAGAGTAGGTATTCTTTTTTTAATCACAGTAGTTACGATTTAATTATTCTATTGTTAAATTTTTATTACACTTATAATTAAACTCTCAGCAATATTGATTACTAGTCTTAACTAGTCGTAAATAAAAGCACGAAGCAAATTTGTTTTTTTCTTTTTACAATAACAATCCAACGCGTTTACGTAAGAAACTCACATTTTGAAAAATCTCACGTGAGATTGGGGGATGGGGGAGGGGGTTGAATGAAATCTCACGACATCTCACCAGGGGGGGAGGGAGGGGCAGAAAATTTAAAAAACACCTGACGTAATTTATGGACGCCCCCTTATTATATAAGATTATGTTCTGGGTATGTTGGATTTGAGTCTTTTGTATTTTAACAAATAAATTATTTTTGATTGCTCTCGTTTAAACCAAAATGTCTCCTATTGCAAACTGTTAGGATACTGTATAACTCAGTTTGGTAGCATTGGAAAATAATCCAAGAACAAAAAATTACTTTTTAATTATAGGAACATTTTAAAATATAGCCATCCATGTTTGCGTATGAAAGCATATAAACATATTGTTCCAACGTTTGTAGTCTTCTTCTGTAGACATGTTAAACTTTTTGTGTTTGACCATGTACTAGTCATTTGAATTCACAATAAAATATCTGTACAGATTTTAGTATTTATAAGTCTGTTAATTACCATAGTAGTGTAATAATTCTAAAAACTATGGTAATAGGAAATTATTTTTGTATTATACAAGATGTTGACAAAGGTTATTAGGTATGAGACGACTAGTTATACCCCAAAGATTATCCCGAGCTAAAAGTCAGTGAAACCAGTTGTAATAATGGTTTTGCAACTATTCGATTGGTTGAAACTGGGTAGTGGTCGTTATGTGTAATCAAAATGACTAACCCAAATAAAAGAATCATAACAAAATGACACTAAATTTTGGAAAATTACTCCCACTGACAATATCAATCAATAAGATAACCTTTGACTTGTCAAAATTAATTTTCATATTTTTGTAAAGAGAAAGGTGTTAAACTTACCGATGAAATGAAATGGTATCTTTATCCTTTTCTCTTTTAAAATAGCTCCGCCACATTTTAATAGCGCAAGACGGCATAATGATTTTTTTCGCGAGAGCTCTTACTGGTAGTCTTGGTAAAGTAGTCGAAAGGACCCTAATATGTGTGGGGAGGGAGTGCATCAATTTTAGTGCACTTCTTTGTAGCCGTTTTTGTATAGTTCATGCGTTTTCTCTAGACATTTATATGATCTAAATTCTAAGAGATGACATTACTTTATCCCTATTAATATTATAAATGCGAAAGTAACTCTGTCTGTCTGTCTGTTCCGTTTTCACGTAAAAACTAATGGACCGATTTGGCTGAAACTCAGTACATATAATATGTTTTCGATGCCGAGAATGAACATAAGACTTTTTATCCCGAACAATGGGATAGTTTCCGGGATAAAAATATATTTGTCTTTCTGTTTGTTATGCTTTTACGGAAGAACTAATGGGTCGATTTGGCTGAAATTCGGTACGTATGTAAATTAAATACTGAGGGTGGACAAGGGATACTTTTCATTTTGGCCTTTTTGGTAATTTTGTCCTTTTTGGTCATTTTGGCTATTTTAGCTTTATTACTCATTTTGGCCATGTCGGTTACTTTGATCTTTTCGGTCATTTTGGCCATGTTGGTCATTTTTGCCTATTCCGTCATTTTGGCCCTGTCGGTCATTGTGGCCTTTTTGGTCATTTTGACCTTTTTGGTTATTTTGGTCATTGTTGCCTTTTTGGTTATTTTGGCCTTTCGGGTCATTTTGACTATTTTGATTATTTGGGCCTTTTTGGTCGTTTTTGCCTATATCGTCATTTTGGCCATGTCGGTCACTGTGGCCTTTTTGGTCATTTTGGCCATGTCGGTCATTCCAGCCTTTTTGGTAATTTCAAGTTTTGTAATTTATGTTGTTTGCAGATAGACGGGGCATGGTATAATTAGCAATATAAAATGAAGTGAATCTTCCGTGGGCAACTACATAAAAATTTAATATAATATAACCTGTAGCGCTTGCTCTATAAACAAGAGAAACGCAGGTTACCCCGCGGGTTAACATCTAGTTAAAAATAAATGCTTTATCATTTGTAAGAGAACTTATCGCCGGACGAATATACGAATAAAAGAATTCAATTGTTTCATTTCTGTATTCATTTAGGTTACAATATATTAGATGATGGATGACTGTGATATTTAAAAAATCAGACAAGTTTATGTGGTTCATGATACTTTCAGCCTTCGGGATGGTAAAAATTTGACAATTGATGGAAAGAAATATACTTTATTCGGCCGAAGAACTAGCAGTTTAAATATAGTCTTTAGCATAATGAGTACTACTGTAGAGGATTCTGGAAATTATACATTTGTGGCTTACAATAAATACCTTAAGAAAAATGTCACTGCCTTTTACCGCAAGAAAGGTAAATATTTTTTAATTTATCTATATGTATTATTTTAATTACCAAACACCTCTAGATCGGCCGGTTCGTCTGCGAAAACAGCTGAGTCATTCAAACGGCGCTAATAAAACGCTATAATACTTGGACCATGGGGTCCTGAGGCCAATAGCCTCTACAAAGATAATTCAAAACGACTCATTGACTCTTAGAGGATATTAGGTGGCTGGTTCCTACTACGGAAAACGGATCAGTATGGCGATCTAGCGACGTAACGTAGCTAGCCTTCTAGAAACGTTACCCATTGATTTTGATGACCTAGGCTCAGAATTCTACTTATAGCTTTAAGGGAGACGACGGCAAAGTGGTTACCGTCGTCTATGGACGTTTGCAACACCAGGGGTGTCGCTAACGCGTTGCCGATCTCGAAGAAATTTTATAACGCCCTTTTTAAAACACACCATGTCATAGCGCAAAGGGAAAACCTCGGCGGAAAGTTCTTTCCAGATCATTGTTGTACGCGGACTAAATGCTCTAGAGAAGCGTTGCCTAGTTGGGTTTGTGGGAGCTCAAAGAATTGGGAGTGAGCTTTCCGTCGCCGGCGAGCGAGCGGTACGGTTGTAAAAGTGAGGTGTTGCACCTGATCTAACATTTCCTTAGAACACTCCCCGTTGTACCTACAGGCCTTAATATACGCAGAGGGACGCAAAGGCTTTCCGAAGGTTAAGCGATCCTAAACTGCCTGTTAGTATGAAATTGTCAACGATACGAACGGTGTGACGCTGGATGAGTCAAGCCCAGCTTTTCTATTTTATGTATTTTTAATTCTCTAGTTTCTACTCTTATTTTTGTTTTGATAACTTGATATTATTAACAGCAATTCCGAAAATAACTTTTGGAAAGGATAAAAAATGCGTGGAAAATACAACAGTCACTTTCGAATGCAAAGTTACGGGATACGAGCTTCCGACTGTGTCTTGGCTGTTTTCAAACAGCCAGGGCGAACAAAAATTGGTGAGCTGAATACTTTAATTTCGTATTTATAACCACCATCTGTGCAGGAACGGAGAAAGAATACATTTGCTGCGGCCGGGCGGCCTGTCGTAAGAGGCGACAAAACAACCCACAGCCAGGTGGTAGGGCATTTGCCCGACTGGATGGCCACAACCCCTGGTCGAAAGTATGTCGCCACAACAACCTTGTGTTGTGTTCCTGCATTAGCGACCGGGTTCCAGTCTCTTAAGAGTGTAGCAGCGCATTTGTAGCACCTTTGGTGTTGTGTCAAATGTCCATAGGCGATGGTAACCGCTTTCCATTAAGTGGGCCGTCTGCCTGTCTGCTGAACTTCTGCAATAAAAAAAACTAACATTGTCTTCCAAATTTGTACATAATATATTTAATGTTAATAAAACTCATGCAAGCCGCCCTTTGGGCATGACGTTCCTTAATTTTATTTAAGAAACACTAAAGACATTTACCACCCTTAAATACGATTAGCGTCTTGCACAACGCTAAATTTACCGGTAAATACGTTTACAGAACTGTCAAAGTTAATCATCCAAAAATGGCTACTGGCTATTTAACACCTTAAACGCGTTTAAATATTGTCACTCGAAAGACTTTATGAAATTGTCACTTGTAAAAAGTCAATTTCAGATTGTCATTCGTATATTATTTGCTTTAATTATTTATCTCAATTCTAAATACCCATTATCTTCTTTCGCAAACGAAATTTCCATTAATTTTCTAGGATTGATTTGTCTATTTCAATCACGGCTTGGAGTAAATGTTTGAATTCGAGTTACCAGTAATAGATATGTACAATATAGGTTAGGTAATGGGATGACCATAAGATAATTTTTAACGGAGTGGTACGTGGTACGGTCTTTTTGTGTCAGAGATTATAATCGTTTGAGACATCTGCTGCAGTCCGTAAAGAGAATCTGTGTAAGTGTACACCTCGTAAAACTTTAGGACCGCTCTTAATAGCAACAGACACTATGTGATACAGCTGAACTGGAGAGGCCATAAAATTTGTCGCCCTTATATATATATAAAGATGTAATTATATGAAAATATATACGTTTATGAGAATTTTGTTTTGTTTTCAGAAATATCATAATGTTAGAGTTAGTGACTGTATCACGCAGATGTAGTAAAGGGCTTCATGCATTATTCAGATGCGAAATCGTTAATGGTGTTAAACATTAACAGATGATTCATGTATATACACTAATTTAGCTAATCGTTAACGTGTTTTTTTACATTGTAAGTAAGTCACATTTAGTTACAGTCACTAACACTATCACTAACGCAGGTGAATTAGACGCGATATCTTAACTAAATCTTTTATTTCAATGCAAGAGGCGAATAATTTAATTTTGTATTTCAATAGAAATCAACAGAACTGATAGTTGACTCTATTTATCAAGTGACTGCCAGGTTGACAATACCAGTTCGATCTAGTGCTAACGTTACTTGTAAAGCGGAAAATGATTTCAAAGACAGTCAGCGATTTGAAACTCGAGGACTTTATCTCTATGAAGTGCCGGGTGGATTCGGTGTGAAGGATGAAGGAGATTTATGGTTTTGGGAGACACAAAACATCCGCGTAAAGTGTTATGCTTCCATATACGACTACAAATCTGTCACCTGGTTAGACCCAGAAGGCGAATCATTTCACAGTATGGGTAAGATGCTCCAGCTAATTGTAATTTTAGTGTTTATTTAGAACTAAGTCATTATGTATGTATATAGGTCTGGTTATAAAATACGGGCCCTTTAATTTAATCATACCAATTTTTTATGTATGAGGAATATCGCATTGACAGAAAAATTGTGACCTACCGTTGAAGTATTATAAATGTCACTCAGAGCTCTTAAATGAAGATTAACTTACGAAAATATTTAAATTAATAAAGATATAAACAGTTTCTAAATAGTATGTTAATAATGATCAACTGATTAAATTCAATCTTTTGTTGATTTTTGTACAAATTTGTAAATGAAAGTGCGAACGTGAATTTTAAATTACATAATTTAAGCTTATGTGTCGTCAAGTTATGATGAACAATAATTAAACATACAACTTTAATCAATTGCTTAAGCAAGCATGATTTACCCCTGATTGGGAAGCATGCATTGTACTTGAATATGTTATCCTATTATGCATAATTACATGATGGCCGTTGAGGAAAATATTTTAAGAAAATCTATTTTACTGATGTGCTTTACTAAATTTTGGGTAAGCCACCCGTTCTCTTGGTATCAGGACATCCGAATTGGAGATCTGCTGGGTTCGGATTTTGTGATATCAAGGGAAAGGTTTATGTATTTAAATTATTATTTAAGTTTGAATTCTGAGGCAGGATATAATAGGTATATTGTCTATATTGCATCAAAATGTCTAACAACGATATTAACTCATGTCTGGACAAATTAGGTGCTATTTTTTACTATGACAACATTATAGAAGCCTTGAAAGATACTTTTTATTAAGTACACAGTCAATTTTTATAAGGAGTTTTTAAGGGTCTTTGGTGTCGGTCTTATTTGCTGATTTATTTATTTTTAGTTAATAATATAATCTGTTTTCAGTGCATTACACGAACAGTTCATATTCATATATCGCCGAATTAACAATAAATCATATAACTCTAGAACATGCTGGAAACTATATATGCCGTGCTCTTACGGAAGATGGAACTCAACACGATCATCTAGTCCACATTTCAGTTACGGGTGTGTATCATGACTGTAAATAGCGTGTAGTATTGACACGCAAAACTAAAATTCGTCTAAAAAGAGGTTAGCTCCATGAGTATACGTGGGTACAGTACCTGACTGTATAATAACTCTGGCCACAGAGTATATTGAATAATCTAGTTAGCCTTCAAAACGTATAAATCTTATTTAAAAGTGTTTAGTCCGAAGGAGTATACCGTACGATTGTATTTTGCTTATGAACTGTACGAACTTGAAGCACGCATTTAAGTTTTTTTTTCAGGCTTGTTTAAGGCAACTATACTATTACGTAATTAAATAATAATAAAGGGCAAAGTTGTTGCTAAGTGTGTAACCTAAACATATATAATTATTATTTTGAGTTACGCTATGGAAGTGGAATGTTAGGAATTATAATTGCCGGGTTAAAAACAAATCAATTTTGTTTTTGTCGAAGCTTACAAATAGGACAACGGCCCGGCAGTGATGGAAAGTTGTCACCATCGCTGATGCCCGTTTGCAACACAGGGGGCGTTGCCGGCCTCGAAATAATTCTTGTCTTAAATTACCTTAAATTAAACTATAAATAAGCTCCAAAATAACACATTATTGGGTGGAGCCACAAGTCACTCTTCTCTCATTTTTTGAGATTTTATTATTTAAAACATTTTTGTATTTTTTTTACAAAATCAATTAAAGATTAGAAGGTTTTCAAAATTTATATTTATACTGGGTATCACAATTGAATAAGTTTCCATGAATCAATACCAGTGACTTCTAGAGAAGAAAGTGGACAAAAGTCACTACAAAACATTAAATTACTAGAATTGGCATTCCTAGTATTAAGGTAATTGAAAATTTCAATATGTATAAAATTATTGCAATAATGTATGCATTTTCATGACAGAGCTGCATTCGACTACTATACAAATACCAAAATCCGACCAAAACGTGGAAGTATACAAGACACAGAAAAATATATTATTACATTGTCAAGCGGATGGTGTTCCACCACCTCAAATAAGGTGGGAAAAGGTAAAATGTAACTTTTTAAACATTTTCAACTCTAAAAAATCTATATTCGAATAATTCGCCTATAAATATATCTGTATATATAACAAATGTGGGTTGAACCTCTTAAGAGAATGAAGGAATGAAAACTCTTTATTGTTCACCATAACTTAAATCTAGACATTTAATATAAACACGTTTCCATTAGAACAATGGGCAGACTTATCGCTTATAGCGATCTCTTCCAGGCAACCCGATGTTCAAGGAAACATTACAAGAAAAATTAAATTTTATTTGGTGGTTTAACTAAATTAAAACTAATTTAATCGTCATTAAAGAAATAATAAAATAATAAGAATAATAAACTTATATAGATATACATAATTAAAAATATTATATTAATATACTTGAGTGCTAATGTATTGTAAGAGCTAGTGTTTACACGAATATTCCATATTAAACATCAACATTTTTTATAGGGTGGAGTTGTTCTTTCAAATAATAGTGACTTGTATATATTCACACAAAAAATAAGTAGAACTGTTGTTAATTCTACATTAACAATACACGAAATGAAAGATGAAATTAAAGGGAAATATGAATGCGTTTCGTTCAGTGACACCCAACAAAGTAGGAGGGCGTACGTGCTCTCAATACAAGGTATGGTTCTTATTATTACAGTCTAGAATGAGGATATTCTGTCAGAATTATTAGGAAAAACCACTGTTAATTGATTGTACGTACATACAATGTCCCCAATAACTGCATTAAACGCAATAATATTGAAGCTATAATAAACTGTTAGCATTTCAGTGTAGTCCATATTAAACTTAATGACCTCTCTCTGGATTAGCTGCAAAGAACTTCGCAATAATTAATTTGTTATGCAAAACCGCGTTGCTGTTAAGCAGCCTTTCTTTGCTAAATTTGAGTGGACATGAAGTTGGTGATCCATATCTTCCAAGAAATTGATTTGATCTTGGATTCACATATTCAGTACAGTTTACGCCAAAACTAAAAAGAACGAACAAACAAAGACTATATTAATTTTTGTTTTGTTCGGTTAATACAATGAGTCTATAAGAAATCTCTCGCAGGTTCGGGACACGTACGTATCAAAGGTTATCACATTTGTTATTAGAAATACCGATTATCTGTTAATTAGCTCTGTTACGGCCCGTGTATGCAAAAATGCTTTATGATTTAGATGGATTATATTCAACTTAAGTGGCAGTTTTACATATGATGTAGTTTTAGAATACTAACTTAGGTCTGAAATAAGGTAGTGTTATGAAGTTAAAGTCTCAGATATCAAAAAGCAATGGATAATATTTTAGGTCTGTTCCAAGAGTATTTTATGCAGTCAGTTAACAATTATGCTACGATGTAGATGAAGTAAGGTTTTTTATTCTGACTGGATTTGAATCGTTTTGGAATATATTTATTGTAGAATACCGAAACAAGAATTAATACGAGCAGATATAATGGTGATAGATAGCACGTTTAACGCACTAGAGTGCGTAGACACCTTATGTGGACATTCTTTCTCGACAAAAGTACAGAAAGGTACAAATTGATATCTTAGTTATGACTATAGTTGGTTGTTTTTAAGGATGTTACAACTCTAACAATGGATTTTAATGACGTTGGCGTTGAGAAGATGATGACAGGTGACTATCAAATAAAATTCATAACATTTTGCAGATCAACGCGCGTATATGAACTATTTGATTGGAATTATCTTCATAACAATATTCTTAATTCTACTGGTGGCATATTTAACTTGGAAGATAAAGAAAATGAAGCAATTTAAGAGGGAATTAGCAGCTGCTGGTCTTTTGTATTTTGAAGAAGGTGCTACAAAATCGCTTAATCCAGATCTTGCTATAGATGAACAAGCTGAACTGCTGCCATATGATAAGAAATTTGAGTTTCCACAGGAGAAATTGCATTTAGGTAAGCATATCTACACTTGTATATAATACATTATAATCCTTGTACACTTATTTATAAAAAAATAGTCTACGTATTAGTATACGTCAATAGACCGACTTGAATTTTTTACATAGTTTTCATATATTACATGTTATTCATGACATCGTCCGTATTTTTCTTTTCCTTCCCTAATAATAAATAACCAGACTAAGCTACAAACTAGAGTATGTCGCCATAACAACCTTGTGTTGTGTTCCGGCATTAGTGACCAGGTTCCAGGCTCCCTAAAGAGAGCAGCAGCGCATTCGTAGCACCTTTGGTGTTGCAAATGTCCATAGGCGATGGTAACCGCTGTCCATCAAGTGGGCCGTCTGCCTGTCTGCTGATCTCCTGCAATAAAAAAAAAAAAAAAACAAAGCAACGTGGCTGGGTATAGTTAGCCTTATACCTTATAATAGTTAGCGTTATACCTATTCAACATATTTTTGTTAATCTGGATGTGCATGATTTATCACTATAGATTTCCTTCATCGTTGTAATAAATGTATAAAAACTTAGAGAAAAAAAATCTTGAGTAACATACTCATAGTCTTATTTCATACAAATACTCCATTGAAATGTTACATGAGCTTTGCATTTGTTAGAGGACACAATTTAATTTTTGGGACATGTGTGGGGGGTCAATAGAAGCTTTACCTCAAGTTTGTGGGGTCGCCACCCTTATCCCCCGGCCGCCATCTTGGAAAAAGTGGTGAAAACACTTTTTCGCGATATCTCGGAAATTATGCGTCTTAAAAAAAAATTGTAATATAATTGTAGCAAATTTTTGCTAAAATATTTTTATAATTTTTCACTAAATTAAAATTAGAGAATTATAACAAAAAGTGAGAATTTTTATTCATTCTAACTATTTCTTTACCATAGAACTTACAATTAACTTTCGAATGTAAGCAGGTAGAAAAGGTCCTCCGTTTTCCCCGCCACCTATGAGGTAGAGTCTGTAGGAGCGTTTCTTTTTTGTAATTAAGTAGTAGAAGTAATTGTAAAGTCATAATTTGTAGAAAACAATTTTCTATAAATTATGACTTTACACAAATTTTTTGTAAGACGCATAGTTTCCGAGATATCGCGAAAAAAGTGTTTTCACCACTTTTACCAAGATGGCGGCCGGGGGACAAGGGTGGCGACCCCACAAACTTGAGGTTAAGCTTCTATAGACCCCCCCCACACATGTCCCAAAAATAAAAAATTGCGTCCTCTAACAAATGCCCTCCTGCCCTTAGATTGTAAGATTTCAATGGAGTAAAATGACCAATAGAACAAGTATCTTCAGTTTTTCCCGATTTCAACGATCTTTCATGATAACCTTTCTAACTTTTCTATACCTACTAAAAACCTGATTCGGTCTACTACAAATAATTTAATTACAATTAATTTGTAATTTATTAATTAAAAAAGTGTATTGGCTGATTCGCTACTTCACTTCGCTTGAACAGTACTCAAGCATTTCATTTTTTTATATCCATATTAATAATAAAAACGTGAAAGTAACTCGTTATGTTTTCACGGAAAAACTACTGGACCGATTTGGCTGAAATTCGGTATACATTCTGTCAAAAAAGTATCGGGAATATGTGATTTGTTTATGGTTCCAAATTCAGTTTTTTAACAATGGCATTTCGTGTTCGGAGACACTGAAAATGTTACAGAAGGTCTACGGTGATTCGACTTTACGAAAAAAACAAGAGCTTATGAGTGGTACAAAGTGGTCAAAAGCGGTCGAGATATGCTTGAGGCTTTGCCTCGTCGTTTTTGTGATTTGTTATTTTGTCATTTATGTAGTTTACAGATAATAGACGGGGATAGATAAATAAAATTAGATATTTTATTTTATTTATTTTTATTTGACCTATAAAGGAATACGTTAGTATTTATCCGTGCAGGAACGGAGAAAGAATACAATTTCCTGCGGCCCAGCGGTCTGTCGTAAGAGGCGACAAAACAACCCACAGCCAGGTGGTAGGGCATTTGCCCGACTGGATGGCGACCACCCCTGGTCTAGAGTATGCCGCCATAACAACCTTGTGTTGTGTTCCGGCATTAGTGACCAGTAACCGCTATCCATCAAGTGGGCCGTCTGCCTGTCTGCTGAACTTTGCAATAAAAAAAAGATTTGTCTATCTGCTAAGCTTTCACGGAAAAACTACTAGGAGTACTGGATCGGTTTCGGTGTAATTTTGTTTAAATGTAATTTTAAATTCCGAAAATGGATATAAATAAATACTTTTATGCCGAGAAATGGGATAGTTTGCAATATAATATGAAGTGAATCTTCCGGGGACAAATAGCACTGACATAAAAAAATATACAATGTAACCTATAATCATGTCTGCTCTTTGAACATGAGGCACTAGATGTTAATTACATAAAATATCTATAATATTATAAAATTCTAAACATGCAGTGTCTGGTACATTGAAGTACGTCTCGACACGCCTGACAGAAGTGATAACTTGCGTGAGAGAAAGGGAAGCCAGACAGACTGGCGCCGTAACGCGTTACGTAACGAAGCTGTTTATCCTCCCATAAGAAGTTATGACTTCTATGTCGACACGGTTTCCTCTGAAACGATAGCTTGCATTCTTTTTTTCATGCTGCGATACTTTGTGTCTCGGGAATCCCGCGGGAATTTCAAGTCAAGTGTGGAGGAAGCCCCGGGCAAAACCTAGTATTATCATATAAACTGAACCTATAGATTAAATACTCCGAAACTACCAACTAAGATAATTTGGTTAAGGCTTCAGCTGCTAATTTCGGTTATGAGACATTTTTGTTGTTTATATTACGTGTTCCTTGGAGTACATTTTACACTACAAACAAGTAAAGTTTGGGGGCGTACATTTTCTTATTAAATTCATAATTTTCCTTGTAAGGAGATTCATATTAAAAATTCAAAATATTTAAGGCAGTAAATGTGTATTTTTAAACTTGACACCTAGTATATCTAAAGTCACTGTTCAACAAATTTCCTGAACTGAAGTAACTAATAACTAATTATTGAATTTGTATACGTAAGGTGATAAAGATCCTCTACTTTCCTCATTTGGCTACAGAACTATGAAAAAACATCAAAAATACACTATATCGTAACAACTACTCAACAGATATCGTTAAAACTATTTTTGAAATTCCACAATCTCAGGTTCCTTAAAACTTTCTACTTCGTAATTCAAAAGTTAAAGAGGAAGATTTTAACGACTTTCAAAGCTTTTATCTACGTCATAACATACTTTTTCAAGATCTAACCAATAATACCCCATACGACTACGTATATTGAAGTTATACAACTCTGTAGGTACTTTGAGAAATGTTCTTTTACTCTCAGTTACACATAATAGCGGCCACCGCAAATTTTTTAATCCTTTCCCGATTTTGTGCAGCGCATTATAGACTACAGCTTTTTGTCAAATTTGATCCAGATGTCAAAGACAGATAGACGGATGGGTATAATAGTTTCGTTTTTAGCCAAATGGAATTCTTTCAAAAAACATAAATCCTAAATTCAAGTAATATATTCTTAGCGAGCAGACGTGTTACTGAGGAATTTCTTTATGTTTTTTTCCTTAACACATCGATAACATGAAGCAAAATGGGTATATAAAGTATGAGTAGCCCGTGGGCTTAATTTCTAATTTATGTGTATGACTTTTAAAAAAATCTCCAATGGAGGAAATATTAGGCACTTTTTCTGTAAAAGTCGTGGTATGAATTGAATTATACCCCGACGAAATACAATAGTGAAATAATTGTGTTTTTATTATTTATACTTTTTTGTATATTACAAGAATAACCTTTATCCGGTTATTAAAAAATCAGTTTTTATTTCATCAATAAGACCTCGTATTTTAAACTTTAATTTTGTTTCAGGTAAACAACTTGGCGCTGGTGCATTTGGTGTTGTTTATAAAGCAGAAGCTCGCGGCATTATAAATGCCGAAGTAACCACAACAGTTGCAGTTAAAATGGTCAAGAAGAATGCGGAAACCATGTTCATAAAGGCTTTGGCGTCTGAATTGAAGATTATGGTACATCTGGGGAAACACGTCAACATTGTCAATTTACTTGGAGCTTGCACTAAGAATGTTGGAAAACGTAAGTTTTAGGAGTTCGTAAAAAACAAAACTTTTATCGTTTCATCGTGTCTATCTGGTTAAGTCTGTCTCAACCGATACAAAATTTATTCAAGAAATTATCCGCGCAATATAAGTAAATTTTCATTTTTTTTGGTGAATGACCGGTGCAGTTAGTAAATGTAAGGAAAACAGAATATTTTGTTAAAAATCAACCCTTTCCTTTAGATTGACGATTACAGAAATTGATAATTACAAGCTACACTGTGGGTTGGTGTAATTATAATACAAGTAGTACTTGTGTTCATTTTTTTTCAAAATCTTTATGTCTAATTGATTTTTCAAAAATCTAATGAATGCTAATACTTTAGTTTTCATCAAAAGCGACCCCGACTCTCCTTTGAGTATTTTTGAGATTTGGCCATGTCTATGGCCAAATCTCAAGAGCCTCTGCTCGCCCACCTTTATATGAAATTTAAAGGAAGATTTTTCTATGGTCCGCTGTAGATTTGAGCAGAAATTGCGAAAAATGGGCGACTATTCGTACAGTAATTGTAGGATAGAGAAACACGCTCAACGCAAAATTGATTTTTACAATTTATGTTGTGGTAGTAGTTTCTGTTATACTATGTTTAATGTTACACGGGTTTTTATGGATCCGGAGCGAAATGGTATAACAGTCAATTTTCTTAGATCCTCCGTTCGTTACCTTTACTACGATTAGTGTGACTACTGAGAAGGTAATCTAATTTTCAGGGGAGCTAATCGTGATAGTGGAATATTGCAAGTTTGGTAACATACATAACTATATGCAAAGACATAGAGATGTATTCATAGACCAGTTATCTGATAACAAGGACAAGAATCTCGGAAAAGTTAACAGGGCCTTTTCATGTAGCAGTGGTGGAAGCACTGGGTTCGTAACTATTATTAATATATTAGCCGTGGGCAGGTTTGCTGACGACCACCCCTCCCACTTTAACTCTGCGAACGCTGCTCTTTTTATTAGTACTACGTACTAGGTGAGTCCCGGTAATTGATGTGGGAGGGATTCTTATCGGCAAATCTTTTGCACGCAACTTATACATATCATATACGATATCATTACTACTATGAAAGTAGAATATTAGGTGAGTCTTGAAAAGCTCCTAAATTCTATATAAATAGATGGTGTTGGAGGTAATTATTTTGTATTTGTATAAAACAGATATTTAAAAATATCAACTTTTTAATCGCCGGTCCCTTTATCTTCGTAAGATATAGGAATCGGCCATAAGAACACATCGCGCCAAAATTTATAATATCTCCAGATTGTTCAGCCGCAGATGGCTAAACAATTCCTGACTCTCTATGAAAAAGCATTTCTTCCATGACCTGTATTGCCAACAGAGAATGGCCATTAGGATTGGTGCGGACTTCGGTTGCGGATTGGTCTTAATAATGTTGACAGACGAACACATATTGTGTATTCCCAAGCTAAATGAATAAGGTACAAATGTGTGCAAGGCAAAACGTAAAGTTTGAAGTCGATCCACTCAGACCGTAATAAATATTGATAACACCAGAATAAATATCGGCCAGATCACTTTCGAAATTATACTGTCGGAATTCGACAAGCCAAGTAAACCACCAATACTTAAACAACTTCTTTTAAAAGGCTTTATTATTTCTTCTTAGGTTTTATATACGATTATCACCGTTTTCAAAAGTCTTTATTTAGAAAAAAGATTTTATCTAGACCGTGGCAAGTATTCATAAAATATTAATTGTTTTAGTATTAGTATTCTTTTTCCATGGTTTTAGAATATCTAGCCTTAAAATAGAAACCGTAGCCAAATTGTGTAGGTTTTATGCTGGGGCTTGAGCTGCATGTGTGTTTAAGATTTAGGCTGTGGCCGCATTGGTCTTATTTAAGGCTTAAAAGATAACGTCGTTAATGCATAGCCACATTAGTGAATACGCGTAAACGTCCCAAATTCTTTATGATTTTGAATTTTTTTTTTAATTTCACAATTAATTATTTTTTATGCTTTTTCATACATACAATATAAAAATGATGTCCGCCAGCAGCGGGACCTCAGGTCCAGGCTGCCGGTGGTTAGGGCTCCAGACAAAGGGACCTCCTCACAATGCGTGTCATGTTCTGTATCTGGCCCTTCACCCATTTACCGAGCAATAACCTCACCAAATGTCGGTCGACCCTCTTCGCTATTAGGCCGTTAACGGACACCACTATCGTCGGTACGATGGTCGTTGACTCCACTCCAATACTTAAACGCGAAGTCCAGGTTCTATTTCATTAAGATTACAGTCATGTGGAATACTTTATACCTATCAATGAACATCGTACGACTCGCAGATCAATCTATTTCACAATGTCAGACTTGTTGGGAACAATAGTACCGTCTTTGATGGTAGATTGATTCCAGTAGAGCATGCTATAACCGCTTTCGAGAACTGCCTCGAAGATTTTGTATGTATTTATAACATTATTATATTGTATGTCTATAGAGACCACGGGCTATAAAATTGGCCCAGACTTTTAGAGAGCTTGTGTGGGGCCATGGCCAACACGTAGAGGCCCCTTGACAAATTTAATGTAAATGTGGCGTGACACTGACCGGCGACTATCCCTGTCTATACCATATAATAATGCACTCAAAGATAATCCCTGGCCAATGTAGGACTATTGTGGGAAATGAGAGCAAAAAGTACCGGCCATGTGCGGTGAACTGCTAGTGGTAGGTACTCGGGATTTGAGACTATCGGGACTATGGCGTCTGCCCGCCGCAACATTCGGGGAACAGGGGAAATGGGCAGACGGTGACGCACCACTCCCTGCATAGGCTCCCCAAATTATTATTATTAGAAGACCTCAGTCTGAAATGAAAAATAAAAATATGTTCTTTTCAGTTTTATTTTATTTGACCGATGTAGTTTATGAATATGTTTCAAATAATAAAAGTACTAAAAAAACGGGAAGAATAACGTGTCGCCATTTGGGAGCTTTCAAAGTTATGATTTTTATTGGGTCTCTCCTAGTATTTTCTGTCGGTGAGGCTAAGTAAAAAAAACTTTTTCGTTTTTATGTGTTTAAAAAGAACTATTTGTTAATTTAAATATATCTTTGTGTCTTTCAGGGGTCATTCAGATTACTTTGGTTCCGCGAACACTCAAGATACAGACCATACATTCCTCAACACAGCAAACACAAATAGATCAGTGAGAAAAGGTAATATACAATTATTATGAAACAAACATGTTATTATAGATACTCGTACGAGCAGTGTTTTATTCGAACATGTGTAGATCACAAGAATAAGTAGGAACTTCTATCGAGCAGGAGAATAGAATAAGATTACAAGGAATATCAAATACCTAGTAAAAAATACTCTAATGCCTCGTTTACACTTCTTAGGTAGTAGGCATGACAATGACGAGGAAAATGGGCAGCTCGAATTAACGAAACGTACTTAAAAATTTGATACTCGCGCTTCCTTAGGTTGATTGGTGTCGTGCTAACTGGGCACAATGTAAACGAGTTAAACGTCTCTTATAATTTTTATTGCCTTTCGGAGATAGGCAGTACACTTGATGAAAGGTAGTTACTGTCGTCTATGGACGTTTGTAACACCGAGGGCATAATCAACGCGTTGTTGGCCTCTAAGAAATTTTATAACTATGTCTTAACGTAAAGGGAAAACCTTAGCGGGAAGTTGCCTCCAAATCATTGTCGTATGCGGAACAAACGTTCTAGAGAACCTTTGTGTGGGAAGATCAAAAAAATGAGATAAATAATTGCACATTCCGTCGATAGTGGGCGTGAGAAAATGAGGCGGTGGCACCAGATCAATCAATTCTTCGGGACACTGTATCCGTGCAGGAACGGAGAAAGAATACAATTTCCTGCGGCCCGGCGGCCTGTCGTAAGAGGCGACAAAACAACCCACAGCCAGGTGGTAGGGCATTTGCCCGACTGGATGGCTACCACCCCTGGTCTAGAGTATGTCGTCATAACAACCTTGTGTTGTGTTCCGGCATTAGTGACCAGGTTCCAGGCTCCCTAAAGAGAGCAGCAGCGCATTCGTAGCACCTTTGGTGTTGCAAATGTCCATAGGCGATGGTAACCGCTGTCCATCAAGTGGGCCGTCTGCCTGTCTGCTGATCTCCTGCAATAAAAAAAAAAAAAAACACTCCCAATTTATTCCGTTATCTCTCCTTATACTGAGTTTTTATATCTTACTATAATAATTCTTATATTTTACCACTGGTAGAAAATTTGAATTACTTGTATGTTAGTTTATGTTACTCGTATATTTAAACCAGTAGTAAGGCAAATGAATGGAGTTATTGCTCGATAATGGTTAAGAAAAATGTAAGGCATATTACAATATATATTGATTATTAGATCACACAGATCATATTTTATGTAAGATATTATAAATTAAACTATACTAAACAATGAACTTTATATACCATTTAAAATTAAATATTAAAATCTAGTACCAGACCGCTGAGAGTTGGAAACGTGTCCAAAGACTGGCCACGTTGCCTCGTTGAATAGCAACGCTAATACGTTGCCCGATGTATAAAACAGTCTTTTGGTCATTTGAGACATCCACCTGGCGTTTGGCTATATCTCAATAAAGTTTGATAAGATAAACATTACAATGAATATATAATTAATATACAACATTTATGATAAAACTATAGTTTTTTTTCTACAAATTAGTGATGTAATTATACTTATTTTGTCAGAAAATGCGAAACAACAGGTTGTGGAGTTTGTGAAAGGTACATTACCAATTGCATGTTTCTTGTAAACAAATGTTTGTTATGCTTTTGTCCTTACAATTTTATACATAAATCTGGAACTGGCCGTAGATATTACCCGTATAAACATAAAAAAATGCATTATGAACTTATTGCATAATAAAAAGGTTTCTTTTACTTTTAATAAGCATGTTGCATTTGGATAGCCGCACTAATTTTAGGATCATATACATCTCCACGGTATACAGTTTGGATGACTTGGTAATATAACATGTACCCAGTAAAAACAGACAAATTTCATCACATAAAACTTACCCCTTATATAAGTATGATCATACAAGTTCTGCAATGCGTTATGTATATTACAGTTGATGCATCATGCCTGTTTAAAATATTTGTATACTTTAAAACATATTGGCAATTTGGCATAACATAGTCTTTTATGTATTTTAATTTCGGTAATAATTACTCTTTTAAATGTTTTTAAATAACGTGAAATACGATGCCGAAATAAAAGATCTATGTATGATTAACAGAAGGGAAAACACAAGGAGGAAACCTAAGCATTTAAATTATTGAATAAGCAGTGGACTTGGATAAACATTATGCGTTACAGATATACATAAGTAACTTTTTATTACTTACCAGATAAGTATCTATTATATATATTATGAATATAAGAATTGTTCATAGTCGGAACATTTCTTATACTTGCATAATATTAATAAAACAGAACACCAGCAAATATCGGTGCCGATTATTATATAGACAAGTAGGATCGTAGACAGAACAAGCGTTTAGAGTGTATTAACACGAGCCATATTAAACATAGAGTAAAATATTTCTAATTAATATCATTAGAAAAAAACTTAATTGGCCAGAAAGGGACAAACACGGCCTTATTTTCTTCTTCGGCCAATCAATGCCTCTTGCTGGATGTAGGCCTCGCCAAGACGGTCTTATAGCAATTACTGCAGACAACTTTAGGCCGCTTTCTGATTTGTCGGTGCAGCAGCGATACGGAATCGGTATACATGGTATCGAAGGCTTACCGGGTGCTATTTTATCTGAGGGTTTCTTGATTCGCTCAATGAGTGCCACACTACACCGATATCGAGCGAATTAGAAAGTGACCTTATTAGTTTAAATGAAATAAATATTATAAAGAATTAATTTATTAATTATTTCACTGCTTGTTCATTTTAAACCAAACATTATATTTTGCTTGTTGTTATCGCCACTGTTTATCACAACATATTGAATGTCACTATATATTTTTTGTTATACTTGATTGTGTGTAATGTTGACATTTATATCAAAGGAATAAGTGTAAAAGGAATGAAGACTAAATATTTTTTTTGTTATTTATAGTGTCTGAAGGATACGTGCAGCCGGAATGGCGTTCTAACTACGAAAGCGACTATAGTTTCGACGGCCGCAGCCCACGGCCGCTTACATCTCGTGACTTGCTAGCTTGGGCCTTCCAGATCGCGAGAGGAATGGAGTATCTGGCTAGTAGAAAGGTAGATATCCATTGTCAGATTTTCAAGCACATATTTTTTTTTCTACAACCATTCTTTTCTGGTTCTTGCGTCTGTCGGTAAACGTGACATAAACCTTGTATTTATTTCTTACTTTTGGAACGAAGTTCCTTACCGCGCGTTGCGAAAGGGGGCTACACGGAAAAAATTAAGACCAAAAGTTGTAACGACACTTTTTGCTATAGTTGTAAGCCGTGCGGCGTTCGCGTGTTTCTCTGTCTCTCTCTCTCTCTCATTATTACTAAAATTGAGCATACTGATTAAGTTTATATTACATTATATTTGTTAATAATAAAAATAAACTTAAAAAAAATTACAATTCCTTCACTAATTAATCGAAAGTAACTTCGTTCCATCCGGGTATCCCTTGAACCTCTCAAGTTTTTTATTTCATTATATTTTTTTTTATTTGTAAAAGTTGTAATTTTTGTAAATTATACACAATATACTCCGTTATAAAAAAGCGCATGACGTTATTAAATTCTTTATTAAGCATTAGCCATAAATCTTAGACCAATACGACTATTCAAATCATGTTAAAAACACTATTTGTATGTAAGTAATATCTACATTTTATTAGACTACACCATCCTCATAACCGTGCCCAGCTGGTGAAGTCAAAAGGAAGAAAGCCTTCGCACATCGGTTATTTCTTATTTCAATGTTTTTATCTTTTTGTTCACGTGGATTATAAAATTGTCCACATACTTTTAATTAACTCAGTGCAAAAAAAAAAAAAAAAAAAAAAAAAAAAAAAAAAAAAAAAAAAAAAAAAAAAAAAAAAAAAAAAAAAAAAAAAAAAAAAAAAAAAAAAAAAAAAAAAAAAAAAAAAAAAAAAAAAAAAAAAATAGTGCAATTATTAGATGTAACAAATTGATAGTCATATCTTGTGGACTATTAAAATATACTTTTCTATATGTTGTTTTTTTTTTTTTTTTTTTTTTTTTTTTTTTTTTTTTTTTTTTTTTTTTTTTTTTTTTTTTTTTTTTTTTTTTTTTTTTTTTTTTTTTTTTTTTTTTTTTTTTTTTTTTTTTTTTTTTTTTTTTTTCTATATGTGTCGTTTTTAAATATTTCAGATACTCCATGGAGATCTAGCTGCTAGAAATGTTCTGCTAGCGGATGATAACATAGTTAAAATATGCGACTTCGGGCTGGCCAAGAGCATTTACAAGAATGATGAGTATCAGAAAAAAGAAAATGTAAGTAATAATTTTTAGAAAAAATGGTACCCTTATTAAACCGCCAAGCCGGTCTGTCCGTCTAGAATAGTGTATCTTGCTACCAATTTGACTTAAATGTATTTTTTTTAACTTTAATTTACACTTGATATGTGAGTTTTGAGAAGTATATGTAAGGTCAATGTAAGTGATAGGATAAAAAATAACATGGTGAAGGAATATTGCGGATTTAAAGACGATGTAGTGACAAAAGATGAAAAGGAATATTAAGGTGGATTGTGCATATAAAGAGAATGAATAAAAAAAGAGTCACAAAACAAATAATTGTATGACAGCAATGCTACTGGTAGAGTAAGTGTCGGTTGATCACGACGTACTACCACGATCAAATTGAGGATATTTTGAAGAAATGCCACGAAAAAGCACTTTAATTAAAAATAGAGGGGAAAAGTATTTGTCAGGAACGTGCAGGTGGAGATCTAACGTTACTGATTTCGCCAATGGGAAACAGGTGTTACAATATGTATGTAAAATATTAAGTCTAGGTTACCGTCATCTTTGAGTAAGATGCCGGTAATACTGAAACATTACCTCACCGGGTTGCCCTACGGTCCCGTAGTGCACGGTTAAAAAGCCTTCTGATCCATCTATATTACCCATAGATGTCACTGACTTATGGGTTAGTACATAACTTATAGTTTAAAATATTATAGGTAGAATACAATGTAAGCAATATTAATGTAATTAGGTTTAAGTAAGGTGAAGTTTTCTCCTTTGTATTAGTTAATCATGTATAATAGTAGAAACTCTTTGAGTCGAATCTCGATATGTCGAAGACCTCCCAAACTCGTAAATTTTTGTTTTTCCTTTCCTTCACCCCCAAAACCTTCGTAGCTCGAAATCTGAATCTTCTATAAGTCGAAATAATTAGTGAGCAAATTCAGTACTTATTTTCTCTCTATAACTCGAACCAATTAGACCTCTTTATCTCGAATAATATTTGATTTTACAACCTCTATAAATATAACATAAATCTTAACATCTACATCATATGTTTCCTTACAAAATTCGCTTAATTTGGAACCCTCCATAAGTTGAAAACTCTACAACTCGAACTTTGTGACGTCTCCCTTCAAGTTCGACTTACAGAGGTTTTATACTGTACTAATAATTAATTAAATAAAGAGAAAAATAGCAAGGTCCCTAATTCGGACCAGCAGATTCTAAAAATGCAATATAGATTTTTTATCCGCCTGCCCGTTATACATTTACGTAAATAATTACTGAATTGTTTTAAATGAATCTTGATACAGAATAACCTTACAACCCGATCAGACCTTAGGATAGTTTTATCCCGAGAAATTACGTCGTTTTCGTAAATAGATGAATATAGTCAAATAGATGGTGTTCTGTTGCAATTCACTAACGGTCTTATTCTTATTGAGTTAAACTAACTAACTTACGCTAACTCAATACGAATGAGACTGTATGAAACCAGGCGTCATGGCCTGTCACTGCTTTCTATCAAACCTTGATAGAAAGCAAGATTCTGGTCGAGATTATTTGGTGAGAAATGGAAGGGTGCTGTTTTGCTATGCAGTTTTATTTTAAAAATACATATACATATAATATTGGTTAAAATAATCAATAATAACTATAAGATAATTTTATTTTTAATCTTTAAGTCTGTGTGGAATATGTGATTTTTTAGTGAAATATGTTTTTTCGTGTTGCCATAAGAACTATTACTTTAGGTTTCTGTGGATATACATATGGATTTAAAACATGTACTATTTGTAATTTATCATGTTAATACATTAGTTACTTACTATTTTTTAAACAATCTATTTTATTAGGTTTATAAATTCTTTTTTAAACAGATCTCATATTAAGTTAATGTTAAGATTACGTTCTGGTCACTATCCATCAGCAAAGTTTGCATATCTCATGAGAAAAGTAGATTCACCAAACTGCAGTACCTGTGGTGATTTGGTAGATATCCAACATTTGCTGATGAATTGTGTCAGAACCAAAAAGGAAAGACAGGCACTGATGAGAGACTTCAATCTAAATCCTATGGATGTTGGTGTCATTCAAACAATTCTGTCTGAGTCCACATCAAAATTATCTCAACGGCTGGGTGGTTTATTGGAGTCCTTCATCAGTGACGGCCTTTGTTTTTATAATGTAATGTATTTAGAGTAAGTTAGATTAGGTTACAATGGGGTTGACGTATCCGTGTGGATAAAAACCCCCCCAACAAAAAAAACAGAATAAATAAAATAATAATATAAAATAATAAACAATCGTGACTGCCATCTTTACATAATTGAAACTCGATGCGTACACAGTTTTGTACCTACAACTAGTATTTAAATACTAATTACTGAAAGAATTATTTTATTTCAGAGTCCATTACCAATCAAGTGGTTAGCCATCGAAAGCATGACAGACCGCATATTTTCGACACAGTCCGACGTGTGGTCATTCGGCGTCGTGTTGTGGGAACTGTTTTCTTTAGCAAAGACACCATACCCCAATATTAGTCCAACCAGTCTCGTACAGTGGCTGAATGATGGGTGAGTCCTGAAGCAAGTTTTATTTCAGTCGTCCATAGAAGTCTGTAACCACTTGCCACGAGGAAGAAGAAAGAACACTAATGATAATCGTACTTCGATGTCAAGTAGGCCTCAGCGGTGAAACGTTGTTATCAAAGAGCGAGCAACGTTTGCATGTATTTTTTAATATTGAAAATTTAACAAACAGACAGACTGCAGACTGTTTCCAACACTAGGGGCGAAGACAAGGCGTTGCCAGCCTTTAAAATTGACTAATAATAATAAGTTAGGGAGATAAGATTGTGGGATCAGACAGGAGGAATAGGATAGAGGGGATGAGATATAATATTGGAATAGGGGAAATGGAAAGTAAACCATAGGTAGTCACATTCACCGCATAAAATACGACTAACCGTAGTAGACTAGAATAGTAGTAGTTTAGTAGACTAGACGCAAGGGTAACCATTTCACGACAATCTTCTGTGGGAGCATAGTATCACGTAGATCCAACCGGTCATAGGATAATCAAAAAAACTATTCCAGTATGGCACTATTACAAACATATACTATATAAAGACTATCATCTATCATGTACTTAGAAATTCATAGAATCAGCGTGGTGACGCGTTGGTGCCGTGTACACAAACGCTATCATATCAATGAAAATGCTCTAATTGGTGTTTTATTTTTCGTAAGTGTGGCGGATATATGATCGGTCCCTAAAATTGGGAGCTCCGTTTACAGGTGTTTAAATTTAACACCAACCTCAAGAAAAAAAAAACAAAAACTACCTAACGAATATTAATTAAAAAAGTTTTTATCAAAAAAAATTTTTTTAAACCCCTAAAGTTGAAAAACTTTCGAATTTTCCAATAGTTTCCCAAAGCAAGAGCAACTCAATTTCTACAAACGTTAATTCGTGTTTAAAGGTGGATATTATTTTATCCGTTATTAGAATCAGTTAATGGGCCGCTAATCTTACAATGGATCATTAACTTATCATATATTTTCATTAGTTACGTTATTTAGTCTCTGCCTATATCCGTATGGGAAACAGACGTGACAATAAGTCAATCAAGATGAATTTATTAGCTTCTAATTATTTTAAATAATCATTTCGTATTTTTTTCTGTCAGAAACTTAATGATTATTGTTTTTAAGTAATCGCCTTGACAAGCCTCCGTACGCCGACGACCGGTTGTATGGAGTGATGAGGAGGTGTTGGGAGCAGAAGCCGACCGCTCGTCCCTCGTTCTCGGAACTGCAGGAAATACTTGGTACATTCCTCGAAGATAATGTACGAAATGTGAGTGTTTGTATAACCTCTTCTTATTAATTATTATTTCAGCTGTTATTATAAGAGAGACTAGTTACAGGCGGAAACATATTATTGACGCGCCGCCTGATGGAGCGTTTTGAAACACGATGTCGCGTCACCATGGCACTTTTAACACTTAAACACCTCAGATATCACACGACAATTTCAACAGATTATTCCTCTAGAAAAAAGCAAATAACTATTTGTTTGAAGAAACAACGACACAATTAAATTGCTTACGTATTATTATAATATACATAACATATTTTGAGTTTTTAAGCCACATTTTGCTGCTTTTTTGCTGCACAAATTTTACTTATCAAATATATAATTAGTAAACTAATAAATAAAATGAAATAAAAAGCAATAATAAAATATCTGTCAGTGTTTGTGGGTAAAAAATTAATAACTCTAAATAAATTGGCGAAATCGCGTTTGGCGTTGTAGCCATAATTTAAAAAATAATCAAAAATACGCTTTCAATAACAGTTTTTATAATGTTAACGCTTGGCATCGAATGTCCAGACTATCGAATCATACAGACAGTACTAGCGTCAACACGCTGAGGTTGAATAAGGTAAATGCGACGCGTTTGAGAGCGTCGTTTCGCTTTCGCATCACATATTTATAATGTGTGCGATCAGAGAAAACTGTACATTATGATTTATTGATTTCACTATCCATTATACTTTACTACCACCCCTGGTCTAGATTATGCCGCCATAACAACCTCGAGTTGTGTTCCGGCATTAATGACCAGGTTCCAATTTTTCGTAAGAGAGCAGTAGCGCGTTGGTAGCACATTTGTTATGCAAATGTCCATAGGCGAACCGCTTTCCATCAAGTGCGCTGTCTGCATGACTACTGAACTCCTGCAATAATTTTCATTTTTTTAAAAATCACATCTCATGGAGTATCGGGTTTATATTTAGTTTTAGTATGTTTCCGCCTTAAGTATACTTGATTAACGAGTATCTACCCTCTTTTTCTCTGTGATAGTGCAGATTATTACAATGAATATTTTTATTTCTCTAAATTCTAGCATTACGTAGATCTAAACTCTGCCTACATGGATATGAATGTGAAATCCGGGGATCAACAAGACTACTTAGAAATGGTATGTGCACCGGACTACAACAATCTGGTGACGCCAAGTCCACATCATTACGTCAACGCGAGGAGTTTCTTCCCCACCACGCCCACGAAACTAGGTAAGAATTTATAAATAGATCACTTTGTATTATATTGTACACCATTGAAGAAAACTATATCAACATATCGATATTATTATGTTTTTGTCCCTTTGGTCGAAAGAGACAGTACCTTGAACTTAGAAAAATAGCGCCATTTCACTCGTCCATAGGCCAAGGTGACCCCTAAATAGTCATGCCTAGTTATAAAAAAAGTATTTAATGGAATATTACTTAACAAAATATTGTGTATACATTATATTGCTACATGTGATTTTTTATTAAAATTGCTATAATTTTCATTTCACGCTGCAGAAATTAAGCAAGGTAAACGGACAACTCCGTGGAAAATGAGTAGCAATAGCTGTTACAGATAAAATTTAACACCAAAGCTTAAACGATAGAACGGTACTATAACTTGATATTGAGATTTTAAACGTGGCACAGATCATGATTTTGCCCCATATCATATTCGAGAAAAATAAATAATTTTCAAATTAAAGTTAAGAATAATAAATGAAAAAATCTGACATATTGAAAAAGTATTTTTAATTCGCTAGGCGCCAGTTCCAAAATATTTGTACCAGGCAGTCAAGCCAGTCTTAGACTTTTAGTAGTACCAGTTCCTAAAATATAATAATAAAAAATAAAAAGAAACACTTGCTTAATCTTTTAAAAAGTAGCAGCTAATAGTAGTGCCACAATGTTAACATAACTTCTCATTTTCCATGGGTATTATTTATATAAATTTTTTGCTTTAATTTTTTTGTATTATTAACCACCCAAATTGATTTTCCTTTTGTCAGAAGTAACGGATACTACTGCGTTTTAATTCCGGAATTCCCTAAGATGGATGCTCTTTAAATTACAGTAAGAAATCGCACGCAAATGGTGTCCTGTTTTGTTGTCACTAACAGTTAATATTGTTTGTGATATTTCTATTACATAAATGTTTATCTGTGTCCTTTAAATAGCATGGTTTTTGACCTCTGTCTATTAATTCAATTGCCTCTTAGTTGGATTCTGTTTTATCATGAAATTATGTAACACTCGCTTACGCTCAAACCTTAAGTCTTAAAATATAACGTCGTAATCTCCTTACAAGATCAGTCCATATTTATATATATTATACATCCAAAGAATCAAACCAAAGGCAAAAATTTAGTTTATTTTCTAATTTTAGAAATGAATTTTAATTTTAGGTTTTCTTGTATCATATATAGATATCATAGATAAACAAAAATCAATTGATAGTTGTAAATCAAAAATAAATAATAAAACCCTTAGACGTTTAACTATGTTTATATGAATCACTTTTACAAAGGTTATTTACTTTCAAACAGTTTATATAGTTCGGATAAGTCTACAAATATTTACCCATGGTTATCAAATCCCTGTACAAATTAGTTTTCGCAGAATTGACTGCCAAATTATAGAAAGGATATGTTTGTAAGGTAATAATTCGAGTTAATTTTAGGCCCTAGTAAGCACGATTATGAAATACGTCAATCAAATATCATTGCAGATGAAGAGGGATACCTACAAATGAATGCTTCACCTCAAAGGATATTCAGTCCACGTCCTACAGGCACGACGTTTGATTTTGAAGCGCGGAAATTCGGATCTCGTGTTTCAGAGGCTAGCAGTGGGTCGGAATTAACACCCATGCTCGCTTTAAATCGGCTACCGACGAGAAGTGGATCCGAATCTGATCAAGAATGCCTTGAAAGCAATTCACAAGTAACCAACGGGTGTCCTCGAATCGACGAAGAAGCCGATGATGTTTTCGAAAAACGTAACAATGAGAAGAATATACAGCCAGCTGCTGTCACCAATCCCACCTATATAACATTCGATCTTGACCTCGATAAGAAACCCAAGGATATTATTAACAATTATGTCAATATACCTGTACCTAATGGTATGGTTGAATAATAGCTTTTGAATTCACCTGTGAATCTTTTATATGAAGCACAACTGAGAGAAGGTGGAACTTGAAGCTTACTGTCAAACGCCTTTTGCCGTCATCGGCAACGAAAGATAAAAGGCGTTAGAGGGTAAAAAATTCTCTTATGCATTGTTCTTAGGAGTCATTACCTATATTATTCGAAACATTTTATTCTCGTGTCTCCATTTATGTGCATATATAACATATAAAAAACTTTAAAAGGAAAACTTTTCGTAGTAAATTGCGTCAACTTAAATATTAAAGCGCATAAACATTTTTATATAAAAATAACCTTTTTCGTTTAATTTGTAATGGAGTCATAGTTTCGAAATAAATGCAATATATTTCCACAAAAATTTATGATCTATTCTGTTTCTGTATACAATTCTTTAAACATTTCTTCATAGTCTATATTTTTTTTTTATTGATTTTAAATGTATTGCGTTGATTTTGACATGTATTGGTAATTAGTTTTAGTGAAGTAACGCCCAAATTGGTATATTATTTTTAGAAGACTTGAAGTTTACATTGTTTTCATATAAAGTTTACTAAATTTTGGTAAGATTTCCTTTTAAGTTTTTAAATGGGGACTTAAACAGAAGTGATATAATTATGTTTCCAAATATGACAGTAATAGAAAATCCCTCTTGCTACTAGTGCGTGCTTTATTTATCTATAGATACGTGTTTGTATTTGATCTCTGTTTTTCAGTTAAATGTTCTCATTTCTATACGTACCCGAATATAATGTTTCATGTTAAATGTGCTATCCGTTACGTTATTATGTAGTAGGATACTATATAGAACATCAGCTCAATGTCTAATCCCGTTCTATGTGTACTTTCAAAACCTATAGAATCTTACTACATAAGGTAATCGACACCTTAGGCCATAAATATGTCTAGACGAAGTAATATAAATCAACGACACGCAAAATTACAACTTCACTTTCGCACACTACTGTTATTATAGTGATCCAAGTAACGTGGTTTGCTTATACGTTTTAAGTAAATTTTAAGTGACTTAAAGCATATAGAATTAATTCAAATTCAAAAGTTTTTGTTCAAAATAAGTTCCACTGGAGAACACTTTTTGAAAGTCAAGCATATAGATTAAAATTTAATTTTACTTCCTAGTCTATGTACACCGCTTCACAACGTGTTATTGCTGTAAAGGAGAAGAAGCGGCAAGAAACTCCCCAGCAACACGTCTAGCTAAGAATTGTTTTTCTTTATATTTCTCTTATTCTATGTGTATCGCATGTTCTTTTTTTATAAATTTTATACTGAAATATGTTACAGAAATGAATATGATTTAGTAATATGTTGCACTTAAAGTTTACTTGTTTATTTGAGCATTTAATAGGCGTCATGAAGCGACTTTCCCAGTTATGTAGACGAGTCAAAATTGTAAGCCTGTATAATATTAATATGTAAACTGATTGAGATGATAATCCGTGTAAATGAAAAAGTATCTTCGAATACGTGATATGTCACAGTGCAGGAGACATTTCAATTTTACTGCTTATCATCTTCGTGGTTGGTTTATAGAATATTCGAGATTTAGATTTATATTGTGCTTAAGGAGTTGATATAAAAAGTATACTCAACTTTTCTAGTAAGATTCTATATTTTCTCATGTTATTAGGTGTGTAAGTGTAATAAGAATTATTGCTTAAGGTGATGTATCAGTGCCGATTATCGTATAAACTGTGTAGACTTAAATGTTGAAGTCCATAAAGATTTCTTTACAACAAATCTAACTTTCATATCTTGAATTTCAAAAAAATCAGTAAGTACATTTACAACAAATAATACTTATTATGCTTTTTTGTGTTTTTATGCACGCTTTTAATTTTTTTTTTCATTAATATATGATTGATGATTGCGAATCTTTGCAAAAACTTTGATATATCACCTTTATAATGGTAATATTTAAATAAGAAAGCTTTTTTAAAGAAATTTTTATTGAATTTGGTAATTAAAATGCATTTAGCAGGAAAATCGACGGCAATGTTTAGCCTAATTAGAGTTTATTTTAGTTTTTATTTGTATTGTGTCTATGGAATTTTTAAGGAATCTTAAGTGTCTATATTTTACCAATACTATAGTATAAAGGATTATATCAGTTGTTACAACAGTAATACAGGATTCTGTACATAACAAACCAAAGAAAAATGTCATTACCTACCATGTTAATAATTCAAATTTTATTAAAAATAATATATATACACTCGTGAATCAATAGAAAATTAAGATTAAAAATCTTAAAAAGTACAATTGTGAAGGTTATACCATATGCACACAGAACTAGCGAAGGCCAGGGATTGTTTTTTAGCGTTCGCCAGCAATCCACCACGCCCTTGTACACAAAGAAATCGGACCATTTTACCAAATGAAACATACAGCAACGAAGGACTGAAATGCCTATTCGTTAACCTTTTGTTGGCCGTAGAGGGTCTAAAGAGGTCTTCTTCGGAGATTCATGATGAACATGACTAGTATTAACATAAAATGGAACCCTATGCTATGTCTTACTACTACCAGTATATCTAGAGACGTGTCAATTTCACTTAGCGACTCTCCAAAGCCGATCACTTTAGGTCCCCAGTTTCATGCATAACACTAATACACGCGAGGAGTTAGTGTACCGATCAAGGAAAAATATCAATGGTACCGATTTTCGACTTTGTGTTTGGCGGTGTCTGTGTGCTTAATAGTGTATAATCGAATTGAGAAGCTTACATTCCGGCAAAACTAACATTTATTTTCATTTTCTTATTAGATTCTTTTTATTGCTTGTACACCAGAGAAAGGGAGTCTAAAATCATTATAAATACTTATGTGGGTTACGTAATATTAAAACATCACCAAAGAATCTTTAAATCTTTTTAATAAATAATATTGTTTCACTCATATTCATATTTTTACTGATATTTATTAAAATAACATATTTTATACAAAATATAAATCATTATTACCGTTCTGATAATCGAATATAAAATAAAATTTGACATATCACGTTGTTCTCACAAAGCTTAAACGTGTTATTTTAGACAGCTGAAGGATTTTCCGAAATTACAAGTCACATGTCCATTTATTTCTTTAGGAAAATTAAATAAAAACGTGTGCTATGACACAGTAGTATTTTGATATGTATTGCATGGTGATGGATGTCTAGAAATATGTTTTATAAATGGAAGCAATCCCACCATGAAAACTGGATGACAATATGTGAAAATCAAAGCAGAAATAACTTTGCAATTATTAGTGTCATAATAAATAATAATAACAGCCTATGAACGTCTCATTGCTGGGCTCGGGGCTGTGGGGGGAGGGGCAATATATCCAACACACGCGCCCTTTGAGTCCTGGGACGCGTGCTCTAGACATTACACCACCACGGTGTGTCATCTGTCGTATATTTTAAAAATCCTTTTAATACTCTACTAAACTGCTTTTTTCAAAAACCACTAACTAAACACAACCATGAGGTTTGTTAAGGATTCTACTTAATGTTGTCAAATACCAGGTGATAGGGTATTTGCTCGCCTGTTTAGCTACCATGATTCCGGCATTAGTGATCAGGTTCCATTCCCCCTTTAAAGAGCCACAGTACATTGGGAGCATCTTTGTTGTTTCAAATGTTCATAGGCGACGGTAACCGCTTTCCATCAGGTGGACCCCGGTTGCCCGTCTGCTGAACTCATGAATTTAAAAAAATGCACTAATTTTACTGACACTAGCTTCTATTATTCGCTTTATTTCACATATCGTGATTTAGCTATTATTTCTGTCATATTTTGTGATTTGTTTTACTTTATCTCTAAAATCATTCCTATTTTTAAAAATTACAAATGCATATATTAATACCTTTTTATGTATGAGTTACTTCTTTTAATATTTGGATAGTATAGATACTAATGTAACCGTTACCAATGCATGGTTTTGCAGTCGCGTCTAGTCTAGCTATTAGTGTATACTGTATCGTCGATTTTTTTTCAATATAAGTGTAATATAATAATATGTTGTAAAAATATAACAGGCCATATTATGTTTCATAACTTGAGCAGAATGGAATAAATTTACGTGATATTAAGAATGGTTTTCTTTTCATTTGCATATTTCCATCTCCTACACTAAATTAAATTTGGTTTCCGATCGTTTTTCTTGTTACAGGAAAAATTTACAATACCTTTCTGTGCTGAGCTCTGAATAAACATTTCAGATTAGTTAAAGTGTAACTGGTTTTAAGCCAGACTATTATCTATTATACGTAATAATGAAGAAGTTTTTTCTGAACTATCTTTGACAAAGTTTAAAGTATTTCAATGTCAAAATGTTCATATGAACAGCGTAATACTTCAAAAGAGGAAACTTTTAGCAGAGCTATTAAATGTTTTCTATTTCTATAATTATTTGGTTATTATATTTGGTTAACTAAACAATATTAGTTTAACTTAATACATAATGACGAAGTCTGCTATAATAAGCCCCTCATTAATGCTACAACGAAGGCTTCAAGCGCATCAGCTCCCTGTGAACAATAAGTATATTTTATGTAAATGCATTATCCATAGATCAAAAGGATGAGGAAGTGTTTAGGTAATAATTTTAGCAATATTACCCTTATTTGCCTTAGGACATCATTCTTATTACGAGTTAAACAAGAAATATTTTTGATTACGCTAATGTTAAAAGGAGCAACCAAATTGAATCAATTTAATTAAAAGACATGACTGTGTTCAGTGAAATTCAATGATTGAAGGTTATGTTTATATATACCATTTTAGTTGATTCATCAAAATTGAAACAGAAGTTGAATATCGGCTTTATTTTCGATTAGTTTGTAATAATGTGTATACAATCATTGTGGTTCCAATTGGATTGTTTCCAAGCTTAATATAAGCATGGAATAATCTTCTAGGTCATTAATAGGACGGAGTCTTGGAGGCCGGTTAAAATATGCCGATTGCTAATCGCGCTGCAGTGCATTACGAGTACGCAGACGTGTTTGTTACCGTCGCCCATGGACATCTGCAACACTAAGGGAGCCGATGCGTTGCCTACCTCGTTGAGACTTTAAAAATCTATCTACGCCCTTTTTGAAGCGCTCTGGGAAAACAGCGGGAGGGAGCTCATTCCACAGCTTGCTCACTTATGCCACGTACAGTAGACAGTACAGTTCCAGGCGTCGAGGAAGTGTGGATGTACTAACTCCCAGTCGCCGGCGAGCAGTGTGGTGGTAAAATGGCGATGTAGGTACCAAACCAAACAACTCTTCAGAACACTCCCCATTGTACAGACGGTAGAACGCGCTTATAGCGCCTACGTCTCTACTGAGACTTAAAGATTCTAAGTCGTTTGTAAGTTCGGGATCGTCGACAATCCGGACCGCTCGGCGCTGCAAGGAGTCGAGTGGGATCAGCTGGTACTGAGGTACCCCAACCCAGGGATGGGAGCAGTACTCCACATGGGGACGGACTTGGGCTTTATATAATGAAAGACTATGTCCCGGTGTGAAGTACTGCTTAGCCCTGTTGAGCACCCCAAGCTTTTTAGAAACGATTTTCGCTTTGCTCTCCAAACGACCCCGAAATTGCACTTGGCTCGAAATGTCGACGCCTAGGATCCCGACAGAGTTGGAGATCTTGAAGGTAGTGCCCTGGAACTGTGGCGCTAACAAGAATGGGGCTTTTTTAGCGGTGAACACGCAGACTTGTGTCTTTTTGGGGTTGAAAAGGACGAGATTTCGTCTACCCCATTCCGAGACCTGCTCCAGAGGTATCGATTTCAGACACAAGCCGGATTCTACTTTCCTCGACTTCTGCACGGGGAATATTTACGCGGTCAGTGTAGAAGGCCCGCCGTCCGTCATCTGCATAAAAATGAAGAAGGTTGGTGGTCTGTAACATGTCATTGATATGTAGAATGAACAGCGTGGGCGACAACACTGAGCCTTGGGGTACGCCAGCATTAATAGGCTTCGTCTCCGAGCATACACCATCAATTAAATTACCTTGATGCTGCGCCCATATAAAAGCTGGCTACCCATGCGCACAACCTCTCGGGGAGCCCGTAACTGGGAAGCTTCGAAAGAAGTGCCCGTTTATACATTAACGATCAAGCTAGAACAAAATTTAGGTAGCTCTGAAAAAGCCTCAATTCTATCTTTTCAGGGGCCGCCAGAACTCTTTAATTTCTTGCGTTTTGATAACAAACATTTTCCTTTTCAAAACATACTGTCTAATATAATAAATGACGTCAGTAATTTTTTTTTAATCTTTAGATCATTATCCACCAATTAAATGTTATAAATTTTGGTTTAAAAATAAAGTGTTGGCAGTGGATCAAGAACCCGGTATTACCTACACACCGAAATTTCGTTTTACAGGTTTCCACAATGTTTTCTTTCACTTAATAAAATATTCGGTCAAAAATGCGTCTAAATAGTGAATTTGTTGCACCAGCTTCTAGCCCACATCATCGTAAAAGACAGGTATCGGAGCAACTGAACTGTGCCATTTTAAATCCTAGGAGCTCACATTGATTATTTTCAAATAAATGTCTGTCCATGTACTGTCTAAGTCATTCGCTGATGTTTTGTGCTTGCCAAAACATGTAAAGGTTGTATCAAAATATCGTATCGTTCCTAATTAGATTAAAGTAGTTTTGAAATGGCATATCGTTGAAACTCATATTTTTTGAGCTCTTGCTTTAAATTTCTAGGAATGCTCTTGCTAGGTTTGAAAATGGTATAGCTGAATTTAACCAGCATGACGTCCTGTAAGTCAATTACAGATCAAATATACATGCAGTAGGTATTTAATCTGCAGTATGGTATAAATCAATAAAAAAATAAAGTATAATTTTGATACTATTGTACTTACGTCTTTTAAAACCTCTACTAATCCCATTGGTAAATCAAATATCATTTTGATAAAACTCGCTATTGCCTGTAACACAAATTATTTATATAGAGAGACTCACAGATTGTATCTTCTTAAGCTACTTATTCATTAACGAAATTTACACTGCTAGAAATCGAATCTGTAACTTTTACATTTCAAGAACTAAGCGGATAAAACGTATGTAATCTTAATCTTATGCAATCTTAGTTCAGTTATGTAAAGTATATGATAAATAATAAAAATAAATGTCAATAATATGCCGGTTTTCATGATAATCGGTTTATGCCTATAGCTGTGAAGAAGGAGCAAATAAATAATTAAAATAATGTTAAAAATATCAAAAACAGAGTTCCAAGCACAATAACTTATTTATAATTGAAAAAAAGTTTAACAAAACCTTTTTAATTTATAAATGAAATATCAAATAATTTATACTTACTCCTAAAGGTCTCCTTTCAGGCATGGGCCCATGAGGGGGCGGCCCAGCGGGTCCACTAGGCATAGTAATATTTTGAGTAGATACGATCAAACTGCAAGTTAGCATGATGACCACAATCCAATACACGGTTGCCATAGTCTTTACTATACTGTTTACATGTTGAAACCAACACAATCTTAAATAGGTTTGCTCCACGTCGTGTCATTGTTTACAATTTCAGAACCTAGTCATATTCAAATTTTTAATTCGGAAGGTTACACCGTGGTAAAGGTTTTTTGCATTGCCGTTTTTAAATTCTTTTTTAAGCCTGGCTTTGTATTATTTGTGTATTTAGTGACAGCATATTTATTCATGCATATTTAGGTAATTTTTTTAAAGAGAATATGCGTTGGGCGAAAGCACCCTGTAACAGAACCTAAACTGATCTTAGGTCTGTGACTGACCCAAAGGGAGTTAGGATTTATGGCGTTTTGACGTAATAATTCTAACGAATCAAATAGCTTATTGATTACTGTTAAAACAGGAATAATATAAGTAATAAAAATATATGGTGATATTTTTAAAAGTATGATGTATATGTCACCGTCGGGGTACTAGCTGTCCTTGAACTGAACGGGCTGTGCCGTGACAATGGCAAGCGCCCGGACAGATTGTCGTTGGTACCTCGGAAGACGGGACGCTTCTTAGTATGGGATGTAACGTGTGTCGATACGTTAGCGGCTTTCCATCTTTCAAATACAGGAATCACTGCCGGAAGAGCTGCCACAATTCACGAAACCATGAAACGCCGCAAATTTGCATCTGTCGGTGACGAATACATATTTGTGGGTTTCGGGGTTGAGATTTGGGGCTGTGGAGACGTGATACTTATCAACTTTATCGAGACCTTTCAAGGCGATTGAAAGAGGTCTCGCGTCACCAATGGCTGGCATATATTTAGGGCATCGGATTAGCGTTGTCATACAACGTGGAAATGCGGCCAGCATTTTGGGAACGCACCCCACCGACAACGATCTGGACTACATCTTTTACGGGTAAATATATTTAGTATTTAATTTCTACGTTTTTTTTGTAGTGACTTATTCATAATTTAGTTTATTTCTAGAATTTAAATCAAAACTGTAAAAAAGAGAAACTGATCCATGAGTCAAAAAAATAAAGATTAACAGCTAAGTATTTAAAAGCGCATTCTTTTCCTTGCCTATAGAATTTATCATAATAAAAGGTGTCAAATGCCCATTTTGTTTATTTTAGTAAAGTGTAGGGCTTTTGTGGTATTGACTTTTTATGACTGTGATTTATGCTTTAATTAATAAGAGTAGAACAGATTTAAAATAAATGTAGGTTATTCATAAAACTTTATTGCTATTCTTATTATCTACAGGTTTCATTGTAACTTATGTATTATTAGCTTAATTTACTTTGAAATGACATCCACGATCCAAAAATGTCCTGCATCGCTTTCGCACTCTGAAAAAAAAGCAAAATAATTTCATATTACTACTTTGTGCAATAGACTTTTTTAGTATAATAGTCATCGTAATGTTCACAGCGGCAGGTCGACTCAATGGAAATTCCACTGCAACATCATGTCCAACGTCAGCACAAAGCAATTATAACATTAGATATATAATAATATAATAACAACAGCCCATAAATTCCCACTGCTGGGCTCGGGCTCCACTATAGGGGAATGGACAGTATACCCGCCACGCTTGTCCAAGGCGGCTTGACACATCGGTTACCTCAATGTGCAGGTTGCATCACGATGTTTTCCTTCACCGTCATTAGCACGTGGTAATTGTAACAATATGCTCATTAGGTCAGAAAAGAGCTTAAAGTAGTGCATGCGTTCCGGCCAGGATCGAACCCGCGCCCTTTTGAGTTTAGGACGCGTGCGCTAACCATTATGCTACCACGACTTTTAGCACTTTTTTAAACATTAGATACTAGCTCAAAAAACTGCCCCGCCCACGATTCTAATTTATATCAGTTTGAAATTATGAGTTACTAAGTAGTACACATACCACATTATATGGGCGAGTGAATGCTCTGGGAAAGCGTTATTCCATTGCTGTTATTTACATTATTGATATGTCCCTGCTATATGTTGGTTATTGTTAGTATTAGTAGCTATGTCACACAGAGGTAGATAAGGGTTTAATGCGTTACTGGAGATGTATGTTATGATAATAAGCTAATGACGCTTACGCTTTTAATGTCATTACCTTATTATCATAATATAGATACACAGGCCTTCGAGCCTTATTATGCATAGTAGCTCACGTGTTTATTACCTACTAATAGTGTGTGCTCCTGCTATGTGAGCAGCAGCCTGAACTAATTCAGGAACGAGCGGATCTAAAGGTGAGTTATTAGAGTTTTTACTTTACAAGTGTAGATATCCGTGCCAAATACAGTCCAGTTTAAATCACATTACGTACCTATAGTGCGTGAGTTCTGTTGGCATATTGAGGACCCACAGTTTACAAGAACGAGTCCTTAGAAAATTCTAATTGAAATAGAACGATAGTGTAGATATTAATGTAGAAAACAGCATATTCAATCCTATTTACACATCTATATTTTCAGGGTTTATATTCAACTGTGTTTGTCCTCTTTTCCCTAAATAAACCTTTTGTGAAGACGTCGATCTAAGTTAGCTCAATGAACAATCTCGGCCCACTCGAAATGAACAAAGAGTTATTTTTAAACCCGTCAACTCACATCCGCACCGTTAAGTTGGACCGAGGTATTAAGAATTCGATATCTGGACTTGTTTTTACTTAGACTAAAATATATAACGACTCCTCTGTCCGTAACAACTTTGCTCAAAACAGAATCCTTATTTATGTCCCTCTATCTCTTAGTATTTATAATATGTTTATACTACAGCTAATTTTCGTTAAAAGTACTGCATCTAAATGGATGAAATTTGATAGTAAATCGCAAAAATGGTGAGCATATAGGGGGCCACTAAATATGTTATAGATGTTTGAAACAAAATTTTAGTGTACATGGGTATATGATATAGCAATAGGCAGGTTATCAACAATAGTAACATTGTTTCTTAGTGAATTTTTAATTAAGTAAATAGGTGATGAAATATACGATTACAAAGTTGTACTGAAATTTCCTTCTTATAATGTTATTCCTTAATGTTTGTCTAAAAGATATACTGTGTGCTTAATGGTTATTTATTAATACAATAAACACCTTCATATGAATTATCATGGGTTTCTTTGAATTAGATTTTGTCACCCAAATATCGCTTAACAGATTAACAGCTTACACTATACTAATGTTCGAGATTCAATAATGATTATTATAATTAAGTATTACTTACATTTTCACATGCTATCGCCATACCCTTTGGAATGGAAGTAAGTGCTTCTGCTATATGTTGTATGAACTGAAAACATTAAAATGTTGTTAATATTATGTAAAAATCACACCATCTTAAAGTTACATATTATCTACATGGCATTTTTTAATGGCTACAATGGCGTTTATACATTGATTTTGCCAATGTATTGTATAGAAAAGCCAGGTGGTATGCATAGGAAAAAAACTAAACTAGCAATTGGGACCATAGATTTAAAAAAATATATACATTGTATACTCTCGCTAAATATTTTTCTTGAAAGTTCCTAAGCATAGATACAACTTCTCCTAAATCTGAGATGACTTTTTATTTTAGAGTGAGAGAAGTCAAACGGTTTGGGAAGCTTCCTCGATAGAGTTCGCTATCTTGCCCGCACAATACATTTTTAACAGACTTCAAGAAGGAGGTTCACAACAACTTGATTGGTATTTTTTGAATATATAATTGACACAATTTACTTACAACAAATCGTCCCCAACGCAAAGGGCGCGGGTTCGAATACTGAGCAGAAAGAGCATGAACCGCTTAGGTAGTCTTCTGACCTAATGTGCATATTATAATAATAACCACATGCTAACGGTGAAGAAGAACGTTGTGATTAAACCTGCACATCTAGGTAACCGATGTGTCAACCCCACCAAATCATCTAGGACAAACGTGGTGGATATATTGCCCGTTCGCCTATAAAAATGGGAGTTTAAAGGTTGCTATTTATTTTACTAATTTAAAACTGTATTCTATGAATATCAACAATAATATTACAGAACTTAACCCGCGAAGACGTGAGAAATGCTCTTAGAATGTATTTAGCTACCTATATAAGATTATTTTAGGGGTGGGGTCTAGTTATACACATATTACATATTATACACATTTTTTTCATTATAAACTATTATGAATAGATCCTAACTTCTTTTAATATATGTAAGAAGGCGAAGCGCTATTTTTTAATATGTATTTAAAATAATCACGCCTCCGCCTTAATGGTTACACTTTCTACTTCAAATATTATATAAATGAGCCCTATAACTATACCGCACCCTATTTTAGCAACCTTTTAATTTGTCCCTCTATTAAATTTGATGTTAGATATTTAAGACTAAATAACACTCACTCCAGGCCTGCTAATGGTTGTTGTACTAGTAACAGAAGTTGAGGTAGAAGATGAAGTAGAAGATATGGTAGAAGATGCCGTCGAAGCTTCAGTGGCATTGCCCGCTGCTGAGACTCCTAAAGCAACAAAAGCTACTAATACAAACAAAACTTTGAAGTCAATACGAGCCATTTTTCACGAATTCTGTCGTCTTAAACATTCAACTCATTCTTATATATGCTAGTTAATGCCAATGTTTTGTCTTTCTGAGATGACGCATCTGAGTATCATCTAATATTATAAAACTACAATGAAGCAGTTTGTACATCTATCTATAACAATACATAAAGATGAAAGTGGCTTTATGTGGTTATTCCTTCTTCACAATCTTGGAAGTGTGTATGTTTTTAGTAAAAAATGCATAAAGATGTTTTACATATTGGAGATTAATTATCCCACAAGATGTAAAAACAAAGTCCTACAATAAATGGCTAACGAATACTAGAGAAAAGCCCTATTCTATCGCTAATATGATATTTGTATTAGGTTGGACGTATGTATACGGAATATACTATAAGATATAATAACAGCCCATAAACATCCTACTGCTAGGCTTGGACCTCCCACTACAGGGGATTGTACAGTATGCGCCACGCTTGTCCAAGGCGGCTTAGCAAGTTTGAAACATTTATAATTTTATACTGTAAGATAATAACAAAATAAATAATAATGAAATCACTCTAATATTTCAGATATTTGCTTTGCCCCTTCAATAATGTAAACAGTTACAGTAAAGGCTTAGAGATTAACAAAGGCTAATTTTTGTTCAGGGATATGGATTCACAAATACAAGGGCAGCTACGTGGATAACCGAAGTTTAGATTATTCTGGAAAATGACACCTAATAGGGTTGATACATAAATCATATAAATAGATATTTCATAAAAAAAATATGTATTTAAAGTGTTATTAAAACCTATATATTAGGAGAAAACTAGTTGTCAAGTTATGTGGAGAATAAAATTATAGCCATGCAGAAGGTGTAGGTCCAAAAAATGCTGGCTGGACGTCACGTACGACTACTATATAGGTGCCAGTTGCAGTGGTCTAACAGTAACAAATGCCGAAAATCCCACGAATTGTAGAACACAAAGTAGGAAAGTAACGATTAGAGTCTGAGTACAACAGGAATTTGGTTTAGGACGATGATGAAATTTGGTAAGAAACTAGTTATTCAAAATAATTTGTTATATAATAATAAAAAAATCGTTTTGTAAATTTTTTATCAATTATTAGCGATATTACAACTAAGAATATTAGCAATTTGATTACGATATGTATCATTCAAGCAGCGCGGATGAAGCTGCGGGCAGGCCCTAGTAATTACAATAAACATATTCCAAAGTAATTATGGTAATTTGGTTTTGCCTCTTCAAATATTTGTTCTCAGAAATTAGTTGAAGGCTACTTCGGTAAACGACTTGTCATTGGGTTAATAGACGAACAATTTCTAGACCTTAACACAATTTGCGCATTCTAGAACAACAGATTACGTAAATGTGAATCTGTACAATGCATCTGTTGAGGTATTGTTAATAATTTTTGTTATTCTCAATAACGTGAATAATTCTTTTACAGAAATTATACGAAGTTTTTGTTAAATAATAATACAATTTTAATTGTTTTTTTTTTACTTTTCACGATTGTTATACTGATATAAGACGGATTAACCAAATTAAATCAATTTCGTTGAAAGACACAGAACTGTAAGGACTTCATTCAATGATCCTGTGTTTTTGTTTTAAAGTTTTTGTTTATATCTAGGTACCACTTTTGTAAACTCATTCAAATTGAAAGGCAGGATTGAATCCTTTAATATCGGATTTAGATGTAATTCCAACTGCCTACGTCTAAAGGTGTTCATTTGACTGCATTTTTATTTGATTACATTAGACTAAAAGGCCGAGTTAAATATAATGTTTAAAAAAGTTGGGATAAAAACTGTTAGTATATTTTTTTATTGCTAAACTGTTATATATTGGTTATTACTTGCAACTAATTCTTCATGAAATTATTTTTACCTAAGTAATATTATTTGAAATAAAAAAGAACTGTGCGATCAGGAGAATCCCCTTCGGGTACGAAGTTCCCATAATGATACACTATTTTTTTCAGCATATTACAAGATTTTGTAATTTCAAAACATTGTATGTTATACTTATTAAAATTATTTTAGACTTTATTTGTTTGTAATAAAGTTAAAAGTTATTTAAGTTTCTAACGTTACAGGTTGCCTGAAAGGGGCATTACGTTTTTTCCTTACGGCACGATTTCTACCAGTTCACTCTACTACTGTAATCCGCTTAAAACAACTTCATTCCAATATCAAAACAGCCAAAATTGGCAGAATAAGTTCAACTCCTCGTCTATACTATTGCGCGGGAAGTTGGCAGCGTGAGTACCAAATAAGTTGCATTGCCCATTTCCCTCTTCATTTTCCTGCTCACTGTTGAAGAACTGGACATATATAAACGAGGCATAAGGATGGTTTGTTGCTGGGAATTTCTTGCCACTACCTCATATAGCGAATAACATGCTACGAGTCTGTTTACATTAAATTAGAAAGAAGATTTATTTTCACTGAAGAAGTACAAAAAGGTATTTTTAATTTTAAGTATAATAAAATAATTAGAAACTATAAGGTAGTACGTCAAATGAAGGAAATTTAACTTCTATTGTTATCTACCTATAAGCACTTAAGACTTTAAGCAAAATACTGAGCTTAGTTCATCAAACTCGGCTACGTTACCTCGCTGGATTGTCATAGTGATCCGTTGTCCGAGATAGGAATCAGCGCCCTGATGTTCTCAAGAGTCAATTAATCGTTCGGATAGACGTTTGTAGAGGCTCACGGCCCCCAGACTTAGTAATTTTACTTACCCAAAACCTTAAAATTGTATACATTAGAATGTAATTGTGTAGTCAGAATTTTACTAATATTTTGAGTAAATGAAGAAATTAGTTAAACAGTTTCAAAGTTAGAACGTTCAAAGACGAGTAGATGTATCGCAAATATAATAAACGTTACATTGTGACAGTATTTAGAACGAAATCATTACATTTTTTAACAATGTATTTTAATTGGGAACACAGAGGGACGTGCAGTATTATTATACCAGGGAAATGGTGCATGCATGCATACAAAATACTGGTAGCGTCGACACAAAAGAACATTGTGTGTCGCACCTCGTCGTTAGGAAAATATATCTGTACATACTGTATACAACAAACAGGAACATCAAAAAGTGCCTCACCATAGAATGTTTCAAATTCAAAACACTGGCTTTATAACGGGTTAAAATTTCCACTGGCTAATGCATGAATTTATAGCGTTACTATAAATTATGGTAAATGACGACGACTTTACTTGACTTCTGATATACTTTCAGAATGAAATTTTATTTTAAAATAATTAAAAATTCCATAAAATAGAAATAATAAGGAAATTTTCAACACTCTGGAGCAAATTATTACATTATTGTAAGTTGGAAATTAAAGCTGTAATTGAAACTAAAAGCCTACCTTTTAGTTTTAGTTTTTAGTTACCTACGCTGCCATATCCATTGTTCAGATGCACCCAGATTTATCCTAAATACTTTAGATTCCTGCATAAATATTCTGCCAACAGCCGCATGACTAGTTAGAAGAGTACAGAGAGATTTACATTACATTAAAGTTTTGCAGTCAAAAGATTTAAAAAGCCAAGAGAAACAAATAACCTAGATAAGAAGAGAATGTGACGATTTTGAGGAAGTTGAAAACACGAACGGAACAAAATATCCCCTCATATCGTTTTTGTGAATTTTGAACTAATTTTCTTTTTTGTATGTATATATTATTATGAAAAATTATTTGCTAGTTGAAACATCGGACACAAACGAATATCTATCATTAATTTACATTATAGCTTAGTTTTTTTATGAATGTAAATATTTATCATGACTATTTTTACGTGTTATTTAAGTTTTTAATTTTTCAATTTGCATGTTACAGCCACAACCTGATACATCATCTGATAATTTAATCCAATGTAATAAATGCTCCCAGGTACGCTTTTTTAAAGGCATAAGAGGTTTGAGGATCCATCTTGGTAAAGCACATAAAGATCAAGATGAACCCTCAAACACTTTACCTTTACCGCAATCCAACGACAACACAAACCCTACACCTTTTTGGAAAAAAATATCAACATGTAAACAAACATTGCCAATTTTAAAAAGAATTCCCCGTGCAGCCAGAATTACAGTATGCGAAACCTTTTCTCAAACAATAAGAAAAGTAATAAATGAAAATTCTTTTTGTACCTGGGAGAATTTATTATTGCTCCCTTACCAAGTTTTAAATATAACACAGAATGATAGAAGTACTGCAACCTCCAAAATTAAGAAAAACTGTAAACAACTAAAAATTTAGATTTCACTGATAATCCAAGCAGTTCCGGTAAGCGTAAGGAATCCACAAGACGTTTAACGCGGCTTGTGGAATCCAAGCTATCCGACGGTGATATTAAGGGAGCCGCACGGATTTTATTTTCAGATGATGATATAGCTCCTTGCAATGAGATTACACTTCGTGCTTTGGCTGACAAACATCCACCTTCAGGATCGAGTCCCCAGTTCCCGGACGAGGAAAATGATATAGATTGTTTGCGCGCAACCTCAGATGAAGTACTTGCAGCTGTCATGTCCTTCAAATGTGGTTCTGCCGGAGGGCTAGACGGCCTCACTCCGCAACATTTAAAAGATTTGTTGAGAGGGGATACTGGTAGCGCCGGCGAGAAACTTTTGAAGGACATGACAGATTTGGTTAATTTGATGCTTTCTGGTACAGTAACGAAAGAAATACTGCGAATCCTTAATGGTGCCAACTTATGCGCGCTAACTAAAAAAGACAAAAGTATCCGCCCTATAGCAGTCGGTATGACGTACCGGCGTCTCGCAGCAAAAATATGCTGTCGAGCGATAAAAGATTTAAGCTCCAGCTATTTTTTACCACACCAATTAGGATTCGGTACAAAGGGTGGCTGCGAGGCGGCGGTACATTCTCTTAGAGCTTTCACTGCCAGCAATAGTTGTGAAGCGATCCTTAAGGTGGATGTGAAAAACGCTTTTAATTCGGTAAACCGATCTGCCCTGCTCAACCAAATCAAAAGACATTTTCCCAAAATTTACAAATACGTTTGGCAGTGTTACGGTGAAAATTCATTTCTATTATACAAAAACCATTTAATTTATTCGGCTACTGGTTGTCAGCAGGGAGACCCGCTCGGGCCTGCAATTTTTTCACTAGCCATTCACCCAGTCATAAAATAGCTAAATTCAAAATTCAACGTTTGGTATTTAGATGACGGTACCCTAGGAGGCGACTTAGGTACACTGAAAAATGATCTGGCCATGCTAACTGAAGAATTTGGCAAAACAGATCTGGAACTAAATTTTTCAAAATGTGAACTTTTCATAAATGAAAATTGTGATTACCCCGTTTCTGAACTTATAAATCTGGCCCCAAATTTAAAAATTGTAAGTAAAAAAAATTTGACCACCATTTGGGCACCTGTCTTCGAAGAATCTTTTAACTCTTTCTTTGACGACAAAATTCAAAATTTTACACACAAAGTAGACAACCTAAAAATAATAAGTAAACACAGTGCATTTTTTATTATTCGGCATTGCCTATTTGTTCCAAATTTTACGTACGTCTTACGGTGCTCTCCCCTGTGGAGGCACCCGAATATCCTAAATGTTTTGGATTCCACCATTAGACAATCGCTCACTTCCATCTTAAATTTACCATTCGTTTTTGAAGACCGCACGTGGACCCAAGCTACCCTGCCAATTAGGCTAGGCGGCTTGGGAATACGCAAAATCTCAGACGTAGCTTTACCTGCTTTTCTGTCCTCAGTTTATAGTACTGTGGACCTCATTGGCAAACTGATAAATCCGTCACTAAGTGAAGGTCCCATACTTGGCTGAGGCCAGAAACGCATGGTCACTAGCATGCCCGAGTCAAAATTATCCAGTAGAGCCCAAATCACAAAAGCTTTGGGACGGGCCCATCAGCAAGTTGGTGTATGAAAATCTCTTATCCTCTAGTATCAACGAAACTGAGCGAGCCCGTCTCTTAGCAGTCTCAACATGGGAGTCAGGCTTGTGGCTTCAGGCGCTGCCCTCATCAAATTTAGGCACATTCCTAGATGACACTACATTTAGGATTGCTGCCTCTATTCAACTGGGGGCACCGGCTGTAGTCCCTCATCACTGTCAATGCGGAGATAAAGTCGGTGGTTTAGGTCACCATGGCTTGTCGTGCTTCAGAAGCGCCGGCAGAATACCACGCCATGCTGAACTAAATGACATTATCCGCCGGGCTCTTGTCACCGCCGGGACCCCAGACATTTTATAGCCAAATGGACTCTGTCGCGACGATGGCAAGAGACCGGACGGGATGTCTTTGGTGCCATGGAAGATGGGACGACCAATAGTTTGGGACGCAACGTGCGTTGACACTTTGGCAGCGTCCCATCTTCCCGATACGGCTGTGGTAGCTGGTGTAGCTGCCGCCCGACAAGAGGACCTAAAACGCCGCAAATATGCATCCATTGGTAGTGGATACATATTTGCGGCTTTTGGTGTCGAAACTCTCGGGCCATGGGGTCCAGAAGCCCACCGCCTTTATCGAGACCTATCAAAACGGTTGATAGATGTCTCACGAAACCAAAACGCTGGTCTATATTTTGGGCAACGCATAAGCGTTGCTATACAACGCGATAACGCGGCCAGCGTTTTGGGAACGTTCCCAGCTGACGGTGATTTGGGACCTATTTATTATTTGTAGTTTTTATCTTTTATAAATTAAGCTGTACATATATTTTTAGAATAGGTATATATAGCGTGTAAAATTTTATAATTTTGTAAAAATAAAGTTGAATAGCGTTACTACAACAATAACAATTTAACTGCCATACCAGTTCCTCAAACATAAGTTATTTACTTATCCACCACAGGATCTAATTTGTCACAGATATAATAGATAGAAATGGAAAATAAACATACAATTGATAATGATGATGAATGTTGTATTTGTCATGTTTAGGGTTCCGTAGGTAAATAGTAAAATTTTAACCAAATGCGTGTCCACCCATTCACAAGAAAGAGTTCCATAGATGTGACCGTAAATGATTTTTGTCATTTAGCTTTACAACAATTGTATATCCCTTAACCTACACAATTATGCTTGTGTTATCGATAATGTACAACGGACCAACATGGTGCCGCCGATCCCAGACACCCAGACCATAGTAAATAGGGAAAGTTCGTTTACGTTAATATAACATGCCAGTAATTGAACCCGGAGCCTTTGCTTATCAGGCCAACTAAGGCTTAGCCCGATCAACCACAAAGACCATCAAATAAATAACCATAAAAACTATTATCGCGAATATCTTTTACAACCAAATCTCATTCCAACTAATGCTTCTAATGACTTCAAGAGACGAATATCTCGTCATATAGTAACATAAATTTAAAAATAAATTGTCTACGATTTTTAAAACGTATGTAAATGTAGGTATATAACATAAGTCCATTCATCTATCTACGCTGAAAAACCTTTTTTTTATCCTTCAATTAAATGTTTGGCAAAAATACTAATAATAATGTTTTTTTAGGGATGGCTCCTTAATCTTTATTATTATTAGTATTTGTTTACAATTTTACAACATCACTCTATATAGCGTTCTGGTAAATAAATTCCAACCATATACCATACATCCATATCCATTAGTTTTTAGCAACACAGTTGTTACATAAACAGGCAAGCGGACAAACGGACATAATAAAAAAATAAAGGAGTTCCAATGCTAATTAAACCTAAAATGGGGCCTTTATTAGCTTCATACTTTGGTCATATCTGTCTATCTATTGCACATAAATTATCACACATTTACTCATACCATTTATAAGCGTTAACATTGAACACAAATTAGCTATATTAACACTGCTACACATCATACACACATCTAGCTATGTCAATCTATTGAAGCTTTCATCGTAGCGTGTCTTTGAAGAGATTGTATAAATTTGATCAATATAGGACCCGCCTCACTTCCGCAACTTCAAAGCTAAGTGTCTTTTGACCTTTGACATGAATTGATGTCTTGACGCGTTTAAATATATATCATGTCGAATAAACGAAACACATAATATCTAATATCATTCATATATTGCGTTAATTCTATACGGATAGGCACATGAAGACGTTGACAAAAAACGTTGAAAGTTATTATACTTATATATATCGATTCTTTGCTTCAATAACGTGGTATCTTGAAAAACCCAAATTTACAGTACGCCACTTTTAAAGTTTCAAAAAAGATTTTACCCAAACATATTATACATTTTTTAATATTTTTACAATTAAATTTAGTGTCAATTTACTAAGCTTTTTGAAATACATGAGAAAGTTGTGATAATATGATAAATTTAGCAAAATATAGTGAGTGAGTGAAATAATTGAGTATTGGGATATGTCACGTTATTGAAGCAAAGAAGCGATATGGTAATTATAATGATAGGGATTTTCACGTGGCCTCACCTATGTATCTTAAATGTTTATCTACCTAAAGTATCAATTATAACTGTCAAGGAAAACGTCGTGAGCAACCTCTACATTGAGATAATCTATGACTGAAACCAGCTTATCTGTATTGGACAATACTACCAATATTTATCCAATCGCGTGATATGAAGTCGTCAGAACCGTAGGACTTAATGGTTTTTATTGCTATTATTTTCTTTAATTATTTATATAAAACGTATCCACAAATATTTCTTAATTATAGATAAAATTAGATATAATTATTAAAATATTGAATATACGAGCAGAAGAAACATATTCTGGCAAAATTTCTTCTAAAAGGTTTGAAAATATTACTTTACCTAGCTGAGACTAACTCATTCATAGACAAATATTCTACGACTATATAAAAACGGTTATTTATGATAAGGCATCTTATAAACTTAATCGTTAGCGATTATTTTAAATCGCAGATGGACACTTCTATTTTAATAATTGGTCTAGATAGCCACAAAAAGTCATAAGCTAAAGAAGTTTTAATTCGATGATGGACATTTAAAAAATATTCTGGTTCAGGACGCTAAAAGCACTTTCGAATAGCGGTGAAATGGAATTTATCAGCCGCTTCAGGAGAAAAACTGCAACGGAGTGGTTTTTAGTATTTTTTAGCTGCCAGTGTTCTAAAATTAAAGTACTATCAGTTCTATTTGGCTTATTACAGTTTCTTTATATATTTTTTAAAGGATCTTCATAATATTTACTTTCATGACGTTATTGATTGCGTATATTTAATTATTACTAGACTTCGTCCCGCGCTATGCTGCTTGTCAAACCCTTTACTGACACAACATAAGGCGGTTTGTTACATATATAATAACAGAGAAACTAAGTCCATCTAGTTTAGATAAGTGCTCAGAAAAACATAAATATAAGTGAGTCGCAGTCATTAACTTTAACACTAACACAGGTGGAGCAGGGGTATTACAAAACATTAAACATTTATAATCAAAATATTTAAACAGTAAAATAATGCATTGATTGCAATATCTATATATCTTCTATCTATACTATAATAATCTATATTTAATGTTTCTATCTGTCTATGTATACATAATAAATCTGTAAATGGTTCGAGTTTGTACATTGCGTTAAAAAATGTGAAACAGATCACGTGGGTTAATTCAGACCAGCAGATTCCGAAATATATTTTTTTGTTTGATTTGATTTGTATGATATTGTTTTATCATTTCATATTCTGTCCTCACAAAAACAACAGAGACTATACTAATATCATGAAAGAAAAACATTAGCAACAACAATCGTTTCACAAGTTTTGCTGTGTGTGTGTGGGGCCTTACTTTTAGCAAAACATGTTTACGGAGCTCTACTCAATTTAAATCCGGAAATGTTCCGGTTACATTCCGGTGAGGCGTCTCAACTTCCGGCTTTAGAACGTTCTAACCTCATGACGCTTGAATAGCTTAGTTATGAACACTTAAGAGCTATCCCGTGCGACACTTGTAATACACGGTCGGGAATCGATGCTCGTGGTGGTGGTAATTGATGAAAATGAAATGTTTTCTAACAGAATTACAAGCTTAAATAACCCTTTGGGAAAAAACAGGGCCCTCTAAAGCATTTCGGCACCATAGTTCCAAGCTAGTTTAACGATAATGGCACCTTTGTGCAATAGTCAAATCATCACACAATAACGTCACAGTTATTTTTCTCAGAATCTAATAAGTCTATATGACAAAATTTGTCAGAAAGATGGTGTCTATATAGCGTTGTTTGGTTTTTTTCAATATGATAACAGTCGTGTGGGGTATCATTAGTCAGATCTTGAAAAACCATGACGATGTTCTATATTGCCTTTTAATTAAAGTTAATCGACTTGCACCCAGGTGCCACGCACCCCTTGCACCCAGGGTAAAGAGGGCCCTGAGCAAAAACGATCCCCTAAACAATCATCATATCTGTACCTACGTCTGTTTGTATGCGTACGCGCTTATCACAACCATTGTTCTTCAAAAATACTGAGCCAATATAAATGAAATTTTCCTGGAAGGTGTATGCAATTTATATGCCGCCACACTAGTGTGCGTAGTATTATGAATAAACTCAAAATCAGATCTTGTCGCTTACGTAATTTTAGAATATTAGTGCAATATAATTGTCATTATGCGTTCATCTGCATCTCATAGGATTATCATAGCCTTTTTTTACTCAAAAACTATTCTATATGAATGAAGTTCAGTGGGAATTTAAGGAGTTTGGAGAAAATATAATGATCTCCTAACAATCGTCAAATAATCCGAACAATGATAAAATTATTAATAATATCCATTTTGGCATCATACTGACGTATATATTGCGATAGTGGTATATATACGTTTTCGGACAACATATTTACATAATTATGCATGTACATCATAAGACATGTGTAAATATAAAATACATAACCGTGGTGTAACATTTACTGAACAGCAATATAATTGAGATATGACCTAAATATTTTAAACTCATGATACTATTTTTACTAATATAGGTGTCCAGATTTCATCTTTAGGTTAGTGATGGATATTGCCGCAGAAGCAGACAACAACAATATCACATTAATGTAATATGGTTTAATGTCAGTTCAGGCTTTTTCTCGCTTATATAAATGGACAATACACATACCTTGTTAGCAGATCGTTTCTCTGGAGGCAACGGCTCCGAAATAATTACAATTACCTTAAAATAGACCCGTCCGAAGAATTAAATATTAAGTTACGGCCGGTATCAGGTGCCTGCCTTTATTTCATTCTTTGACGAAGTAAAAATTGGTTAAGTGCCTCTAAATCTTCCTGAAGTTCCGTATAAAATGTAGAAGTATCTTTTTTATTAACACCCCAGTAGCAAAGCAGTTTTATAAATATTTCAAGAGCATTGGGATCATTAGCGTCAATATATTGCCCTCTGTTATTAGTTATTACAACAGGGCAGTTTGCTGTCATTTTCTTTTTATGTCTGTTTGGCTAAGACCGTGTTGGCTGATAGCTAAGACGTTAAGTGCGAGATAATCGGTGAACTAAAAAATTTAGTAGCTAAGTAGTAATATTAATTCCAAAGACTGTAGCACTTTAAATTAATACAAGATTATACTTGTTATTTACGTACAGAAACTATATTCTGTCCAACGATTTTTGAATCTTAAATTTCGCATGCTGCAAATATACAATTATAGTATTTCATTGTTTCAGATGACGTAGTAGTAACATAACATCAACGAACTTTATTATATTATTATCTAAATTTAATCGTTTTGAAATGAAAGAACGGCTTTATTTATATTTAAAAAGTCGCAGTTTTACTTTTGTTTAAACTTATAATCATGTGGGTTACATACCTTATTTATTATGCAATACTATGTTTTAGCAAATGATATACAAGATGCACTGAATTGATTAAAATTCATTAAAAATCAAATTCGATCTTCATATAAAATCGAATTTAGGGCATTATTCATTGATAAATGATCGAGTTAAATAAACCTTTGGACAGAATATAACAGTTTAGTGAGTCAATATTTCAAAAGTGTGCTGCACCTTGTATGAAATATTGATTGGGTTAATGTACGCCATAAAAAAAACTTTAGTGACCTAATGGTCACCTAGCTACGAATGAAAAATAACAGACCTTGATTCTTAATTTTTAGTGTTTCTTACATACATATATATATACATAAATTCACGCCAGGTCCCTTGCGGGGTAGGCACGAACAACAGAGCGCCATTCAGGCTTATTCTTACACACCTCACTTGTGTGTTTCTTGCCATTCTAATTTTAAAAAATTAAAAAGAAATTGCAGAGAACGTATTATACTTAGATATAATTTATTGCCAAATTTCGTCTACGTAGCCAGCTCTGTGAAGTTGGCACCTCGGGTTCGAATTTTTAAACCAACAATATCTCATTCGTTTGTCCATCGTTAGTCCACGTTTATCCAGGAAAAGTTTTCGTTTGCCCACCCTTGGTTCAAAGTTATTGAACAAAAACTTTTTTTGGAAAAAGGAATTCCAGTATTCTTCCCATATTTTCGCAAGGTTTAATGTTTATTCCACTCGAATGCACTTTATCGTTAGCTGATCTAATGAACTCGATTATCCAGGCAAAAGTTTCGTTTGTCCACCCTCATATCAAAAGTTATTGAACAAAAACTTTATTTTTGGAAAAAGTTATCTTTGTTCTTTCCATATTTTCGCGTAGTTTAATGTTTATGACACATAAATGGGCTTTATAGTTAGCTGATCCAATGAACTCGATTTTCCAGACAAAAGTTTTGTTTGTCCACCCTGAGATCAAACGTTATTAAACAAAACTTTCTTTTTGGAAAAAGTTATCTTTGTTATTTTCATATTTTCGCGAGGTTTAATGTTTATGACACATGCTTTTGCATGGACAATCGAGGTCATTGGATCACCTAACGAGAAAGTCTATTCGAGTGTCATAAACATTAAACCTCGCGAAAATATGGACAGAACCAAAATTACTTGGGGTTGTCTGGAAGAGATCGCTTTTTAGCGATAAGACCGCCCTTTGTACATAAGTAGATATAATTTTAGTCTTAAAGTTCATGATTGTATTGGTGTACAATAAAGTGTTATCTATCTATCTATCTACTTTTTCCAGAACAAAGTTTTTATTCAATAACTTTCGATCTAAGGGTGGACAAACAAAACTTTTGCCTGGATAATCGAGTTATTGGATCAGCTAACTATAAAGCCTATTCATGTGTTATAAACATTAAACTCGCGAAAATATGGAAAGAACAAAAATTACTTTTCAAAAACAAAGTTTTGTTCAATAACTTTGATTGAGGTGACAAACGAAACTTTTGCCTGGACAATCGAGTCATTGATCACTAACGATAAAGCCACTCCTGTGTCATAAACATTAAACTCGCGAAAATATGGACAGAACCAAAATAGTTTTCCAGAACAAATTTTTGTTCAATAACTTTCGATCTGAGGGTGGACAAACGAAACTTTTGCCTGGACAATCGAATTCATTGGATCAGCTAACGATAAAGTCTATTCGGGTGTCATAAACATTAAACCTCGCGAAAATATGGAAAGAACCAAAATTACTTTTTCCAGAACAAAGTTTTTGTTCAATAACTTTCGATCTGAGGGTGGACAAACGAAACTTTTGCCTGGACAATCAAGTTCATTGGATTAGCTAACGATAAAGTGCATTCGAGTGCAATAAAGATTAAACCTCGCGAAAATATGGGAAGAACCGGAATTTCTTTTTCCAAAAAAAGTTTTTGTTCAATAACTTTTGGACCAAGGGTGGGCAAACGAAAACTTTTCCTGGACAAACGTGGACTAACGATGGACAAACGAATGAGTTATTGTTGGTTAAAAATTCGAACCCAAGTGCCAACTTCACAGAGCTTACGTAGCCTCAGTAGTTCATCGGAAAAACGGCTGATGTGACAGACGGATGGATGGAAATGACGATTTTATAAGGGTCCATTATGTCCAAAATGGTTACGGAACGCTAAAAGGTCTATGTTTCTGGCCATTAATCATTTGTGTGGCCATTAACATTCAGTATTTACTCTTTTGCAATTTGTGTTTATATAAAATTATTATATTGATTCCTATGTCAGCTTTCTGGTGTATACAGACTGAATTTTTCAACTGGGTTTCCGTGGCCCAATCCGAAAATATAAGCTACTAGCTGCGCCCCGCGGTCTCACCCGCATTGTCATAGAACATCGTTATATTTTGTATAATTCACACTACTTATATCTTTGTGAATTACAGCCTATATGTTTTTCTGATGTGTAAGCTATATTACTGTAAAGTTTTATCAAAATCAATTTGGTAGTTTTTGCGTAAAAGAGTAACAAACATACATACATCGATACATTCTTATAAACTTTCACGGAGGCTCTGAGACAATTTATTAAAAAATAAAACGGTACCATTACATTAAGAAAAATCAATTGTCCTGGTCAGGACTCTAACAGACCGATTTTGAAAAAATAAACTTAAAATAATATTTAAAATTACACATATCAATCAACAATCATATCAATAACCTTTTAAAAAGCAACAAAGTACATACATGTTTGGAAAAGGATTGATTTTGAATAAAGGCGTAGTCGTGCCTACTCTATGGCCCCGCACCTATTTATGGAGCCGTAACACAATTGAGCAGCTCTAGATGCTCCGGGAAATTCTACTTGCCTTATCCTTTCACGTAGAAAATTAAATGTCTCACGGCAATATCCGAAAGCCTGACTTTGGTTTTGGCAGTTGATCTGGCGCATGGTGTACGATTCCACGAAATTACGAAAAACCGACTGCGTTTCACTTAATTATCACTCAATCAAATTAAAATGAACTTACAGGAAAATGTTCAAATGCGTAACTTACCTAAAGGTATCCAAGAAAATTTTTAAGGAAAATTTTCTGAATTATTTTACCTGAGTAAACGAAATACGTGGGGTATTTCATGGTAAAAATAAATCTAGAAGATTTTGTAGCACTTTGGCTAAAACGGAACCTTTCTAAATCGTCTGCACGTCTTTTTGTATATGTAACACATGACCCTATTTTGAAAAACTTCTGGATATTTAAACAAAATTTGACTTTGAGGTAGGTATACTTTACAATTTAACTGTTTACCATTGTAGATCCTTATCTACAATGGTAAACAGTTAAATTGTCAATAAAAGACTAATCATCATATTTCAACTCAAAATATGTTATGTATATTATAATATTATGTAAGCAATTTAATTATGTGTCTAATTCTTCAAACAAACAAAGCTTTCTAGATGAACAATGCGTTGAAATTATCCTGTGATATCTGTTAATGTTTACGGTATTATCCCCGAACCTTTGACGGCATTAATAATATTTTTTCTCAAGCCTAATTGAGTCTAATTGCAAAAATTATCTAAACATTGAGCATAAATAATAACGATAATGGAAGCCCGAATAAAACACATCTACCGAACGTTTTGATTCAATGAATTAAGGTCGAATGATAAAATAATTAATGCTTTCATACGGAAAAATAAAATTTATTTTTCTGCGACGAGCATGTTTATTACGTGAACTTAGTTGTTGTAAACTCCATTAAAAGTGAGAGTTATCTAATTATCTAACGGTTCTTTGATGCAACATAATATCGGGGGCTTGTTTGTGTTAAATAACTTTTTGATCAGCTCCATACTTTAATTATTGTTTGTGTAAGGTGATTTAATCCATAATCTTATATAGTTGTTTATTATAAACCAGTTCTAAAGTTCCATACAGATTTTAGCTAATTCATAAATAGTATAATAATTGTGAGTATGGCAACTTTTAATGTTTGTTAGTTGGTAAATGGGAAAGTATTTTATTCCGCATTGTATTTTATAAAAGAACCTTCGATACCCGAGTGCAATTCGTTAGCTGTATTGTATTTGAAACATCATTTACAAGGAACGGGAAAATTATGAGAAAAGTGAGATGGTTCTTAATTGAATTTTTTTAAGTAGAAGTTATGAAAAATATGCTAGTATACATTTATGCTGCTTCAGTATTTTATGGGAAAGGCACAATTTTATGAATTATTTAGTACGTCCATTTAGGCTTAAAGGGGTGGCCTGAACAAGTCTTTTAAAAGTCTGATATATAAGATATTAAGGTTTTAGTATAAGTATATTTCATACACTATAAATACGTTTTTGGCTTTTGAGTACAGCGGACAGGTTGATAGCCTACCTAATAGAACGTGGTCACCTTCGCCTTTAGACATTTTCAAAACTAAAACAAACTGGAATTACAGTGAGACCAGTCATCTGCTGGCACAAGGAAGTGGAAGGTGTGAACCTACGTCAGCCAGTGCTGCGGCATTGGCATCGGCAGGAAGAACACCGCGACGGTTAGTGGGGGTATTCGGCAAAGCAAATCGGAGTCCCATACCCATTTTGAACCCAAGCAAAAGGGTGTCCGCAGACGGATAATTCACCTCGCAATAAAAGGCGATTGGTGAATAACACAGGGCTATTACAGCAATATGTATATTTCTAATAATTCTGGGTAGTGCTCCCCGGCTAGGATTTGATCCCATGTCGTTGTTATGAGACGCTGGGAATTTCGTCACTAAGCTGTAGTATATTTACTTATTTTATTGCATGAGTTCAGCAGGCAGGCGGACGGGCCTCTAGTGGAAAGTGGCTACCATCACCTACAGACATTTGCAACACCAAAGGTGTTACAAATACGTTGCTGCTCTCTTAAGGGATACTGGAGCCTGGCCACTAATGCCGGAACACAACACAAGGTTGTTATGGCGGCATACTCTAGACCAGGGGTGGTAGCGATCCAGAAGAAATACCCTACCACCTGGCTGTGGGTGTTTTGTCGCCTCTTACGACAGCTACGCAGGAAATTGTATTCTTTCTCCGATCCTGCGCGGATAAAATTTTCCACGATTTACATTTTTTCGCGGATCCAATTTTTTTATCATAGTACAAGTTCGCGTTTAAGTGTTATCTGATCTGAGAGCGATCTAGGATGTACCATGCTTACTTAAGGATACCTATTCACTCGTGATTTGAAGACGGTTTATATGAATCCGGCAAATTGTTACATAGTTTTTTCCATTCGACAGCGGTACGCACAAGAAAGATGGAGGCAAAACGTTTATTTCTAACCAGTGGAATGTTCACTATATAACGATGGCGCCAACGGATGCGTCTGGGGTTCAATGCTGCTGTCTATATATCTTGGAGTTGCGAAGATATTTAAAATACGATTCCTTTGTGATAGTGCCAAAAATTCCTATTCTACTAAATCTAAGATATCGTATCGATGTCGTCAAGGCAGAATATTAATAGAAAAAAATCGGTATTACTACAAACATTTCTTTCGCAAGTTTGTTTATAAATATTTATTTATTAACTTATAAAAATTGCTAACATTCCAATTGTCACCCATACGTTAGCGTGGTACACATAATACATTATATAAAACATTTATACATATTCTGTCGCCGTAACATATAATATAATATAATATAACATGCAGTTCTTGTGAATTAATATTTATAAAGACAAATTGGCGTGGCATGGGTATGCCATTGAAGTTAATAGAACACCGAAATCAGACAATACTAAGATCGAGGCGATGGCGTCCGGTTATTTTGAAGAATACTAGTAAAACGATAGTAATTAAAACCCATAGTACTCTCTCTATAGGGCTAAAATAACATTTTACTCTTTTCCATTTCCTTGCTCAGATAGCGGAGATATGATGCAGTGCGGACGCTGCATTTGCATAAAAGCGTCCATTATCCACGGGTTCATCCAAATAAAAAATCAATAGCCGGGGCACACGCGTGCGAATCTACAACGTTGTATGCCAACTTCAATGAAAAACGTGCATATTTACTTCATAAAAACAAGAAACGTACAAAGGTCACCGACTTTCAATCCTCGGACGCAACATACTCGTATTCATAGATGTTCCATTCTTATTATCAATGAAAGGGGGATTCCCTTTCATTGCTAAGAGGGATGTCCTCGCGTCTTCTGTTTAATTATGTAACATTTACGTCTGTATATACCTATAATATTTTTTTGATGATTTATGTAATTATTTATGTGTATTCGCCGTTTTTATTAAGCTCTATTATAATATCAATTTATTATCTGTAATTCACATCAAATCTACATGTGAAATTATATGAGCAACTATAGTAGTATGATTACATAAATCTTCGCCTAATTATTTATTTAAAGTAATATTCATATAATACTTTTAATAATATGATAGTTAGCTAATTAAAATGTGAAATAACGTAACTAATAATAAAAATTACTTACTTACTTAAGTGCTTGTGTTAGGGTAAACGGCGCCTACACTGAATGGTATAACATTGAAAAAGGTGTTAGACAGGGCTGTGTAGCGTCGCCGTGGCTGTTCAACCTATTCTTAGACAGTTGCTTGGACGATTTGAAAGAAAGTGAAAGTGGTTTAAGAATGAATGGGTTACTTATCAAATGTCTACTCTACGCCGATGATCAAGTTATACTTGCGTCATCGGAAACGGAGTTACAGGAGATGGTAACAATTATGAATGAGTCTTTTGAGAGAAAGGGTATGAAAATTAATGTGAACAAGACGAAAGTTCTGGTGTTTGAAAGAGATGAAAGAATGACAAGTTGTAATATACAGATAGGAAATCAAAAGTTAGAGCAAGTTAGTGAATTTGTTTACTTAGGCTGCATGTTTACCAGAGACGGAAAGCATGAAAGGGATATTGAAAGGAGAGTTATGGCAGGTAATAGGGTGAATGGAGCGCTAAATTCTTTTATGAATAGCCAGAAAGTGTCTGTAAAGGCACGCTTGGCTGTCCATAAAGGAGTGTTGGTGCCGACCCTGATGTATGGTAGTGAAAGTTGGGTATGGCAGAAGAAGCATGAAAGTAGGATAAACGCAGTTGAAATGAGAGCTTTGAGAAGTATATGTGCGGTTAGCTTGAATGATAGGATAAGAAACAGTGTGCTAAGGGAACGATGTGGTTTGAAAGAAGATGTAATAACAAGAGTTGAAAAGGAATGTTAAGGTGGTTTGGCATGTAGAGAGGATGGATGAAAATAGAATCACAAACAGGTATATGACAGTATTGTCAATGGTAGAGCTGTTGCCGGTAGACCGAGACGAACATACCATGAACAAATATCAGAACTGTTAAAAAAAGGTCAGGTAAAAAGCATTTCAAATAAACGCGCATGTATGAAGAGGTTAATGAAAGTAGACGAAGCGAAAGTAGTTTGTCAGGATCGTCGCAAGTGGAGATCCATAGTCTCTGCCTACCCCATGGAAACAGGCGTGATTTTATGTATGTTATGTATGTATGTATAAAAATTACTCGAATCAGAATACCCGAGCTTTAAAATACGGTTTACACACAAATACCGTGGTACACCGAAATACCCAGTGGAAAAAGGGGGCCCAACGAAGCTTTTATTACTGTCTCGATATTACGTATTAAGAAACCAATCTGAAGAGTTTTATAGAAATTACAATTTTCACAATCAACCAGAAATTTGACTGATTATAATTTTCTATTCATTTCCATATAGCGTTGAAACTGGAATGAAATTCAAAAAGTTCAATATTCACGAGTTCAAATATTGTTTTGTATAGCGACACTTGTGAACAGCTGTCAAATATATGTACTGAACTATCTGTATAAGTGTTGCCTAAAATGACCGACATAGTGTTTTCAGTACCAAAAATTAATAGTTGTTCGAAGAACGCTAGAGCTTTATTGCGTTGTTTTATATACAAGATCATTTATTAGTCATTTTTTTAACAGTTGAAAAAATTAAGGCTAGACTTAAAACTGTTTAATATCATAGTAATTCTGTGTTAAACGAGCCACATTTAGGAGCTTGGTGGTTTCTATAAAATTAGTGAGTTACGAGAGAGGTCGGGGGCGACGGCACCTGCTTCCGGCCGCGGACGGGGCACTAACTCAGCGATCTCGGATCCCAACCATTGCTACATTTATTTTTTAATGTATGGCCACGAACAGAACGGCCAGCAGACATCATATACTTCTGTATCATAGAAGAATATTAGTAATTATATTAAATAAATCGACAGACAAACACACACATTGTATATCCGCAAGCAAAGCAAGCTTCGCTTGTGTCATGGGTAATATACAGCAGACCACTCTAGGGTCAATCCCAGAGAACCAGACCATAGTAAATAACAGAAAATTATTTACGAAATTAACCATACCAGGGATCGAACCTGGAGCCTCTGCGTTGTAAGGATGGGCCGCAAAGTTTTACCTCGCTCAACCACACAGGCCCTTATGACAATCTCCCAGTAAACAATGATATCTTAAAGATTCTAAAGCCTATATAACTAGACAACACCAAAGGTTATTATTCTCTCGCTGTTTGAAGTTTTATTATTTAATAACCTTGTAATTTTTGCAGACCAGTTACAAATTGAAAGTATAAAATTTATTTTTGTATTTTTCTTTTCAAAGAAACAATTTAGCTTATTTATTCATAATCAGTGATAAGGATCTATTAAGAGAACTTTTTTATTGAAATATAAATAAAGTTGGTAAAATCAATACTTTATATTATTTGAAAAAAAATCGCTTTTGTAAAAGCCTAACGCTGCGGTTACTGCCGGCTGTTGCTGACTATTAACTTAATTCCAATTTTACTCTTTTTTTCATTAACGTTAGCATTGTTTGAGTGAATTGTTTTGCAACTCGTTTCAAATGAAATTGAAAATAATTGTTTTTTCCATTACTAAAAAATATTGTGTTCTACAAAAAGTTGACGAACATTGTCCAAAACTGACATTGTGGGGTATTAAATAAAATTGACGAAAAAACAAATAACACTCTTAAAACAATAGCTTTATATGCCTAGTTGGTTCTGTTATAGCAAAAACGGATAAAAATCATCCACAAGATTTTAATCCGTTAAACTAACTAACCTTGGTTGTAACGACTTTTCGATTAGAGCGACGTAAAACTTAAGATCCCGTAAATATAAAGCATAGTTTTAGAGAAAAATAATTTGACTGTAGCGACTTTGGTTATGACAGCGATTTCGAGTATAGCGACTAGTTTTAATGAAGTATTTGTAACAAGCACCGAGAAATTGCTCGCTATGTGTCACGCTATCTTGCGACCAAGTCTACTCATAAAGACTGAGTCAATAACCAAACACACAGAGATTTAATCATTGAATCATTAAGGGGTTTAAAAATGGAGCACACGTTTTACATAAAACGTTAACACAGAAATCTAAACAAGGAAACGCAATATTAGATTATTTTAAAAATACTCATATGTAGTGTTGATAGCCATTGTCTGGAATTAAATATTTTATTGTATTATGAATATTATATTCTTTCTTTCTTACTTTTCTTCTATTTTGTACCTTGTATCTCTACCAGATACAGCCACGAAGTCACACTGGTCCCTTTATCATTGTTACAACCGAAGTGAACTGTTCATCAAATAACTTTGTTTGTACCTTTTCATGACCTGAGAAATGCCTTGATTTGTAAGCAAGTAAAATTATGATATAGTACCTATATGTTTGTTATTTAAATATAGGACACTTTTTTCTGGAAAATGAGATCGCTTTCACGGCAGACCAATCTAAATAATACGCAAATAAATGAATGAATTATTATGATATTTATAAAAATATATCATTATGTACTTTCAATATTACAAATGTATATACAATAAGATCCGTTTTACTCCGGCAAATGGAACACTTTTACGACCCAAGAACTAATTCGAAGTATACGCGAGAAAAGCCGCGTGAAATGTCTAATCCTAAACTGTGCAAAAAATTGTAAACAGTCAGCAGTTTTAAGAAGAACAAAAATCTTCGTAACAAGCAAAAATATCAAGGTGGTCAAAGGTTTCACATACATAATACTGAAACAGTCCGACCCTAACACCAGCTGACCTCCTTATATAAAGCATTTAGACTTAAAGATTTATTAAAACTACACAAATTATAGTTTGATGCCATTGTTTTTGGGCATTATATCCGACATCAGATCGACGAATAATTGACCGTGATGTTGATGGTACCACAGACTTCCTAAAAAATTGGTCGCAATAGTACGCAAACCACGAACGCATTTCTCTACCACAATACTCTACAGGCTTATACGATCTCGAAATCAAAGAGATATAATAATGTTGCGAAATTCGAAAAGCTACCTAATGGAGACCAATACTGTCACATGGATCCAAAGCCAAAATTAGGCATTATATAGTCATATGTAACTAATCAATTGAGCCCGAGACAATGCCAACACAAAACTCTTAAAAGCTATGGGGCTCTACATATTGCCACTTTTGTCAGAAGATAAATCGCAAAGAAACAGAAATCAGTCATCGACGAGAAGTTGTTCGATGAGTCGATATTGGTATAAAAAATTTACATTAACTCTTTTCACGGATCCAACTTTAAATTAAATTGATTGTCATAATGATAACATGGGAATTTAATGTTATTTCGGATTATTATCCGTGATTCGTTTGCAAAGGGGCTTATATGATTTGAGTTCTGTGTACTAATGTGTAATCAGCGAGAAAGGATAAATAAAAGATATTTTAGTAAAAGCTTAGCATATAACATCAACAAGATTAAAACAGATCAAAACGATTATCGTTCCGTCATGCTTGTCGGTTTGTATGTCTGATGTATGTTGATAGGAGGATAAAGTCTATGCCACATTAGAGTTTCTATTATCTTCCAAGTCAGGGAGTGGAGTTGTAGGGAGAATGCTATATGCGTTGCCTATTGCTAGATTACATACAATAGGGTAGTGTAGGACTTGTATTGATAGGCGGATAGAGTCTATGCCACATCATAATTTCTGTTATCTTTCAAGTCAGGGAGTGGAGTTGTAGGGAGAATGCTATATGCGCTGCCTATTGCTAGATTACTTACAGTAGGGTAGTGTAGGACTTGTATTGATAGGCGGATAGAGTCTATGCCACATTAGAGTTTCTATTATCTTCCAAGTCAGGGAGTGGAGTTGTAGGGAGAATGCTATATGCGCTGCCTATTGCTAGATTACATACAATAGGACTTGTATTGATAGACGGATAGAGTCTATGTCACATCAGAGTTTCTATTATCTTCCAAGTCAGGGAGTGGAGTTGTAGGGAGAATGCTATATGCGCTGCCTATTGCTAGATTACATACACAAGTAGGGTAGTGTAGGACTTGTATTGATAGCGGATAGAGTCTATGCACATCATAATTTCTATTATCTTCCAAGTCAGGGAGTGGAGTTGTAGGGAGAATGCTATATGCGCTGCCTATTGCTAGATTACATACAGTAGGGTAGTGGACTTGTATTGATAGGCGGATAGAGTCTATGCCACATAAGAGTTTCTATTATCTTCCAATTAGGAAGTGGAAAGCTGTGCCAAACTTTATCAGAAGTCGTAAAATCTGATCGAATGTTGTAAAAGATCTGACCCGCACTTGACCAAGCCACCAAGTGTTCAATCTGTGTGATTTTACCGGTTACCTGGTTGTACTTTGTATCGTTCTGTTTTAGTTTAAAAATCAAAAGAAAAATCTTATGTCGTATTGCAGAAACCGTATTTTTATTTACTCTTTCAAAAAGAATTGGAACTACAGTAGATTATTACACGAGAGATGAAAGGGACATATAAAGACAAGAGCGTAGCGAGGGCGCTAATAATTCAAATACCTAAATAGGCCTTTCACCCGAGTTAACCCGCTTTTCATTTCGAATACGAGAAAAGTATATAAAAATTGATTAGTTAAACAAACAACTACTTCGATAATCAAATCAGGCGTTAAATTGAGTAGTAGTAATATAGTCTTTTTGTTCTTCTTGACGATAAATCAATATCTTAATCTAACGAAACGTCAACACGGTAATTATTTGTTAATAGTTTTAATTAGAATTTATGCTGCGATGTAACAGTGAGTGTAAAAAAATTAGGACATGATACGCATGTATTCGCATGTATGGTTCGCATAGTTTTCTAATTTTATTGACAGCGGGGAGAATCGCTTCCCTGGAACGAAAAGTGCGGTTTTTATCCCTGTGATTAGATAACTCTAAGCGTACTTTCAGAATATGAGAAACAAAAATAATATTTAATTAACTAAATGGGATGCAGCACACTGTAATTAAGTGGTTGTTCTCATCTTAGCTATGAAGACACTGGGGCTGGCAGCGCATTAGTAGCACATCTAATGTTACAAAGGTGCCCAGAATGTTACGTCGTTGGATCGCTATGCTTATTCCTAGACCATAACCATTGTTCGAGGCACAAGTTAACTAGTACCCTTATTACATGAACATTTGATATAATAGTAAACTCGAGCCAGTGCTATCCGTGCGCAGGAGGTTTGCCTATAGCCTTATGATGTCGCGTCAATGGTCAGAAGAGTAGACAAAAAAGGGTACTATATATTTAATATATTTTTTGTATACAATAATAGTAAGTAACCATAAGCAAACCTGCACGCGACCTATGTATACGTTACTTATACTAGAGTAAAATAACATCCGCCACATTTGTCCAAGGTAGATTGTAATTTCAAACACTAGTAAACGCTATTATGAGAAGACTTAGGTTTTACTGCTTTTCTGTAATATCATATTGTGGTCACAGGAGCAATGTTTACATTAAACCAGAAAAACTGGCACAATGCAATAATATATGCAGAAGTAGTGAACAATATTCAGCTGTTTATGAGGACTTCAGTGACAAACAAACATACAAAATAATTATATTATATATGGAATGTTTGAATGTATCGTTTCGAATCGAGTTCAATCAAAAAACTCGTAAAACAATTATGATAACGCGGGCTTACAGGGATTCTACTTCGTTTGAGACGGAAGGCAAACTTTTGGGTCAGGTACGAACATCAACGACACTATCACATTAACGAGTCACTTTGTTTGTAAACTAGGTTCCAATTTAATTAGCTCACCCACGCTTTGTAGTCACTGCCGCTTCCACTAACTTTGAATTTTATTACTATTTGTTTTCTCAAACGTCTGTAAGTTATCCTTCAAGACAATCAGTAGAATAGAAAATAAACATCTTATTGTTCACCAAAATAAACAACTATTACAAAATGATAATTTTACTTACTTGTACTTATTTGACAATAATTTTATTGCAAAACAAAAGGCGGGCTTATGGCTTAAAGCGACCTCTTTCAGGAAACCTGACTTAGGATAGTTTCTCAATCAATGTTCATACTAGCATTCATTTCAGTCTATTCTTGGAGGTCGTCTCAACATATTAATTCAATGATAAAAGTTGGCTTTCTATAATTATGAAAATAACAAAAAAAAAACCCGCAATCATCAAGTTTTCGATAAACTTGTATATATGCATACGTACTATTGTTTATTACGTATAACTCTCTCTATAAGTAACAAATGTATTTAAATTTTAAATGGTATTTGGTTTTAATTCTAAACGGTGTTTTGTTACAATTACTTTATATGGTATTTAATGTAACTTTGTTTTAACGTTATTTAAGCTAAGTATAGCAATTACAATCTTAGATTATTGGAACTTTTGGCGAATTCGATATCGAAAGTGCTGAATCGATATCGATATTCTACAGACAACATAATTATTACTTTTTACAATACCTACAAGGCATCCTATGGCTGTATCAAAAGTATCATTCAGCTTCGAGGATTTTTTTAAACCTTATATTAACTAGTAAAAAATATTCGATTTTTTAGAATCAAACCTCTTCATTGGTGATTTATGTTATCAAAAGTATATAATAGAAAACAAACTTCATAACAATCAGTTCTTTTACAAGGAAAATATACCTAGCAATCCAATCCATACAAAGTGACTTATAAGGATATTGATACCAACAATATAATAACAATATACAAGATTTACTCCATTTGAAATATCCAGTTAATGCTTATTTTAAATTACTGTCTTCATAGTCTTGAAATATGTCATAAATAACAGATAAAGATGTTGATTGCGATCTAGCGGTTTTTTCTGTCAAAAACAAAAAAAAAATGTGTGGCGCCCTCTAGAAATGTAGGCGTTTGAAGCTTTTTTACTAACTGATCCCGTTTACTCAGCGACCCAAAGTGAGTGTTGGTCTCCGAAACGAGCACACACCAATTCTCCCTGTTCTGCGAAGTTTCTTACACGTTCAATTTCAATTATTGTCGGCCCGAAGCTCACATAGGTCAGCCTCCACTCTGTTCTCCTAGTGATATTTTGGACGGCCGACCGAAATTCCACGGACTGGGCGTCCCAAATATGCTTTCCTCATGCTACGAACCTGTCTCATCCTTTTTACGTGACCGAACCAGCATAGGCGATGAGCTTAGATTTCTCCTTTTACGTTGGTTTTGGTCGCGAGACCAGATTTAGAGGTTGGTTAGGTTATCACCCTGTTTTTACTACACACAAAGCATAAGTCGAGGCATTTTAAAAAATCGTATTTCTAATTAAAATTAAATGAACTTTACACATTACATCTTTGGTGTTTAGATAGCATTTGTGTTTACTCAATAGAGTTATTTGAACAGGAATGTTAGATTACATGTTTGTTTATCGGTGGTTTAGTTGGAAATGGGTGCGTTAATCAAAGCCGTCCTAGGCTGCCTGTGCCGCGGGTGCCATGCGTCGTCGCACATACATAAATCCTAGATCAGATTTGCACCGCAAAGACGGTTCATACAAGACATTTGATCAATCGTATCCGATTTAAGGTACCTAAGGTAGATACTACAATGTAGAAGATAACCCATGTGACAATTAATTCTGAACTTATTTAAGTAGGTACCTACTTATCCACGCTCGTAAAAAAATCTAGAAGGCTTCGATATTCTGCAAAATCATAAAAAGCCTCTTAGTTGATTTGAGTATAATATATATTAGTTAATGACGTTAAATATTTACAGACAACATTTACACTTATATTTAAGACGCTTATAGACGCATTTGACCACAGCCAATATTTTTCACTTTATCGCAGATGCGGACCTCTTCTTCAGCCAATCTCAGTCTTGTCCTCATTTCTGATTTTATCTATAAGAGAAACACCTAACATGTTGGTGCGGCCCTACCATAATACATTTTCTTTTGACTTTAATATGCAATATGTATGTAAAGATTTTTAACATGTAGAATGTAAAAGCTACTACGCTTATCGATAAATACATACTTTTGCATTTTATAAAACATACAAATTTTACCTATATATCTTATTTCAACAGTGTCCTCAACGAAACTAAAAAAATATAAAGCAAAATATAGGCCGCCATTGTGAAGATTCAAAATAGTCTTTTTTGTGTTTCCTTTATGTGCAAAATGCGTTTTCATATCGTGATACACAGATGGTTTATCAACACACGACACTTTGTGTAAAAGGGGTTGAGATATGCTAAGTGGTCGACAACGCGCTCCTATTCACTAAATAACGTAGCAATGTTATGATATCTTTGCAGAACTGCGAATATAAGTTTTTAGTTTATTTTTACACAAAGTGTATAGAGGTTTAAACATTATATATCGTTAGAAGCATGATTAAAAATTACATGAACTATTTACGTCATAATAAATTAAAAAACTAATATTAAATCTGGATTTTGTACAATAAAAAGGAAATAAAAAAGGACAGCATTTTTAATTAATGATGCGATCGGGAGATACACCAGATAGATAGACTCTTTGAGTACACATAACATTCTTTGATGTATACACAATTATTAATTCAAAGCGCCTGTGAGCGATGTAATTATAGTTAATAATTTATGGTATGGCATGGTAAAATGAGTGATGCGTGCGAAGGCGCACGTTTATACAGAGCGCGGTCTGAAGCTTGCTGCGTGTGAGACGGTTCGCGGCCATTTTCGCTTCGTTTCCTTCTTCTTATTGTAATCCATTTCGCACGCCATCATCCGTTTTATTCCGTCATATTAACTAAAATAACTTTGTATATTATCGAACCAGCACAAACTGTCAGCTACAGCGCCCTTTATATTGCTTAAGAATAGTACCGGTTTATAAATATTCTGTGTGGTTTAGAATATAGAGTTCTATCTGTAACGACACGTGTGATAATGCATAGGGGGTAGGTCTTTGCACACCTACTCTAGCGATACCATCATGCGACGCGACTCGTTACCTGTCGTGTTTGTGGTTGTCCTGCGACCACACACGCCTCGAACACTAGCAACTGCTTATACACAGCATACAATTATTATGTATACATACATTCAATATACATTTGCCAAATTCAACCAATTTGTATATGAAATTCAAAGCTATAAAAATGTTTCTTAAGCGTGTGACAGACGTGCCAGCAAATGCGCTTATTTATGATTCGATGACCCTTTTCTCCTGTCTGTTACCATATCTATCACCGAGCGGGAAGTCCGCTACTACTTAGGGCCGGTTGCTATATCTTATTATTCATTCATCTTCCCTATCCTCGGTTTTATTTTTGACATCACATGGGTGGCGCTTTTGTCAAATTTTAACCGATGATAAGACAAATGAACGGCTGGTAAGATAAGGAATGGGCCATTACGCGCACCTCTATCATCCGCTAGAGTTCTCCAGATATAGCTGTTATTTTACTTATGAAAATAATTGCAAACTATTTAAACTTAGGATATAAATAATATTTATTTTTTATATTTCTATTTCTAGTTTCATATGATCGAATCCTTAAAATTTGGTACCTACAGGAAGAAGAATAAACTAATATAATTTTAGTAGTTCCTGTTATAATTAGCTATCATAAAAAGACAGAAGAAATAGTAATGAGACCAAAATTGTTCCTTTTTCGCAATTTTAAAAACGATATCCTCCTGAATGGAAAGTATCAGAGTATATCAGAGTGCTCGAACTGCGATATATAAAATTACTTGTAAACTGTCAGTGTGAAAATGATTGTAAAGAACGGCGACCACTCGGGAAACACAAGCGTTGCAAGCGACAGGCGCGGCAGCCGCTCCATTAAGCACTTACACACGTGTTGCTATTTGTGCGGAAATCTCGTTATCGGGTTCGATGCGCCCCTCTCTCATTTCTTGTACTGTTACCAAAGCGAAAAAGAGAATGCTATCAATTCTCAGAAACACCTTTACTTCAATACTTACCTACTACTAACACTAATCTTGTATGCTACTACTACATTATAAATGTACTCGTATTTATTACCGTTATGGCAATCTTTTTCACACACACATTAATAAATTAGTGGGCACGGTAGACCTTGTCGTGCTATGTAAGAATAAAAATCTAGAACTAGATTGCAGCGCCACCTTCCGGGTCCAATTTTTAATATAACCATCCCGGGACGAATTCAGCCCAGGCTAACGAATAGCAATTGATTTTTATAAATACATAAGAAGACTAGGAATGATTACATCAGCTCGATATGATTCATGTTTATCGAGGAAAATATTCCCGTTGCTTGATAAAAGTGTATGTGTGAAAAGTGTGTGTTCATTCTCTCTTTCGAAAGTACATATTAAAAATATACATACATCATACATAAAATCACGCCTGTTTCCCAATGGGGGTAGGCAGAGACTATGGATCTCCACTTGCGACGATCCTGACAAACAACTTTCGCTTCACCTACTTTCATTAACCTCTTCATACATGCACGTTTGTTTGAAATACTTTTTACCTGACATTTCTTTAACAATTCTGATATTTGTTCATGGTATGTTCGTCTAGGTCTACCGGCAACAGCTCTACCATTGACAATACTGTCACATACCTGTTTTGTGATTCTACTTTTATACATTCTCTCTGCATGTCCAAACCACTTAACATTCCTTTTTCAACTCTTGTTATTACATCTTCTTTCAAACCACAACGATTCCTTAGCACGCTGTTTCTTATGCTATCATTCAAACTAACCGCACATATACTTCTCAAAGCTCTCATTTCAACTGCGTTTATCCTACTTTCTTATATTAAATAGGTACAACTATCTAAAGAATATTGACTTTAACATTACTCAATGACACTATATTACTGAAAAGAGGTCAAACGTCGAAATAAAACCGGTAAAATGTAGTTTTAATAAATAAGAACAAATAAATAATGATACGTGTTACAGACAGTGAATTTAGGGATGGAAGTAGTGATGAGTTGTACACGTGTGAGTCAGTACATTTGTCTCTTACAAAATCCATTTGTACTTATAAGGCTCAAAATTTGAAAATGTCTAGCACAACTCATGCCTCAAACGTGAAGGACCCAAAAGGCGGTGACCGAGGCCAACACGTCCGATTCTTAACGAACGTTTCCTTACTAGAAATTTTGAACTGGATAAATGAGGGAATGACGCTCACGGTCTCGCCGTCGTCATCGCTTCAAATGTACTACCGCGATACAACTAGTTAAAATCTCCTCGCCTCATTTGAAGTGGTACATTTTACTAGTCTAGTACAAAATGTCATGTTACTCTTACAAAATCATTTAAAAATCATATCCTACCCAACACTAGATGCGAGCCATACATACTCAAAGCCTTTCTGGACTGCGCATGTACACGACATTCACTTAATTGCCCAACACGGCACCCTCGGGAAGATAAAGGGATGATACATATCACTTAGCTCTTATATCAAATTCGAAGTGTTTACATTAAGACTATTGTTCTGGGCAAATAGTTAATTGCTATTATTTAATAAGTTAATATTAAATATAGTTTAATATAATAATTTTGTTAATGGAACCAAATGCCTTTAATGACCCGCGTCGGTTTCTGAGCTAAGAAACAAGAGTTTCGTTTCTTTAAGGTCTAAAGAAATTATCTAGATTTAGAGTGAAGGGAGATGCCCCGTATAGGGAGTAGCGAGATAGAATGCTCCTCCGTCTCAGAGGAAGATCTTCCAGCGAGGCTATTGTTGTTCTTTGGAGGCCTAGCCCCACTTGTTATAGTTGAAAATTTGTATATATTCTTTGTGTGTTTGGGAAGCGTGTGACCTCAGTTATTGCACAACTACATCTACTAACTACTACAAGAGTAATAGAAATAAAGAGCTTAGCCGGCTTTCTAAGAGTAATCTGCCCTCGCGGAGTTTTCTATTTTTAACCAGGGAATCATTTTGTTACGAAATAAAAATAATTCAACAAAATTTTCACTTTTGTATCTTTTTATAACCTATTTATGTTTTTTTTTAGTACCTAAAAGTTTAAATAAATATGTATATAGATATTTCTTTTACCGATAGGTGCTTAGGAGTAGAGGGCATGAAAAAATACTTTTGTTATAATTCTCAAATAAAAACCAATGTATAAAAATAAAATTAAACTAAAAACAATTTTGGCCAGGTATTTGAAAAGTGTCTATCTCAAAATTTTATCAACATATAACTTATTACCTTTTACACTTCTTTCTATCCATAAATTCCTTCACTATTTTACAAGTGGGAAACAGCATGTATTTTTTTTCTATTACCTATAATTTCGCGCCAAAACGTTGCCAACTAATGGTCAATGATTATATTTGGTATACAGGTATTATACCCTGAAAAAAGCTTTCGAAACTATCGAAAGAATGCCATAAAACCTAAAAAATTCAAGAATTTGAAAAAAAATTGAAAACATCTATTTTGGAACCTTTCCAAAAAAAAGGATTTTATAATAGATCAAAATTAGCCAAATACCAAATCTAATTTATTTTTCCAGAAAAGTTACCGTGTCGCCTTATACAAAATGAGCGATGCTCTTCAAGAGCTAAGTGAGCTGAATTTAGATATACAAACTCGTGATATGAGCCTAACGAGTGCTAATCAGAAAATTGAAAATGTGGTTCAAATATTTGGACGAAGAATAACTGAACTTGGTACATACTATGAAATGGCTCTAGAAACGATGAATAAAAAAACTTGAGAGGTGTCAAGGGACATCCGGATGGAATGAAGTTCCGTTCGATTAATTAGTGAAGGAATTGTAAGATTTTTTTAAGTCAAAATAATATTTTTGTTTTTATTATTAACAAATATAATGTAACTTAATCAATAGGCTCAATTTTAGTAAAATACGCGCACGCCTCACAGCTTACAACTATAGAAAAGAGTGTCGTTACAACTTTTGGTCTTAATTTTTTCCGTCTAGCCACCTTTCACAACGCGCTATAAGGAACTTCATTCAAACTATCATTTTTGGAGTGGAGCTAAAAACAAAAAAAACTATAGGATTACACTTTACCTTCGAGAATTAGCGTGCCCCAAAAATGAGTGTCAAAAATAAGCCTGGGTATACCTATGCCTATATAATTTATAATGTAATTTACTACATATATTTATTCAATTGATAATATACATACCAACGTCTACAAAAAAATCGTCGTAACAGCTGCTTAGTGACTGAGGAATCACGTAGCTGTTTGCATAACGAGGTACAGCATAATACTCAAAGCGCGTTGATATGGCACTTCATTGCAAGTGCAAATGAGATATGCTACTAATACTATTCTCTATTATATTATGCTCGTGTCATTTTATACTAATATATAAAGCGAAAGAGTTTGATTGTTTGTTTGAACGCACTAATCTCAGGAACTACTAGTCTGATTTGAAAAATTATTGTTAGTTAGTCCATTTGTCGAGGAAGGCTATAAGGCTATATACCATCACGCTAAGATCAATAGGAGTGGAGCACCAATGAAGAATGTTTCAAAATCGACGGGTTTTTAATTTACTTTTTTTTAACCATTCCACGCGGACGAAGTCGCGGGCAGAAGCTGGTTATGAATAAAGGTAAATAATACATTGCTACGAGTTGAGAGACTCGAATTAAAATGCCCTTGGAATTATTATAGAGTTTATTAGAACTATACAAACACGTATAACACAGGTACAAATATAACTGAACACAACAAATCCAAACGTAATGAGGAAGGTCGTTAATAAAACGCGCAAAGTCCATCACTATTAGATTCCCCATTGTACACACGTCACGCCTTCATCGTAGTTGTCGTTGAACTGCCATCGCTCTCGATCAGGCCGTCGTTTTATATCTCACAGATACAAATGTGCCCGTCGACGTAATCCGCAACACCTGGATAACGATTTAGCTGCAAGCTGCCGTAGGCGAATACAATAGAACAATACGCTATTCTCTAGAAAGCATGCCAATAAATAAGTAAACAAAAGAAGACGAAAAAAGAATTACAATTAGTTCGAATGCCGACAGGTAATTTTAATGTGTTTTTTTACAGATTAGGAGTGGAATTTGTTTTTGTTAGAACCTAAAGTATACTATACTATATCTAGTTGCATACACTCGGTTTGGTTTCTATTAAACCGAAAATATAAGATAATTTTACATTAGCAATTCAACACACTATCTGCTTTGAGTTAGTGTTTTGTATGCAAATTGATTGACTGTGAATTAGCTTGTTCGTTGGCCCAACTGAAATAGACAAGCGAAATCGGATTTAACACTTATTGTGAGTGAATCGATAGTCTAGATACGAAACAGCACGTTGGAACTGCAATGTACATTTCATCCGTAAATATTTAGTGTTGATTTTAAACTGTCCTGCCTGTCATAAAGCGCAGTTTATCACCTTTTCCCCCCACATTTGGACTTCTTTTGTTTACATTGTGTTTAAAATTCGCAATCAGACAATAGCCTATTGTTATTGTACTCGTTTATGGATTCAGATTTGTTTTCTCGGAAAATCCAGCCCACGCAGTCGAGTGTTGTATTGTGTTGTTAGTAAAAAATGGGATAAGGCAGTCAAGCGAGGATTACGATACGAGCAAGACGTACATTCGATAAACTATATAGTGACGGACTTTGCGCGTGTTATTGAATTGTGCAGTTTGTACTGGTTGTGTCCTGTTATACGTCTCACGCGTGTTTGTATAGTTCTAATAAATTCTATGGTAATTCCAACGGCACTTTAATTCGTGGCCCGCACTCTTAACACTACTATTAAAAAGATCACTGGTCAACCGAATTGTATGCCCTTTCAACACTGCGAAGAAACATTTGGCTAAGCAATTAAGATATATGTAAAACAGCTAGACTTTTGAAAAACATTAAAAAAGTGGGGTTGTCTGGAAGAGATCGCTTTTTAGCGATAAGACCGCCCTTGTACATAAGTAGATATAATTTTAGTCTTTAAGTTCATGTTTGTATTGGTGTACAATAAAGTGTAATCTATCTATCTATCTAAAAAAGACTTTTCGGAGCCACAGGCGACCGGACGGCTTGAGCTTACCTCGCTCAAAGTATGTGAATGTATTCAGCGAGGTAATGCTGCCAGTCTTCTAGGCACACTGACCAGCGACAGGGGTCTGGTCAGACTGGACCAATTGCAATTTATAGTGTTTTCTATTATTTTTAGTTTACATATTTTCTAGGGATTTATTCATATTATACTTTAATTAATTTATGTAAATTATAATTTTAATACCTAACTTTCTATTAGGATATACTAAAAAAATTTACTTAAGCATAAAATTCTAGCTATTTGTAATTTAGATTCCATAGCAACTTTTGCTAAAATAGAACGCCTTTTCGCCAGCATATAAATTAGGCAAGGGTCTATTCAAGTATTTTAATGATAAAAGCTTAAAAAAGTTTGTTTGTAATATTTGCAGAACTAAGTATATATAATATGTTTCTGTAGAAAAATGTGTAAAGATTTGTTTATTTATTTCTAAATATTATAACTTTATCAAAAGCGCTTTTATTAAAAGGCAGGAAATTAGTAATAAATTAACGTAACACTAAAAATTCAAAAGAGGTTTGAGACTCGCTTTAACGGGGTGTCGAAATCTGTTATGTAAATATGAAAAACCGGGGAACCGGAAAATAAGTTTCGTGTTAGACACACTTTGACTTTACAGTATTAAGCATCTTCTAGACATATGCGGCATTCGTGCTGTCGTTTCTACAATATTATAAAATTCTAAACATACGGTGTCTGTTACATTGAAGGTATTTATCTATATCTATATTACTTTCGACTTTATCTGGAAGGATAAATAAAAAGACAAGACCTATGAATGTCACAGAAGCAAGTGAGGTGTGTAAGAATAAGCCTGAATGGCGTGAAGTTATGTATGTATGTAATAAATAAAAATTTTCATTTACTTTGGAATAAATAAAAAATGAAAATGGGTCCAAAATTGGCGGCGATATCGTTATTAACAGCAGTTATAGTTGTCTACGTCACGACTGCACCGCCATCTATTTTGGTAATCCGTCCATTTTAAGGAAACAGGGTAATTTATAGGGATAAGATAGTTATAAGCCTGAATTCGGGTTATAAGCCTGAACTCGGGTTATAGCAAGGTTTCCAAAAAGATACGATCACATAACATGGGGAGTAACTTAGGATAGTTACGACCCAGGATATAAGCTAGCACTGCGTCCAGTGTTATTTAAATAGTTAAAACTGTTTAAATCGTGAAAACTACTTTTCATAATTTTCTAATGGACAGACAAAAATTCTAATAATTCTATTTTTGAAACCTACTTCAAACAAGCCACCCTGACTTTTTTCCTGTTTTTAAACGCAATGTACAAACTTGAACTATTTACAGGTTTATTATAGTATCATGTACTTAGATATGAAATATTAAATGTAGTAATTATCCTTAGGTATATGACGGCATTGTGTTTGTATGAAGTGGGATATTATGAATGTTAACTCGTAAAGTAAATTGATGAATTTTGTAATATAACATTTATATTATCTACCTAAATTTCCATAAATTTAAAATAGACTCATCTTGTAAGTTTGCACGCCAAAACAGACCGTAAATGTACCATATTTTAGTAAACAAATTGAAATTGTAATAAATTAGATAAGGGTCTTTCAAGACGGGCAAATACTCTACCACCTGGCTGTGAGTTGGTTTGACGCGTCTTACGACAGGCCGCCTGCTCTTAGAAAAATTGTATTCATTCTCCGTTCTAGCACGGATAGAGAATTCTAAATAATGATTTAAAAAAAACATAACAATGGATTTTGAGAGCCCTTTAAATTTATTCGGTAGGTACGATTACAAGGCACGAGGTTCCGTAGTTGAAGTACGAAACGGCGCTGATAGGCGTCGAAACAATTTTACGTGCACCAATCCCGGCATTTTATGAATAGTAATCAAACTGCCATCCTCTATTCATTTATCTCGCGGCGACTGGCGACGAAATGTAGATGAGGTCTCCTTGATAAGCTTGGAAAATTTCACGCTTTTACTTTATAATCACAAAACGCCTGAATAATAAGTTGGCATAAATTGTCGGAAGACAAGTACTCAGGAATTTAGAAACATTTTGTATAAAAAGAAGATTTGTAATCATGAGCTAACTTGAATTTGCTTTAGAAGAGTGACAAAAGATTTTCATCGATAAATAAGGTTTTCACAGGGTAGGATTGTCTGGGAAAGATTTAAGATGTCCGCCAGTATTTTAGAGTTCCACGTCATTAGGGGAAAAACGCGCTCTACTACGGACTCTCTCTCATAGGTGGCGGGGAAAACGGGGTACCTTTTCTACCTGCTTAACATTGGATAAGTTAAATTTGGTAAGTTCTATGGTAAAGAAAAGAGTTAGGAATTAATAAAAAAAATCTTACTTTTTGCTTACAACTTCTTTAATTTTTAATTTAAGGCAAAAAGATAGATAAACATATTGGTAGGCAAAACAATTTGCTACAAATTATGACTTGTCAATTTTTTGTAAGACGCATAGTTTCCGAGATATCGCGAAAAAAGGGTTTTCACCCCTTTTTCCAAGATGGCGGCCGGGGGACAATGTGGTGACCCCACAAACTTGAGGTTAAGCTTCTATTGACCAAATGCAATTGAGATGCAATTTTATTTTTAGAACATGTGTGGAGACACATGTTCCAAAAATAAAATTGCATCCTCTAACTAACAAAGGCAAAGCTCATGTAAAATTTCAATGGACTAAAAAAATTAGGCGGCCATACATTTGATTACATTTCTTTACGTGTATAATTAAACAGGTGTTGATGATGATTTTACATGACTTTTTTATGTAGTATAGGTTTGCGTTTGACCACTGTCTCACCTGATGTTGAGTATGACGTAGACTAGGATGGAGCACGCTAACCTAGAAGATATCTATTCACTCGTGCAAATTGATGACTATTTTACTTATATGAAAACTCGCTTCCATAGTTAGTAAAATGTGCCTCCATCTATATTTCAACTCTCTTTTAGAAAATTTTGAAAGTAATTAGTTTTTGAGATATAGGGCATTTTCATATACATGGTTTTTTGTGGTTCCGTAGCTGAATTACGAAATCTGTGAACTTTTATCACCTCTGCGGATCTCTTTATTGTGTATGTACTTCACTTGAACAGCCAGATTCTTACTTTATCTGAAGTAAAATAGTTATCCAAAAATATTTAAACTAAAAAAGCCTATCTTTTTACCCGTACATTTATTTAATATTCCAAATGTATGACAAAAGAAGTCTCACATACTCTAAATTCTAAGAAATTGCAAGTGCGGGATTGTGCCCCGGGAATAACCTTATTGTGTCATAAAATAGTCTCCGGCTAGAGAGGTAGATATTTTAACAATAGTGACTGAATAAAAAGTTGAAATAGTAGAAAGTTCGGGTCCAAATATACTGTGAACTCACAATAAAGAAATTCCAGAAGAGGAATTTTCTCTGCTTTAGCACGAAATAACATATAAGTGATTCACCTAGAAAGACAACGTATTTCATAATATCATGTATATTGTTACTTATTCGGCCACAAGTATGTGTACTAAGGCATTTATATGGTAATAGATAAAGAATATTACATTTGCTGATGACGTAAAAAAGTAGTGTCTGAGATTTGGCAACCATCCCAGTTGCTTTGTGAGCACAATAAGTTCTTATTATACTCGTAAGAAAATGGAGTCAAAACTCAGTTTTTTTTGTACTTTTAACATTATTTTTTCATACAAGTGTACAGAAGACAATGTTAACACTTAAAACGACATTTAGTTCGTTATATTAATACTCAACTCATGCACACACTACATTTAAAATTAAAATGGTAATCATAAAAAATAAAACATTATAGACATATGTATGTATGTATGTATATATATACATATTATATACATACCTACCTTACGTGTCTCATGGACTTGATGTGGATCTGAAACCAGGCTGGGGAATCCGCTTATGCAGTTAAATATATAATGCGCCAGTAAACTACTAATTCTCTGTTCAAGAATTAATGGTAATAGACTCCTATAGCACTTAATATCTATGATGTACGTCATAGATGATACACTACAGCTATATGTATGTACGTACTCTGTTTTGTATAACCAATATAAGTTTTATCTATGTCTATAACATTACATAAGGGCAAGCACACAACCGCTCAAAACTGTGTCAGACTGACATTGACAGCTGTAGATTGCTACTGTAAAAACTTGTAAGTAATCGGATAATAGTAAAAAAATAACTTCATAGAATTATGATCAAAGAGTTTTCTGATATATAAATAAATCGTAAGATTATCAAAATATCGCTTCTTTGCTTCAATAACGTGGTATCTTGAAAAACCCAAATTTGCCGTACGAGACTTTTAAAATTTCAAAAAAAGATTTTACCCAAACATATTTTACACTTTTTTTGTATATTTTTTTGTAAATTTCGTGTCAATTTACTAAGCTTTTTGAAATATATGAGAAAGTTGTGATAATATGATACATTTAGCAAAATATAGTGAGTGAGTGAAATAAGTGAGTATTGGGATATGTCACGTTATTGAAGCAAAGAAGCGATATATCTTAACTAGGCATAACTAACTTATCTGTGCAGGAACGCAGAAAGAAAAATTACAATTACCTGTGGTTGGGCGGCCTGTCGTAAGAGGCGAAAAAACAACCCACGGCCAGGTGCTAGGGTATTTGCCCGTCTGGATGGCTACCACCCTTGGTCTAGAGTATGCCGCCATAACAATCTTGAGTTGTGTTCCGACATAAGTAGTCGGGTTCCAGTTTCCCTTTAGAGAGTCGCAGCACATTGCTAGCATCTTTGTCGATAGAAATATCTATAGGCGATGGTAACCGCTTTCCATCAGGTGGGTCATCTGCCTGTCTTCTTTACTGATGCAATAAAAATAAAAAAGACCATTGGTTTCAGTGCGTCCCTATTTTTTGTAAACGTGGGTGGTTAAGTTAAAACGTTCCCCCAGTTGTCCGCGACATGTGTCAATCAAGAGACATCGATGTGACATTGGACATCTGTCGAGTTTCTTATTATCGTGACCCTTATTTCCAAAGAAATTGCATGCTTTATATCCACGTCACTGACAATCATAGTGTTTTTTCCGTATTTCAAATCACTTATTATAATGAAACAAGTGGTTAGGTTCGAGTCGGACTGCAGTTTAGAGGGTGTCTGTATAAAATAAAACACTTTAATATTGAAAGCTTTAATTATAAATTTTGTTTTGTTTTTTCTTTCAACACTTGGCCACCAGTTGTTTTTATGTACGAATGTATTTAGCCAAGCATTTATTTCAATTTAATATTTTTTGAGCTAAATTCCAGAAATTACTGTATTTATTTAGAAATCCGCAAAATGTGTAAATATAATTACTAATGCAGATACATAGATACAGATATATTCAAGTAAATACTTATTTAGGTTGATATAATTAAATATAGTTATTATTATCATTTTATTTATTTAGAACTTGATTTTTTTTTGTAATATATGCCTACCTCGCAAGGGACCTGGCGTGAAGTTATGTATGTATGTATATTTTTTTAAGTTAGTTAAGATTGTTCTTTTGTGTGTTTAATTTAATGTTTTAGAATAATTTACTTTCTCAAATCCGTTAACACAATATGGAAGGTACTTTATTTTTCGTCAAAAATGTTTGCATTTGAATACATACTTCAAATGCAAACTTTTTTATTTTATTAATTTTTCGATCAATAAAATTTGCACGTTTTTGATTATTTATAATTCAAATATAATTTACTTTTAAATATTTCTTTATACATAACTTGTGTCTTATTTTTATTCTTATTATAATTCTTGAAATAATAAGCTATGGCATTCTGACAGAGAGACATGGAACTATGACCATTCCTTGTTAACATCGAAAGGCGTGTTTTGTATTAAACTGTTTTGAATTGCCTTTATTATTGTTACGAGTTTGTGGGGTGTGGATTCAAAATGCCGCTGGAATCATCATCACAAAGTTCGTTCGAAGTGTACACACGTAATTCATAATTGTTACAAGTAAAACCAAATACATCGATAAGTCTGTTGTTACAAAACACTTGCTGTAAAAGTAAACTAGGTAACGTCTCGATCGCAGTTGAAATAGAACTGACCCAGTTCCTGACTGATCGCCCTTGTATACTTGTAAAATAGCTCAGCATCGTGCCCACTGGTCCTTGGGATTCTCGTCAGCTTAATGGCTTCTAAGAATGCTCGTGAAATACAAACAATATACAGAAGGATTTATGACATCTTACCGGGAGACGTACAAAGAGATTAACGCAAACAATAGATCACTCAAATTCAAAGGGGGAATAAGACACCTGCAAAAGATCGGTTCGTAACATTATGTGTAATAAACATATTTACATTCGAAACGAATTGTACAATGTTTTCAATAAAGTTTTCAATTTATGAGCTCGAAGCCTTATTTATATAAAAACGATACTATAATAACTTCATATTTTCAAATAAGAAACACTTTTTTCAAGAACGGCAAGAGCAAGCCAATTTAGATAGAATTTAAATATTAATACTCCGAAACAGGCCCTGCTGTGAAATGAACTTTATGAAATGAAAAATATGAAGACGAAAACATTCAAGAAGCGTCTACGGTTGAAAAATATAGCTCATTAAGGAATGTTTAGTCAAGCTAATTTAACTAGAGGCCTTAGGTATCTCCGGGGAAATTAGAAACATTGAACGTGTTTACATATCTTGTAAACTTTTAGTAGAACTTCCCTCAAAAGTGTATAAAAATCCAGATTCTCATTAGAGGAGAGCCGACGATTTACTGTACGTTTTTATAGCCAACGACTGTTGTAATAGCGATATTAAAAATAATAACAATATATGAGCTCCAGTTGAAGGTAAATCGTCGAGATGTTTGCACGAATGGGACCAGTATAGCCCGGTAATTGTAGCTGTCGGCTTAACAAATGTGCTGTCCAACGTGCGCCAGATAGTCACTCTAACTGCGGCCATTAGCCCGAGAGATAATCTTAAATTGCTACGGACACACCCAATTATTACCCCAATTCGAAAATTATTGCTGCTTCTAAAATCAATTTAACGCAATATAACATCTTGACTGTAACTGTACAGCCATATTTGGAGAAAGTCTTAGTAAACAATGGGGTTTTATACACATTGGGCAAGCGAGCCAAATGCGGAATTTCGCTAAAAGCCCTGCTATCTCTCTATGAATGTTGGTTGTTTAGTGTTATAGTGCCTAGCTTACAACAGAGGAGAGCGTAACTTAATACAAAGCATGTTCGTATGTCCACAAACTTGGAAGGCGAGTTTCAAAGACGATCCCCTCGAGTCTCCTTTATGCAAATCTCGGGTAATTTCTTTGGTGAAAATCACAGGGGGCCCTTTGCCAAGATTGCGTTGACTTTTCAACCGTATAGAACCTACGTCTTATTCTGTATTAGTTTACACAAACAAGCTGAACCGGACTACATCAACATATCGGCTTCGGCACGAAGATCCTTTGCAAACATCATAAAACAATCCCAAGATACAAAGAAGTGAATACAGGTTTAGTAATTTACTCGCCCGCAGAACGGAAATTGCGACGGGCAAATGTGAAAACTTCCAAATACGGACTCCAAGTGTATATTGTGGGAAATATTATTAGCATAGCTATTCTGAAATTCTCGGTGAAGTTTTGTGTCTGTATTGACTGAACGTGTGTGTGTATTGCTATGAAGCATTTTATTAATTAATATAAATAATAGGTTTTAAGTTGCGTTTCGTTTTTCGTTTTCATACAAAATATATATATCTTCATGTAATATATGCTCGTCATCTTTGAACTTGGTTTGACACCCTACCGCGTGTCGGGATACAAAGTCCATATGTATAAAGAAGTCTAATTTCTGTTTGTATATCATCTAATTGACAGTATAATTAGGATTCTGTAAAAGTGACGAACGTTGAAATGTTCCATCACTTGGCTGCAAAACTGAAAAAACATGGAAAATAATCTCGAATAATAATTATTAATAATACAATTTTGTTTAATTCAAGTACCATTGAAAGTATGACTTGTATTACAAGTCATACTTTCAATGGTACTCGAACTTTCGTGCACCAAATTTTGTAAGAAATTTTCGCCTCTTATAATATTGAGAATTAAGCTATATACATATTTTTATGCCTTTGGAAGAGTACCTACATAAAATATAAATAAATAATCAGCAGACAATATATCTGTCCACTTTAAATATAAACTATTTATTTGGTGCTGGTTCTTAATTAAGAAATTATCTAAAGGCACTCACATGCTTAGGTACAAAGAAAATAATTCATCTGTTCATGCATCGAAGTCATCCCGAAGTTTTAGTCTTCGTGATTTTACTTACCATTCAGAGTTGGTAATACCTGCACCATTAGTAAGTACTTACTAATTTTCTTTTATATTTTCATCGAGTAATTTTTAGGCTTTGGAAACTTAGAAACGTTAACCAAAAAAATGTGATTTTGATTTTAGATCCCTTAGTTAAAGAATAATATTACAACAAAACGAGGCTGTGACTTCCATGTAAAATATTCTAATACCTACATCAACGTTGTCATTATACAAAATTATTTATATTGCGGCTCTTTTATGTATTATACACCACATTATTCATGGCCACCTCAATTTACTGAACTCCAGTTCCCGGCAAGTCAATTTCGTAGACATTGTAAATTGCCTCTGAATTTCCAGTGTCATTACTTTCGAGGTTTATACAGACATTTCATTTTTATACAGGTGAGTATAAATTACAAGATGAAATGGTATAAAGAAGGTATTTTAATGACTTTATTCAAACAATTTTTAATACAGGCAACATCGTAGTTCTAGTAATTGTCTGTATGGTTTCAAAACAAATTCAAATATTTAAGTGATTACTAATTATACGATGGTTAGGTAATCATATTTTACCCGTTTTAGAATTTTGACTCCCAATATGAAAGATTTTCACAGAGAGGGTTCGAAATGGGGTTCAAATGAATTTAGATACTAGGAAATAAAATAGAAATTTTATTTTCAACTTTTGTGTTTATTTCGATATTTTGTAGGGTCCAGAAGATATGAATATAAAGTGCAAGTCACACGAAATCGAAGTGGCCGCCACGGTGTTGAATGAAACTTTAACTTGATTGTATATTATTATGTATAATACCACTGTGTTAACACCGACTTTTTTAGTCATCGCCTCTTTGTTTCTTTTTTTTTCTTTCGCCGCATCTGTCACTATGTAATGTGACATAGTGTCTACGTCCGACCGCTGATTGCACAGCTGCTTCCGCACAAACCTGGTCCCGTTTTGTGTGTTGTGCCGTTTTTTACACTTACTAATATCAACCCGCGCGCTGGAAGGTGCACGCTGTATCGTTCCAGCTGGCCACTTATCGAAGGGTCCGCAAGACGCAAAGAAAGGATCACGAGGGAGAAGTGCCTGCCGCTGCGAAGCCGGCATCGTTCGAAGCGTGTCTGGTGCGGCGACTTTATCCTGCAAGTCTCTTCTCTTTATCCCCGCTCCCGCTCGTGCTATCACACATCGTAATCAATAACATATTAATGTTACAAGTCACTGATAAATAAAATATTAAAATAATAAATAACATTATCCCAAGTACATATAAACATTTTGTAGGTTTCTATTAGTTTCTAGAGTTTTCCACGCGGCTTCACTGACGTGGGCAATGAATCTTTATACCGCTGATATTTATCCTTTTTTTCTTAATTAAACATTACCATAGGGTTTACGCCGTTATCAATAGTAGATGTTACGTCACGTACATAGAACAAAATGAAACTATGTAAAACCTAAACATTTTCCTAGATGCATCTCCGAATGTATTCTGTTTTCTTTATTACAGCTTTTGACACGTACATAGACTACTGAGTTTTAACATTCCTAATCATGTAGCAATAAACTATACATGTAAGTGACGTAACAGTAAACATGTATGCACATAATACTAAATTTCATAATAATTACCCGATTCCAAGATCGTCAAGGAGCAATAAACGAACATTCACACAAATTGTAGTCTAGTGGTGTAAGCGTTGACGCAGAGCTTCGGGGTTAGATTACCGGCAGGATAGATCTAGCAATTGAACTTTCCTTTATTAAGTCTGATCTCAGTTAAAGCTTAAACTTGGCCATTATATATTACGAAAACATAAATCTAGTATGCTTCCCTTACTCGCTTGTTTCCAGCAATTTAAAAAACCTTTTGATTCGACCTCACACAGTAATATTTTGTACGCTTTGGAAGATCTCATGTACTGTAAAGATAAAAGTTTGTTTTAAAAACCAGGAAAAATATTTTTTGACAATAATAAAATCTACGCATTCACAAAATACTTAAACAGTGAAGACGATTTGTTATTTGACAAATCGTACAACTTGAAAACGCCGACGAATTATTACGCATTTAAACAAATTATATATTTATTGACATTAATAATGCTCTACACTGAATTTGCTATCTATTACTCTTTATTACCTTCTAATCTAGGAATGTGGCGATAATTAGAGTCTAATATGTCTTAAACAATTTATTGCTTTCATGCAAACAAACATGCGGAACAACGTCTATTATTATTTGTTGCTCAATGGTTAGCTTCATATTTCATCGGCCATTCGCTCATGCATCACTGGTTAACCGATAAGGCACTAAGCGTTGTCATAGAGAGAGACAAGCCATGTTCCTATATTCCCTTTATATTATACTAAGCTCATAGTAATCGACACGTCTGCACTATAATACAACCGTACGTCATTGTACTCACACATACAATTATTTATTCAAAGAAATAGAAATAGGTTGAAAGTGCCACTGACTTGTGACTAACTTTTATTTGAAATACGAGTATTAGCCATCCTAACACCACAGACGAATCCGTAAACAGAAATATATCACTAATGTTTAAGAAGAATAGATTTTGTGTATTTTAAGAGTTTGGCTAATAAATATGCACCCATTAATACAAGGCGACAGATACTGAAAGCTTTCAAGGGCGCTATGAATTTAGCCAAAATCAAATTTACTTTGACCTCGCCATAATTATTAAGCCTGACGATCATACCTTAAATTGGATAAGAGTGGTAGTTCGGAAACTGGCCGACATTCCTTCTCTAGATGATGGGAAAGCCGTGATCTAGAGAAGGAATGTCGGCCAGTTTCCGAGAGATTCTTGATCCAAAACTGAGCATAAAGTATTTTTACATCAAAAATACATGCTGCGACAAAACCAAGCGGATCGAACTAGTGAGCGATTTGTGACAAAATGTTTCTTTTCGTAACTTCTCCTCCCGGGGTATGAAAAGAGAAACAGTCTGTATGAGGTTGCTGCTACAAACCCAGAATCTTGAGCGACAGTTGATTATTGTCGAACTCAACTGGAGTCTCCCGATAAGACTCTGGTATTGTTGCGAGAACCGAGTTATGATTAGTAGCCCACTTCCTTAATACGAAGCCAGCTTTCTCCAGTAAAATGCGAAGATCTGTCTACAGTCGTAGAGCATCCTCGATATTTGATTCGACGATAGCAAGTCATTGATGAAAAATCCAGATTTTAAGACCAGAGCAGCCAATGGATAACTATGTGCTTCGGTGTCTGCTAAAGTGTACAAAACCTTAATTGCCAGGTAGGGGCTGCTGGCCACACCGTAAGTTACCGTGTTGAGCTCGTAAACCTGAATAGGTTGATGTGTCGATTATGTCCACAATGTGTTTTTATATGGACACTGCTCTTGTGAATTAGTATCTGTCGATATATTTTACAGATGTCGGCAATCAACAATTAATTAATATTTTATTAATATCTGTCTGTAGTTTCGGATCATATAAAATTTGTTGTTTTGCTAGATGCATCAAATACAGTCCGCATCTTTGTGGTGGTACTCGCTGGTTTGAAAATACAAAAATGTGGAATCAAATCTTATTCGACATTTTGTATTTTTCCTAAGCAGGTCATCTGACCTAGTGATTCATTATCCGACATTAACTTTTTGTATTCAGATTTTAACAGAGGGTCTTTATCAAGTCCCTTCTCTAAATTAATCAGCCTTTGTATGGCGATCTGTCACCGAAATCGCCATACAAAATCACCGAGAGCATGATGTGACCGAAACGGGTACTTGACAGAATACCGCTTTCATCGCGACTATGATCAGTCATATGCTTTTCTATCAATATATCGACCGTTGTACCGACTTTTTTGACATCATATTGTCAATATCCCAGAAATTCTCCGTAGCTCGATAATGACTTACATAACTGTAGAAACCACAAAAGGCTTGATCTGTCTTACTGCTGCTAGTGGTTTCCATTGCAGCATTTTTGTGTACTAGCTGGTCTAAAACTTCTGGACCTGCCAACATAGCCAAATATAGATTCAATAACGACCGGCATCCTCATTTGAATAGGCATTACTTTCTTGCCGCTATAAATGAATGGATACAGGTCACCAGCTATAAGTAATTCAAAAGGTACCGGTGTATGAAACGTAGGATCAGCCAACTCAAGATTTTGATATTCCTGGAATATCTTGTGTGGTAAAGATATTGTTGGTAAATCGCTCGCAATGTTAGTTACAATCATAGCATTAGTTATCAAAACTTGCTATTGCGCGGTTTTCACATACAGGTGGTTATGCCAAAATGTTGAACTCGATTACCACCTAGCCTAGACCAATGTGAATCCCAACCCATTGGGGTTGGAATTCACAATTGCGACAGTATAAACTTAGCTTTACTACACCATTTTTGGTTACTTAACTGGACATAGCGCCGCTGTCGATAAGTGCACGTACAGTGCGGTATTGACCCCAAGCATCTGCGACGTGAACCACAGCGGTGCCCAGCAGAACTGTTTGTACAGTGGAGCATGTGAGAGCTACTAAACTCTCCTTGGACTTAGTCGAATCTGTGTGGAGAGTAATATGATGCCTTTTTTGGACATTGTACAACACTGAATTTGGACGTACAATTCTCGGTGGTATAACAATTCACGGAAACAATTCTCACACAGACTGAGCTCTCTGACTTTAGCAGTGCGTAACTCAGGTATAAGATCGTTGTAGTCGTTGCATCTATATCGAATGTGGCTTTTGAAAATATAAACATGACAGCTTTGAATGACACTTTTTTATATTGGCCACAGTCATGTTTGTGAGGGTGAGTTTCGTTACTTACAGTATATATTGACATCGCAAAAGGGGGCGATTTGGAAGGGGCTTGATTGTCAGATCCTAATATCTGATAGTAGAGTGATCTTACACTCCGCCATCTCATTTACAGACCCGCGTCTGTCTCTTAACAATTGCTAATAATTCCGTTATCGTTGGCAAGTAGTAGTTGTGGTAGTGCCGAGTCAAGATTACGTAATAAAATATAATATAATATAAAATTGGATATGTCGGGTATGCCAAGAATTTCTAGAGTCTGGATATTTTCTTGAAAGTATTAAAAAATATATTTAAACTGGAAGACAACTCGCAAACGATCGGTTTGAAATTAAACAACTTATCTAAATAAGCAGTAATAGCAAGCGCGCGCTTATTCTCATAGCGTTTCATACGAGTAAGCGCGCTCCACACTATCGCGTAATTACTAATACACGACAATAAATAGTAACATTTCTCTATATCGCTGATACTAAAATTATCGTACATAAGACTTTTAAATGTATCACGAAAAGTAGTCCAGTTTCTACTTTACGGTCGAATTGAAATAGTTGACTTTCCGGTCATTTAACCTGCCGCTTACTTGCTGCATTTTTCATTGTGTTCATAACCCGTTTTAATCTTTCGTTAAGTTTCAACGCATTCTAAACAGCAAATATTGATAATGAAACAGACTTGCAATTAAATTATTTGAAAAACTCACCGTTCGCTCCGTACTCGATATTGAAGTTTGCACAATTGATTTGGTGACGCCAATATCTGTTATCTCATTTGCCTCACGCAACACGGCTACGATCCGGTTAGCGATTTATGGTATATTGCAAGTATTAAAACCATTCATAAAGTAATTTTGATAACGACCAAGTAGGAAAACAGTGGACGTTAGACACTTCTACTGATCCTTTCGTTGACTTAGGAATGATAATTGTTCGAATTTTTTTCAGTTGCCTCCTTGTTCCCGTAATGTGTCTGCAACAAGAACTCTTCTACTAATTAGCGAAGGAAGATGAAAATAAGCCTCCATCATATTTTTAGCTTGTTCAGGATATGTCTATTAATTTATCATGAGTGACGTGAATTCCTGGTTTCATTACATTTATTCTGTTCCAGAAAAAACAGAAATAGACATAAAGTTTTCAACAAAACACATTGAGAGAATGTACTTAGAGGCTTTGAAATCGACTTATTGTTATACGCTACCTCCCCAGAAATGATTCTAGAAACCTTTTACCTGAATAGTTTCTTTGTAATGGTACACAATGAATAGTGTTCTATGGTTATATGTTATTTAACCCACATGAATAACTAGCTTATGTCGAATTAAACTTTTCTCAAGGTAAAATAAATTAAAGATCATTTAATTATGATTTATAATTTATTACTGAGAAAAGAACAGTTGTTTTTACCGGACAAGTCCGAACAGTCTATTTTTAACAACAAAAAAAAACGACTACACTAAAAACTAAAACTTTACTTAAAACCAAAAAATAATCCTACAACATCTTGAAATCGGTGCCAAGTAAAACATAAAAGAATATCAACAAATTTACAAAATATAGTAATTTTTATGTTTTACTTGACAACGACTTCAAGATGTTGTAGAAAGAAGTCGTTTAAATAATTATTTTTGGTTTTTACTACGAATTCGTTTTGTTTTTGTTAAAAAAAAATTTTAGTTGAGTAAATATTTCAACAGCTTTAGAAATAATATATCAAGCACCTGTAGAAATTGTACAACTGGCTCACGTAAACAAATTTGCCATCTCATCCTTCGGGCCTCTGTAACAAGGGTTGTTCTCGATTTCTGACTGACTTAGTGACTATGGAACTATCTCGGACTTTGAAAATCAGAAAACGCGCCTACGGACTCTACCTCATAGGTGGCGGGGAAAACGGGGAACCTTTTCTACCTGCTTAATATTCGATAAGTTAAATTTGGTAAGTTCTATGGTAAAAAAAGAGTTCGGAATGAATAAAATATATATTAACGTATTTGTAGGCAAAACAATTTGCTGCAAATTATGACTTTACAAATTTTATGTAAGACGCATAGTTTCCGAGATATCGTGAAAAAAGTGTTTTCACCCCTTTTTCCAAGATGGCGGCCGGAGGACAAGGGTGGCGACCCCTCAAACTTGAGGTTAAGCTACTATTGACCCCCCACACATGTCCCAAAAATAAAATTGCGACCTCTAACAAATGCAAAGCTCATGTAACATTTCAATGGAGTAAATAGTTGGAAGATTCTTTAATACCCTTTTTGTTGCAAAGAGAATGCATTTTTCTGCAAACATTGTCCCCAGAAAAGCAAAAGAGATAAAACCAATTTTTTAATAAAATTCCTTATTTGCTTGTGTAAGGTTATCAAAACTGTTTGTTGAAGAAAGAAAATGCAAGAAAACACATATTTTGAAATTTAAATGACGTATTTTTTTAATATGAAAACAAAATGAAGTAAATCATACTCGATTTGATGATAAATTAGCTAAGAAATACTGACACACCCCAAGAAGGTTCAGTGTTGTCGACCACGCTGTTCATTCTGCATATCAATGATATGTTGCGGACCAGCAACATTCATTGTTATGCAGATGACACCACTAGTAGTGCTTTCTATAATGCCCGCGCAAACATCTCTCGTGCAAAAATCTTCAACATTATCGGGATCTTGGGTGTCAAAATTACAAGTGAGGTGCAATTTCGGGGTCATTTGGAAAGCAACACGTAAATCGCTTAAAAAAGCTTTGGATGCTCAACAAGGCTAAGAGCTAACTAAGGCTTTACACTTGGGCATAGGCTTTTAATATATAAAGCTCAAGTTCGTCTCATGTGTAGTACCGCTCTCAATTCTGGACTGGGACTCCTCAATATCAGCTGCTCCCACTTGAATCCTTGCAGCGTCGATCAGTCCGGATTGGCGACGATGTCGACCTTACAGACGGTCTAGAACCTCTTAGACTCCAAAGAGACTTTGGTACTCTAAGCGTGCTCTGTCGTCTGTACAACAAGAAGTGTTCTAATGAGTTATTTGATTTGGTGCCTACATCGCCATTTTCCTGTTGCACCGCTCGCCGACGTTTGGGAGTTCATTCACACTTCTGCGACACTTAGGAGTCTTGCATTTTTTTTTATCACGTATAGGTTCGCGTTTGACCATTATCTCGCTCGATTTGCATTATACGTGGCGCACGCTCCTTTATGCCATACGTGAGCAAGCTATAGAATGAGCTCTCTCCCTCCCTCCTGGAGCTTTTCCAGACCGCAAAAATATAAGGCTCTTTAAAAGGGCTTAAACAGATATTTACCTAAAGTCACAACGTGGTAGGCAACGCTTCAGCTTCTTGTGTTGCAAATGCTCATGGGCGACGGTGACAACTTGGTATCAATGGATCTGTTGCCAGTTTGCCCACAAAAAATATAAAAATGTGCCAATTGCCACCCCTACATTTTGCAAAAATCAAGATGTGTCTTTAATTTCTTAATACTGGCAAAACCTTCTTAACGTTTCTAGCTGATGTGTATACACCACAGTGACCACTTACCATAAGATGGACCAAGAACTCGTCAATAAAATAAACATATAAATATGCACTTGCAGTATCGAAGATCGCGCGTAGCGGAGAATAAGATGTAGGAAAGCGGATTCGGACGACAAAGCGAACGATCCGAACTCTACCGGGGTTTAACTGTCGGTAGATGATGATGTAAAAAAATAAAAACCCGTTCATACTCCCCTGTTTGAGTTGAAAATATCTGCCCTTTTTAAGGCAGATAGATGCCGCTTTATGTAAATATACTATAGGCGTACATATATAACAAAGCCTTTAAATTAATCTGTTCCACAATATAATATGTCACAATGTCCCAACACAATTTATTTTCACAAGGTATACAACATCACAAACAGTTTAAAAAGGTTAATTCGGGACGAGAGCAGCCAACCATGACATGAATTCAGAGCGGATACCTGGTATTTGTTGCTATAAATGCCCTATGCTAGACAGGTGCGTAATGTCAATAGACTTGAAGGTTACAAGTCTTAAGTGTTTACAAAATCAAATTTTCAATATTACTACAAATAGACTTCTTGTACTCGTTCTTAACACTCCGCCTATTATTCATAATTATTGATGTCTTGTCAAAAATTAAGTATATGGTGAATAAAAAGGAATTCATACATTCATACTATGTTCCATTTTAACTAATTTTCGTTTAGTAAAAAATTATGTGTGATTTATGCGTAAAATATTAATATCTTGCATATTCCTGAAAAATACTACATTCCTCACATAGCCTAATAAAGATCCAATGAAGTGGGTTCAAATCCTATTTTATTTTCCAAATGAATGAAGACGACTAAAGCAAGCAAAGTGAGTGAAATTGGTTTACAGGCTAATATCATTATTTTAAATAAAAATGTAATACAGAGCCCCAATATTCTCTTCTACATTTTAGAAATTGACAGATTGAATTTATTTTATTGTATTAGTTAAATTGTATTATTTTTCTAATCAATATATAATTCTGGGCTATTCCCATCATCGATAACGAATATTATTTAGAATTTGCCTGATCGAAATTTCTTTCTTTCTTCTTCATTCTTAGGTTACAGATCTTTTTTTGGTGGGTAGATGTCAAATAGTTAACACGTAATAAAACGAGTTCTCTAATTTTTCTTAATTTTAATTATTTAAAGTTAAATTATTAATTTTAAACATTATGTCATTTTAAAATAACTAGCACAAATCATTTGCTTGAGTGTTATCTCCTGTAAATCTACATTATTTCTGTCGCTTTCGCGGAAACACTTGTAACCCACTGTGTGATATCATGGACGCAAATCAAAAAGCCTTTGCAGAGCTATCCTCAGTTTTCATGCAGTGAATGGAAGCTTTTGAAGGTGAGCTGAGAAATGCAACACCAACTACCAATATATCCACATTGAGTACAGAATTCTTGTCTTTCAAAAACCTTATTTTGAAGTCCTTAAAGTCTCTCCAGGACAAAATAATGCTAATGTCACATTCTATTGAAAATTTGGAGATGCGTACTAGACGCAAAATATTACTTCTGCATGGAGTGCCTGAAGAAAAGCAAGAAGATGCCCCTGCTCTTGTCAAGAACATTATCTGTACTAAATTGAAACTTAGTAATTTTTCATTGGAAAACATCAACCGCTGCCACAGGATAGGCCAGTCCATTTCTTCTAAGCCCAATTTTGCTCAAGTTGTCTGACGTCGCTGTTCGAAACATGGTTTAAACCTTGTCTTCCCACCTCCTCCTATGCCGGGGTTTGAACTAGTGCGCCATTATCGTCTTAGTATCACTGATGGAGGTGTAGTTATTTACATCCGCTCACATATTCCTTATAGAGTCATCAAAACGTCTCTTCAGCCATCTCCACCAGATACGTGGGAATACTTATTTATTGAATTAATCTTGAGTCATAAGCATGTACTTCTCGGTGTATTTTATAGCCCCTCCTTAGAGTAAATTTCTTCCCCACCTTTGAAGAGCTACTAGCTAATTTTAATGTGACCTATGAACATATAATTATTATGGGCGACTTTAATACATGTCTCATAAAGCGCGACTCTCGCTCAATTAATTTTGAAAATGTCATTAAATCCTGTAATCTTTCTATTCTTCCACTATCTGCTACTCACCATTTTCCAAATTGTACTCCTTCTCTTCTCGACCTAACTTTAGTAAGTTGTCCTTCCTATGTATCTACACATGGTCAGTGCTCAGCAGACGCCTTTTCGTATCATGACATGATCTTTGTTTCTTATAAAATGCGCCCGCCTATAACTAAACCTAAAATTCGTATGCAACGTAACTTTAGTGGCATTGTTTTGGATAATCTCATTAAGGATGCTGGTGAAATTTACGGTCACGGTCCGATGTCTACAATGCAGTTTCTGTCGATGTAAAGGTGCATGTATTTAATGCAGCTTTGATTAAGCTGTATGATTTACACGCACCCGTAAGGGCTATAAAAATTAAACATCTACCTGCTCCCTGGCTGACAGATGAAATAAAATCCTTACAGCACAAAAAATGCGTAGCTAGGAGCAAATACAAAACTAAGCCTACGGATGCTAACCGTATAAAAATTTTCAAGATCGTAATCTCTGCAATAGGGTGTGTAGAGACGCTCAACGCCGTTATATTCATAAATCTCTTGAAATTGATGATCCTGCAAAAATTTCTGAAATCCTTAGGAGTTGGCAAATCTTCGAATTCTCTTTCAAAAGACCTGAACTTCGACCTGTTAAATCAGCATTTCTCTTCCAATACCAAATTTGATAGGCAATCTAAAACTGCAACTATAAATTTACTTTCTAACATGCCAACTCCTACATATCCTTCTTTCAACTTCTGTAAATTTTCTGATTGTGATGTTAAGAAGAGCTTAATGTCTATCAGCTCTAATGCTGTCGACAGCGACAGTATCAGCCGCAATATGATCATTCCTATATTAGAATCATTCTGTATCACCACATCCTTATGCTTCCTATTTCTGATTCCTGAAGCAAGCCAATTACTACCAATCATCTTCCGAATATCGTCCATTCACCTTTCTCTAAAGTTCTGGAGCGTCTGGCACAAGCACTAGCGTCTTCTTACACACTCCAGACTATAGTACACTACTGCCTACTTATTATGTATGTATATGGTCTGTTGATATACTGTCGCTGCTTGACTTCAGTAGTGCTTTTAATTTTTTTGATTCTTCTTGAATTTTTCTTACATATCTCACAGCTATTGATTTTCAATTTATCTGTTTGACGCCCGCATTCGATTGATGTTTATTCGTCATGTTGATTTGTCTGCTTTGTGTCAGGCGTTTTATCACTCTCTTATTTGCTATCTTCATTACTCGATTTCCTTTTTCGTCTTACCACTTTATGCAGATGATTTACAAATCTACACTCAATGTAATTTTAATCGTCTCTCAGAAGGAATTCAAACCACAAATACGGATTTTACAAAAATTGTTAACTGGAGCCAAGCCTATGGTCTGAGCGTTAATCCGAAAAAAACTAAGGTCTTTATTGTCGGCAGCTCTAGGCTTGTCTCCAAAATTGACTGGTCTTCGCTTCCCCATGTTGTGTTTGACGGTGTGCACATTGCAATCAGTGAAACTGTTAAAAATTTAGGAATAACCATTGACAGAGAACCGTCTTGACGGCCTCACCTGACTGAAATCAGTCGGAAACTTTTCGCGTCATCGCTCAATCCTTGCTTCTCCCCCTACTTGATTATGTTGATGCTTGCTATCTAGATATCACCCAAGAACAACTAGATAAGCTTGAACGTCTTCAAAATGTTTGTATCCGGTTCACATTTGGGTTGCGTAAATATGACCATATCTCCGAATTACGTAATAAGCTTAAATGGTTGCCAGTTCGCCTTCGCCGGAATGTTCACTTACTCTCACTTCTGCACAATATCCTTTTCAATCCCTGTGCTCCTCCATATTTAAAGGAACTTTTTAGTTTCCTCTATCAATCTCATTCCTGTAATTTGCGCTCAAATGAAAATCTGCTAACGATACCTAAACACACTTTGTCCTTTGTAGGAAACTCCTTTGCTGTACAGGCTGTTCACCTATGGAACGTCCTCCCCTTGAAAATCAGACAAGCTACATCCATTGGTACATTCAAACACTTGTTCACTGACCATTATTTGTCATTAAATAAAGTTGCCGTAAATGAAATTCTATTATTATTCGCATGTAAGTATATATAATTTATATTATTTTAATCTTTTTAATTATGTATTTCTTTATTAGGTTAGTATTGTAATAATCTTGTTTTTTCTTCAATTACGATTGAATTTAGTGAGACCACCAAATATTATTTAATTTTCTTGTAATATCTCCTTGAATACCGGGTTGTCTGGAAGAGTTCGCTATAAGCGATAAGGCCGCCCATTGTTCTAATTGTAATATGTTTATATTAAATCTAGGTTTAAGTTATGGTGAACAATAAATAGTTTTCGTTCATTCATTCATCAGTAACTGCAAAATCAGTAATTAACTTACGTTTTTATTTAGTTTATTATTTTGAATTCATGTCCATGTTTTTATTTTGAATTAATATATAGATTACCCATAGAATATTCGACTGTGAAGTGAACTCAGGCTTCATAACCTCAGCGTATATCTGAAATCTGCCGGTCGATCGATGACAGCGATAATTTCGACCCTCGGGAATGACTTCACTACTCCACGTTCAATCTATTGTCATTTCGATATACAGTAGATGTTGATGGATCATGCCCGCGCGAACTGGGTCCCAAGTTGCTCTATTATAATATTCTTGTCATTTAAATTGATTTATAAATAATGTCACAGTAAAAAATCTGTCTGTCACTTTTTTGGCTATTGGGTGTCAATCCTTACTGTTTTTTAATATCTCCATATCTAAAAACCTAAATCAAGGGCCGTATTCAAACTATTTTTTTAAAATTTAAAACATTTATAATGTATATATAATTTGGTTTTTCTATAACTACCGTATATTTCAAGAGTTGGATACCAACAGAGACACGTTTTACAACTTAAGAAGCACATATATCCCGTCTGTTGGTTTAAATAAAAAATAATTAAGGAACATCATTATGATTTTAAATCTTGTCTAAATAAAGATTTTTATCCCTTAGCTACATATATGAACATCAGGACTGATGTTTATATTTTTTCGCAACTTCAATGTACTATTGTGTAGCCTCATATATAGGCCTCTGTATAGACTACAAGTTCCTGTGAAATTTGTTTCGATTATAAACCCAGTTTTTATGAGAACATGACTGTAATGCACAAAGCCAGTTTATAACAGTTCCTTATTCTTTAAAACTTTCCTTTGTGAAAAAGATTAAGATACTTTAAAAAGAAAATATATGTCTAATATCATAAAACTTGGGCACTATTCGGGAAAAATATATACGAGTATATAATAAATATATATTGTCGAGAGGCAAAAAGTTCCTAAATACACATACCGTATTTTTTATATGTTATTTATTTTCGTTACAAAATTAACTCCACTATGACAGTATAGTAAGTAATAAAGTCCTAAGGGACTTTATTACTTACGTTGGCTAGGGCAAAATGTCGCCTCGCAGGGTTAAAATTTGATGTAACCGAAAACAGTTGACTTTGAACATAACTTAATGCATTTAGGCCCCGAAACACTGGGAGAACGATGGAAAGTTTTGCTTTTGGTTTGGTGATGTTATGGAACGACAAGACCCTACCCGTAATAGCGGTTCAAGGGCAAATGGCAATCTTATGTTTGTCATATGACTCATACTCGTAGGTAGAATATTAGGGTACAGTTTAACACAATATTACAACAAGTTTATCAATTATAGATTTTGTGATACCATATTTTCGAATGTAAAATTCTTGCAGTACCTATTAATCATATTAAATGCGAATTGTTTTGGAAATGAGTAAAGTTTGAAAAGGTGAAATTTGAACATTTTCTGATATCTATAAACTTTGTTAGAGACCTTACCTGCAATAATGCGTAAAGTTTTGTCTTACTTGGTCAAAGCGGTTTCAGTAGCGCGTGGAAACATAAGATACGTATGTATATATATATATATATATATATATATATATATATATATGTATAATATATACCGATAAAATAATTTAGAGAGGTAAACAATAGGAAATTACCCTTGTGTAAACACGAAGCGTCTTTGTGAGTCTCTAACATCCTCGCTTCTCGGTTCCTTTATAAAAAGTATCTTTGACAACTCTCCAAATGGAAGAAAACACTCGAAGAAAAAGTACATCAATAAAGAAATAAAGGTTACACTTCGGAGATTGTGGCACGGAATTACATGAATTGGTTCCTCCCTCACCATTTTATCACCGGACAAGCAGACGTACACACACACGCCACCGATATATGGTGGAAATACCAACGAAACGGATGAAACGCTATGCTTCCACATTCATAATACGCACCGCTGAAGAATGGAACTCTTTACCGTCGTCTGTTTTTCCTGAAGAATACAATATTAAGTCTTTAAGTCTCGCGTGAACAGGTATCTTCTAGATAAGCGTGCTCGACCTTAGACTGCATTTCTGTCTGACATAAGGCGCAATGACGGTCAAATGCGAAAAAACGTACCAGATTATAGTTTAACGAATTTATCTGTTTTATATACTGTTATGTTATTAACAAGATTAATTTAGTTAAAAAAGGAAATTGCGGCGGACATAAATTAGACGATTTTAAGAAAAATTGGATATCGCACCTGTGCCACGCAGGAAACGAAAATGAACGCCATTATCCCACACCATAATCTTAAATCACTTCGGCTTAGTGTTTCGATTACAGACAAAGGTTCGGTAGGAAAACCCACATTATGATGGTAGTTGAATAATTGTATAGATAAGTGGATTGATGGGCTTCGGCTCATTCCTAGTTTCGGCCTTCCTAAATTCGGAGCTCGCATTCAATTTGTAATGTTATTGGTAGATATCCGAGTTACAGAGTTACTGACCCATAAAGTTTTCAATCCCAATAAGTTAGTTCGGCACGTATAAACACGTGTATGCCATACCTATTAGTTAGTTCAGATAACAATTTAAAAAATATCTTAAATACTATAATAAGCCGACTGCTGTACGCGGTCCCCCATTTAAGTGAACCGGATGGAATACCCAATTCATATTGACGAATTTTACACGTGAAATTTATCGATATGCAGGCTTTCCTCACAATATTTCCTTCACTTATAATGATAATTGTAATGATGTACACATTACGTCTTACTAAACTAAACTATGCCCTAGCTTTTGTGCAATATTTATCTTCCCATTCCAAGTTGTCTGGAAAAAATCTCAGAGTATTTTACAAAAAAAGTAAATGGAAAATTTTTTGGTAATTTAATTTTTTAGAAAAAAGTCTTATAGACCTAACGCTTAGATCAACATTTTCTGAGATATTGAACTTTAACTGACTAGTCGTATATTTTTTATTGGTGTATCGATTGATTAACTTTATTGTACAATAAAGATGTTCTATGCTACTTCAGAAGAACTGTCTAAGTGCATTCTCTTGCACATGACCCAAAACATGAACCTAGGACAGCGATACGAATTATACCGATTTTTAATTTCCATGAAATTATTACTGCAATTTTTACAAATATGGTAATGTTACCGATATGTAAACATGTTTCTATATTCAGATGCGATCAGGTAACGCCGAGACTGAGGCGAAGTGTATGTGAGCGAGGGCACCTGCACTCGCCGGGAGCGAACAAATACCTTTAGCCAATAACCCTCTCTAGCTCTCACGCGGTCGACTATTTGACTTTCTCCTCATAGGTAACCTGTTTACTTCGCTCTGACTTGCATAAAATCAGATTAACTAGATGCTTTTATTTGAATGCTTTTTTTACTTCTTAAGACTTAGTAATGCTTTTGTAAAATTTATCGGGAAATATATGCACAAATAAGTGTCTATACATAAACATCTAATTGTTATCTACGACTTTTTCCGCATTTATTTCTTACTCTGTACTTAAGACAAGTGTATCTAAAGAACATAACTAATGATGTTATTCCTCTGCTTTCTTTATATTTTACCAACAGCGTTGAAATAAAAATATTCATATAGGTACCGTAATTTAAGGAGTTACAGGTTATGTTTGTTTAGGTTCAGAATTATAATTCCACCCCTTATTTCACCTATTCCAAAAATGTTATTTCAGACAAACGGTATTCATTATATCCTTCTCCAGACTACAATTTGTCTGTTGCTTTGCCAAATTTTATATTCTTGATGAAATTTGGCAAGGAGACAGATTAATCCATTTAAACGTGAATAGGTAATAGTTTACGCCACTTATATTACTTCAAAATTAAATAAATATTAAAAGCATAAAGATGATTGGTCCTTCGAGCTGGATTAAACCAGCGACCTCAATTATGTTTACTCTTTTAATATTTATTTAATTTGGATCGATTTGGATTAATTTGTATGCAGTAATAAGCAGACAACGGTACTTTAGTATTTATAATATTACTACCTTTTGCTCGTGGTTTCCCTTGCGTTAATGTTAATTTTGTAGACAGATTAGAGGAACGGCCGCTGGGAGTAAATACAACAAGCCCTTTGTAAAAATCAAAAGCAAGTATATTCCACGGGAACTGTATCTCTTTTCAGGATAAAAAGTAGCCTATGAGCTACTTCAGATTATAATCTATCTCTATGTCAACTTTGGTCCAGATCTGTACAGCTGTTCTAACGTGATTAAGCTATTTTATTGGAAATTTGAATCCATTCAAACTTTCATATTTATAATAACAGTAAGATTAATATGGATAACAATGGCTGGATGGTTATAAAATAACAAATAATGAAATATGAAAATCGTATGGCGCGAACTAGTGGACATGCACAACTTTTCCCGTTATATCCTTTAGAGATGTTTTGAGATTTGCAGGGGCGTAGTGCATCGAATACAATGGCCCCTTTTCTTATCCTCTTTGCGGGGACACATCTATTTCGACTTTTTGTTGGGGTTCTGGAACAGTTGGTCGCGTAACACGTACGCTCGCTCGTCGGGACGCGCTTAGAATTCAATATCCCTATTTCACCGTGCCATCCTTGCCCACACATAAAACAACCAACGATAGGTACTTGGGCTTTGTGTATCCCATTTTCTGATGTTCTAACTAAAGTGATGTATACGTGTGTCACACGAACGCGGTGTTTATATTTCAAATGAAATTTATTCAATTCTTACAATGTATTTGGATTACTATATATTTTAATATTTAATTTTAATTAAAATTTCAAAAAACGAATGTATGTGAGTACACGAACTAGAGCCCAATTCTTCTATTCAAATATCCTGACGTTGCAAAGATATTTAAAGTGCGATTCCATTAAGATAGTGTAAAAAAAAATCGTATTCTACTAATTCCATAATATCTTCTCGATCTCGTCGCGATGGAGTAAAGTAAGCAGAAAAAATGTGGTATTAATTACCATTCGCAGAAGTGGCCTTAGCCGAAAAGAAAATTGAAAACTTACCAAAATTACGAACACTTATTTTGCGAATTTTCGCTTAAAGAAATATTTATGAAAATAGAATGCCCGTGCACAGCACTCTATTTACGCTTTTACGTTATTAGAATTAGCAGAATACTGAAATCAGACAAATTGAAACGATACTGTCCGGCGATTTCGACGAGATTATAATAGCAGAATCGGGGCCTTGATTGGTAAAACCATTACTCAGCGCTGCTAATTGTGACTTTCTCGCTATATTAAACAAATGTTTGTATAGGTAGGTATGCAGTAAATCACTCGCGACTATCCTTAAACTCTAAATAGATATCTTCGAGTCCGAATCTTAATTTAATCATAATTCAAACTAAGAGATAATTTTATGACAGATACGCATATCTAAGCTAGCTAAAACTGGCTATACTGGCAATAACTTCAATGATTATTTACCAATCACCATTTGTGCAATACCACTGGTATTACAAACATGTTAAGATAGGAAGATGGGGATGTAAGTGAAAGTACCTACGGGAATACTTTGTAGAACAGGAAGGGTAAAAAGATCGGAATTCTGACTCAGTGTATAAAATAAGTTTTTCTCGAAACTAACGAGCCAGCTATGTGAGCCAAAGGGCTGTTGACAAATAAAATGGTTTTACTACCGCAAAAGTGAGCTCATGGGTATTGTTGGTTAATAGTTGCGTCTTCACATTAATTGTATATATATATATATATATCTTAGTACTTAGTACATTGCTAACTGCAGCTATAGGATATTCTAGTACATATTACTGGGAAACCTTGACATTAGACTGTTCAGCAGAGAAAACTGCTGAAAAATACCACGCATAATTGATTTCATAAAAATAAGTACCTACAATAATAATAATTAGAAATATGATTGGAAAATTATTCATAAACCATGCTTCTCGAAGAAGCCCTTATAAGGTTACATTAGCGAAGCCCACTAAGTACATGTTAATTAACAAGTCAGTACATTTTTTTCATACTTTTATTTTTATCACCTTTGATTTCTTATGTATGTATGTACATGGTTCTTAGTAACGTTGTAACTACGTTTCTAGAAATACACATGAAATTCAGGTAATGGCGCTTTCAATATCTTGCTTTGTTTAACATTCGAAATACGTTAGAAGCGTTAGTAGCAAGTAATGTTGCACTGCGCTGCCTGGAGGCCTCAGAGGTCTGTGTTGGAATAGGTCGTCGGCCGAGTTGACTCGCTTCTGGCTTGGTAGAGGCCACGCTCCAGAGCAAACGTTCGTGGCAACCCGTGACCTCCTTCTGTGAGCAAGTTATCGCCCTGAAGCGAGCGAGAGAAGGAGGAGAGCGCGTATGCTACCCCATCCCCAGGAGGTGGTCAGGGGTCGTGTTTGCCACTACGCCCATTTCTCCCGTAACCCATTACAGGGACCCACGCGAACCAGTGAGGGATCCTGTGGACTTCCCTTCCCGGGGGTGGCTTAAGTGAGAGACAAGCATTGGAGTGTCACGGATGTAATACGTATAGTTTAGTTCCTGTGGCAGCCCGGAAAAGCACATAGGAGAGGGCCGCAGGTTAGGTTTAATGGGTAGCCTTAAGGTCGAACATCACCCGTCCCTCCGCTCGGAAGCCACGCTGGAGTACAGCCAATCAAGAGTCCCACAAATCCTTTCGCGAGCCTTCCCCTAAGCACGAGAATGCTGTGCCAAGAAAAGACAATACCCTGCGTCATAAAAAAAAGATAATGTTCACTGCCTACATGCCGCGTGCAAGTTATACATGCACACAAGCTTATTCCATTAAAACTTCATATACCTGCTTTTTCCACCTATTAGTATGCAGTCATGAGTTCTAACTTTGCAATTTAATTATACTATGCGAATAATTGTATTCAGACTGGTGAGGAGGGGATGGGTCGTTCACAGATCGCTTCAAACACCCGCCGAGTGATGTTAATGAGCCCCTCCAGCCGGATTATCAGGCCATAATAGTCTAATAACTGAGAAGACATAAATGTTCAGTGTTACATTATAACACCCTGAATGTATTAGTGGGCTAATTATTATTACCTTTTCGGTTATTCGCCATCCGTGTATCATTTAAGTTCCTACTTACATATATTTGTTAAGTATCTCATTTTGTTATCAAATTTATAAAAATACGTGGCATTTTGTCGTGCGTGCCATAAGTCGTAACAAAATATTAAACAGCAAGAGAATAATTATCTGAGCTTTTGCAGCCGCTGATTTATATGACAAACATAACAAGTATAAAAACTGGAACTTCATGCTATGTCTTACACCTACCAGCAACATTAAACACGTGACAACTAAGCTATTCTCCAAAAGCGGCCGCTTTATTAAAAAATATTTTTGATGAATTGAAAACGCTTCTTAATTATACTAAAATTGGATGCCACATTGCGAGTACCCGCGCCAATCATATTGCTTACGCAGCTGATATGGTTCTTCTGGCTCCAACGGTGTTGACTTTTGGATGCGTGTGGAACCTATTCTGCTAGTCACGGTCTTCCATATAACGTTAAAAAGACAAAGGTCATGTCCTTTCCAAAAGGCAAGAGGCCTGTTACGATATTGCCTGTCCAATTAAATGGTCAGGAATTAGAAAACGTAGATTGCTTTAAGTATCTGGGATATTTAGTGACAATCAATTTAACGGACGGAATGGACCTAGAACGGCGCACTTTAAGCGTGGAATCAATCATGTAGGCTAGGAGGTTTTCAAGATGTAGTGACAACATGAAAATGCTACTGTTCATAACATACTGCACCACTATTTGTACTTGTGAACTTGGTGTAAATACACAAAACCGGAATATAGTGCATTAAGAGTACAATATAATAATGCCCTGCGTATAATGTTACGGTTACCTAATTCTGTAGCGCTTTAGAGATGCTCACAGAAACAAGACTCCCCGGTTTTGCGGCACTAATACGACAAAGAGCAGCGAACACAAGAGAAAGATTTTATAACTCTCAAAATAAAATAGTCGCTGCTCTGTTTCAAGTATAGGACCATTGATACAACATGGGATGAAACTACATCGTGACATTATCGTATTATCTTAATATTATAGTGTAATTTATTATGGACCTAGTCCGGATTAAATAAGTATTATTACTTATAAAAGAAATATGTATAGGGTCAGATCACGTCAAGTGGACCCCCCTTTTACCACTTGATGATAGAAAACTGATTAAAATATAATTATGGAAAGCAGTCATACCTAAAAATCGTCCCTCAAAACAGTTTTTGAAAAATTTGAATTTAACAATATTTTTTTACAATAAACATTTTCGGTACTTTAAATTAAAAAATGATTATAAAAAGTTATTGAAGATAACATAATGAAATTTTCAGCGATTATAGTAAAATATCTATAATTTCACATAAAATTATTTGGCATATTTCATTTGTTATTTGTCATATTTTTTATTAACTTTTAAATAAACAAATTGAAATTTTAATGACTTCTCAGTACGATAATTGAATTATTATTTTTTAGTAACACGCGTTATACATTCAAGTTCTTTATTTTAAAAGAAAATTTCACTGCCCGGTATTAGTTTAAATAATATGATTTTTTATATGACGCAGCGGCGAGCGGTACAAGTGCTGCGCGCTACTGAGCTTAGCTGTTAAGGCTACAAATTACACAATTATTTAATAAGTAATCGTTATAGTTCAATAGTTTTTATATTATTTATATTTTTAACAATATTTGCACACAGTAATTAAAATATATTTATAAAAAAGTATTATTGAGAGATAAGTAGGGTTGCGCGGAAAAGTCTTAAAATAACTTTAAAGACAAGTTTATTGTACGACAGTTTTTACAAGACCTCTCGTAAGATATATTTCTTGTTACAAGACTAACTTATTACAATTAAAATTATATTAACATAATTATAACTTAATACTAATTATTTCTGATACGATGACTGGTCTTTGCATAGTCAGCAGGTTGATGGGCAACGGTGTGTCCACCGTTTGTATAACTATGTATTAAAAAATATTTTTTCAACTGACTAATATTTTCAGATATAAGAAAAGATACACAATCACTTTTCATTTATTATTCATAAATATAAAACAAGTGAATTCCGATAGCAAATATTGTTAAAAATATAAATAAATATAAAAAAATTGAACTATATAATATAATTTATTAAGTAATTGTGTAATCTGTAGCGATCTGTAGCCTTAACAGCTAAGCTCAGTAGCGCGCAGCACTTGTACCGCTCGCCGCTGCGTCATATAAAAATCATATTATTTAAACTAATACCGGGCAGTGAAAGTTTCTTTTAAAATAAAGAACTTGAATTTATAACGCGTATTACTAAAAAATAATAATTCAATTATCGTACTGAGAAGTCATTAAAATTTCAATTTGTTTATTTAAAAGTTAATAAAAAATATTATAAAAAACAAATGAAATATGCAAAATAATTTTATGTGAAATTATAGATATTTTACTATAATCGCTGAAAATTTCATTAAGTTATCTTGAATAACTTTTTTATAATTATTTTTTTACTTTAAAGTACCGAAAATTTTATTGTAATTTTTTTTTGTAATATTCAAAATTTTCAAAAACTGTTTTGAGGGATGATTCTTAGGTATGACTACTTTGGATAAATATATTTTAATCAGTTTTCCATCATCAAGTGGTAAAAGGGGGGCCCGCTTGACGTGATCTGACCCAACAGTCAGTATTTTTCTTATAATGTATTCTATATGCATATTACAAAAATATAAAGAAAATTTGTTAACAAATATATATGTGAAGACTAATCATTTATTTTAAATTGTGAACTAAAATTCATATGTTATTACATTCTCAAAAACTAATTTTAGTAGAACATATCCTAATTCTTAGTTACAATTGTTGTGCTAGGTTCGCATAACGCACACAGAAATTAATTGCTGCTACGTTGAATCTGTCAACCAGTACTTTTAGTATGTTGTTAAATAAGTTACGTTAAATTAATTAAAATACGAAACAGTTCGCAACACTTAGTATACATACTCAGGTACTTTTACCATGACCAAATTGTCGATTTTCTAAGCAATGTATAAATAAGTTTTTAATGTAGTTTTAGTACATACTAGAAGTTTAAAAAGTTAGCTGATGAAAGCATAAATGCAACATATAAACTGCCAAACAAAATGAGATATTCACATTTATATTCATATTAATGTAAACTTAACTAACTAAATTTTAAAAAGACTTTGTATCTGTGATACATTTTTAATGATTTTTCGTTAGAATCGAATTTAAGCCACTCACGTCTAGTACGCCTCGTAAAGCGTTTATACTCTCTTACATAAAATACGAGTTTCTGAAATTAAGGACGCTTTAATACCCTATTTCGTTTACAAACAGAGACGTGGATAAACTATATTTCTTTTTCTATATAAACGAATAGCAGTGTAAGCGTCATCGAAACATTACATAATAAATCAATAAACACACATATTGTAATCACAGAAACATGAGAAAGAATAATTCTACTCAATCTTTTGATAGCAACACATTTAGATATATTTTCAAGCAACAAAGAATGGGCCCAACCTGGGCTGGTGATCTCCAACCTCCCCTCACAGTCACCCCGTTCCTCACAACTTCAACAATTCACTATTTCAAAGTCTTTATATCATTTCCAATCTCCAAATTGTTCATAAATGTCAAATCACACAATTATATTTCCATAAATAAGTATTAAAGATAATTCACTTTAAGTGAGTAATATTCAGTTTACTGAAAGCGCAGCGCTTGATGAATGGTAGAACAACTGTGTCAGCCTGGCTGCACGCATCGTTTACATTTTATTCATTTTTTGAAAGTACCGTCAATTATATTTTCGCAATCTAAAATGTCCACCAACTGGTTAATACCTGTACCAAATGTCATGTTAAGTAAATATAACAGTATCGTATTCACTAAATATCCTTGTTATCCACTACAATAGATCAATAAACATCTGCTTTAAAATAGCTATTGTTTTGTGATACCTAACAAGGAATTAAATTATGACATTATTGTACGAGTAATTACTACAACTGTAGCTTCATAATATCTCCTATAAATATATAGCAGTGAATTTTATAATTAGAATAATCTAGAGATTTCCTATATAGAGATATAGCAGCGGCGTAGTGCTTTAGAATAAATACTCAGTTGAATTTGTATACGAGCTGTTGTATCCATACTAATGTATAAATTTGAACGTTTTGATGTTTAGGTATATGTATTTTTGTTTATTCCATAAGGTTAAGAATAATCTAAACCTTACAAAAAACTGACGGAAATAAAAGCTATATATGTATCTTAAATGCCGACAAAGCACATAAGATCATTCTTGCCTGAAAATGGGATAACTATTGTAGGATAAGGATTCTAATTTTACGGAAGTAAAACTGCAGGAATTGATTGTTATAGATAGATAATATTTATGGCTGATTCCTATATCGGACTATTCATTTACTTGCATTACCATCGGTTGAATTTCGAAATTACTTTAATGAAGCTTATGTTAAATTTTAAGCCACAGTCAGGTAAATGAACGGTTAGTAAGATATAGGAACTAGCCATTAGTTGATACCCAAACTGAACTATCACAAGAGGATAAATAGTTATTATAGTTTTGCAAAACAACAATGTATTTGGACGGGCAATTACTCTACTGGTGGGTGGTAGGGTATTTGCCCGCCTGGATGACTACCACCTCTGGTCTAGGGTATGCCGCCACAACAACCTTGAGTTGTGTTGCGGCATTAATGCCCAGGCGCCTGTCTACCTCTAAAGATCAGCAGCGAATGTTGTGTTGCAAATGTTCTAGGGCGATTTCCATTACGAGTGCCATCGGCCTGTCTGCTGAATTCACGCAATTAAAAAAAATACACAATGTGTGTATTTGTCTACCAGTCTCAGCTGTAAGATGAAAGAATTTCTCAGCAGATCTGGTGATAGGTGGTATTTCAAATTAAGGTCTTACTATTCTTTTAATATAATTAGAACAGATAGTTATTTCTGTGGGCTCCGGCTTCGAAATGTACACGAGTGAAGCTGTGTGCTAAGCTTTAGTAAGGAAATATGAGCAGACTACGAAAGGCACAATGAACCGCGAAGCCTGCCTACTCTGCCTCATCGCAACTTGGCACAATACGACTTTCCAAACCTTTCTCATTTCGTTTTTGTTTCGCTCCCCGGCGCTGTTGTGGCGGCCGCAGATGTTCGTACGAAAGCGACGGCTCATCTACGGATTAGTATCCGTTAGGTTTTCGTATTATGTGCCCTACATTACGAGTTACGACGCAAACTTTCCCTTGGATATATTTGTCATGTATGGTTTAAACCTTGTTTTGGTCAAAGCGTTTTTCATGCTGATATTAGCTGAATCTACTTATTGAATCAATTTGATTGAAAAGCACAGAATTGAACGTTTACGAGGACATCCAATGACATTACATGACTCAATTATAAGTTTTCTTCGATTAATTTGTTTGGATAATCAAAATTGAAAGTCAGAAATGGAACGTCTTATATACATATATCATTTACGTAATCATTTTCTTTCTGAATTTATTTACCAAAAAATGTTGTATGTATTTTAAATTAATTAAAATGTATTTTATTTAAAGTATGAATTTAATTTAACTGAAATTCTTTTTTAAACGTGAAATCGATTTTGTTGGGAATAATCAAACGGTAATTTGTTGAATCGAATTTTACTTTTTATAAAGAGTTTTATCATTTGAAATCCCATTTAAAAGGTTGTTTTCAGGTTTTAATGTTCTCCTCACATTTTCACTTTAATTAAATTATTAGGTATTGAATTCTATTCAAATAGCATAAAACGTAGTTGCATATTCTGCGAAATCACAACAATAACTAGTATAGTATGTAAGTATGGTCCAGTAAAATGCACAAATTTAAGAGTATACAATTTGATCGCTTATGTGGTTTAGTGGTCTAAGCGATAACCTGTTTAATTGCTTTGTTGATTAAAATGTAAAGGTTATAGGTTCTATCCCTATTAGAGTAAAAGTCGTCAATGAACTTCCCATTATTTGCTCTGGTATGGGTGCTTTTGGATCCACCCTAAAATTATCAATTGAACTAGAGTGTTAATTAGATATAATAAAACGGAACTTGCTTAGTTTTGAAAATATGCGATATTTGTTTGGCTTTCGATTAATATTATTATTTTACACAGTCAATATGAATTGAAAATATTGTAATGATTAACTTAAATTCAAACTTAGCGTTTTTATGAAACAAAGAAACTTTCACACATGCAAACAAACAACACTCATTACTTAGTGCAATGTTGAAAAAAACGTAATCAAATAATGTATATTAATCAGTAGTTACATCTATACATAACACCATAATTAAGCGGCATCATCACATTCAAAGCGTTATTATTATTCGAAAATATTCATAATGTCCTTCAAAAATTGAAGAGTCCAGGTACGTATTAATGAGAGGCCGCTCCCGTTACAAAGTCCAGCCGGCGCGTACTCCCGACGAGAAAATTACACGAAAATTTACATAATAGAGAATCCGTGGCTACTCCTTTGAAAGTCCGAGCAGCGGGTCTGCTCCGAGTGACGTCCTCGTACATTAAATTAACATCTCTCTTACTTTGTTTGTGGACCCACAACGGCGAAACCTAATTCAGTTGATAAAAACCTCTTATTACCTGGCACGCGTAGAAGACAGTGTCTAAAAAGATACGCGCATAAATAAGAACCCTATACCAATAAATAAGATTGAAGTATTTATCTGTGATATATATTTTTTATATAATCGGCAGAAAAACACTTATAGGTCATATTTATATTTTAACCAAGTTACGTTTGTTTTGTGGGTAATATACAACGTGTTACTCTGAGGCCAATCCCAAACACACAGACCATACTAAATATCGAAACTTCATTTACGGTATTTACCATGCCAGGAATCGAATCTCGATTCTCATTATTATAAGGTAGGTCGGTTAAGTTTTAGCTCACTCAATCACAAAGGCTTTTGATATAAAAATAAACGCCAAAAATTAAGTGAAAATTGTTTGCGGGTCAATGGATTTGTTCTGTGTGCACCTTACCTGGAATAACATAGTTTTCATACGAATACAAAGAATACACGAGCAAGGGCACGTGAAAAGCTGTAGCATAATTAATTCTTTCAAACAAATCAAGAAATACAAGACAGTTGTCATTAAGCTTGTTTTTATTAAATAGTATGCACTGAATGGTCTAGTTTTCAGTGAACAAGTTCACAGAATTATCGAACAAAGCTTCGGAATCAGCGGAACTAAAAACATAAATGCACCACCAGTCGCAGTAATTGGGTAACCGCCGCGCATCATTAGGTAATTGCAGCTGCGGCCCGTTTGCCCGATTTGCTGGCTGTTACTAAAGTTTTAAACTTCACTGCATTCTCACTCGAATCCATTGTTTCTTTTTTGCTACACTTTTATACAAGAAAGTTAAGCTTGTGCAATACTGGATCACGAACACTAAAAGCAACATCTCTAACTAAAGCAATGAGTAACAGAAGCATTCTTTTTGTCACGTTACTTTTATCCCTCCTCATTATATGCCCATACCAACTTAGTCTTCTTCCTCTTAATTTCAGTCACGGGTGCAACATTCAAAGATCCCCTTATGTACACATTTCTCATCTTATCCATTCTTGCTATCTGCTACTGCTATGGTAAACAAAATAGGGATTGTGTGAAAACTAAAAGATTACTTTCGAGTACAAAATAAAATTATCGATGTATGAAACCGATTTTCGTAAACGGTCATTACCTTAAGAGTCGACACCTATAGACAGCGAATTTTCGCATTAACAAAGTTTTATAATAATACAACCACTTATTTTTTAAACTTTTTTTAACTAAAGTTATGATGGTATACAATTCCATAGAATCAAATAGTTATATATATCTCTATATATAATACTCTAGTAATTATGACATATTATTACATGACCAATTACTACAACTATAGTTTCATGACATCTCCTATAAATACATATTAGCTACTGTATCAACAATTTCCTATCATGAGCCTCTAGATCCGTAGTGGCATTACCCGAGGGAACAAGTAAGGAATTATGTATTTAATTCTAACTTTAGAACTGCAACAGTGGAAATGCTGAAAAATTCAAGGTAAGTACAACTTAATAATGTTTAAACGAGAATTAACCAGAACAAGTTTTGCTTAGTAATTTTTGAGATATGGCATGTTTTTGATTAAGTGCTTTTTTAGTATTCCGTAGTCAAATAACAACGTCAAGGCTACTACGACTCAAGGTTCATAACAGCCAATCGTTGTTACATATCATGGCGTGGCGCAGAAAAATTACAGCCTTATACTAAGACGTAAATCTTACTGCCAATAAGTCCAATAGTATAATATAGAAGCATAGTTGAAAGCCTTTTGCTCACATGAATAGAGGCTGGTTATATGCCAAAACGGGGGTTTTGCCTTGGCTTACCGCAAAATTTCAATCTGCGATGATTAACCAGTTGCTTAAGTGAAGTGAAATAATGACTTTATTATTGAGCCTAGTGGTGGCTCTAGGGAAGTTACATAAGTTCGCCGTTCAGCTTAAGTTAGCTGCCTGGCTCCGCAGACTTGTCTATTACGCGACTTGGCCGTCTGAAACATATATCTAACTATAGACCCCTATAAAATAGTATTAACACGTAAACGAGATCTTACACAATTCGCTTCTAGATTACTGTAGTTCAAATTGCCTTGTTCAGTGAAATGGCTCGAGTAATAGCGTTTTGCTAACATCCCTTTTAGCTTAATACATCTAATACTATTCAGTTCTGTGAGAGCTAATGAATAATGATATACATTCAACGCCGCTTCAAGGGATTGTCGGCAAATAATTAATCATAATTATACACAACTTACATACCTTATGCCACTAGGTTTATTAACTATTGCTTTTAAGTAAATTATGTTTTATACGTGGCCTATAAACTTCGAAACGTCATTTGAAGTTCTTTAACGCCGATCTGTATGACTTTCTCTCCAGCAAGATCTTCAAGGTGCCAAAGTGATGTGTGGACGAAAGAAAGCAAGACATGTTAGCTAGTGAATTGCTTCGTTATAAAGTTCAAGAATAGCTTGGGTAGGATTACAAATCCTCGATAGTTTAGCTTTTTTAATAATATCTATAGAGAAAGATATATATGGATAGATCGGGTTTAGTGATGTCATTATGTCATCACAGTTGTATAAATCCATTTTAAAAGTTGAATTAACTTGTTCATTTTGTACCGGTTAGAACCACAATTAATATTTATTCTTTTATAAAAACGTGTACAAGATTATCAACGATAAACCTAATGACAAAATGTTTATGTATTTAAGGAAAGATGATTGGTTCTATTGTATATAATAATATCAGCTCATAAATGTCACACTGCTGGGCTCGGTCTGCCATTATAGGGGGAACGGACAGTAAACTCGCCACGCTTGTCCAAGGTGGTTTGGCAAGTTTGATACATCGGTTATCTCGATGTGTAACCTACACACACACACGATGTTTTTCTTCAACGTTGTTACACGTTGTAATTGTAACAATATGCACATTAGATCACAAAACTAAGTAAGTGGTGCATGCGTTCCAGGCAGGATCGAACCCGCGCCCTTTGAATTCGGGACGCGTGCGCTAGCCATTACGCTGCCTTTTTTGGATTGATTTCTATTACTTTATACAAATTATGTAATTATTTATCCCTGATGTTACTGCTACATCTAGGATAATTTTAGTATTAGTGACAGTTTCACGCAGTACCGATTGATTTAATGAGTTATATAGGGATATAACAATATAACACTATTTTTAACGTTATAAACATTGGCATTGGCGACAATTATTAACACTAACATTATCCCAGATGGAACAGGGAGATCAGCGTAGATATAATTCGCAAAATCACTGTTACTTCACTGTTATGTAACAGTGACAGGCGTCAAAAGCGTAGGTTTTAAACTTTACAAGTGTAATTCTCAAAGCTAACACAAAAGGAGCAATTGTAACTCCCTACCATTAACACTTCCATAAACATCGCGTAGTAATTGGAATTATTGGAAATCAGGACAACACGTGAAAATTAAGCAACCCCCAAAAGATTCAACAGTCTCTAGAGTGTGTAGAGTTTTATGAGGCAGGCATTACGGCCCGACACCGGCACTGTAAAACGAATAGGTTCATTTTATCGTATAATTTATAGCAACGTTTATATACTGTTTTGTGATCGAGCAACAGCCAGTGTAATTCAGTGATTATTTTCCCTTCTAGAATTGATTCGAATCAATTTATCTTGTCTACATGCGTAGGTAGAAATATAAATTGGGTTTCTCGGTTTTATTTCTTTTTCAATTATAAAAATGACCCTTTTTGGATTAAAAGTGGCGGTATGTTTATATCATTGTTTGGAGTGATAAATTACTTAATACATTTTGTATAACTGGTTCAGAATTGTAAATAATATCCCTTAAATTCTTTAATGGTTGGTTGCTGATTCAGGTTTTCTTTAGTTTTGAAAAACCGTCTAATGTGCTAGCCATGTTTGTGCAAAGTGAATTAACGGATTTTCCGCATCTGTTATCTCGATGTGTAATCTGCACATTTCCATTCACATAATGTTATCTTTCACCATCAGCAGGTGATAGTAAAAATAAGCGTAATAGATTTTCTAAAAAGTGCCTAAACGGTGCATGCTACCCGGCTATTAGAACCCACGCCATTGGAATGGTATACGGGTGTGTTAACCATTAAGCCACCATGAATTCTTACGAAGTAGATGTATACGTACTTGAACTTAAAATATTTCTTTTTATTGCAAACCATGGCATGCTTAACGTTTTATTGCACAATATACCTATATTATATTTATTATATATTCATGACCGAAATACCAAAACTATTATATTTTTAATACGTGTGTAATTGTTTTGTTTTCCAGTCTAAAATAATAAACGTATTTGAATAATAAATTTAACTAAGTCTGGCAATCGCCAGACAAGAGTCTCGTTATAATTTAATACGTGGTTTTTCTACTCTGAATATCCGAATAAATAAAATTCATTACAATACACTAAGCCTAATTTTCTGTGCGCCCAAGTTATTGTATTTATGCGATTACATACCGAAGAATGTTTCAACAAGAACTTCTAAACATGCTTAAAAACCAAATAGACTCAGTTGATTAGACTCACCTTTGCCGGCCTATCATTGGAATGGAAAGACTCGGGGTTCGATTCGTGGCATGATAAACTTCCTGAAGATGTTTTACGTTTTTTACTATGGCCTGGATGTCTGGCATCGGCCCCATAGTGGTTCGTTATGTATTACCCATAATACAAGCATAATTGGCTTGACTTGGGAATGTATGGTGGCGGAATGAAAAAGTCCGCCAGTTTTCAAATTGATTCATTTAACGTTACCCCAGCACATGTTACCTTTTCAAACCAAATAACAGAAAAGACTGTTTCACAGAAAATTATGTCTGCTTGGCAATAGAATTAAAAATTACTAAATCAAAATTGTTTCATTTTCTATCTTTTCTAAGAAAATTGTTTAGAGATGTAAAACCTTTCTATTGGTTTTAATATTTATGATAAACGTGAAGATTATATCATCTTTGTTCCTTATTATTAATCTCAGTGTCTGTCATTACCAACATTGCAATTTGCTTTTATCACGTTTGTATCTATACATATAAATAAATGAAATTAAGTGTCTGTGTGTAATTTCAGAATAACACCTTCTTACTAAATGCATATGAAAGTATATACGATACATATATCAAAAAATCTATTTTATTTTTTTATGGACATAGAATTACAAAAGCATCTCCATGAGAGATCTATTTTTAGATTTTCTGGGCTGGTAATAAAAACCTGTAAAGCAAGTCTTAACATCACTTCATTCGCAAATATTTAGGCTCGACCCCCAAATTGTACCTATAGATTTTTGACTGCTACAAAACAACTGAGTACTGACAGTACCTACGAAAAATCTGATTTTACTAAACCATTTTTTCCACACAAATATACAGTTTTAGATTTAAAAACAAACGGTTATATAACTATTATTAACTTGAAATAAATTTATAATTTTAGTAAACTTACATAAAAATATCACCATTTGGAGACGCAATCAAGCAATCTCCGCGGGATGGGGGTTATGGGTTAAATATATTGCCATCCCTCATTCCCCAATTAAAAACTGGTGCCGAGAGAATACAGGGTTCTTACAGTTACCTCGCAGTCAGCTACCAGCCCACGACAGCGCGGATTCAGGGGGTCTGTCGCCGCTAATCCACGTGGTGAGACACAAAAGGTGGCAAGGTTCGTCTTCACGAGCCCTAGGGTGAAAGGGACGCAGGTACACTGACCACTTAAGTTTATTTATTAGACGAGACGAATGTCCTGTAGGACGCGGAAATGATGTGGAGTTGTAATAGTGGGTGCGATCCATCTTCACGGGCGTCGCGGTAGCGTGGCTTTTGACGACATACTGACTCACGCGCAGAGCGGGTGGCGGTAATATGCGGGGGTTGCAAGCATAAACCTAAGGCACAATTCCTACTTGGAACATAGATAATAATAGGTGGCGCCCACAACATTCATATCTCTCTAAGCACTCAAATCAAAGCGACATATTTAACATAGTATAATAATTAGAGATACGAATTAATATACACATAGGTGTTTTAAATCTTTATGCATACAAACTTTTATACATAACATGTCAATTACGCCATAAGTCGAGCACTTGCCCCAGATAGTACGAAGTCTAGAACTCGTTTAATTAAAAGGGAATCTACTCGTCTAGTGCAGTTAAGCTCGTGTTTGCTCTCCATCTGTGCTCGGTTCTACACTTTCCAGCCAAGTAAACTAATACTTTGTATACTCAGCCTTATAGTATTCAGTAAGAAGCTAAATTATTAAGAAATATAACAAAAAACGTTTCACTTTAAAAATAATTAATAAAAAATATTATTTTCAATTTATTTTGCAATATAATCAAAAGATTTCTTGATCGTTTTTACATTGCAATATATTTATACAACAATGTTTAAATTGATATGTACAGAGTAATATATTCACTATCTTAGAAGAGCGTGTGTATATGTTTAGCAAGGCTTGTATACTTTTGTTATTTTGCAACCTAAGTGCTTGCATATTATGGTTTTATTTTTTTCATACATTTATTATGTTTATAAAGAACTTTATCAACGAAAATTTTGAAGTGAAACTTTTTAAGAATCGTTGTGATTTGAAACTCAATGAAACGAAAAAGTGACACTGATCATTATCTAACAATTTGGTAATTTTGTATTATTGTTATTTTGTATTAAAAATTTCAAAGTAGGTTACCTAGGTCACTAAGTCATTGTTGTCATTTTTGTAGTTTACAGATGGGGGATGAATAAATAAAACTAGAACGGGTTGCAATAAGGGATGAAAGTTTGGGAGACCAATCATTCCTCAAGTTTATAGTTTATAAAACGTGTTTGTGCAGTTCATACAGTGCGAGAAAATGAGATAGAACACATTATACAGCGATTATACACATTATACTACTCGGGTTTCCTTTTTACGCGTTGCTTCGTAGCCTCCTCACTCTAGTCTACTAAGCGTCGTGGATATCTGTTGTATTCTCTGAAGTTTCACCTCTACTACGTGTTAACTATACACATTTTTTTATTATTATCAATATAAACATAAAAGTAAAGCTAGAACGTTAGTAAATCATTAATGTTATACAAACAGAAAATTGTTTTCTATAAATATACATTTATCAAAATAAATAATACCCACATCATTAACAAACTAATTAACGAAACCGCACATCAAAGCTTTCCAAATTTCTACATTGCTAAATTGCTGAACCCAGTAATGCATATTCTGTTGGTTGTTGGTATACTATTCCTTAATTTTCAACCTACTTTCTTTCTGACTTCCTCCGTCACATTCGTGTGAATGTGTATACAATAACATCACCACATACGAACATTTATATATAAAAGTTATTATACCATAAATCTATATGAAAGAAGATTAAGTATATTTTATGTATATCTAAGCTTGACACTTAAATATATTGTAATATTTTGAGTTTATTTGGAATTGTTGACGTAAAAAAATGTATTGATACCGCAGAATATATAACTAGTACTTATATCAACACAAAATACCTTACCTATGTATGTATTTTGGCAATAAAATTGTTTTATTTTCAACTAGCTGACCCATGTCCACATCGGTGGGAGTCATTAAAAAATTAATAATTATTAGTAATAATCAAACATAGCATATGTCACTCGAATAATGTAGGTTTTTACTGGCGAAATTTATTTTTAAAGTCGGTTCAGCAGTTCAAGAGATTAATTACACCCTACAAATAAACTACCAAACTACCTCTTTACAATATTAATATAGAACTATAGCGTGTGGAAGCAGAGAGAGGAAGGAGAAAGAAATAGAGCATATTTGAATTATAGCCCTTTGTTAAATTTATTTATATGAATATAATTATAATACAATGTCGATACCAGACCAGCAGTTTATCGACCAAGTTCTCCTGGATCATGTTTATCTTACGTTAATATTCTGTAATTTTTTAAACTTATACTTACATATTACTATATTAATGATTTTGTGTTTGTTTTTTAAATTTCAATATTTAAACAAAGTATGCACTTTATTTCAGCTTGAGCAGTATATATTTTAATTTTACATGTAATAAACATCAAAGACCGTTAAGCGTTTGCCGGTTGACACGTGCACCTCAGCAAGGCTCTGGAAATGTTGAGAACCGAGCCCATCTAGCGCACGAGTGTGTGTACATTATTAATCATAATAATGGCATCCCCTCAACGGGCGGCTTAATTTAATTAATTAAGCAGTACTAAATATTGTACCCACACAGCTAACCGAAGACTATGAAATGTTAACAATATTGTTGTTGTAGTGGATTAAATCTTACTAATAATGTTAATTTGAATGTTTGGGTGGATACAGGGTTGGTGATGCCATGATGTTATTAATTTAACAGATCGTGAAGTTTATCCTGAATGAGCGCATGAAATCTGACTTCATATATATCCTTAATTAATTTAAAACTTTTCCTATCAATTACGTATAACGAACTTTCATACATAGCCGCACTGTCAGATTGCCGTTATAGCATAATCCTGTTTGGTTTCACTTATGTATGTATGTGAAGCGAAATTAGTTGACTGTCAGCTCTATGTTTATGCGAAAGCTTAGGCTTCCAGGATGGTACTAAAATAAATAAATTGTATAATACCACTCTAAGCAACTTACGTTTGCCTTTATAAGTACTTTACGGCGAATAACTTGAGACCGATTTCAAACACTACTAAGTAAGTAAGTAGTAAAGGTATTCCTTAAGGAATATTTTGATTCAACGTCATCAAAAGTGTGTCTCTATCTTTTTGTTTGAGACAATTTTTTAAAGTATTTTTTAAGCTCTACCACCGTAAACTGTTCATATTTTTCTAACCTTAGTTCTAAAGTTATAGAGTGAGAGACACACTTTTGATGACTTTGAATCAAAAAATCATTAAGATATCTTTATGATTTCCAGACCTGTCTCTTGATTATCCCACAAAACTACACCAATTTTTTCACCTCTTACATAGACAGGTACGATATTTTATAAGAATTCACTTTTTACGAGAATACCTACGTAACTTTAACAAATGAAAATTAAACTAAATCAAACAAAATTTTGAACGTAAATTCTCAATTTTACAACAAAACAGACTGTAATCAGCTAAAGACTTAGGAAACTTTATACCAAATAATTCTGCTTGGAAAGCTTCTCTGTTTAACCTCGGTGTTTGTACCTCGTATTTTATTGCTCGGAGCTATGAAATGATGTCTTTAATTAGCAGGTAAGATCATTGTTGTCGTATTATTATTTCTAAAAAAAACTACACGATTTACTTTGTAATAATAGACTATTCTACTAGCTATCGCTCGCGATTTCGACCGTTTATATTTTAAGATACTAAAAGAAGTAAAAAGCCAATTGTAATGTTAAAATACGTATTACGTTTCAAATGCTTAAATATTAACTTTCATATCATTAAATCGAGGAGGCCATGATGGGTGGCCTATTAGATATAAACCAATCCTATTTGACACATATAAATATTATTTTAGAGGCAAAAGGTAGCTCGTCTTTCCGCAGAATCTCTATATCCTTGTCAAATTTCATAAACAGATGTTCAGTTGTTTAATTCTGAAAAGTTATTTTAGATATTTCCTCTTCTGTTTTCAATATAATCGTAATTTGCACTGTATTTAGTTAGTTTATTTAGTCAGTTTCAAGTATTCATACATATTCAATAATTAGAACAGCCTTATTTCTATCATAAGGAAACAAGAATAAATAAAACACACATACGTATTTTTTGTTACAATTTTTTTTTATCTTTAATTTCCAAGGTTTGTTACTAATTGTTGGTAGCACCAACATAAAATAATTTTAGTTTTTAAAGTGACAACATTGTCGTTTCATTTCTTTCTTCTTCTGTTTGGGTTGTAAGAACTGCTGTACTAGAAGGCAGACGCTTTCGTTTGTAAAGTGATTTATTACATGTTTTCACCAACTAACAGTGTTTTAACTTCGACACATACATCGACCTGGGTATCCTAGGCCCACCACCATATGCGGTGGCACATCAATGATTAAAATAGGACCAAGAGATAGAACATACTAAATACAAAGCAAAAAGAATCTTCAAAACCCGTTCATAAACAAAAAACTTTATGCTCGAACACACATGAAAAATCATACAGACGAATTAGCCTCGTTTTTTATATCAGTTAAAAAAATAAATTTCACGTGCCGTATTTCTTTTTTACCAGATATTTCGCTTAATTTAGTGTAGTTTTATAGTTCCAAATGCGAAATAACAGGCTAATGGTTGGAATGCGTAGCGTGCGGGTCAATTTATAATCTGGTGAGATGCGAGTGGCATGCAAACAGCCGGCGAGATTGGCGCACATCCACCGCGCGCGTTCCCTGCCCCCTAATATACCTACTTGTGTACAAACATTTCAACTTGTGAAACCCAACTGAATTCGTCCTCGCGACATAATTGAGATTAACACATAAACTAAGTTGACTAATGTAGCGTTAAGGTATGATACGACAATGGAATCTAACACTCTTCCCTGGTGATTTCACGTCACAGTCCTTCATGAATAATAATATTAAGAAACACAAGTTGTGTATGAACGTACTTAGAAGCTTAATCTTAGTAGTAAGAAACTATTATTCTCTTATCGAACGTATAGTTCAACCTGGTTCGAAATAACTACCACAGTTCTTGGTTACGCGCACTAACAGGGAACTTTCTTCACTTTTCCATTATTAGAGTTTAGAAGTACATATATTAATTAATTAATATGTTAAACAAAAACATAAATATATTATAATAAATACATTATAATAAATAGTGTTAAAGATTTCCTATAGAGTACATTCCTAGGGATGTATCTATTATATTTCTCAATATTTTTATAATCTTATTGTTTACGAAAGAAGAGTTATACCTAAATATAAATCCCTCTGTTTGTTTTGCATGATGTATGCTCCGTATATCTGTGTTTTTATTCTCTACCATTTCACCTAACTCTTTGTTGTTGTTTGTTTGTTATGTATATACTATATTTGTTATTTTGATCTTTGCGATATGTTTTGCTTGCATATATAAATAAATGTGTTATAATTCATTTCTACTCGTATATTTTAATTATAATATTAGTTTATGATTCTTAGCGCACCTAATAATTTAGTACACCACATTTTTGTTTCATTTTGATTGTATATGAATCTCCTTGGGCATGGAATTACTTAGAAAGGTTTTTTGTGAGCGCTTCCGCCCATAGTGTGAGGTATTTTTATTTATTTAAGTGTCTAGAACTAGTTTTTATTTCATGAGTTCAGCAGACTGGCAGACAGCCTACTTGATGGAAAGTTGTTGCCATCGCCTTTGAACATTTGTAACACCAAAGGGGCTACTAATGTACTAATGTGCTAAGGTTTGTTATAGTAGCATACTCTAGACCAAGGATGGGAGCTATTCAGACGGGCAAACACCCTACCACCTGGCAAAGTTTATATTTAAGAAATAATTTAAATTCGCTTACAAGTTAAAATAACTTACTTGTATCGTTACTTCTTACGAGAGCGAACTGTATCATTACAATCAGTTAATTCTAGTTTTTGCTTTGAATTTGGTTTTAAATTCTAATAACAGAGATAAATGTATTTTATTATGGAAAATTAGATAAACTTTCCAGAATAAACCCAAAAATTTGATATTGAATTCCCTTAGAAAACTCTACTTAATAATACTTGCAAATAGATGGCAATAATAAAAAAATCAGTAATGAAAAGTTGATAAAATGACGGGGGTAGTGCGGCCTAATTTTGTTTATAATAACAAATTATTTAGGAAAAATAGAGAACCGTATGAACTGAGAAACAGATTGGAGGTTTCTTTGGCAAAAAGAGCTGAGGAGGTTTGTGTTTCGTATGCGAGGTGTGACAGGTAGCTACCGCAATATGCGCCCGCGGGGCATTGCGACGTCTCAATTATGTTCAACTTCATTGCTCAAACTCTGTCATGCATACGGTAAGTAGTTGCGAAGTCGGTGAGCCATTATGTTTCTCATACAGTGCGTATACAACACTGTTTGTGTAATTAATTTGCTTCCCACTATGTGTATTCTCTCTGCCATGAGTTCGTGGTCTCCGCTGTTTTGTACTCACAGCTCTGTCTGTCTCATGTGTGCTTGTAACTACTATCTATAATGATCTACCAGTGCTGCATTTAGTTTTTATAAATTATTTGTACAAAATAAATATAATAAATAAAGGTTTTGGTGTAATAATGCAGTATTATTTTTTCAAAATAATGTGATTAGAGTCCGAGCTAGAATAATTGATTTTTGTTTTTTTTTTTAAATCGGCCCCGTGATTTATTTCGATATTTTCGCTATTTAGTATAAGTAGTCTTGGATTTGACCGTAGAGACCTATTTGAGAAATTCACTATGTAATAAATAAGTAATACCTTTAGTCGTATTGGAATGGCTTCCCTACTTGTAAGCTGTGGGATGAAATTTCAGAATAAGTCAAGGTGATAGCGGTAGAAAATAAAACAAGTGATGTATGAAATGTACATTCAACGAATATTGGTTTCTACAGGTTCTGTTCATTAGTTTCGATATATGGGGTGGATATTTTCGATTAAATTTTTAAAAAGGATTTAGCCAAATGGATGTTCGCCACTTCTACTATCCAACACGGAAAATTTCATGATCAACAGCAGATTTTTAGACTTAGAATCTGCGGTACTTTTCATCCGGGGCATCCCACGGGAATTTTTTTTTGAAATACAATAAAACGGACAATTGAAAAAAGAAATTGAATTCCAATGCAATTTTTTCACTTATCTATAACGAAATTTTCGTAATAAAATGTGTGACTGTTTTTTATCCCGGAAGCGGATTGTAGTTAATTCGGTGCATAAAAAATAGCTTTTTCTGACATAGTTTTCACGATAGCTTACATTCTTTTTTAAATGCTCCGCTACTTTGTGTCCCGGGAATCCCGCGAGAATTTCAAGTCATGCGTTGACGAAGTCGCGGGCATATCCTAGTTAAGAATTATTTGCTATTATTTAAAAAGTCGTGGTAGCGTAATGGTTAGCGCACGCGCCCCTAAATCAAAAGGGCGCGGGTTCGATCCTGACCGGAACGCATGCACCTCTTAGTCAGTTTTCTGAACTAATGTGCATATTGTTACAATTACCACGTGCTAATAACGGTGAAGGAAAACATCGTGATGCAACCTGCACATCGAGATAACCGATGTGTCAAACCTGCCAAGCCGCCTTGGACAAGCGTTGCGGGTATACTGTCCGTTGCCCTATAATGGGAGGCCCGAGCCCAGCAGTGGGACATTTATGGGCTGACATTATACATTATATTTAAAAAATATATAAATATAACGATTTTAATTAAGCAATTTACTTTACCCCTGTATTTCGATATTTTAATTAATTGACTGTTAGTTTAATTAAATAGAAAATAAATTTCATTTTAACTTTTACCCGTTGCTTCGTTATGTGATACATGTTTCGCCTGATTGGAAAGTGGAGTTGATACGATTAAAAGTTTATTGCATAACGCTGCTAACAACGTTGCCTACGAGCGCGGTTCAAACTGAAACTTTGACTTCGAATTCCCCCATTCGGACATTTCCCCGGGTAACAGTTTGGAAGAATCGAGTGTGTATTTTGTTTTTATTTGTATTTTATAATAAAGTTTTACACGCGGCTATAATTACGGAAGCTTTGAAGATGTATCTTGAGGATTTATAAATTTCTTCGGTAAAGATGCCTTTATTTTTCCCTTTTAACAAAATTCCTAAACTGAAAATTTTAATTTCATAAAAATCTGACTATGTAACTAACTTGGTGTATCTAAATCTGTGTAACGTGGAAACTTTTATATTGTCCAGGATATGGACTACCTTACGATCATCCTCGTGGTCAAGGACAGACACATATTTTAATTTTCATGAGCCACTATGTTTAACTGCGTAGGTAAAGTTTTCAAACCATTGAAATATAATAACGACTTGGAGAGAATTTTTCGCCTCAGTTTTTCTTTTACGCTACAATATAATGTCATTTAAGTGAATGTAAAAAATAATATTCGCCGTAACGCCCTAGATCTTATAAACATAAGCATGTTTATAACTAAAGGCGTTAGTTAGCAATAAGCAAAAATGACTATTTTCTATCAGGAGGGATGTCTCGCTGCGTTACTTTGGTAATAAAAAATATGTATAATAATTTCCTATTAAACGAGTATACTTTCACGTTTATGTCAACTGAATTATTTGTTTCTATTTGTTTGGTTTTTGAATGAAAGTGCGGTATGTTCTGAAAGTTATCATGACGTCAGTTTTCTTCTGACAGTAGTGTTCAATTCAGAGATATATTTTATTTACTAACTACTCTACGGACTCTAGTTACGTACCATTTTTTACAATTAAATTTAAGAAGAAGTTAAGAACTTTTACACGCTTAATTGTGACATTTAATAAATGTATGTTTGTATTGTGGTGTACCTTAAAAATAACTTGTTGTATTAATTTATTCTAATTTTAATACTAAACTTATACTAATGTAGAGTGTATCTGTTACATGCTAGTGTTGTGAGGAAGTGTATGCGCAGTGTAAGCCTTATGTCTCGTCTATACCTATATATATTATTCTAACTAGCGCCACGTGTGTTGTGTTGTTTTTCCTTTCTTATCTTATAAATAACTTGTTACAATTCTGCTGGTAAAATATTATGTCCTACACACTAAAGGGTCTTAAATAAAATAAGTAGCTATACACAGTCATTGAATGGTGCGTTAATTTTCCCGTCACCGTCTGGTATACAAACAGCAACATTCAATCAAGCCCCGATGGGTTCGGTCGAAAACATCGTTATCGAGAGTTCAGCACGTGTGTACAATAATGAACCAGAAGTAATTTCTTAATAATTGTTGGTGGAAAAGAGGCGAGGAAGTTGTCGGTCCGCGGCGAGACTTCAAAGAAATTAATGACTGTTAGGGAACTCACGACGTGCCACCACCGACTTGATCAGTTTGGAAGAGAGCCGGAACAAAGTTGCAGGGAGCTTAAAGAAATTTCTTGCTAATTGCAGGCGGCCTCGAGATGTTATTTTAAATGCTTTATCAGATGATTCAAATTATTCAAAACAGCGAATAAATTTTCTCTGGCAACGAACATTACTATCTGCCTTATGAATTATTGAAGTGTAATTTGAAGGGCTTCTGGGCCCGATCGTTAATAAACCTGCTTTGTGTTATACTGATCAAATACTGTGACATTTAAAAACATATTTTATATTTACGTTCCATCAAATTTTACATTTAACTTTATTGTAATGAGCTTTGGGATACAGCTTGTTAAACCTGGCATACTTTAGTAGGTACTACTGAAATAAAAGGTGCGAACGGACATGCATGTAACCAAAGGTGCTACAAATGCGCTGCTGCTCTCTTAAGAGAGACTGGACCCTGGTCACTGATGCCGGAACACAACGCAAGGTGGTTATGGCGACATACTCTAGACCAGGGGTGGTAGCTATCCAGTCGGGCAAATGCCCTACCACCTGGCTGCGGGTTGTTTTGTCGCCTCTTACGCCCGGTCGCCCGGTCGCAGGAAATTGTATTATTTCTCCGTTCCTGTACAGATAAACAACGAATGTTGTAAACGTGTCACATTAAGTTAGGGTTTCAACATCGGTTTGATCAGGCATAAGTTTAATCGGGCCGTCTTATCAAACAAAAACTTTCAGGGTTAAACGCAAGCAAAGAATAAAATTTGTTTCCAAACCGAACGAAATAAAGGCCCTCCCTACTACTGTCATGGCATGTAATCGCCGTGGGAGTTCAAACTATTCAAAGTGTGATTATATACTTATAGTAAAAAAACTATAAAATCCACAACAAACTTTGTATTCAAAGGTCTAATTCTCAATACATCGCGATTTCTATACTAGAAATAGATTTATGATTATAAATGTGATGTAATGTAACTCCTAAAACTGTATACCAGTCTGGTTTGATTACCAATACAATTGCAATGTTTTGAGCTTTATCGGGCTGTTACTATTAATTCCCCTCTTATCTTTTCAAGTATAGATCTAGTAGGCTATAAGTTTTCTATACAGAAAGAGATCTATAGGGTAAACGTATGTTTATGAGACTCTAGAGTTATTACAACAGAAAAATGAAAGAAAAAGAAAAGCCCAAATGCAGGGTAGGTTCAGGTAAAATAGGTGCATAGTGCAACTCCATTAAGGCTGTACACAAACTACCCTCAATGGAGCAATATTGTAATTTAGGTAATGCGATTGCCGCCTGGCACACCCGAGGCCGTCTGTGATTTCTGAATGTATTCCATTGATTCATCGATAGACTCGTGCACTTAAGCAAAAAATGTTTTATTAATACTAAGTAGTATTTGATACGCAATCTTCTCAAATATATTTTTAATATAATATAATCGGCAATATGTGTCAGTGTCAAGTAAAACATAAAAAATACTATATTTTATAAATTTGTTGTTGTTCTTTTATGTTTTACTTGGCACCGACTTGAAGATGTTGTAGAAAGAAGTCGGTGAAATATTAAAATTTTTAGTTTTTAGTGTGAAGTCGGTTTTGTTTTGTTAAAAATATTTTTTACTTCTTAGTTGCGCAAATACTTCAATAGCTTTAAAAATAATATATTAAGCACCTGTACATATTATACAACTGGCAAGCGTATATGCCATCTCACTCTTTGGTGTATATGCTCTTCAACAAGGGTTGCTCTCGAATTCCTTGCGATCCAAAAATCAGATCCTGACTTGGTAACTATGGGACCATCGCGGGAGTTAAAAAAACAATTTGAAATACAAAAAAAAATAAGAGTCTGTAGAAAGTGTAACACTGGCACGCGTATACAAGCTTTTTTAAAGAATTTGTAGGATTCAGCGTTTTTAATAAGGGTTACTCTCGATTTCTCTGGGATTTACTCATCAGGTCCTGACTTGGTGACTATTATAAGTAAAGAAAAAAAAAACGGTTTAGACTTGACAGAGATATCATCATACAAAGAAATCTGTTATCAATTTTCGTGAGTTTCTCAAATTCCTTAGAATCCAATCATTAGATCGTAACATGGTGACAATGGGACAAATTAAAGGGTATATATAAGCTTTCGATTAAAAGAAAAATTTGAAATCGTTTCACAATTGACGGAGAAATCGAATAACGAACATGAAAAAAATAACAACATACAGATTAATTGAGAACCTGCTCTATTTTGAACTCGGTTACAAAGTAGTTCAATTGTCCTGGATATCTAGACTATGAAGTGTCTTGTGAGTCGTAATCTAGCAACGAAGGGCGATTGACTTACGTACAAACTATGTCATAACTTTAATCGAGCAATTGCAATATAATAACTGCAATATAATAAAAAAAAAAAAAAAAAAAAAAAAAAACCTCTAAGTGTTCACTTGTGTTTCTTGTTTGTGCGTACAAAATAATTCAAAATATAAAGAAAAACTGTTCAAACCTCAGTGATATTTCTCTAAAATACAAACTGTAACATAACACACTCACGGCACATTCAGTGAAAGTAATTTAGTGGTGTGAAAAACACAAAAAAAGTTATCAAATATACAACAAACGGTACAATCATTCAAATTTTTCACAGCTGTCTTAAAATTTTGTAAACAATACCTCCTATTTGTCGTTTTACTCTGCAAAAATCGTCAGCTGATTGGAGGTTCAATAGCGACGACAAGTGACAATCATCGAATGACAACTGACATAAGGTGACAATCGATTCTAACACTGATTAAATAAAAAACCATAGACAAAATATCTTTACGTTCGGAAACGCTATAATAAATAGAATCGATTAAATTTCAATAATCGACTAATATTATTATAAAACAATGACCTCTCCAAACGTCAACTGGGGATGTTGTGGCGAAGGAAAAGACGAAGAGCATCATCTACCATGTACTAAATGCTCAAAAATGTACCATTTGGAATGCGTAGGGTTAGAAATAGACAATATTACTTCAAAAAAAACCGCTGCATGGAAATGCCCCGTATGCCTCAGCTTACAACCTAAGGGGAATAAGACAGATAATACATTGATACGAAATGTCCCTGCGACCAGAAGCTATAAACGAGTAGCAGTCAATTCCCCGCCAAGTCTACAGCACGAGCCTACTCTCACGCGCGAAGATGTCACTGAAATAGTTGAAGGGGTAATAAGTTCTCAATTTGACGAGATGCTTTCAAAGATGAATAGCACCCTATTAGGCGCCTTCGACAATAAACTTCAACCAATCCAGGACGAAATTCGCGAAATGGTAAAATCCATGGATTATATCAATGTGCAATTCGAAGACATTCGCCGAGAACACAAAACATCTCAAGACGATATTAAAGCTTTGAAATCAGAAAACGAGAATTTAAAAACAACAGTGATTAATTTGGAAAATAGATTAAGTCAACTTGAGCAACACGCTCGTGCAAAGAATATAGAACTTCAATGTGTGCCGGAAAAAAATACAGAGAACTTAATAAATATTATAACAGACTTAGCAAGAGTTATTAAATGCGATATTAATGAGAAAAATATTATTAAATGCACTCGAGTTGCCAAATTGCACCGTGATACAAATCGCCCAAGATCAATTATAGTAGAATTCGTTACTCCTAGAATTCGGGACGATTTTATTGCGGGTGTCGCAAAATATAACAAGAACAACCCAACAAATAAACTTAATAGTAGTCTTATTGGTATTCCTGGACCTAAAACTCAAATCTTCGTCGCCGAACATCTATCGCCCACTAATAAGTCATTGCATGCTGCAGCGAGACTTAAGGCTAAGCAAATGAATTACAAATTTATATGGATCAAGAACGGACGGATATTTACACGCAAAAACGATGAATCACCATATATATGGATCAAAGACAATAGTTGCTTGGATAAGATAGTTTAAATTCTACAAATGTCTAAAATTTTCTTTAATGGCAAATGATAAACAGTATATTAATTAGTTACATTCATCAATATATATTACCAAAATGTTCGTGGATTACGAACTAAAACTCATTTATTCTATCAAAATTTATGCTGTTCTAACTATGATATTATTATTCTCACTGAAACGTGGTTAAATAGCAAAATACTAAACAGTGAATTATTTTCTGAAATATACATGGTCTACAGAAGGGATAGAGAAACATCCGGTTTTCATATGGCGAAAGATGGTGGTGGCGTTTTAATAGCAGTATCAAAAAAATACAATTCCGAAAGATTGTCGAATACAGAAAGTTTGTGTGAAGATTTATGGGTTAAGGTAGATTTTACAAACAATAATAGTATGGCAATCTGTGCAGTATATCTTCCACCCCCCATTCAAAAACCAATGCTGAAACATTTTCTAAATAATTGTAATGCTTTTTTGGAGACATGGGATTCTACAACTGTTATTGTTGGAGACTTTAATATGGGTAAAATGAGCTGGTCCTTATCCGGCCAAGCTGAGGATACAGCAGCTCTTTCCTCCGAATGCCAGTCATTACTCGATTTTATTAATACTAATAATTTAAACCAATGCAACTTCATACAAAATAACAGCGGTAGGATTCTTGATCTCGTTCTCGCTGACTTCCCTACTTGTACTGTTAACGAGCCGATGGATGTTTTGAGTAATGTGGATCTGTATCATCCTCCACTTAATATAGCAATCTCATTGAGAAATGACACTAAACTTAGTCCCAACCAATCCACACTGAGACCCAACTTCTACAAAACTGATTACTCCCAAGTCTGTAAGTATCTAAATGCCGTAAATTGGGAAGAAGCTTTTTTCGGAACGAACGATGCCAACAAGATGCTAGACATATTTTATGATATTATTGGCTCTGCAATAAAATTATATGTACCTTTACAAAAAAAACAATTTAAAAAATATCCAGTTTGGTTTAATAAAATTCTTATAACAGCACTCAAAGAGAAAAATCGAATAAGAAGTCGTTACAAAAAGTATGGCAACCCGCGAGACGAATTAGAATACAAACTGTTAAGTAAGCGATGTGGAAAATTAGCCAAGAAATCGTACAAGTCTTACGTAAGCAGTGCTGAAGACAATATTTTAAAAAATAGTAAACACTTTTGGACGTTTATTAAAAACAAAAGAAAAACTTCTAGTACATTCCCTGCAACTATGGTACATAAAGAGGAGTCTGCCTGTGAAGGAGTGGACATATGCAACATGTTTGCCAAGTTCTTTAAGTCAGTATATGTAAATTATAATACCAGTGATACTGCCGATTCTCCTGAAGAAACTACAGTAGGTCTTACCAGTGATTCATTTACAACTATTCTTTTAACTTCCGAGGTTATTTTTCAAAAACTTAAAGATATAGATATTAATAAAGGTGCTGGTCCTGATGGAATACCACCCATCTTCATCTCTCATTGTGCTTCTGTTTTAACCACACCTTTAAGAATTATATATAACACCTCAATCTCAATGGGCATTTTTCCTTGTAAATGGAAAAGCGCAAAAGTTGTACCAATTCCCAAAACAGGAGATAATAGCCAAGTTTCTAATTACAGGCCGATATCTATATTGTCGTCATTCGGCAAAATCTTAGAGTCTTTAGTAAGCCCTTACCTTCAAGCATATTTCCAAAAATACATAACTGACAATCAACACGGATTTACAGTCTCGAGGTCAACTTGCACTAATTTGGTATCATTTGTAGAAACTGTCATTAGTTGCATTGATAACCATCATGAAGCAGATGTTATTTATACGGACTTTAGTAAGGCTTTTGATAAAGTTTCCCACACAATATTACTTAAGAAACTAGAAGACTATGGAATTTCTGGAAATATCCTCAAATGGATAGAGTCTTATCTTAATGAACGATATTTCTATGTAGTGGTTAATGGATATAAATCAGATTTATACGAAATTAATTCAGGCGTTCCTCAGGGATCACATTTGGGTCCAATTCTGTTTAATATATTTGTCAACGACCTACCTAACTGTCTTCAATACTCTACTCCATTTATGTTTGCAGACGATCTAAAATTATTAAGAATAATTAATTCTACAGAAGACGTGTTTTTACTTCAACAAGATTTAAACAGCTTGGGCGGGTGGTGCGTATTGAACGGAATGGACTTAAATGCTTCAAAGTGCATGCACATTAGGTTTTCTCGAAAAAGTAATAAAATACCTGCAGAATACGCAATAAATGGCAACAAAGTTATTGAAACTAACTGCGTGCGAGACTTGGGGGTACTTATTGATAGCAAAGTTACATTTCAGGACCATTACGAGAATATACTCAAAAAGGCTTTTAACATGTTGGGGTTCATAATACGTAACGGGAAGGTATTCAATAAAAGTAGTACCAAAATAACATTATTTAATAGCTATGTTAGAAGTTTACTAGAATACTGCAGTACAGTATGGCGACCGCATTACTCAACTCATTCTCTAAGACTCGAGCGCGTCCAAAAACGCTTCCTATGGCACTTGTGTTATCGGACAAATCTATCAAAAAGAAATGTATCTTATGGAGAGCGTTTGAGACATTTTGAAGTTGATTCCTTGGCCAAGAGGCGCGATATTTTGGACCTGATGTTTTTATATAAATTAATACATTATAAAATAGATTGCCCTCAACTACTAAGTAGAGTCAACTTCAGAGTGCCTGCGAACTATCCCCGCTCACGTATCACTATTTTTAGTCCACCTTTGCGCAAAACTGTTTTAGGCAGCACTTCACCCATTCCACGAATTGTTAAACTATACAACAAATATAGCTCCACTTTAGATATATTTGCCAACTCACTACCGAAGTTTCGCCGAATATTGCATATTATGCTTCCATCTGATACTTTTTAATTATCATTACTAATTTACCTTTTTACTTATTTTTTTTTTTAAATCCTCATTTACTAGTAAACTAAAAATGTGTGCTTGTGTATTTCTATAAATTCATGTCTAAATTTATTTGTCCTTATATTTTGTGATTATTATTATTTTTTATTTTAATATTTTTTATTAACTTTCAACCAAAGCTGTGTTTGTTTGTAATAGGTTACACACTTATATTAGTATTGAACATTCAAATTGTCTCCTACAATGTTATGGTGTAGTAACTGTAAACGAACCAAATAAATAAATAAATAAATAAATAATAACTGTATGATTTACAATATAACACAAAGTTTGTTATATTTTCTATTAATCAATAATCATCTAAATTAAAACATTATCTACATCACCCGTTCAGATAAAAATGATTTTTTAACTACTTTGTTTAGGCGAAGACGTCTATTTGCCTTAAAATATTCATAAATATTTTTTTTTTGATTAGGAATAAAGTGTAAATTTATCTATATATACTCTATAATCTTTGTGTTAAACATGATATTTCTCCGAAAATTTGAAATCGATAATACGCCACATCTAATAAGCGGTTACATACAGTACTCAGTGCCCTGTATATATTCCAAATAATACACAATTCATTTATTTGATCAGCAATTTGCTTACTGAACCATGTTCATACACACAACATGTTAATATCCAACAATGATGTTGTAGCAGACATTCAAATTTGCCAAACACATTAAGTTATAGCAGATGTTAACATATCATGTTCATTAAATTTCGGTTTATTGTTATTTGTTCTCTAATTAATGCATCCTAAATTACACGCATGATCAAGCAAGCACTGCTCATAAATACTCCTTTTTTTAATTACGTCTACATATAATGTTGTGTCCCAGAAAATGGGATTGTTTTTACAGGATATATATGCAATGGATGCAATGTTTGCCCGAGCATAGCGGTATTACAAGACTTAGTAATTATTATACTGTCTAATTTACGTAGAAGGCAATATAAATATTATATGTTTTTGTAAGTGTATATTTTTGTTTGCAGTTAACTATTGTCTATCTAATATTTACGTATGTGTAATGTAAAATTCTTGGGCCTTTGAAATTTCAAGTTTGTCCTTGTGTTTGCTCTCTGCTCAATAAATAACCTCGGAGGATTCAACTTTTTTTAAAAGAAAACCACATAAGAGAGGTATTTACTACATGATATATTTTGCATCTTATATAGGAAGGTCAATAATAAGATATGGGTATGTGTATTGAAAAGGCTTTTCAAAAATTTTATGATTGTATTGTAGTATTCATTTTATAAGCCTTTATTTATCACTAAACAATCATTGCGAAGTTGCTTAGAGGTAGTTGTTGTTGAGGCTAAGTTGAGGTTTTATTTTACGTGGAGACGTTATTACATTTTGCTTGTTAAACTTACAATGAAGTAGCCAATTCTACACAATACTCAAACACCATTACAAAGCAATACCATCTAGAGGAACTTTACTAACACGTCTTTCTAATATTAAACAATAAGGAGTTTGTCATATAGTGTGATATCTCAAATTCGAAATTCAAATTGCTTTGTGCACGAAATTTGCTACTGGATAGCACTCGTAAGTTTAACGTGACAAGAGAACACACGCAGGTGTTGTGTCGTTAGTCTTTGTATCCGGACTTGCTAGTTACCGCCTTACTAGTAACATTGTTTCTATTGAACTAAGCTCTGGAAATGAATTTCGAGGAATGTCAGCGTCTCAACAGTTGAGACTTGAACTTTTTAGCCACCCTCATGTCGCGTGCAACACTGTTGGGCAATGGTAAAATCCCGAACTTTGCCACTAGTTACGTTTCGTATGAAATATAATGAAGAATTCAACTAAAAAGTTATTTTTATATTTTTTTATTGTATACCTCATTTTACGAAAAAATCCAATGCTCTAGTCTAGAGGAAGGTTAAATGCTTCTACCATAAAAAATACCGACATCACACTTAAACCAAAAAATAAATATTTAAACCTAATTTTTCTACAAAACTTTGGAGTAAAACATAAAAAACAACAACATATTTACAAAATATAGTATTTTTTATGTTTTACTTGACATCGAATTCAAGATGTTGTAGAAAGAAGTCGGTTAAATATTTATTTTTTTGGTTTTTAGTATGAAGCCGGTTTGGTTTTTGTTAAAAAAATATTTCTTACTAAAACATAGGAAACGTATTTTCTTAGTAGATATTAGCGCAACTAAAAGGTTGTGCTAAAACTTCAACAGCTTTAAATATAATATATTAAGCACTGTAGAAATTGTATAATTGGCACCCGTATATAAATTTGCCATCTTACTCTCCGGTGTATATGCTCTTCAACAATTTTTGCACTCGGTTTCCTTGCAATCCACAAATCAAATAATGACTTGGTGACTACGGGACCATCACGCGACTTAAAAAAACATACGGCTTGCGTCTCGGGACGCTCGACAGGAGTGATAATTTAATCTAATCTAACGGGAGAGAACGGGAAGCCAGTCAGACTAGCGCCGTAACGCGTCACGTAACGAAGCGATCATAGCACCAGTCCGAGAGTATGGACTTACGAATAAACAAAAAAATGATAATCGGGTTTGAATTGACGGTGATATCGTTACGAAGAAGTTGGAAAAAAAAATCGTGTGTTTCTCTAATTCCTTGGAATCCGTAAATCAGATCCTGGCATGGTGACAATAGGACCATTTCGGGAGTATAAGCTTTTGATAAAAAAAGATTTGGAAATTGGTTCATAATTATTGACAGAAAAATCGAGTAACGAACATAGAAAAAAAAACCATAAAATACAGACGAATTGAGAACTTCCTCCCCTTTTTGAATTCTGTAAAAAAAAAGTAATGAACAATGTGTATGAAAGTTTAATAAAACTACGTTTTAACGGTTTTAAGCGCGGTAGTTTACTTGATTTTGGTTATTCCGACTTTTCGACCGCTTTTCAGTCACCGTGGTGGCCGACAAAGATGACAAGACAACGAAAAATTTAACAATAGTCGTTGGACAATTGTCATCATTGTCCTTCCGTGAACACGGTCACTGAAAAGCGGCCGAAACGTCGGAATAACCAAAATGAAATAAATTACCGCGCTTAAAACCGTTAAAACGTAGTTTTATTATGTATACAAGTCGCAAAAACTTAAGAAAATAACGTGTATGAAAGTTGTGTAGCTTTATATAGCAGCCACTTAGATAATCGTGTTGTGATTCTAAAATGAATTTGATTCTACTATGTAGGCTCAAAATATTGCTAGATTCTGAGGTACCTTCACACTTAGCACGTCTTTAATACAAATAAGCAATAGATAGTGGTCATAATAACTTAAGTCAATGTACCGCCTGCTATCGAAGTATTTTACTCTATTCTGTGAAACAATGTTACAATTATATTCTTCTTCGCTTATCTGAGCCATTTGGCATAAAATTAATAGATCTACATGTTATAAGATGTAATTATATCGACAGTAACATTGATTTTGATAAAAATATTTGGTATTTTGTATGTAATTTGCATGGTTGAGTATCCTTTTCGCACGTCGATCAAAGTCTTAATATAATACTGGATATATTCATAATTTGCTGTATGTAGGAAACCATACTATAGCTAACTTTTTTCCATAATATTGTATTCGATAAACTTATTTCACTAATTCGGACGCTAATTCCGCTGTGAGATTTACATCAACTTCAAATCACACTGAACTGCGCCTTTAGTGTAGTAAGAGGTCACTTGGGTGAGATTATTTATCTGGTGATATAAATTTGAAGAATATCTTGGTATCGCATGCGATGAGATGCAAGCCTTACGAGGACCTGAACCACTCAAAATGAAGTAAAATTCACTGCTTAAAAGCTAAAACTGCATACGAAGATGTATTTTCAGCAAACTACGAATGTGTAATGAAAATGTTATCAACGAATTACTAATGAGAGTCGTACTACTCCCACATTTAGATAGTAGCTCCATTTAGTGAGTGTTTATCATCATTTACTCTTAATTAAAACTTTACTTTTGTAGTTTACTCCAGATTAATAGTTTCCCTATAAAATATTATAATTTTTAATGTGGTTTCTAGAATGTAATTTATGTAACCTTCATTAAAATCATTGAATCCATCTTGTTCAATCCATTATGAATATCCCTAAAGTTATGTTATGTTTAGTATTGTTCACCATAACTTCACTTTATGGTCCCAGACGGAAGAACAGCGCTAGTCCTTGTTGGCTAGCATTATGCTGAGGCTGGGTCCAATTTAGGACTTATTTTGTTTCTTTCTCTATTTATATTAACTTAGTTTTTTTGTTCTAAATAAACTATTTTCTTTTTTTTTCTAAACTATCACTTAGCAACAGTAATAAAAAAGCAGAGATAGTAAGAGAGGATTCAAACATAGAGTGGTTAAGAATTACCAAAATACTAATGATTTAATACTCTGGAATCCCGAATATAATTAATTAATTGGATATTGGTGTTTTAACAGCTCAATATCACATTGGGTTAATTGGTTATTATTTTTTTGATGATTACTTCTCAGTAACACCGTTCATTGTTTTACGGATTAAACCATAAGGTCAAGATTGAAAAACTATATATCATTTCTTGTAAGAATGTGACATATGAATATTCTTCATAAATTCTCTGGTGGTGATAATTAGATATATTTCTTTATATTTTCACGTTTACTTCAAGTTTCCAAGTACCTATGTTCAGAAAATTATGATCATAAAACATGAAACGTAAGAGAACCTTTATATGTTTAATCCGATTAAAAGTCTAGTTTTAATTTATATATTTAAGTCATTCATCTCAAATAATGATTGAATTATTTAACGGGAACAACCAGACATTGTAACAAAGAGATTATTAGTATGTAGTAAAAACCAAGCCCGAGTTATAAGAATATTAATGATCATTGACTGGACCGCAAAGACGGCGAGCTCCACTTTGAAGATACTAATGCAACGAATTGAGCAAAAAGTACGAATGTTTTTTGTACTTCTTTACCAAAGCTATACTTTGATTAAGAGTTGTAAATATATATATTTTAACTATTTTTATATTTATAAATATGGTTTTAAAATTGCTAAGTGCTATTTACAAGCCATACTACTTGATTAGGTAAGACACAGCCTGTTATTTCAAAGATATGAGTTCGAATCCTGGCTAGAGAGCAGGCATCACCCAAGCAGATCTTCTATGCGTTATATACATTTTTTACACTAAAATATCGTGATGAAACCTGCATTACAAGGCAATCAATCAGCACGTGTGACGGGTTTTCCAAGCCAAGAAATAATGAAGCGCATTCGACTCATTGTATCCTCCCGAGAACTGCAGGTCGTAATTTAAATAAGCGATATCTTTTGTATTAGAATATTAAATTTTAAAAGTACCTACCGTGTCTGTAGATTGAACGTAATACTAAAAAAAGGCATTTGGATTTATAGCTATACGCTAAACACAAAACAACTCACTTTAAGTTTTATCCATTTATTGGGTTTATTTTCAACCCATTGTCACACCTTTGGACTATGGTAATTTATTATATAGGTTATTTGTTTGAAATACGTATATTTTGTTTGCTTTTGTGATATATACAATTCGATAATTCGCTCGCACACATATACAGTAAATAATCTTGCAAAATTATGCGCTTTATTTCATACAAAACGAGTTTACCACTAAGTACAATAGTTTTTGTCCGTTAGGTAATTGTTGTACGCCGTCCACAGCCTCCACTTAGCGCTTGAAAAACCGCACGCAACATTTTAAATGAACATGGCTAAAACAATGTGCCATAAGCGGCGACCGCGGTTTGTTGCGCGCGACAGAACAAAGCATTGTTTGTCGCGTTATGTCGCGGTGTACCGGTGATGCGTCCATGACAAAATGCCACTTATAAATCCTTTGCAGACCACAATCACTACATTTACCGGGCAATTTGAAGAGTATTCATTGTTTCCTTATATGTAGGTAATTTGTATTCATGCTCGTCGTAGCTTTGAATAATATGATAATGTAATTTTTGACTATGAAAGGATTTAATGTATTTATAAAATACGAGCTGAACCGGCAAACTTCGTACCGCCTCAGAATCAATAAATAAAAAAACTTGCTTTTCATATTTACTCACGTTTTGAACCTTCCCTGGACTTCCACAAATAATTCAAAACAAAAATTAGCCAAACCAGTCCAGCCATTCTCGAGTTTTAGCGAGAGTAGTTAGTCTCGCTAAAACGAGTGCTCGCTCGCTGTTCGCTAACAGCAATTGATTTTTATTGGTTTTAATTTGGTACGTTAATTTAATCTAAAACACAGGACAGATAGTTTCCGACCAATATATAATATAGGGGAGTTGCGTGGAAACCTCTAATAAGTTATATAAAAAAAGGACATCGCAAGAAGGCATCTATATAAACACAAAATTAAATATTACACAGGTGTATAAGAATGAGTTCTAAGTGGCAGAAACAAACTTGAAACTTTTTTAATTCAAGGAAGACAATAAACCTGAAAAGTCCGTAGTAAGAGTCGAGCGTTTGGAATCACAAGGTGCTAGCTTTAACGCGTTTCTTGTAAAATATATAACAAGCAAATGTGTATTTATACAACTTCGTAACAAAATAAAAATGTTAATCTATTAATAAAGGTTTATAAAGTATACTGTAAACGATCGATGCAGATTATAATTATTTCTTATGCGAGTCATCATTGAAAAATGATGCTTCGCATTTACTTCAATTAGTACTATTATTATTATTAAATATATAATATGTTAGACTATTATTTACTTAATCAGTGCAGGAACGGAGAAAGAATGCAATTTCCTGCGGCCGGGCGAACTGTCGTAAGAGGCGACAAAACAACCCACAGCCAGGTGGTAGGCCATTTGCCCGACTGATGGCTACCACCCCTGGTCTAAAACATGTCGCCATAGAAACCTTGAGTTGTGTTCAGGCATTAGTGACCAGGTTCCAGTCTCCCATAGGATAGAAGCAGCGCATTTGCAACACCGAAAATGGTAACCGCTTTCCATCAAGTGGGCCGTCTGCCTATCTGCTGAACTGCTTCAATTTAAAAAAATACCCTAAATGATGAAGAGACATTTAAATTAATATGAAACGCTCAAGTTTCTTGCATGTTGAGATAAATTTCTAATTCATAAACATTAAAGATGTCTGGGAATATATTGCGTAAAATTATCTACTAATGACATAAATTCAAATTATATATAATTCATTTAAACAGAAATATAACATGTGTCGATTACAGTTTGTTAGATATGTATAGAATAGAAATAATAATAGAATCACAAAGAAATAGAACCAATAGGTATAATATATCTGGGATATGCGAGCAACATCGTCTACGCTTGAATTGAAATTGCTGCGAGATTGCCGAGGCACAAAGTGTCGCAGCTTTTAAGAATAATCTGAGCTATCGTTTTAGTGAAATCACTGTCGGAATAAGCTAATTTATATGCACCTACAGCTACAAACAGTTCCCGTAAAAATTGTGATCGATCAGTGAGAAAATTACATTGGAATACGATTTTTTTTAATAGGGCCATTTGAAAAATTATAAATATTCTCGCGGGCTTCCCATGATAAAAAGTAGCGCAGATTTTAAGTATAAATTTTGCTGTCGACCAGCGAAGGCTGCATCAAAATCACTAAACGAAACCTCATCCTCATATCACGAAACTTTGTACGTGAATCCCGAACAAATAGACTCCATCGTTTATATAGTATATTCTAGTTGGGTTTTTCTTAATAGCTTCAGTATACAGACACGGCATTTTTAGAATAATTTTATAGTATCTCTTCTATATGTCTTGTACATCGATATGTTAACTGTTCACATTCTTCAATAACCAAAGTTTATCAAAGAGATAAATTATACGTCTGCTAATATATTCCCTATAATCCTCACCAGATAAGCAACGTGCATTTAATACATTAAGGGCTGATTTTTCAATCACCACATAAAAGTTACCAGATGAATAAATTATAACGTGAAACAATTCATCTCTTTTAATTATGCAATTGACATTTTTAATTTTCCCATGTTATGTTTCATTCTATAGAACAACTTTTACCGGGTGATTGAAAAGTCGGCCCTAAAACTCAGAAATATCTCATAATAAAATATAAAAATGTAAGATTATTGATGAACTGATTAAACACTCAACTTCGACTATAGGAAAAGCCAATGGGTAAAGTTTCCCTCTTATCTGATTGTTCGCGTGTGATAGCTACTGTGACCTATAAGAATAATAAAATAGATACGAAAGACGTAAATGTTTTAACTTCTCTCGGCCAGTAATAAGGTCTATTTACAAAATACAAAAGGTCTTAGTTTTACTTTCGTGTCAAATGGGGCTGAATTTGTCATTACCAATGTAGACTGACAGTAATAGTTAAGAGCACGTACCCAAGTTCGTCCACAAAACGTGGGCTCGGCCTTCATTGCCCTAACGGCTGCGAAACTTAATAACGTAGCTGGAAGGAATAGTATATTTAAGCAATTCCAAGTTTATTTAGCAGGATCGTACGCCACCGAAGGCAATGTTTAAACGCTTTCTCAGTTCCGTTCCTTTTGTGTAATTACGGCGTGTGTGGGGGTTCATATACGTAACAGGAGTAACTGGTAGTGCTATCTGGGCGTAAGGCTACGGGGCTGGAATTTAAGTGATCCCATTTGGTGGCCGGCGCGAGCCGTTTCAGCCAGGTCCGTGCGCCTTGCGCGTGTTGCGAATTACAATCGCCAACTACCTGCCCGATCTTTTCGCCTAATTATTACTTCGACCTGTAAATTTAGCTTTTGTTAGTTTTGCAACTCGAGCGGACAATTTGAGATAAAGGAAAACGTTTCGTTGAAAATATCTGTAGCATCTTAACATTTTGATTTGTAATCGGATATCTAAATACACAATTATTTAAATGTATAAATAGACTTGTAATCCAATGAAATCTTACAATTTAAGGACCGAATATTGCATTTTGAAGACGCAATTTTATTTTTGGGACATGTGTGGTCAATAGAAGCTTAACCTCAAGTTTGTGGGGTCGCCGCCCTTGTCCCCCGACCGCCATCTTGGAAAAAGTGGTGAAAACACTTTTTTCGCGATATCTCGGAAACTATGCGTCTTACAAAAAAATTGTAAAGTCATAATTTGTATCAAATTGTTTTGCCTACAAATATGTTTATATAACTTTTTGCCCTAAATTAAAAATTAAAGAAGTTATAAGCAAAAAAGTGAGAATTTTTTATTCATTCCTAACTCTTTTTTTACCATAGAACTTACCAAATTTAACTTATCGAATGTTAAGCAGGTAGAAAAAGTCCCCCGTTTTCCCCGCCAACTATGAGTAGAGTCCGTAGGCGCGTTTGAAATTTGAAATGGGCAGATTAAAAACATTGAATACCAATGTGATTTTTTTACTGATCGATAGCAAATTAAGTGTTATAAAATTTGTGATATTTTTTATCCCGGGAAACCGGCGGGATTTTTAAGTCAGCGTGGATGAAGTTGTGGGCGAATTCTATTAATAACAATAAAATTGTTTATTGTATAAAACCTAATTCTCATTATTTAAACAGATTGGTCCTCAATAGTTCGACTTGTATCTTGGGAACCGCTTTCCTAATTGGTACAATTTTATTCGTGAAATGATTGTGGGTGTGTATGTGATCGTGTGTGTACGTGTTTGTGTATATATGTATAACGTGAGAGAGTTAGTTATTTATGTGTATATTTGTATACATAGTATAGTTATATATTTATTATTAAAATGTATGTAAAAATCGTAGAAATGTTTACCACCATCGCACTCCTTATCAGCAATATTCTTGCCACGGGTTGTCTGGAAGAGATCGCTTTTTGGCGATGAGACCGCCCTTTGTACCCAATTAGATTATTACTAGTTTGTAAGTTTTCTGTAATGGTGGACAATAAAGTGTTACCTATCTATCTATCTTGGTTTATATATACAAAATAGTAGTATCAATATGATAATATAAATAATATAAGATATTCGGATGTTTCACTCCAACTGTTTTTATTTTCCTACAAAGCACTGCGTGCGTCTTAAAATGGATAATATCTACAAAGAATCCAAAGATGGAGATCAGACGCGAAACATTATTGATATAGAACGGCGGAAGTGCAGTCGCGCAGTTAGTCGTGAAGTCAGTTGATTTTGTTTCACTACTGTCCGAGTTAGCAAATAAATGTCGTTACGCGAGCAAAGTTCAGCTATCGGCTTCTTCCATTATTAAACTTTTATCCAACTGGGCCACATGAGAACAACTTCGTTGTGTTACGATATTTGTTTCATTTTATTTTATAATAAACGTTCTAGTATTATAATAACATTGTGACGCGAAACTAACAAGGTCTTACAAAGTTGAAAAATTTAAAGGATCACCCAGATTGGATAATTTTTATTTGCTGGCCATAAATATAAAGGCATTTTTTATATAGAATTCAGCATTATAATATTTTTTTATTACTAGACCAAAGTTCTAAGTCAATTCTCTGAGATTATATTTAAGTTTGAATAATAAGCATCAAAGTATCACTTAGCGTGATGTAAAGCACTTTTGTTTTGACAAAAACGTTATGTAAAGTGGATTATTGGTAGTAAATTTCGTTATAGTCTCACATGCATTATAAACAGACTCAGGGGAAAGACAGCAAATAAATACCGCTACCTTTTTTTCATTCTGACTTGCACATTACGAGATATATAATAATGTTACAATTTGGGGTCACCTGCATATCTCTAAACAAAGCAAATTTATTACCCGTCGGCTAATAACATTAAAACTGTTTCATGACCGTCTTCTTTTGTTTAGTTCGTGTTTAAAATTTGTGATTGGAAAAACAGCCCATTGTGTATGGTAATCTTTATAGTAGTCATTAGCCAGGTGTGATTATTGGAAATTCAGTCCACGTGGTCGAGTAGACATATTGTGTTTGTACAGTATAAAGCAATGCCCCAACGGAGAGGTAAGGCAGTCAAGCGATAACCAAAAGCGAGGCAAGACGTGTAACTTTGCGCGTGTTATTTAATCGTGCATTACATTTGTACTGGTTGTACTCAGTTATATTTGTACCTCTGTTATACATATTTGTATAGTTCTAATAAATTATATAGTAATTCCAACGGCATTATAATTCGAGTCCTGCAACCCGTAACAATAATAATTTGTTTTTATACCACAAATGGAACAGATATGTTGAGTTTGAATATTATCTCACAGACTTGACTTAGAACTTTAGTGTGATAATAAAAAGTCTTTATTTTGTTATATTTTATTATAATATTAAGTTTTATTTAAATGGCCGCCACTTTCAAAATTAGCCCGAAGATGTATAGAGGCTGGGTGATCCTTTGCCTTTGTCGGAGCTTCGAGACTATTAATTATATATTGTTCAACAATCAATATAATTAATTTCTGAAACTCCTATCTTGAATTTCAAATTTTATACATATTTGAAACAACCACTTTAGAAATTATCTTACCTACGTCTATAGCTTAAAACCATCTATAAAATCATACCTACAATTTAATTTAACATCTGAAACATGATATGATATATACCATATTGTGTTTTACTATATCTTATATATAAAATTCTCGTGTCACAGTGTTAGTTACCATACTCCTCCGAAACGGCTTGACCGGTTCTCATGAAAGTTTGTGTGCATATTGGGTAGATTTGAGAATCGGACAATATCTATTTTTCATCCCCCTAAATGTTAAGGGTAGTTCACCTCTACATATGTTTTATTTATTTTTATTTTTTTATGATACAGAATTAAAAAATACACACAACCCTAACTTTTCAACCCTCTACGATCAACCCTATGTTTTAATAGCGATATTAGTATTTTTATAATTTTCTACTGGGATGATTTTAAATTTGAACCAGGTAGATGGCGCTGCAATCGGGTACCAGAATTTAGGTTTTTTTTGTTGTTGTATGTTTATCCCGAAATGGTTTAAATAAACGATTGGACCCAGTAGGTGGCGCCGCGATACTCCTCCTAATGCTGGACCTGATTTTTATGAAATTTTTTGTTTGCTCAAGTGGATTTGAGGATAGTTTAGATTAACATTTGGTCCCGGTAGATGACGCTGGAATCGGGTTCCAGATTTTTATTTTTATAAAGGCAGGACACCGTCTGCCGGGTACAGCTAGTATTATATAGAAATTGAACTACAGTTTTTTGTGTCGTGTGAAAATAACATTGATTAAGATTGGAGTTTGGAGAAGTAAAGCGACGATAAAATATTTACACCTATTTTTACATATAAACGTCATATTTATAGGATTTAAGTCTGAGAGAGCCGGTATACCGAGTTTCAATACTTTACCGAACGGACTGTGCTTGTCCAAAACAGACTGAAGAGTTTTACACATCGGTGATGTTGATACTAGTCGCTTCCTTAATTCTTTTTTCAGGATAAATAGCGTCCTTCTATTATATATTTATGATATAGATATAGTGACTCAGCGACGAGCCAAGCCGCCGGCTCCGGCTATCCATACGGGCAAGGGGTATGTTTACACATGATGCAATTAACATTCCAATACAGATTTGCAAGATTTGGAACATTTGATACTACATTTATCTCGAAGAAAACCGGCTTCTTAAATAATTATTACATTAATCACAGTTTTATGTTTATTGTTCAAAATCTAATCTCAACCACTCAGAATACGGGATGTATAGCACCGGGGCGCATAGACCTAGTACCTCATTAAACATACCGTGCATAATCTGCTAGCTTTGAAAAATCGAATCGCAACGGACAAGTTATAAGTGGGAAAATAGAATATATTAAACATTTCATATTTTTACAGTAGAATAACACATTCAATTATTCAAATTCATTTATAGGTTATGAAGTAAAATGTCATTTGTTGCATGCCAGTGACGTGGCACACGGAATGTGGTAATACTCGGCAGGCACTCTAGCGAATTGTATTCGAATAAATGATTCGATACAAGTTATTACACGAGTAATTATTTTAATTTTGAAGTAGCGTATTCATTGTTGGTTTTATTAAACCTAAAACCTTGTTTGCTGTAAATACGGGGCACAATTTTTCAAAATATGCTCTGTGTATAAAAATGTATAAGAAATGTAATTACGTCACTATTTCTGCAAATAAAGTTTTTCTTTCTTTCTTCTTTCCATCTCCTGGTCATCCAATATATTATGGAAATTATGCTTACAATATGCATACGTCAATCGGTTTATTGATGAAGAAATTTATGTCTTTATCCAATTGAAACTGTACCATTTTGCGGGAACTTATTTGTGTTCACTAAAGGGAATAAAGATTTTGACGAGCTCTAACAATCCAAGCGTTGGCGCCCGCCTTATTAGCTGTAACGCAGGGATCCCGGATTGGATTCTTGGTTAGTCAAATTTCATAAACCAACATTTTTATTATTTACTCTAGTCTGTGTGTCTAAATAGCCCCAAAGTTGTATAATGACAATTTGTATTTGTTTGTGCTTAATTGAATACTAAATACTGTACTTGTAATGTAGTACTGTTTTGTATTCAAACACGAAAAAAGTTAGGTTTACATTCATTATACTATTAATAAAGTAGACTATAATAGCAATCACTAATTAGACTTATAAACAGTACGACAGCGAAGCTCAAGTAGGTACCAACTACCAGTAGTGTCTAGTGTTACGACAATCTCTGCTAATTGGATAATTGAATCACTAATTACGTCGTTACCTGCCACTAATCGGGCTATAGCCGTTGAATTCAAACGATCGATTGAGAAACACAGAATTAGGGCACTGCCTATAATCATTCCTATATCTCATGTGACGTATATTTAAAACTTACTGTACCCCCTACTTCATGCGCATGGTATTAGGTATGGCTCATAATAACCGCTACTTACGGTAATAGTTAAAACTATTTATATTCATGAACCCTGCAAGATATTAAAATTCAATATACACGAAAATATAACATACAATTCTTAAAATTTTCAACTAAATCCATTAATTCGTTTCGAAGTCTTTTCGAGACAGTTTCAAACAAGCCGTAAAAAATAAATCCTCAAAACAATAATTTACGATTAGGTATCATATAAACTTCTGTGTAAAGATATTAAGGAAAGTAAATAAAGTGAATAGACAGAAAGAAATAGACGTGACAATATGTATGTATTATGATAATAACAGTTTTCAATTAAGTTGTAGCATTTATATTTGTAACACAGACAAACATATGAGCTTTGTTTGTTGACGTAGATGATTAGTCCTAATCTCATTTTGTGTATTACCTAAATCGGCAAATTACTTAAGAATTTCCTTTCAGTAAGATTTTAACCAAATAATATCCAAAAAATAAAATTACATTCAAAACAATCCAATTTAAACATAATTCATGACTTTATGAAATGTCACAGCATCGTATAAGTTTGTAACAGTGATTATAGAAAAGTTTGACATAAAATTATTGTTCTTTAAGTCCATTTGTAAACAAGCTACAAAGTTATAAACAATAACGGGTCCCTGACGAGACATTTTCACTAAAACTACAGTAATTAATTTATTTTAGGTCACCAGAAGTTAAATTAGTATAATGTTCAAAAACAATTTATTTGATTTTAAATTTTGGACTTGGCATAAAAGCGTAAACTATCCTTTAAATAGTCGCTTATTACGAGATACAGCCTCATTATAACTAGTATATACTTATTTTAAGATTTTCAAACTCAACCAGACATTGGATTGCTTTGAAGAGGTTTCTGGCTGCTGCTGTTTTGTTAAGAAAGTATGTCGATGTATGAAAAATACAAATACTATAACGATTAAGTTTGTTTATTTTTGTCCCATTTCTATATGGAAATTGAAAAACTAAAGTGAACCCATGTAACTTCGGCTTAAACACTAAAATGAATCTTGTTTATCCCTCAGTTACTTGTACAATGGATATCTCTAATATTTGGTGTAGCGACACTTAAAATACACCTTAGTGCCAAATATCATCCTTAGTTTCTGAAAAAATTACTATGAGCTATATAAACAGACTGACAGACATATGGATGACTATTTTACAAGAGATACGTTGTTACTTAATGGCAACGAAGCCCTAATAAAAACCCTCTCCACATTTATATGTAATTCATCAGTTGGTAAATTAATTAGACTGGGTAACAAAACAACATAAATCAATACGTCGATTATAGTTCCTGCAATTTACGAAAGTGTACGGACTTACGGTAAACACGTGTCAAGGTGTGCGTGAGATCGAATATAATTAGATGGCACACTCCCAATTGGGATTGTTAATTTTTTTTCAATCTAGCTATTTGAAAAACCATTTCGAGGAATAGTGTCCTTAATCATTTCTGTCTAGTTAAAATTCCAAAAAACGTACGATCTTCTTGTATTTTGTAAGAAATGCGTTTGACCTTTATTTGACCTTACTAAATCAAACAACTTTCCTTAAGGTGGGCCGTCTACCTGTTTGCCTGCTTCAGGCTGTAAAAAATTCTAGCTGTACATTATTTGATTTAAGTTCTGTAACATGGATATTTCCCTAAAGGTCACTTTAAAAAAATTAACGATAACTATAGAAAATAATAATGGTCGAACACGATATGACCATTGAAATGATCACGATACGTAATGAGTAATAAAAGTGACATTTAAATAGTAGCACAGATTACTATGGTTAGTAAGTTTTATTATTTTTGTTTTCGAGACAAAGAAATCAATGTAAAATTGTCCCTTATGACGTCATCAGAGAAATAATTTTAAAATCGAATTATAAAAAAACTAACGCTTACAATACAAAAATATTCTAATTAGTATCTTAAAATACCCTATTTTACGTAATAAAAATATTAAAATCAGAGATGCACAATATGCAACGTGCATGTATTATACATTCAACGACAAGAAAAGCCGGCTGGCCTTCATGTACTTCAAGAACCATAACTCTTTAGTTTACTTTAATAAAAACAACAAGTAATACAAGGACGTTATCATAGACTCGTAAGCACGTGCTGTGTAGTGGTATAGTATAGTAATTCGGCGGCGTCGTAGTACATTGTTGGTGGTCTATTAAAGTACAGAGACTACTCAGTGCAAATAGGATCACGTACAAAGTACGGGTGGAGACTGGAGAGGACGAGTGACGACGGCCTCTCGACGACTCTGGTTATTGTCGGAGTTCTTCGTGAACTTTATTCAAATAATAATAACTTAAACCTTGTTTTGTACCACACTTCTCCAGAGAAATTTGGAATAAGTATATTTAATAAGTTAGTTAGGTAGTTACTTTATAGATCGAAATTTGTTAAGTAAGCTTAAAGATATTACGATATTGTAGAACAAAATTACAGCAGGTATATATGGGTAAAAATATCTGGGGTCCATTTGAGAAACATAATTATTACAGAGGCGGGTTGAAATACCTAGCTTCACTTCAGACTGCATTTCGTTGTCTAAATAAGAGCTTCGACACAAGTTAGTCGCTGGTCAGCGATCTGAAACCAATAACTAGGTACGTAGTAAATTCTGTAATTAATAAAAATTATGTTCTCAAAGGGCGATTAATTGGAAAATTGTTAAGTTCTTATAAATATTTTATAAAGTAAAATTTTTTGGCCGACATTAAATATATAAGTGAAAGATTAATAATTTTATCCATTGTCTATGATTAATATGTTCAGCTAAAGTTATATAATCATAGAGTACGTATAACTTAATACTCAAGACAGTTTCGTAAGACTAAACAACTAAGTTTGCCCTGTGAAAATTAGGTACTATCCAAGTGCAATAGGTACCAAGTTAAAGTTTCGCAGCCATTCCTATTATCACAGAGGACCCCAGCTCCTATATCTAAGTGTTTAATTACTCCGCCTTTGTTGTTATAAACAGTGCCACAAGCCGGCGCTAGGGCACCGACCACATCTGCGGCGGCATGCCGACATAAATTGCTGACCGAACGAACCCGCTTAAGCAAATTCCCGGCCCCCTCTAATCTGACACTTTTAAATGGATTACTTCCAAACTTGTAGCTAACACAAACTGAGACAGCGATATTAGTTCCGAGATTCCTAGCCAATGGTGGCTACATGGCTTTATATCAAATTTGCTCAGGTCGTTTTTCTTTTTCGTATACCAAAAATTACTGTTCGTCAACAAAAGGTTCCAACTCTTCAAATTCAACAAGGTCAACTTCATTAATATATGAGCTGTTTACCTTTCAAATATTTCTTAATACCTGAATCTGTCTAATAGATCTGTCAAGGTTGTTGTGCATAAATGCATTAATCTAAATATATTTATCAAGCGCCGCTTTATCCGCTTTCCATCAAGTGGGCCGTCTGCCTGTTTGCTGAACTCTTGCAATAATAAATAAAAAAGCACTATATTTATAGATAACAGTCACAAGAGGATAAAAGAGCGACGGTTTCGGTATTCGACGGTTCATTTCTGTGTGTCAATTTGGATGAATCAACCATTGATCCACATAAACATAAACTCGTATCGTTCAAAATCATTGAATAACGTGCGGTCCTTTCAATTTCATGTCTTTCAATAATTGATTCAATTTGATTCATCCGTCTAATACCAGTATTAGTCTCTGATTTAATACTATAATTGAGCTTTGTCTAAATCCTAATGTTGAAAAAACCTTAGATATTAGCTCCGCGTTCTATTATACGTTATATATAACTTTCCTTAAGGTTATTGTGGTAAAATATATCAAATATAAAAATTATCCGTGCAAGAAAGGAGTAAAAATAGCAATACCTGCAGCCGTCTGTCGTAAGAACTTTGTTCTCTTCTTTTTGCTCTAATCATCACAATGAAGACGGTAAAGGAAAACATTGTGAGTAAACTTGATCCTTGATATTACCTATATACCCGTCGTCAAGCTGCCTTGGATACGTTTGGCAGATACACCGTCCGTATGCCTAAAAGTTAGCTAATATTACTCACATATAATAATAAATTACAAAATAATTAGTCAAGATCTTGTTTAACTAAAGTAAACCTTAAGTAATCTTTCGTTGCTGAAATGTAATAGAACTTAACAAAAATAAATTAGAAACTCCGTCTACTTTACTAATACATTTAAAATGGAAATGCTTTCAGCGAAGTGTCTAAATACGTCTAGCCTTCCAATATTTCAGTAGATATAAATGTGCTCAGTTGCGGTAATCTTTTTCTTCACTGCTTATTCAAACAATTAGTTATAACATCATCTTATATATCTGTATATATAAGTATGTAGTAGTTTAATTATATTTTATTTTTAATAATATTAGATTATGATTATATTACTTTTATTTTAATTTATGTTATGTTAATGCAGAAGTCGCGGAAGGCCACGATACACCTTCCATGATCAAATTGATCATGTGTTAGCAGAAGGTGATGTTAGGAGCCTTAAAAACAGACGAGCGTGCATGACAAGAGCTATGAATGTCAAAGAAGCAAGTGAGGTGTGTAAGAATGGGCCTGTGTGGCGCTCTGTTGTTCGTGCCTACCCCGCAAGGGACCTGGCGTGAAGTTATGTATGTATGTATTTTAATTTAGTACATCACCATAAATTGTATATTTAAATTTCTTTTGAAATCGCCTTAGACACTGGGTTGCCTGGACGAGATCGATATGAGCGATTAGACCGCCCATTATTCTAATGCAAATGTATCCATATCAATTGTCTAGATTTAAGCTTATGGTGAACAATAAAGAGTTATCATTCATTCATTAGTTAAAAGCTCTTTTTGTTATTTCGATATTGCGCAAATAGTATTTAGGCATTGCTAGAATTTAAAATAATTTATTCCACACTGTATACGTCGTATTTAAGAGCCGTAGTAGCTTAGTGATTAACGCATGCGTCCTAAAAGCAAAGGTTTCGGGTTCGATATAAAATATAGTAAAGTACAGTGTGAACGTGTCCTTAGCATATATATATATATATATATATATATATATATATATATATATATATATATTATAGCGTAGTCTGAAAGCCGCTTAAAGAATCTTATGATTCTTAAGATTCTAGTTACTGCTTTACCTACCTTTGGCAATGTGACTTTCATAAAAGAGCTTTCCAACTGATATATTTTAATAAGTTATTTGAGCCAAAAATACACCAAAAGTCAATATTCGAAATTGTAATTACGGCGTACAACAGGAAACAGGAAAATACGGTTTAATGTTTACCCAGGCTTTGTGCTGTGTACCTGTTTCATCATATTATAATAAAAACGGAATGGAACGAAAGTCAGAATTATTTTATCGGGACGAGAACAATAAACCATTTGCACGCCATGACCTTTTGTTTTTGTCATGTTGAATCGAAAATATCACTAAAGCGTAAAAAATAACCGCGTCGTGTAACTTTGAAATGCACATGGAACAATGGTGTGATTGTTTTTCCCTAATTTATATATTGAAGGTACAATTTCCATGTCTGTCGTAATAAATTGTACTTGTTAAATGTTTCTGACTGTAGATAAAATCCTACATTCAAGTACACTTACTAAGTGTTTGAAAAGCACATTATTTATACATTATCACAATATTTAAAATACATTTACATATATAATTATTCTATATTGTTAATTTCGCAATTTTACATTATCAAATATTGGATCGGGCAGCTATTAACTTACAGAACTCACAGCCTCATGATTTTTGTATGAATGTACGTACTTATGACACCATAAGTAGGTACAAGTACATACAGTTAAGTAGCGCATTAATCATTGCTTGAAAGGAATTAAAATTATTCACCATCATTTTATTTTAAAAAGTTAGATGATAGGACGTTATTTTAATGATTGTTCTTTTATACAATCGCATACCAATTAGAATAAAACTTAAATATGATATACATTGAAGATATTTCAACAAAAATTACTAATGTGATACAGCAGTTTTTCCTGTAACTAAATGGAGATTTAGGCATAAGTGCCGCCGCGTAGCGGGACTTAGAGGGCTAATCCCGTGATTAAAAGGTCGTAGTTCCGGATATCATTCTCTTAAATATGCAACGTCTCAAGCTCATTTGACCAAATGTTTTCACAGTCTTGTTATGTAGGTATTATTAGTTAATCATATTTTATATGAAGGTAGTTAATAAAGAGTCACAAGTAACGAGATGTTTGATTTACGCGAACTCCCTACACTACATGGTGTCAGGTGTGGGCATAGTTATAAAAAATAGGTTTAAAGTGTAGTTAAAGATATATAAATAAGTTAAAAACAAAAGTTTAATATCAAAACATCAATATGTCGGTGCAAAGTGCAATATCAATATCTCAACCTCAGCCGATGGACGAAACGGGCAACATGGCGGACAATTGGCGTGACTGGAAAAAAACATTCGACTGGTATTTAATCGCATCGGGCAAAGACAAAAGCCCTGATCGAGAGAAATGTGCATTGTTTTTACATGTAATTGGTAAAATCGGTCGAGATATATTTGAAGAGTTCGATTTAAGTGCCACGGAACAAACAAATTACACGGTATTATGTACCAAATTCAATGAGCGTTGCGATCCACAGAAAAATATTAATTATGAAAGGCATTTATTTTTTGAAATGTACCAGGGTGAACATAATTTCGAGAAATATTTCGCATCGTTAAAAGTAAAGAGTAAGACATGCAATTTCGGCGATTTAAAAGACAGTTTAATATTAACTCAAATAATAAGAGGCATAAAGGATAGTCAGCTACGCGAAAGGATGCTGAGAAAAAACGACTTAAAGTTGGAGGAGGCTGCGAATTGGTGTCTCGCGGCCGAGGTGGCGTACAAGCAGGCGGGTGCCGTACGCGGCGACGCCGGGCAGGGCGCGAGCGCGGCGAGCGGCTCGGGCGTCGCAGCCGGGGCGCGCCCGGGCGCCGAGGCCGAGATCGAGCCGCTGCGAGCGCGCGCGCCCGGGTCAGCGGCGCCGTCACGGGCGGTGCGCTGGCGCGGAGGCAGACAACAGGGCCATGTTGGAGGACAATACCAAAGAAAGTGTTCATCGTGTAATAGTGTTCATGCGTATAATCAGTGTCCCGCTAGTAATGTGCGATGTTTTAAGTGTAACCGTTACGGGCATTTTGCGCGTTGTTGTAAGTGTACTTACGGGATAAACGAACTGTGCAGTGATTCCAAAAACGAAGGACAAGAGGTTGAAGTAGTGCTCAATGGTATCGATAGGGCCAATATTAGTAGTATGGAGTGTAAAGGTTGGTACGCAACGATATCGGTTAACGAGTCGCCGATTCGATTTAAGCTGGACAGCGGCGCCGATGCGTGCGTCATGTCGCGCGATAGTTTCTTCGGAGCCGGGTTCCACGGGCGCATGCTGAAGCCCACTAACATTGTCTTACGCGAGGTCAGTAAAAGTATTTTACCAGTGCTCGGGTATTTCGAGGCAATATTGTCATTTAGATCAATGAAATGTTGTGATAAAATTTATGTTTTAAATGTTAAATGTAATAATTTATTATCACGAAGAGCGTGTTCAGAGTTAAAATTAATAGAAAGAGTACAAGATATAAATAGCGTAGGCTCCTCTAACTCATTGTTAGACATATATAGTAGGGTATTCGAAGGTATAGGTCGTTTTCCGGGAGAACATAGACTTTTAATAGATGAATCGGTTCCTCCGGTAGTTTGTGGTTCGCGCAATATACCAGTTAAATTAAAACCAAGGTTACAGGAGGAGCTGGAGCGGCTAGAAAAGTTAAATATCATTGAAAGGGTGGACGAGCCTACCGACTGGGTTTCCAGCATAGTGCTGGTAGAGAAACCGGGAGGAAAATTACGTTTGTGCATTGATCCGCGACATTTAAATAAGGCGATTAAACGCAGTTATTTTCAGTTACCAACTTTGAACGATATTACCGCTAACTTATCGGGTTCTAAATATTTTTCGCATTTAGATGCAAGCAACGGCTTCTACATGCTCGCGCTTACTAAAGATAGCTCTAAATTGTGTACATTTGCAACTCCGTTTAGCAGATATAAGTTTTTGAGATTACCTTTCGGAATAAGTTCAGCATGTGAGGTTTTTCATAATGCTATGTACACTACGTTTTCAATGGAGGGGGTGGAAGTTTATACTGATGATATTCTGGTCCATGGTCCCACGAAGCAGATTCATGATGCTAGGTTAGAAGCCGTGCTGAAGCGGGCTGCCGAATTTGGGGTACGTTCCAACCGCGAAAAATGTGTGATAGGCGTGGAAGAGGTAAAGTATTTAGGCCATATTTTTGATAGTATGGGGATGCGGCCTGATCCGGAAAGAGTTAAAGTAATACAAGAATTGGCAGCTCCCACTTCTAGGAAAGAGTTAGAACGAATTTTAGGCATGTGCAATTATTTGTCGCGATTTATAAATAGATATTCGGATCTAGTAGAACCTTTAAGACAGTTACTGAAACGGAATGTTGAATTTCAGTGGAATAAATCACATGATAGGGTTTTTCAAAAAATTAAGTATTACATTAGTACAGCTCCAACTCTTAAGTTTTATAATCCGAATGAAGAAGTAACAGTCTCAGTAGATGCCAGTCAGACTGGCTTAGGGGCGTGTTTAATACAAGGCGGGAGACCGATAGCTTTCGCTGCGCGTACCCTCACCCCCGCAGAGTCTCGATGGGCTCAAATCGAAAAAGAAATGCTGGCTATAGTTTTCGGTTGCAGTAAGTTTCACCAGTACATCTATGGGCACGCTCGGGTTGTCGTAGAAACGGACCACAAGCCTCTCGAATCGATATTTAAAAAATCATTATGTGATACACCTGTTCGATTACAGAGAATGATGTTGATTCTCCAAAAATATACACTTCAGGTTAATTACGTGCCAGGGAAACTAATGTACGTGGCGGACACATTATCACGCATACCCCTACCGCGTAAAAGAGGTGAGGGGGACGATAGTAGCATGCAGCGTAAAATAGATATTCAAGTAGCAGCTCTGTATGAGAACACCAACTTTAGCAGTGATAAACTACAAACAATTAAATTAGAAACGGTAAAAGACTCAGTTTTAAGTGTTGTTATTAATTATTACTATGAGGGATGGCCAGAGTCAAAGAGTAAAGTTAGAAGTGAAGCTAAACTATTTTGGCCTGTAAAAGAAGAGTTGCATTCGGTGAACGGGGTATTGTTTCGTAGTGATCGAGTAGTTATACCGGCATCTTTCAGAAAGGAAATGTTAGAAAGAATACACGAGGGCCATCTTGGCATCGAGAAGTGTAAACGTCGCGCACGTGACGTCATGTGGTGGCCGGGCATGTGTGCACAGATAGAACGCACCGTCGGCGAGTGCGGCGTATGCGCAGAGCACCGCAACGCGCAGCCCAAGCAGCCGCTGCAGCCCCATAAGCAACCGGCCCGCCCCTGGGAGGTGGTGGCTACCGATATTTTTCAAATCAAAAATAATTATTACTTATTAGTAGTTGATTATTATTCAAAGTTTGTTGAAGTAGTTACTTTGTCAGATTTACGTAGCATAAGTGTCATCAAACAAATGAAGGGCATTTTTGCCCGACACGGTATACCAATAAAATTAATATCTGACAACGGTTTGCAATTTAAATCACAAGAGTTTGAAATATTTGCTAGGACGTGGGAGTTTGAACATGTTACCAGTTCACCATATTATCCTCGTTCAAACGGACTTGCAGAAAGAAACGTGCAAACTGTTAAGAGATTATTCGAGAAAGCTGCAAGAGACGGCAGCGATTCATATTTAGCATTATTAAACTTTAGGAATACCGTTATTTCAGGCGAGGATTATTCCCCAGCACAATTGCTAATGGGCCGCAGGTTAAACACGAGATTACCAACCTACCATAAATTGCTTGATGCGCATATCCCAAATACCCAAGTAATAAAAAAGAAACGCAGTAATAGATTAAGAGTAAGAAAATATAATTATGATAAAAATACTCGTGAACTAGGGCCACTCAAGCCAGGTGAAAGAGTACGTATCTATGAGCAAGGTGGCGGGGGGCGCTGGGTGCGGGCGCGCGTGGACGCCGCGACGCCGCAGCCCCGCTCTTACTGGGTAAGCACTCCGAGTGGTGCGCGCTATCGTAGGAACAGGCAGCATATCATGCGAACGCCACATGAGTCCGACGTTCCACACAATAACGGAAGTGGGCATAAAGTCGTGGGCAAATATGACGATTTCGATGAACCTGTAGCCAGTGGGTCAGGTCAAAACTTAAATTTTCAAAATAATAGTCATGAACCTACACAAACATTTACTACATGTTTTGGTAGGCAGGTTCGTCCACCGTCTAGGTTAGTTTTAAGCTGAAGTATAGCATAATATTATAACTAAGTCATGTCAATTTATAGTGAATACAAACTGTTTTCAATGTGTCATTCTAATATAGTTAGTTGTTAATTTTCAAATAAACTCCTGTATAACATATTCATTTTATGTATTTCAAAATGATACCTACAAATTGAATTAATTATTTGTCACAATAAAGCGCTTGCATTATTTCTTTATTACTGTAAAGAGAATTTATGTATAAAGCAAAAATATATGTAATTGATAGCGGGGAGGGAAAAAAGTATGTAGGTTTTTATAGTTATGTATTCATTAAATTGTTAAGTTCCAAATGTTTATATTTACGAAAGAGGGGCATGTTATGTAGGTATTATTAGTTAATCATATTTTATATGAAGGTAGTTAATAAAGAGTCACAAGTAACGTGATGTTTGATTTACGCGAGCTCCCTACACTACAGTTAAGTCATATAATTATGTTCATTTATAGAGTAGGTAAATATTACAATGTAATTTATCACAATACTAGTGGCGGGCACACAAGTTTTGTGATAAAGAAAAGTTATACCGCCCTGAAAATAAAAATCTAGAATTGGATCGCAACGCCACTTACCGGGTCCAATTGTAAATCTTAATCAACTCGGAAGTCAAATCACTCTAACACACACACAAATTTTCGTTAAAATCGGTCAAGTAGGTTTTTAGTAATATTTCCTTAAGTATTTGCGACTTGTATACGTAATAAAACTACGTTATCTTTGTCGTCCGTGACCACGTTAAAACGTAGTTTTATTAGTTTTGGAGTTTTAGCCAGAGTAACGAACAGCAATTGATTTTTATGATTACTCTAGGATTTTTCTACGCTTGACTTAAAATTCCCGCGGGATTTATATCACATAGCGACTTACATAACGAGACACAAAGTACCGGAGCATTTCAAAAAGAATGTAATCTATCGTTTTTAACCGACTTCTAAAAAAAGGTGGAGGTTCTCAATTCGTCGGGATCTTTTTTTAACCAAAACTGTGTATAAGCTCATTTTTGTGCGCCAGAACAATTACAAACCGATCCTGGGATTCGCCGGGATTCCCGGATAAAAGTTGTCACATATAGACCAGTAAAAAAATCACATTGGAGTTCTTACATTCCAAACAATGTTTTTAAACCCAATGATTCAAAACTTATTCAGATTTTCTAATTAACTTCTTAATTTTAGTTAATGCGACCCTACCTAACTTCAAAAACGTCAACACAAAAATAAGAACGCTTTGTAACTTTGAATAATTTAACAGATTCAAGTTTGTAATCAACCGACAACTTTGTAATCAACCAATAAATTAAAGAATTTTCAAGTATATTAATAAACCACTACAAACCCTGGAAGCTAGAACACTATACTTGATATTCACTTTTTAACATTTAACATTTCTAGGATATTATTATATAAGGAAATGTAAATAAAAAAAGACAAGATCCAAAAAAGAACACCCGCCAAATGAACGTAATATAATTAATTATAGGAATTTTAAGAATTGCTAAGGCCAGTTTTAATGCTAAAGCACAGCAGACAGGCTAAAGGCCCAACCGCGATGGAAAGTGGTTACCGTCACCTATGGACATTAGCAAAACCAGAGATGCAGCCAATGTGCTGTCGGCCTTGAAGGAGAAACTGGACCTAGGCGAATGATGCCGGAACACGACTCAAAGTTGTTATGGCGGCATACTCTAGACCAGCGGTGGTATCTATTCAGTCGTGCATATGCCCTACTACCTTGCTGAGGCTTGTTTTGTCGTCTCTTACGACAGGCCACCCGGCCGCAGGAATTTGATTCTTCCATCGTACCTGCATGGAGAAGGAAGAGACCTGGCCTGAAGGGCCTTTAAACATATAAAATGAAATTAAAAAACCCAGTACATACTTTTGAAAACCTTTTATGTGATTTATAAAGCTTTAAATATCTTCCAAATGGAGTTAGCTTCATTATTCAAAAACAAATAACCCAACATCAAAGTTCATCTTCAATCAAAATTTTCCTTACTAATCTTGTAAAATCATTTCGAAAATTCGTATACTATCTGCAAGCTCGCGATAAGACGATGCGGTTAAGAGTTTTATCAGCAATCTTATACAAAGTCGTTAAAACAGTCGTAAAATAAAGTTTAATTTGAAGCTTTGTATTTAACTGAATTTCTTTAAACGAAAATAATTGAACAAATAGATTCATTTTAATCTTAAATGAAAACTGCTTGTGTCGAGTGGAATAAATTGATGGGAAACTTCTTAATAGGTGGAATTAATTATTCAGGATTTAACCATAGACTAAACTACATTTTCATGTATTCCGGAATAGGTCCAAATATAAAAGTCAAATCAAATTTATTTATTACTAGCTGATCCGGCGAACTTCGTACCGCCATATTTTCTGAATTCCTAAAAGACTTTGTTTCATAACACAAAATAAAATCGCTCCCGGTGATTAGGGGGATTCTAGAGCCAGATCTCAGCGGCACCTACCGGTTCTAATTGCGAATCTAAACCATCCGGGAACCCACTCGAACATACAAAAACAAAATCACCAAAATCGCTCCCGGTAATTAGGAGGATTCTAGAACCCGATCTCAGTGCCACCTACCGGTGCCAATTGTGGATTTAAACCATCCCGGGACCCACTCAAACTCACACACACAAAATTTCATCAAAATCGGTAAAGTTGTTCTCAAGTTATGCGCTTACTTCCCAACACATTTTGCGATTTATTTTTATATTAAGATTAATAATAATAATACCATACGCCATAGGCCACCATATCCCTAGTACCACTAGCAGTTCACCCCAATAGCCCGGTACTTTTGTCCTCATTTCCCACAATAGTCCTCCACTGGCCGAGGCCTGTCCTTGGGCGCATTATTATATGATAATGAAGTAGACAGGGATAATCGCCGGTCAGTGTCACGCCACATTTACATTAAATTTGGCAAGGGGCCTCTATGTGTTGGCCTTCCCATGTCCCCAAGCAAGCCCTCCAAATGTCCGGGGCATTTTTATGGCCCATGGTCTTGAAGGACATACAATGTCAATAATCATATTGAGGTTCACTTTACAATATATATCACGAAAGAGCATGTTAGGTAGACATGACAACACGTTATTTTTCACCAAAACAAAAATTACAAAAATCACAAAAAGAAAATAGTTACTTGGTAAAACAAAAGGCGGCTGGTCGCTTAAAGCGATCTCTTCCAGGCAATCTGATGATATGTATGATAGATAAAATAGGTCGGTATAATGTCGCGTCATATCGGTATGTTGCATAACTATTCTTTCAAAAAAATTTTTTTAAATGTAATCGGAAGTTCCAAGATTATATTTTTTTATGTTTCACTTTGTAATACCAACTTTAATTTTAAAAGCAGAAAATTCGTAAAGCTGTGTTGAGTAGCTCACAGTAGTCAATAGTATTCAGGATTGAAAAATTAGAGGGCTGCACAGTTTTAATTTTTTATGGCTGGACGTGCATACCTCCCATCAAAAGGCTTCCTCCATCAAAAGATATGAAAATAATTTTATGATTTTTCAAGACATCTTTATGACGGCAGTTTTTGTTCAAAATTACTGTGACATACATAAACGACAAATGGACGGACATTACGCTTTCATAAGGGTTCCGTTCCGCCAAACCATGTCTACGAAACCCTAATAATCCTTATGAAATATTATTATACTTAGATTAAGCCATTCTATATGGCAAGGGATTGTAGTGATAAAAGGCTTGCGATGTGAAAGGACTGTGCGTTTAATGTCTTTATAGTTTGTAATCAATTAAAAAAGATAAGTTTTGACCGACATTCACAAACACTCCGACGATTCCATCATTGTCTCACTCGTCCACTATTCGGAGTAACTATCTACCTACTATCTGAAAAAGCTTTGATTGGCTTCCGTCACACTCACAACTGGAATAAACCGACTCGATTCGATACCGCACGATATTCAAAGGCCCATCCAAGCCACCAGCGAAATCGTTCGTTCAAAAAATCCAATTCTTTCGACTTACATTGTACGCAAAACGGAACGTTCTCTCCAATACTAAACGTTTCAAAAGAAAGTGGGGAAATTGTTTTCGAATTTAAACAGATTATCTCTGAGAGCAAAGTTGAATAAAAGTTTTTATTTCGTTTTATATATTTACAATGAAGTTGAATTAGCCAACACGAGCAGGCTTTCTAGGTTTGTCGGTAATCCTATTGCGGTGTAGACTCGACCCAGTTGCTCCTAAAAGTTAGGGTGCGCTTTACCAACAAACCGCCGCTAACGCCTTACGAGGCCCGGGTCTTGTGCACCATCTGTAATACCAATGTAATCGATAAGAGGGTTGTTATTACATTTTACACAAATATTCTAGCAGTTTCAGTAACTGTACTTTTTAATACACAATAAGCATATGCAGGTGATGTACCTATACTCTTCTATAATATTATAAAATCCTAAACTTGCCATGTCTGGACATTGAAGCTATTAAAAAAATCAACTGCAATAGACTATATAAACGATGGAGAACACAATTGTTTTAGATTTCTCATCTGTCTGTTTGTTCAGGATTCACATAAAAACTACTGGGCCGATTTCGATGCAGTTTTCGATGCTCAACAGTAAATTCTTATATTTAAAATCCGCGCTACTTGTAATCCTACGAATACCGCGCATTTTTTTCTGGGCATAATTTAAAATAACCAGATTGGAAAAAAATCGAATTGCAATACGATGTTTTCACTGATGGTATCAGAATTTGTGTAATACATCTAATATCTATATATAAATACCGCGGAAATTTTCCCTGGATTAGTTTATGTGTTTAAAAATTTGCTAATTTTGATAGGGCTTTACTAAAACTTAAGCTTAAGTCCTTCTTCAAGTGATGCGATACTTTGTATTCCGGGAATCCCACGGGCATTTCCCCGGGAGTGTTTTGAAGTGGGTATAAAAATTAGCGAATTCAGATCCAGTCCATACTTTTTTTTTTTATTGCTGGAGTTCAGCAGACAGGCAGACAGCCCACTTAATGGATAGCGGTTACCATCGCCTATGGACATTTGTAACACCAAAGGTACTACTAATGCGCTGCTGCTCTCTTGAAGGAGACTGGAGCCTGGTCACTAATGCCGGAACACAACTAAGGGTTGTTATGGCGACATACTTTAGACCAGGGGTGGTAGCCATCCAGTCGGGCAAATGCCCTACCACCTGGCTGTGGGTTGTTTTGTCACCTCTTACGACAGGCCGCCCGGCCGCAGGAATTTGTATTCTTTCTCCGTTCCTGCACGGATAAAAAACTAAAACAGTATAATCTGGGACTTTACATTCCGCGGGATTTCCTAATTTCGAAACCACGTAATATTTAGGACTTGCTATATGTTATCAGAAATCTTTACTAGATTTAGTAATGTATCCCTTTAGTAACATTATTTATCCCGGGTTTTACGATAATATTCGAAATTAACGTATTTTCATACAAAAAATTCTGTTGCCCTACTGGAAATACCTTTTGATGTAAATACTGACGAAATAACTAACCTACGTTACCTGTCAAACGTAGAAGAGGTCGCGGGTAAATCCTAGTTGAGTTAAATAAAAACCTTGAAAAGCTAATTACGTATATTGTTTTGAACACTGTCAATTTTGCGAAGACAATGGTGAACCCATACATAACAGTTAAAGGTATCAATATAATTTGAATCTATTTTTATCATATCATTATCATTTTTTATTTTATGTATGTTAAATCTCATTAAAGCATTAGCATCATCCACCATCATAAACACACATATATATATATATATATATATATATATATATCATGAGAAAATATATATAGATATAATAAAGTCTCTCATCATGAACCATTTTAATTAATTTATTTCCAAAAAGGGTACATTTCTCACGTGCAAACAGGATACCGGGTTCAGAAGCTCCGCAGAGCACCTACTATTTCCATTCGCCGAAGAATCAGGCCTTGTGGACAACATTAACCGATCTCGCACCAAGGCCAAACTCCGTCCTCGAATGACCTAGTGTTTAAAAGATCGATATTGATAACTGATATGCTATGCTGTAGATTTAGGAAACAAAGCAAAGGCCCCTAAAGAGCAGGGATTGCTGCACCGTCACTTCGGATCGCATTATAAAATATGCAGATAAGTTACGGGAATTGATTCAAGGCACAAAGGAGGCGAACAAACTGTCTATAGGCGGGTGGTGAGATTTCGGCAGTAATTTCCCGGGAGGCTACACTTTTATCTCATGGCACTGAAAATATTTTGAATCGCATTATTTAAATCACTGTACACAAAGAATGAATTATTGGCTCGTCAGCTGTGAAAAATCGTGCTCGCCACAAATGGTGTGTAGCTTAATTTACTTCCATGATTGACCTATTACAACTTTGTACTGATTATAATAATACAACAACGACGGAGCTTATATGAGCTGCTGCTATACATTCAAATTTGAAGTACAAACGGCAGTATTCCAGATACGTAATTATTTTAAGGAATCAATTAACGGGTTATCCCCCATGTCTATGCTTAAAAACTTTTTTAAGGTCCATACTATTAGGCGGTTTAGAATCGTTTAGCCTTCGGAGAGACTTTCCGTCCCTCTGGTATTATATAATACCGCCTGTACAACGGAGACTGTTCCGAGGAACTATTTGATCTGGTGCCAGTCCCTCATTTAACAACCGCACCGCTCGCCATTCACGGGATGTTTACCCCCATTTCCCGGAGTCCCTACTCTCAACTATACGCCGTCGTATAGTTCTTTAGAAGAAGAGAAGAAGAAGAAGTTCTTTAGAAAGTTTAATCCGCGTACAACAATGATCTGGAAAGAACTTCCCGCCGAGGATTTCCCTCTGCCTACGACATGGGGTCGTTTAAGAAATGCGTTATAAAATTTCTTAGAGGCCGGCAACGCGTTGGCAACACCTCTGGTGTTGTAAACTCCTATAGGCGACGGTAACCACCTTTCATCAACTGGGCTGTCTGCCTGTTTGCCTGCTTCAGGCAATTTTTTTTTTATTGAAAACACTATAGTTTGTATTTTAGTTTAAAAAAAACCTGCTTCCATGTGTTATTTCAATTATGTGGATTCGAATATGTAGATTAAATCCTAGCTGGAACCGTACACCTCAGTTTTTCTGGCGTATCATGTACATTGATACATTCACTACGCGTTGACTGCACAAGAGACACTGAGAAAACTTGCAAATTGAATATTACGGTGTGTGAAATCTGCCAATGCGTACTGGAAATGTGTCGGATATATTGTCTGTTACTCTAAAATATACCTGAGTATTGTAGTGGGAAGTTCATGAGCTGATATTATGTATAAAAAAAATTATGTTATAACAAATTTTCCGTTTCTATATTTTTTCCGTTTTATAACGCTTAGGCTAGTGAATATAACAGGTCTCTAGGTTAGCTAGTCCATAATGTCTCTCAAGTATTCGTATCGCTGTGATGTCGGCTTTCATGAGTGAAAACGTGTGTGTGTGTGTGTGTGTTTTAATACGTGTGTATGTAATATGTTTGACTATGTATATATGATTGAACTTTTTACACCCGGTAGTTATTCGATATGTTTTACTCAAATATAGAAATAAAAGAATTACTTATTTATGTATTGTGGAATACAAAAATAAAAAGTAACCGCGTGCTTGTTACCACATTCAAAATGTTAGGAAATTCATTTCATAACCCACACAGAACTCATTTTAGATAAACCTTTGTTACGCTATCTTTGGGGATTAAAAGTCAATTAAAAATTTGCAAGTCTCTTGTTGATATATTTAAGCGGAGTATTCACATAATTTGTTCATCGAGCACATTTATACAGAATAGTTGTATAACATTTTTTTACTTTAAATATAATTTCAAGACGCAAACACTTTGATTCGGTAGTCAATTTAAGTTTAAGATTTGTTTTATTAAGCTATTTGCTCAGTGAACCGCAATTTGATCGAGAACGCAGAATTTACCTCGGATTCTTAAATTCTTTACATAATGTGGATATTAATTATTTTATATATTTTTTGATTAATTTTAATAGAAGCACTTAAAATGTTTTTCAATCAATGGTTCATTATCATCCAAGCGTTAAATCCCAGTTACCGTCAGAGCATTCTTCTCTACACTACGCATTCTAATACTTTCTATTGTAAGACTATTAGCTGGCATTTCATCCTGGCTTAACGTCGTCGTCCTTGAGGATAATTCTTTTTACCCTTTCCACCATGACAGGCGAGGGAGGCAAGGTCAAACATGTTTTTTTAAAGGTAATCGTAGGTATCAATGTAGACGTTTGTCAGCTTTGTAATTAATTAGTTTTTTCTCTTCATTGTGGTCTTAATTCGCTTTTGAACGCTCACCTGATGTTAAGTTAAAATGCAATCTAGGATGGAACACGCTTACCTTTTCTATATGTTTTTTTAATAAAAAGAATGAAAAATGAATATCATTTATTATTTAACGTAAATGTGAACCACCAAAACTCCCTCGTTTGGCATCAGTCACACAACTATGACTGAAGGCTTACACTTGGATGAAGCTTATTTTATATGCGGCCGGATTTTTCCTGTTAAATGTCTGCTTAGAAATTTGATAGATGCACAAATCGTGCAAAAAGCTATACTTTAAAAAAAAAAGCTGGCAATATTTATTGTTCTTTCATTGAAAATACGAGCAGTGTGTAATGCTACCTTTAAATTTTCCCGCAAGTAATTTGCATGGTATAGGTGTCAATCAAGTGGTTGTTTATACAGAGGTGTGGGATGGCATCCGACAGAGTGGGGAGACGCGGGAGGCATCCGTTTGTCGAAACAAGGCCGAAACCGGCGAGCGCTCACGGAACTCAAACACGGCGCACTATAATGAATTAAGTTAGCAACTCTCTGAGAGGTGAACCCTCCTCGTGTCACACTTACGTGCACTGTCTTCTCAAGCTGTATAAATTTTGCTGTAATGAAGCCAAGCATCTGTATTGACTTATCTACAGGTAGAATATGTAACACTTGTAAACAATTTTGTGTGATATTTTCTATTTACAAAGGTACTGTTGGAATGGAGGCCGTGTTTCGATAACTATAGCGTAGGATGCCGCCCTCCAGTCATTTGGACCGACAACCTACATAAAGTCACCGGTACGGATTGGATGAGGAAGCCGGGAAACCGGGACATAATGGCGCAGACTTGGGGAGGCCTACGTCCAGCAGTGGATATTGCCTTGGCAGAAGAATAGGTACTGTTATTAGACTATAAGAAAACGAAATATGGAATCAACAGTCGCCTCTATTAGACAGAACCTTAACAATGATCAAATATCCCATAGGAGAATAATGCATACGGGGAACTGGATTTAGGGGCGTGAAACGTCGCCAAGCTGAATTTTGTACATTCTTCTTACCTTTCTCTCACTGCTGAGGATTGTGACTTTGATGACAGTGAATGTTTACTCTCCTACAAAAAGCTCGGTTTTGAGCATGATAAAATTTGAAAAACTACCACGAGGTTTTTTGTTTTCAACTTTGCTAGTGAATCCTTTCTTATTGTCTGAGTTCTTCCGGAATATATGACCATGAGTTACTTACTTATGATGAGTACTTACTGAATTTGATATATGCATCCGATGTTGAGTATAATCGACCTAGATAGACATATATGGGGGTGAGACTTTAAGAGATCCTTTTAATCTTAGGTACAAGGATATAGGACATAAATAGAATTATAACTAATACTAGAATATGCCCGCCACTTCTTCCTCGCTTGACTGAAATTCGGTTTGCTGGGACACAAAGTATCGCAGTATTTAAAAAGAAGTAAGCTATCGTTTTAGTGAAAATTGTGTCGGAATAAGCAATTTTTATGCACCTCGAATAACTACCAATTGCTTCGGGGAAAATTTCCCTAAGATTCCTGGGCTAAATATAAATAATTCAGACATTTTATTACTTAAAATTTGCTATCGATCAGTGAATTGTGATTTATTTTTGCAATTTAGCCTTTTGAAATAATTCCCAGAAAAAATCCCGCAGGGTTCCCGGGATTTTAAGTCGAAGAAAACCATATCGTAATCGGTCCAGTAATTTTTACGTAAATCTCGAACAGACATACAAGAAATCTATTAAATGCATCGTGTTCTTCATCGTTTACGAGTATATAGTCTATTGCAGTTGTCCTTTTTTAATAGCTTCAATGTTTAGATAAAGCATGTTTAGAGTTGTATAATATTATAGATATACATGCCGTAACTTACCCACGCAACAACAATTCACTTATAGAATATAATTGAATACTCATCAGAACTCACAATCCACAATCAGCGAAAATCGCTAACGAGACGTGTAATATGTAACCATCAATTATGTTGTACATGTTGATTGTGAATGATTGGTAAAATGCAAAGTTGTTTCAGGGTCTGGTGAACATAAAATTAAATAATTGCTATAAATGTTACCAGACAGCGCAACACAAAAAATTGGATAGTGTGTTTTACTACCTGGTGTTCATAAAACAAATACCTATATTGTCACAGCTAGATCTTGAATAAAAATTGCAATAACCTCCACTCACGTAACAAGTCTTTCAAGTAACAGCTGATTTAATTGGGAAAGTACCTACTGCCCCAAAAAAATTTGAGAGTCCTAAATATTTGGAACTTGGTATTTATTATTTTTAGGCAAGAAATATGTTTGGAAAATCTTTATTTCTTACTAACTTTTAAGCTTCCATAATTCCGTAATTTGGCGTCAGTGAAGATCTAATATTTGGCTAAGTTTAGATTTTTAAAAATGCTAAATTAAACAAAAAAAATGTTTCCAAGATTTCTCTATGAGGCCATAGACTATTATTTTTATGTTTTTAAGGTGTATGTGTGTGTACTTTTGAAGAGGAATGGAATAATTTTCAAAATCAAACTGTTGTCCGAATTATGTCCAAAAGATATTAATTTTTTTCAATATCATTTTTCTCATAAACTTTGTTGTTTCGAATTATACATGAATTAGAACGAAATTATACCTCATTCATCAAACATATTACGGTAGAGGAATGTAATTGTGATAAATTTCGGTGGAAAGTATAGTGTATTATGAAATAATGGTTTATAGAATAACTAGCTGACCCGGCGAACTTCGTACCGCCATATTTTTTGAATTCCTAAAAGATTTTGTTTCATGACACAAATACAAAATCACTATAATCGGTCCAGGTGTATAGGAGGATGCTAGAACCCGATGTCAACGCCACCTACGGTTCTAATTGCGAATTAAACCATCCGGGAACCCACTCAAACACACAAAAACAAAATCACCAAAATCGCTCCCAGTGATTAGGAGGATTCTAGAACCCGATCTCAGCACCACCTACCGGTTCCAACGGTATAAAAAGTATCCTATCTTTTAAGTTGGATCAAACTGCACACGGTGTGCAAATTTGATTGAAATCGGTTCAGTAGTTTTGCACTATTATAATTCAGCTATTAACAAGTAAGTATCTCTAATCAACGTTTAAATTTTGTATTATAATAAAATTATGTCTAAAATCAAGTGATACAAATTCGCTTCATCCGTATTCGTCACTCAAGTAAACTTGAATAATTCGTAAACTCCAACTTCCACTTGTTAACAAGTCGTGTCTTGAATGAAATTTATTTCTCAGGTCAAGCAGAAAACATTGCCTTTGCATAAAAAGATAACTCGAAATATAACGGATTTGCGTAAAATATGTGAAACCTTTTGTATGCTAATACGATCCCATTGTTCGGAGATTGAATTTTCGGGTTATCATTCTTTAGAATTGTGAATGACAGGTTATGATTTCTTTAAATACCAATGAGACACAAACGAACATGCCACCAAAATTTGTAGTTTATAATGGATATAGGTAGTTGAGTTGCAATTCAAGGTATTTTCAAATTAAATTTTATTGCTAGATTGAGGGCACTTAAGCCTACTCACCTGCCTAGGCTAAATATAGTAAATAATAACCAGCAGAGAAACACTCACATTGTACTTGTATCTGTATCTCCAAAAGTAAACCACAGAAAAAAGAGTACCTAGTAGTATAGAATACCTACTTCTGCCGCGTGAGCTAGAAAATAGCACGGTTTTCACGATATTAGAAACTAAAAAACTAGAACGCTGCCTATTTTTGGTAGTGAAACGGACTGGAACATTTTCTAGGATAAAAAGTAAGTTTTTGTATACGGTTCACACAAGGTTTAAAAAAAGAAATAAATATAACTATCCAGGCAAAGTATCACTTTCACATTAATATAATATAGTTTAAAGTTTAAAAATTGTATATAAGATTAATGCCAATGAAAAGCCTATCTGAAAGGAAAACTAGCTACGATTTTTATTGATGTGGTTGTATTTTACGTGAAATAGCATCACAAGTACGGTCCTGACATTATATGCAAATAAGAGAAATAACCAAAAAAATTAAGAAACAAACAACAAACGTAAGACCGGAATTAACTACGTTGCAACGTTTTTAAACGCGCTTTTAATTTGGTTTTCCATTTTAACCTTACGTTTTTGGTCACTTTGTAGTAGCTTTTAACACTAATACTCGTAAGCGTTTTAATTCTGTGCATTTATCTCGAATACCCAGGACATTATTTAAATTGTACTAATGTACTTAATATTATAAGATTAATTTAATACGCGGGGCACTCAGAAAATATTGCGAAAAACGTTTTTGTGTATGAAAAACTGGCCATTTGTAATCTGTTTTGAAAATATGATTATTTATAACTAAAAATAGGTAGGTATATTTACTAGCTATACCGGCAGACGTCCTGCCCGGAAAAGCTTCAATTATAATTAACAAATAAAAAATAGAGGTTGATCGTAGAGGGTTGAAAATTTAGGCTTGTGTGTATTTTTTAATGCTGTATCATAAAAAATGAAAAAAATGAGGGCTGGACCACCCTTAACATTAAGGGGGATGAAAAATAGATGTTGTTCGATTCTCAGACCTACCCTACATGCACACAAAATATCCTGAGAATCGGTCAAGCCGTTTCAGAGGAGTTTAACTTCAAAAACTGTGATTGTTACATGTTACACTAAAAATGGATTACGTGGTTATTTCTTGAGGTGTTTACTCAGTGGTTTCTAATGAAGCTTGTGGAATACACGTTATACGTGTCCGTACTTATATTAAAGGCAAAGGGACAGTTCAAAGGGGCATTCATTTCGGGAAGCACCGCACGTCTCGCGTACGCGGGGAAATTGAAACTTTATATTCGAGCACACTTTATCTTACTGGAGAACCTGGAACCTTTCTAGCGGAAAATCCTAAATCGAAATTAAATAAAACCTGAACTAGTTCTTTTTAAGCTATCTTATAGCCAGGCTTATAACTCATATTTTTTGATTATTCTTTATTTATTGACGCCTTGCAATTGAATCGGTTTACATTGAAATAATAGTCTCTCAGAGACCAACGATAAATACAGGATATGTTGAACATCGGTCAATTAATCTGCCGTGTGCAAACAAATATACAAAAGTACACATATACAAAAGTAAGTATACACCATTATTTCAGCTATTACATGAAGAATCATCGCATTATAAAGTTAGCTTTTCCGTATATCAACATGTGTATATCTCAAATTCTTTTAATTTGCCTATTGTTTCACACCATCTAAATAGAAGTGAGGACCGATTGGGACTATGGGTGAAATTTAGGAGGATCACACTACACTACCCTACTACTATGGGACTGACAGTGTGGTATAAAAAAGTGCCAATGTCGCCAGCCGAGCCTGGTGTTGCTGTGCTCATCCGTCTTGTTAGGCAGACTTTACGTAAGAAAATGAATCCCCCAGTAATTCTAATCTCAGACGGACCTAGTTGCAAGGTTCATGGCGTTGACTTAACTAAAGTCCTGAAACCCTGACTTGGGTGAGTGAGTCGGAGTTGTCTCCGGAGACTAGAATGAGCATAAAGCATTCCTACATTGACATAAAATGTCCCAAACATTGATTAAAAAGGAAATAAATAACCAAATATCCGTACACTTTCAAAAAATTATGTTATGTTGAATTTTTACACGAGGGATATAACTGGTAGAACATCTAAATTTCATAATATATCAAAAGTAATCCGCTTAAAAAAAAGTAGGTATAAGTAAAGAATATAATTGAACAACAAAGTATCGTGGTATATCAATATAAAAAGACTAAGAGTATTTTCCTGATACATCAGCTATTTCATTTCGTAATAGAAGGCAATCATTTTATTCTGTCAGTTTATGTCCCCATTGCTATTCGGGTAAGTATTTTTGTTAAAATATATTGTTATCTGCCTCTTTTATTTGATGTATCCATGCCCATAATACTGCAAACAATATAATGCTTATCTCTCCAAAAGCAGATATTATAAAACTCTGCAACTGTTTTAATTTCGCTTCGAAAGCTGTTTTAACTTCATGAACGGCCTTTTATGGTACAATACCGAGTTTAAATTTGAATGTACATACTTACTCAAGTTATATGAAGTATCTACCTGTAAAAAGGAAGCCAGACAAAATAAAAGCAACCTGATCTGGATCGTCTATGACCTGTACTCGTACATTCGTTTCAATAATTAGTACAAATGGGCGTAGGCTCAAAAATTTGCTTTGAGCAATATGGCCGCTCGTTCAATATTAATGTTATTAAATTTTATAAATTATAGTTATGTTATCCATACTGAGTTTGGAACTATTTGGATACTAACTAGGCAAAGTTATTTATATAATGTGTTAATTCAATTATATATTTTCTGGTTTCTTAAGCAGTGTTTAGGTGTTCTTTCCAGAGACTTAAATAGCTGTATGTGTTAAGTTGATGACAAGAGCTATGAATGTCAAAGAGGCAAGTGAGGTAAGCAAGAATAAGCCTAAATGGCGCTCTGTTGTTCGTGCCTACCCCGCAAGGGACCTGGCGTGAAGTAATGTATGTATGTATGTCAAGTTGTTATTTTTTATATTTTAAAACAGAACTAAGAATGATGTATGTTCTTAGTTATATTGCAATATATAAAACATATAGGCTGGGTTAGTTCTTTCCCGAGACTTAAATAGCTGTATATGTTAAGTTGTTATTTTAAATATTTTATATATTATAACAGAACTAAGAATTATGTTTGCTTCTTAGTTCTATTTCAATATATAAAACATATAGATTGTCTTAACACGCAGTGTCTAGTCATACCGTAACCGAATCAATAATAATCGTCCGGTAACCGGACGACTAGACAATCCTATAAGCAACTGTGCCCTATAACTATACTTCACCCATTCGATGGCCGCAATCTTCTTCTTTTTATTTCTTATAATAAAATACTGTTTTTATTCTGGCTAAAACTCGAAAACGGCTGACCGATTATGATGAAATTGTGTGTGTGTGTGTGTGTGTGCGCGTGTGTGGGTGTGTGTGTGTGTGTGTGTGTGTGTGTGTGTGTGTGTGTGTGTGTGTGTGTGTGTTTGAGCGGGTTCCAAGATGGTTTAGCTTCACGATTGGAACCGGTAGGTGACGCTAAAATCTATATCTAAAATTTTGATGAAAATTTATGTCTGTCTTTGCGTTAGGTCTCTGGATAGTACAGATTCACAATTGGACCCGATAGATGGAGTTGCAATCGCGTACTATTTCTTCTAGGCAGGGCACTATTTGCCGTTGCCACTATTGTGTACGGTGGTTAGAATATTACAGTATATGTTATACGCACATCATACCACTCGAAGTATCGGAAAACAAAAGAAGTATCTGGATTAAAGACATAAACATAAATTGATCCTCTCTTACGTGATGTGCATCGCGATCTGGCGCCATAAATATTGATCCAGAATTCATGACTGAACTAAGCATTATAGCAGCGATTCTTGTTTATTACAGTCATTAACTTATCGTTAGATAAACATTAAGAATATGAGTATATATTTTAAAGTCTAGGCCTTAAGTGTTGTGAACGAATGAATAGAACTCTTTATTTGACGGCCTCTGTGGTTAAGCGGGTTAAGCCTTTGACGGCCTACCTCACTGCAACCCAGATGTTCCGGGTTCGATTCCCGGTATAGTAAATTTCGGAAACGTATTTTCTCCGTTATTTACCGTGGTCTTGGGTGTCTGGGATCGGCCCCAGAGTGGTCCGTTGTATATTAACCATAACACAAGCGTAACTTGCTTAATTTGGGGATATACAATGTGTGTGTTTGTCTGCCGAATATTAAATTAAATATTAAATATTTATTTATATTTATTAGTCCATAAACTAAAAACTAGCTGTTCTATATGCTATAGAAAAATAAATAGTACTGCGCAATCTCTCCCAGGCAAACCCCGCGTCTAGAGCAGTCTAATCAGTTAACAAAAATAATGACCATATAATGATCAATATTTTTATTATTTTTGTGTTTACATGATCTAAATGAAAATGTATTTTTTTGATGAGCATTTAGTTCTATTTTATTCAAGGATTCCTCAAAGATCGCCTCTTTATCCGTTGAGAATTTATTAATAAAAAGGTTCAAGTACATTATTTGAACCTCAAATTTATAATATAAAACTTAAAAGTGTTGTAGCCTAAAATGCTAGCTTATGCCTCGGGTATTAGTGTTTTATTCAATGAAGTAGTCAGCCTTTTGGGAACGTTCCCTTCTCACAGAAATGTTGGTAAAAACTTAATTCGGTTTTTCAAATATAATTATAACAAATAAACTAAGCCCATATATTATAGTCTACACAACTACACAACCCAGCGATACATAAAGGCGAGTTGTAGCTAACCAAATTTTAAGCAATACAATGAATGACATGTTGTTTATGACAATGTAATTATTTGTTAGTGAATTGAAAAAACGCAATTGCTGCGCCATCTATTTAGCTAATCCGTTTATTCTAAGAAACGACATCATTTATCGGGATAAAATGTATCCTTAAGTGTCGGGTTATAAGGCAACACTATTTCGAGTTTCATTTATATACAGTAGTTTAAAAAAATGCGATCGCGGCGCCATCTTTTTCGCTATTAACGTCTATCCCACGAAATCGCATTATTGATCAGGATTAAAAGTATCCTAAGTTACGCCCCGGGATATAAGCTAGCTTTATGTTGAGATTTATTTCAATCCGTTCAGTAGTGTCCTCGTGATGATCTAAGAGACAGACAGACAAAAAAACTAAAGAATGCATTTTCGGAATCTCCTGGTCCTAATTATCCCTTTATTTTTTTCACATTTTTAAACGTATTGTACACACTTGAACCGTCTACAGATTATTATAGTAGATAAATTAGGTTACCTAGAGGATTTCCTAGAGGAATTTTTCGCTGCTTTACTCGCGTAAAAATCGAATTATTATTCTGTTATAAAAGATAACCCATATTCATACCATGCACCAGATATACCATGATATATTATACTTTATATAAAATATATAAATATAACAACAAGAAGTTAGCCATCAGTAACAATTAATACAAAGGAGGACACAAAAAGACACAGAACATTGTCTTCCATTATATAGTAAAACTCTATTCATATTAATTAATATCTACACAAAAATGTATTTGTTTCTTTTTACAATATTAAACAAGAACTGATTATTATCATAAACTATAGGATATATTAACATGTATTTTCGATAAGGGAAATAAACAAAAGATACTTTTTACCCGACTTCTAAAAAGGAGGAGGTTCTCAATTTGTCGGAATCTGTTTTTTATGTATGTTCACCGATTACTCCGTGATTTATGATCCGATTTAAGTGAATATTTTTTTGTTCGACGCGGAATAGCTTCCAATTGGTCCCCTAAAAATTATACGTAGTTTGGCCTAGTAGTTTGCATTTTATGAACATTTTTTGTTCCCGTTTCTTGGGACCTATATTTTTTAAGAAGCGCGGCACTATTCGTAAGTCCACCCATACATAGCTGGACACTAAAAAGTAACAAATAAAAACTTAAAAATTACTATATTTTGAAAATTACTAAGCACCGACTTTAAGATGTTTTAGATAATATATATTAATAATAATAGCTTTAGAAATAAGTTATTTTATACATTTTAGATTTTTAGTTTTTCAAGTCGGTTTTTTAAACGAAGTTTTTATTTTTTTTATCTAAGAAAATAGGACCGTTTCCACTGAATACACACACTATGGATGCAAAACGCAGGAAATCCTAGTCAAACAAAATACAACAGAATTATAAAACTCGGAAAACCTTACTGAAAAATTGAAACACTTAGATATTTGCTCCTCGAGAATTCGTTGTGAGCGCTGCAAGCCAGACGATTTTACACGTATGTTCAGACATACGTACTAACAAATCTTCTTTGGAAAATGTTCGACTAACCGAATCCAGATTCCAGGTGTCGACGAACAATGCAATTCTGTGAACAAATCGCATCGTCTGTACGAGAAAGCACTGTCGCAGCCCGCCTGCTCACTGCAACACGTCGCCTTTTCTACTCAGTCGATTGACAGCCAACTGATACCTACGCCGAGGGATATCCTATGCATTTGAATATAAATCCATCTGAACAATGAATTTGATTGTGTTATTCCGAAATAGTCTTGTTTTAAACAAATATCAATGAACAGTATTCTAGAGTGGATGCTTTGTCTCACAATAACGACTACCTGAAATTGTATATAGCCTATCGTATATTCCTATCCTAACGTAATTGTATATATAGGCGTATATAGCCTATCAAAGATAGGTACAATAACTAGATGCCTTCTGTTATACTGGCTAGTACCGTATTTATTTATACCTAAATACACTGTAAGGTAAAAAAATCTTGAAAATATGTATGAAATATACAATAAGAAATTCTTTTTAGAAACTTCTCGTTGATATTGCTTAAGTTTTAACTTAAAATTCACCTTCTTGGACTTTTTATTACCAAAATTAAGACATATAAAACTTTCGTATGTGCGCTATATTTCATATACTCGTATTTTATCTTTATTTCTTAAAATAAACATTAATTTGAGATTTCCTATTTATCTTAAAATATGACATTCCTTAGGGTTCCATTGTTTACTGCAAACAGAACGTTTAATCTTTTAGTTAATTTTAAAATATTAAATATAAAATACTTCAAACATGATCCTAAAAATAAAATAAAAAGAAAATCAATATATATTCAGTCTTATTCATATTGAGTTAGAGTTACTAACTCAATATGGATAAGACCGGTAGTCTTTATATAAAATGTGCATTACATCTTAAAGAATGGATAGTTAACATATCATCAATTCTAGTTAATGTTATCAATTCAAGGAATCATCCCGATATTATTAAGACATTATTTTTAATAACTATTTTGATTTAAAAGTAGGTAATTGATATGAATGTCAAACTTTATATACGCGTATTTTTACCATCGTGAAAATATCATTCTTCTTTCTTTAAATCTCAACTTAGCATACGTTTTGTGGCCGCATAACTTTGTTCCAAAGAAAATCCGCTACAAAAAGAAAGAAATAAAACTGTTGGCTGACGAATTCGACAGAGATTTATCACCTTCGTGAGGTTTTAGCGGTAACTAATTTACCTAAAACGAGAGCGGATGAAATACAAGGTATAATTCATTTTTAAATATTCATTTTCTTCATAATGGCGCAATTTGAACTTACCTATAAAACCATTAAAAAACAATTTCTAGGCAATTTATAAATTAAAAACTCAACCAAGTGCTTATCACCCCCCGTAGGGACATGGTGTCGTAGAAGTGGTGTACGTCCGTGGTTAGTGACCATGGTACTCCAAAAATTCGTGTAACCATGAATATGATATATTATAAAAAGTACTGACATCATTTATTCAAACTAGTTTTCGTTAAAATTAATTTTTATATTGCACCACTAAATTTATAATTTCTACATTTTCCACCGCATAGCTGTTTGGACACGATTTTATGACTTAGAAGCACATACGTCACCTTGAATCGCCTTGAATATATAATAATGAAATAGACAAAGACCATTCTGAAATGTTATCTTGTTATATTTTTTCTTATTTTCTTTGTTGACCTAGTTTGTTTAAGTATATCTGCTTGCTCTTAGATTATATGACTTATGTTAGAATATAAACTATTGTATCTCATATAAGTGAACTGTAATGTTTTTTGGATAATAAAGATCTTTTTATTTATCATATTCTGAAAGTACGCTTGAAGTTGCCCTATTACTCGTACAAGGATGATAACAGCACTTTTCGTCCCTGAGAAACAATACTTACAATAAAATAATACAAATATGTGATTTAAAAAGGGTAGCGAGTTTTAGAGTGAAATAGATGTATTTATATGTATCTATTGAGTATAATTTTTATTTGTATAATATTTTATATACATGTCACATGATGAATAAAATATAAGTAACTACACATCGTATTATATGTATGTACACCACCTTTGACAAATTTATTCTGTTTTTTTCCTGCCATAGGTTGTCTGGAAAAGATCGTTTCTTAGCGATAAGACCGCCCGCCCATTGTGCACATTTACAATATTTTTAAGCTATAAGTTTTTCTGTAATATTCTCTCTCTCTCTCTCTCTCTCTCTTTCTTTCTTGCTCGCTCTGTCTCCTCTCTCGCTCTATCTCTCTCTATAACAGCTTTTACACATTTTCTTAGCCATTTTGGCGAAACCATATGACTAAATTAGAACGCATATTACTAAATTAGTTGGTTGGAAAAAATGTATGATGAAAGATGACTAAACAGATATACTACAATGCAAAAGTGGATGTATGCAAAAGTCGCGTAAGGCCACTACACACCTTCCATGATCAAATTGATCGTGTACTAGCAGAAGGTGATGTCAGGAGCCTTAAGAACAGACGAGCGTGCATGACAAGAGCTATGAATGTCAAAGAAGCAAACAAGTTGTGTAAGAATAAGCCTGAATGGCGCTCTGTTGTTCGCGCCTACCCTGCAAGGGACCTGGCGTGAAGGTATGTAGGTGGTTGCTGGCTATGGAATCTCAAAAAACGTCCAAAGCTTTAAGTAGATACCTATGTTATATTTCTTTGTTATGAGAACTGTGGGTACATACATGCTTTAAATGATTTCGATAAATAATGTAAAAATACATGAAAGGATTATTTATCAAACATGTAAATGATTAAATTTATACATTTACTGCTTTACTGGTCTGAAAAACAACGTATGACGGTTATTCAACAGTGGCTTTTATGTAAGCAAAGTTTTGAAAATTCTCGATTATAATTCGCTAGTTCTATGTTTATTACGGGCAGATAATCAATATTTACCCATTACAAAATACCACGATTTCAATCTTTCGGAAATCAACAAAAATTTGCATACAAAAAGCGCTATCTGTTTTGCATAAATCGATTTACCTATTCTCCTTCAAAAAGCTTTTTCTTTCCCAATTTCAACGCCAGGTTTATTTGTAAACAAAGTAGGAATTGCTCTAGGGTATTACCAAATAAAACTTTGGAATGTGGCCGAAAATTATTTGGTGTTTCATTTTTTCTGGGAAAACATAAATACATACAAGTGAGGTGTTATTTTGTAGCTCAATATTGTTTGTGATTCGATAAAGGCACCGAGGTGAGAGAATTTAATACTCGCTCTTGTTTCGAAGCATGTTACACTATTTATTATATAATATGTATGTTATAATATGTAATATATATATATATATATATATATATATGTGTGTTACAGGTTAAACTAGCATGAAATAATGAAAGCGTATCAAATACTGTATTCTAATCTATCATCTATCAATCTATCCAGAAGCGGATTTACACTTTAGATTGTTTGAAATTTGAATAGGCTTCTCTGCCGTAGTAGACTATTCGTATTTTGCCGTCAATATCTACCTGTATAATTCAATTTTCTAATTCACAATGAATATATATGATAATTTTTAATAATACAATTGTAATCTTATAAATTGTGCACTACCGTCTTAATTGCAGCAACTTTTTCGCGTGAAATATTTTTATTGAGCGGTGCGGTGCGGAGTGGGGTATAAATATTAATGGTCTAATTCATGTGGTTGAGTAAGAGCAAGTTTGAAGGCTTCTTTAAGAATTATAAGGAATCGTTCAACTTACTTGAACTAAATATTATTAAGACCGTAATCTTTTGATATCTGTAAGACAAAAAAATTGGCCCCGAAATTGCCTCTTCTAAAATCCTCCGCCTTAGAGGCCCGTCGGTAAATACGTCACTAAATCAACCTTTTATGCCAATTAAATTGATATATTATGTCTGTGATAACAAAATAAAATGAAATGTTAAAATGTTTTTTAGAATTCTTATTGTATCACTCTGCCTAAAAGTTTGTCTCGAATAAGCTCCGAAAAGTCTCCAAGTTGTGTCAAGTGTGTATATTGATATTATTATTACACTCATCTCTCAAAGAAAAGATACGATACTTATTGTTTGTTTCCCGAAAAATAAGTACCTATATATGTCATATGTAATCTTGTTAGAGGTCGTCTCTGACCTACCCCCGTCATCATACTTCACTTAGATTTCCGTATCTGATTATATTTGCATTGCAAAGATTTAAGCACTAGGTGTTTTGTGGTATTTAATTTTTTTTACCTGTTGTCTTTATTCTAAGCAATTTCTGACTTTTCTCGGTTGTTGCTAAGGTCTGCTCTTTACTCTGACTTTTGCATCGGCATGACACAGTGTCATTTCACTGGCCGGCGGTGGATCCCCATAATAGTTACCGCCGACGTCGCTATCCGTATAAGTACGAGAAAGAATTATCGTTTTAAGATAAATACAAATTTTCGACATTTTAAACGCGTACTTATTACATATTCGTACAATAAATCCCTATTAATATTATAAGTTTTTTTTTTTTTTTTATAGCTGGAGTACAGCAAACAGGCTGACGGCCCACCTGATGGAAAGCGGTTACCGTCGCCTATGGACGTTTGCAACATCAGAGATGTCACCAACGCGCTGCCGGCCTCGAAGAAATTTTATGACGCCCTTTTTGAAAAACTCCATATCGTAGCGCTGTGGGAAAACCTCGGCTGGGAGCTCATTCCAAATCCCCACGGTACGCAAGAGAAACGTTCTACAGAACCGTTGCGTACATGACCGAAGCGGCTCAAGGAAGTGGGGGTGAACTCCCAACCGATGGCGAGCGGTGCGATGGTAGAAAGAGGACGAAGGCACCATTCTAAACAGTTCTTCGGAACACTCCCCATTATACAGTCGGTAGAATACGCAGAGAGAAGCAAAATCTCTCCTAAGGCCAAGCGTATCTATACCGTCTGTTAGTATGGGATCATCAACAACGCGAACGGCTCGACGTTGAATACAGTCCAAGGGATTAAGTTGGTAGGCAGGTGCTCCAGCCCAAAGGTGTGAGCAGTACTCCATATGCGGCCTCACCTGGGCTTTATAAAGCACAAGGCGTTGCCGCGGTGTGAAGTACTGCTTGGACCGGTTTAGCACTCCCAACTTCTTGGAGGCAAGTTTTGCCTTGCCTTCAAGATGGCCCCTGAACTGTACATCGTTCGCGATGTCAACACCAAGGATCCCAATACTCTTGGAGGTGGTAAGGGGAGTTCCTTGAAACTGAAGCGCTTGCTCGAATGGAGTTTTTTTGGCAGAGAATACGCAGACTTGTGTCTTCTTGGGGTTGAAATGGACAAGGTTTTGTCTCCCCCATTCTGAGACTCTTTCTAAGGAATGCTCTACTTCAGACACAAGTCTAACCCGACTTTCCTCCACAAATGATCGAGGGACGTTTGCACGACCAGAGTACTGCGCATCGCCAGTGCTGTCATCCGCATAGCAATGAATGTTGTGAATAGACAACATATCATTGATATGCAAGATGAACAACGTTGGCGATAGCACACAACCCTGGGGCACACCAGCGTTGATGGGCTTGACACTGGAGCAGCAACCGTCGACAACAACTTGAATGCTGCGCCCGTCAAGGAAGCTGGATAGCCAGGTGCAAAGTCCCTCAGGTATCCCATACGATGGCAGCTTCGAAAGAAGAGCCCTGTGCCAGACCCGGTCGAAGGCCTTAGCAATATCTAGGCTAACTGCCAGTGCTTCCCCTTTGCTCTCAATGGCTTCAGCCCAACGGTGGGTTAGGTAAACCAGGAGATCCCCAGCTGAGCGACCGTGGCGGAAGCCGTATTGTCGATCATTTAGCAGCTGGGAGTCTTCGAGGTAACCCAGAAGCTGCGCGTTGATAATACGCTCCATCACCTTTGAGAGCAAAGAGGTTATTGCTATAGGCCTATAATTCGACGGGTCTGTACGGTCCCCTTTTTTGGGGACAGGGTGCACATGGGCAATCTTCCACGAAGCGGGGACACAACCTTTGCGGTAAGAGAGAGTAAAAAGTCGGGCAAGGACTGGGGACAGCTCAGCTGAACACGTCTGCAGCACAATGGCAGGAATACCATCAGGGCCAGAAGACTTCTTGACGTCGAGAGAGCGGAGAGCACATCGGACTGCTTTTTGAGTAAAGCGCACCTCCGGCATTCTAGACTCACACTCTGGGATAGTAGGTGGAGTTTCCCCCCGTCGTCAAGAGTCGAATTGGCCGCAAAGATTTCACCTAGAAGATCGGCTTTATCTTTAGCGGCATGTGCCAGACGGTCGTCCACTGTGCGCAGAGCTGGAAGAGACGCCCGACAGAAGTTTCCCTCGACAGCTTTGGCGAGGGCCCAAAAAGCTCTAGTCCCAGAAGGGTAACTAGAGAGGCGCTCACCAATTCTGCCGATGTGGTCGAATTTTGCTCTCGCTAGCTGCTTTTTGAGGGACCTGGAGGCGGCATTATATCTCTTTTTCAGGTCAGAGGAACTTGGATCCTGACGAGCTCGCGCTGCAGTCCAGGCTCGATAAGCCTGTTGCTTTAGCTTTACAGCCTCAGCGCAAGACTTATCGAACCATGGTTTGCTCGTACCACCGATGGGTACCGTTGAGTTTGGAATGAAACATTCCATGCCCTGCAGTACCACATCGGCGATCGAGTCTGCGCATGCGTCAGGATCTTCTGACGAGAAACATAGCTGCCTCCATGGGTAGGATGCATAGAATTCACGCAGTCCATCCCAATCTGCTGACCTATATCGCCACACCTTCCGTCGTCCAGGGGGACGAGTCCGATCGGGAATAGGAAGGGGCACCACCGAAGATACCAGACAATGATCAGAAGTTCCCAGTGGAGCACTGATCGAGATCTGGTAATTCTCCGGGTGTATGGTCAGCAGAAGATCCAGCAAAGAAGGCTCATGATCCACTCTATCCGGTATTCGGGTAAACCCCGTGATCACCTGAGTGAATCCATGGGCGAGAGCAAAATTGTAGGCAGTAGTTCCTGGCAGATCAGTTCTCGGGGAACCCAACCACTCAGCGTGATGTGCATTAAAGTCCCCGAGTATGACTACCTCTGCTGAAGGATATTGCCCAAAAACTCTGTCGGTCACCTCATGAAGGTGTTCAAAAAAGCGAGCTGTTTCAGTCCTTGCGCATTCCCTGCCATGGGACCGGTATAAGCATGCGTAGATCCGGGTGGAACCACCAAAATCTACGCGTACCCACAAGATGGAAAGGTCCCTATCTTCAAGGCCATGGAGACGACGACAGCAGATATCTTCCCGGACGTAAACACAGACCCCGGCTTTGGACAGAAACAAGTGTTCCAAATTGTAGCCGGGGTAGTGAAGGTATGACGTGTCGGACGGAGAAGAAATCTGTGTCTCCGTTAAAAACAACAAGGCCGGCTTTGCCGTCTCGAGGTGGTGATGGACAGCATTGAGGTTGGTGTGAATACCTCTGATGTTACAAAAGTCCACTTTAATTGTGGAGTCATAACCCGCTGTTTTGACCTTATTATTTGAATTGTGGCTCATGAAGATTTTTTTAAAAATTGAAAAAAAGGGAAGTCTTAGGAAGTACTAATGTGCCTGCGAAGAAGAGGAAAAAAATACGATGTATGCCATTGTCTCCCAAATGCGCAGGTTGTATGATAAGCTGATGTGGGGCACGGAAGGGCCCCCGATCCTCCCCGGAGAACACTGCCTGGCCACATCCGGTCACCAACCGGCACGACAGTGTTCGCCAAGATTATGCGCCAGTTGGTGGGTCAGCCTCCATGGGATTGGTTAGTCCGGGTTCAGGTCCCCTACTACCTGGCGGGCGGCCAGCGGTCAACCGTTTCATCGGGTCTCCCTGACCCCCACCTCACCTCATCACGCCCGCGGAAATGCAGTAGACTTAGGCACACAACGAGTTCCAGATTTCGCAGACACTTTAGCACTTCGGAGTTGGGGAACTGGAACCTGGCCTCTAATGCCGGAACACCACGCAAGGCAGTTATGGCGGCATACTTCAGACCAGGGGTGGTAGCCATCCAGGCGGGCATAGCCCTACCACCTAGCTGTGGGTTGTTTTGTCGCCTCTTACGACAGGCCGCCCGGCCGCAGGAAATTGTATTCTTTCTCCGTTCCTGCACAGATAAAAATAAGTTACGCTTTCACGGAAAAACTTGGCAGATAATCAATATATATGTAAGTTCAATATCTAGGATAGATATAGGATTCTTTTCATTCCGGAAAAACACATAGATCAGGAGTAGGGAGTTTTCCAGAGAGGGAGGGAGAAAATTGGCTTTTGTGATTTTGGTCGTTTAGTCGTTTTAGTCTTATGAGTCATGAGGCATTTGAGTCATGAGTCATATGAGTCATTTACTCATTGTTTCATTCTTTCATTGAATCAATTGAAAATTAGAACGGGTTGAAATAGGGGATGACAGTTTATATTGGAAACCAATCATTTTTCAAGTTTATAGATATAAAAATCCATCATCTACAAAAGAATGCTATAGTGACTCCGCCTGTCTATCGGATCGGTTTTGCTGCTGGTTTTACAAAATGAATTTTATCCAATGTAGCCTGTATTAATGCTAGCTAGACAGCACTAGCTAGCATTAGTACAGCCACGCAGCATAGTTTGGTCCGCGGTGCGGCCGCGGGGAAGACTCTAGTACCTACATAATAAATACCCAAAAAATGTGCTTGTGGATGTACAGTACATAAATGAATTTGGAGACGATTTTTCGTTTATAGTAGTGTACACAATACATAAGTAATACACGTAGCTAAAACCGGAAGAAATCATTGACCATACACTTAGACAGATAGTTAGATATCTGTTCTATAATATTTTCTTAAGTTTTCGCGACTTGTAGGTACTCATAATAAAACTACGTTTTAACGGTTTTAATCGCGGTAATTTATTTTATTTAGGTTTATCCGACGTTTCGGCCGCTTTTCAGTTGCCGTGGTCACGGAAGACAAAGATGACATTTGTCAAACGTGTATTGTCAAAGTTTTTATTCAGCTTACCGCCAACTTGTTCATTTTAATTATTTAGTTTTAATTTTGTTTATGGATATTATTTACTCTATGGGAGCCTAATCTAATTTACCACCGCTTCACAACATGTTGTGGCTTGAAGAGAAGAAGCGGCGCAAGAAACTCTTCAGCAAACATGTCTAGTTCTAAATTTTTTTTTATATAATATTAAAATGAGTGGAAGGAAAAAATATAATCATCAAAACTATTAAGACCCAAACCCAGCAAAAACCAACTGCCAGACCTCAAGACACTGTGAGCTCTTTCTGCGTGCAACGAAACAAACCGACTTGACTGATAATTTCTTTTATTTTTCCTTCCACTCATTTTAATATTATATAAAAAAATTTTAGAACTAGCCATGTTTGCTGAAGAGTTTCTTGCGCCGCTTCTTCTCTTCAAGCCTCACATGTGTGAAGCGGTGGTAAATTAGATTAGGCTCCCATAGAGTAAATAATATCCATAAACAAAATTAAAACTAAATAATTAAAATGAACAAGTTGGCGGTAGGCTGAATAAAAACTTTGACAATACACGTTTGACAAATGTCATCTTTGTCTTCCGTGACCACGGCAACTGAAAAGCGGCCGAAACGTCGGATAAACCTAAATAAAATAAATTACCGCGATTAAAACCGTTAAAACGTAGTTTTATTATATCTGTTCTATGTTAGTATATTTAGACGAGGCGTAAAATTGGACGACTTGTAACAGTCACGAGCAGCCGTATGAACGTATCTTTTTTCTGTTCGCTTTGTCAACGAATCGGCAATCTCGTGGGGCTTTCAGGACGTAGCCTTCCCACGGCTATTGCAACGAACATAACTACCCTCCACAAAGAGAGCTATTGTTTCACACGAGTTTTTTTCCTTTATTAGGTACGCCGCTTCGTTCTTTTATTGAAATAAGTATCTATTTTCCGAATGTTTACTAGCATTTTATTAGTACAGTGTTTCTATCATGTAATCATTAATATCCACAACGCTTGCCCAAGCTTCAATGTGTAGATTAATTCACTATATTTTCTCTTTAGTCTATTATTATAAAAGCTATCTTCTTGTACAGGTTAAGAGGGATTCATCAGATTGACAAAAATTACTGATAATATTTCTAGAGTTATTTTTAAACTGACGGACTCATAAACTGCATCAAAGTTCAGGATTACTTTGAAATGATTTTTTTAAATAAGGATGCAAACTTTTTAGATTAAATTATATAAATATGGAGATACTGGCTCTTAATCTCAAAAAAAATGAAAATTTTAAAATAGAACTGCAGTAAAACAAATGAATATAGCCGGGAAAAGAAAATTTACTCGTAGTATCAGATTTGGGTGTTATTTATAGCAAAGTTTTAAATTGATTCTCATTGATTTTTTATACTTTTGTCAATTGAATTATTGTTACCAGCAAAATTGTTGGGTTAGTTTTTTAACTCATCGAGAGTTTTTGAACCATAACATGGATACTTCGTCCGAACAAGCGGCTCAAATTGTAGCATTGGTGCGGGAGGGCTTGGATCAACGAACGATTGGTAGAAATTTAAATTTAAATCAGTCTACGGTTTCTAGAATATACAGAAAGTTTGTGGAGACAGGTTCTTACAGAAGGAGACGTAGTACAGGCAGGACTCGAGCAACCACCGGTCATGATGACCGATTTATTGTTACAACTTCCCTGCGAAATCGTTTCCTCACGTCTGTTAACATCAAAACAGAGCTTAATGAAGCGCGTAGAGTAAACGTGAGTGCACGAACAATAAGAAGAAGATTAAAGGAAGCGGATATCAACCCCTTTTAGACCAGCAAATGGTCCAAAGTTGTCTGTAGCTCACAGACAAGCTCGCTTAAGATTTGCGCGTGATCACCTGAATTGGACAGAAGAGCAATGGACCTCCGTATTGTTCACGGACGAGTGTAGGACATGTTTATATGGTGCAGATGGTCGCAGAAGAGTCTATCGTCGACGTGGGGAGCGATATGCTCAAAGTTGCATTGAGGAGCGTGTTCCTTTTGGAGGCGGTTCGTGTATGGTCTGGGGTGGCATATCGATGAACGGGCGAACAGAACTTGTGTTCATAGACATGGTCCGTCAAAACGGTAATAGAGGGGGTTTGACTGCACATCGCTACATAACAGAGATCTTAGAAGATCACGTGGTGCCTTACATGGGATTCATAGGCGAAAATTTTACTTTAATGCAGGATAATGCCCGGCCGCATGCTGCTGCACAAGTTCGACAATATTGCGAAGAGGTTGGGATACGTACAATGAATTGGCCAGCACGCAGCCCGGATCTTAATCCCATTGAGCATGTTTGGGACAATTTAAAAAGAGCTGTATATGCGAGAAACCCTTTGCCCAAGACAGTGGCAGCACTAAGAACAGCACTTTAAGAAGAATGGGACAATATTCCGCAAGATCTTTTAATAACCCTAATAAAATCTATGCGGAACCGATTAGAATCCATAATAAGGGTACATGGAGGTAATACACCTTATTAAAACATAAATAAACCCTTGCATAAAGTTTGTGTCTATTGTTAAAACCAATTTTTTAATTAAACCAATTTTCCTTAAATTTCTGTTTTTTCTTCAAAAAAAGTGTTAAGGTCCTTTCCAGTACACAAACTTAAACTTAAGGATATGATCCTACGCTGTTTTAAAGTTCACGAACCAATCTAGAGGTTTCAATTTAAATCTGTATAGAAAGTTTGCAATATTTATTTATTTATTATATATATAATATTTATTTCAAAGTCGTCTATTACTTTGATGCAGTTTATGAGTCCGTCAGTGTACTTTTGATTAGTTGTAAGTATTATTTATTATACGCATAGTAAAAGGCTGAATATATGCATACAGCAATTCTCGCAATAAATAAAGTTTTCAATAAAATTGAAAGTACCTCCTCACTAAATTAGCAATGTTACCTAGTCTGATCATTGATCTGTTCATAGCAGACACTAACCTTGTGATCACCTGTGTGAGAAATTGATAGTTTTTTTCAAAATCCAACAAACGAGTGGTCGATCATGCATAATGTAGGATTTTGTAGAAGTGAAGAACATCGCTTTTGAATTTATATCATCTGGCCGTAGAACCGTAAAAAAATAAAATCTAAAATAACCTTATCTCAAAATCCACTGAAAAGATTTAGTTCAAACAAATTTTTCATTTGATTTATATTTCAGACTTTTCTTTTACCTATTACAAAAGTTAGATATGCAAATATATTTGAAAGCAAATAACTCACAACATGTGGTTTAAATAAAACAAAAATCATGAAGAAACATCGTTGTGTTTTTTAAGATCTATAACTCCAGACGACTACCCACCTACCTACCTACCTACAGTGACAAAATCCATTCCACAGTTACAAGTATATAGCGGAAAATAGACGTTATTTTTGTTCGATTACACTTCACCAGTGTCTATTGTAATAGAATAGGTGTATACCTTTCTGCCACAAGTTATATATATATTAGACCTGGCTCCATTTTTACCAAAGATGGCTATGATACCCTAAAAGTTGCTATATAGAGTTAGATACATAAAGTAACGAATAAAACGTTGTCTTAAAATGCTATTTTATTGCGTATATATATAAAATCATCATAAGCACCTGGAAGATGAGTTTATCAAGTAAGCAACCTGCGATCAATGTGACACCCAGAAATTCCATGAATAATGTCCACAATTTTGTCACTCTCATCGCCACCCGCTACGCTCCCTTTTTATTTCAATAAACGTTCCCCTCTCAAAGAAATTGGGTATTATTATATTATTATTATTACGCAACTTCTTCATTTTTATATAATTTACCTCACCTTTGTAATTTGATCTTCTTAAAACCAGGTGACAGTGCGACCCTATTATAATATTAATTTGCCAAGCTCACAATTGCAAACCTCTCAAATGAAGTGCTGTCGCGCCTTTACACATAAACGTATAAGTTCCCTTTTGAATGATAATTGAATTTTCCTGGAAGGTCTTTTAATCATTACGGCAGTGCCGGCTTATTTACGTGACTTCACGTGAACATTTGTGTAATATTTAACGATTGTTAAGTTAATGATTAACTGCCGTCTTATGAGTAAGTTAATGTACTGCTTATTTTAATAATGGAAGAAGAATATTAGGTAACTTACGGCCTTTAAAAATAATAGTTTTGTAACAACCTATAAATTCTGCATTTTTACTGTTGACCAAAGGGCGTCACAACTGATTAGCCTCTAGGTTTTGAATCTAGCAAAACACCGTTAATAGTTTCAAGTAACGAAAGCAATTGCTTAAAAATAAATTTAAAACAAATCTTTTAAAAAAATAAGTCTCAATTTATGTATATTTGTAATTGATTTTTAGAGTGCCAAAACTTTGGCCAGATGTATATTATATTGTCTGTGATATTTTTATTATTATAGTTATAAGTTCCCATGGTACCACGATCACACTTGATGCTATGCCGCCGCGTACACGTTGAACCAACAAAAGTTCGCTGTAAAAAAGTAAAAGGTATGGATACATACATTTGAAAGAAAAAGGCCAGCAAACCCGTTTGTTAGCTTAATGTAAGCGATGATGCGCTCGAAGATATATGTTAACAAGACTCCAAGACAGTCAATTTAATTTTTTGGGAAACACAAACCTTTGTAGGGGTCTGCTTGTTTCTTTTCCTCTTGCAGTACAGAAAGCTGTTGTCTCCAAATATTTTTAAGATAATTGTTCCTACAGATCTGTAAGCGCAGGCGGAGACAGGTTAGCAGCTATATGACATTTTAGGATAAATAAGGGGCATAACCAATGTTCTTGCAAGTAAAAAGTATATTCGTCGTGTTTCACCCTACTCTCATTTGTTTTATCGTATGACTAGTCGGACCCTCATCTCGACTTGTCATCGATTATCCCCGCCGTCGGACGACCCCTGAAACCACTACTTACTCCGTCCGGCATCACTTCACATGCCATTGAGTTCACGCATTCTCACTCTTTATGAAGACAATCTTTCTAAGAGGGATTTCTTATGAATTATTATTGTTCACCATAGTTTTCCGTGTAAAAATCCCTTCGTAGATTAGTGCATGCGTGCCAAACTCAAATGGCGCGAGATTGATTCCTGGCTGGAATGTTATATTTCTGACCTAATATGCATATTGTTTTATTTACCACTGGTTATCAAAGGTGGCGGGTATAGTACTGTACGTTCCCTTATAAAATTAGAAGGCCCGAGCCCAGCAGTGGGACATTTATGGGCTGTCATTATATATAATGGCAAAATGGTATATCTATAAAAGTTGAGATCGACCGACAAGGCAGTACATAAATAACAAAAGAAAGTCGGCGTCTCAAAAAAGCTCACTTACAATAAAGTCCTTATCTCAAGATTTTTATCACAGCAGTAAATTGAGGATCAAGTCGTCGATGATGACAAGAAATATAAAGCGAAGTTTATCACGGTATAAAAAGTAAATTCACTTCTTATCTGAACAATGTATAGGGTGTGCATATTTGAATTAATGTTTGTATTGTTACAAATCAACTTGTATATGTAGGTACACTATATCACCCACGACTTGGTTGGAAAAATTTCTATTCAATTACAAACCTATTCATATCTAATAATGAAAAGTATAAAGTAGTTGTAGCTTCTGAGCTATTAGCCTACTTAGCCACTGGGTCACAGTGCACATCACAACATGGTGGATACGGGGGAAGACCAAAAGTAACGCCTAGTGCCTCGTGCTTCGTGTGCGTATGGGAATCTTGTGTCAAACGACAATATCCATTATTATTTTATTGTGGATAAATTATAGTAGTATTTAAAAAAATAATACAACCATGAAATTTATCTATCCTTTTATTAAGAAGTACATATTTTATTTATCCTGATTTAAAAAAAATGTATTTTCTGAATTTTTGTCTTAACTGGAAATGTCTATAGCAAAATTATGAAAAAACCATGTCACATGCCATATGGCGAAAATTTATGCTAATTGTTTTGGTAAATTACTATTCAGTAAATATCAACGAAAATCTGTTTCGTTTGCTCCCCATTTTCGACCTTTTTGTGGGAGCCGACCCCTTAAGCAGCTTTTCTGACCTAATATGTATATTGTTCCAATAGGGAGCGGACAGTCAAATCAATTTAAATACTTTTTTATTATATTCCAAAACGTCACAGCCTCACAGATATTGTACGATCGTACCAACTTCTAACGTCATAGGTTTTTATAAATAAAATGCTCAAATAGCTCACCGATTATTGCTTAAACGGTAATAAAAAATATTTCTATCGTGATATTTTAAAATTAGTATGATCATGTAATTTTAATGATCATGTAATAAAATATTTAAAAAAATGTTTTTTCTTAAATTACGTCATAATTCATAAAGCATTTTAAACCGTACTTTACAATGTATTAATGTGTCTAAAAGCATGATAACATTACAACAACATTTCTATTTCAATCATAATATGTTGATTGTTGACGTTGTAGGCAAACATAACGAGGAAACTTGCACCTCAACATTACTAATGTGTGAAACCAATCCGCGTTGATAAATTTCCATAAAATTGGCACCCGAGGAGTACATTACATACATACATTTGTAGGTTCCTATTATTATTACCAAAATCACAACATACATTACCTTCGATGCTGTAAATAATGATCCTAATAATGTAGTAAATTTTTAGAAAACTGAACGATTGAAACTTATCAAATCGTATAACTTATTTATATAGTGGACAGGCTTCAATGTACCGTTTAAAGACGGGAGAACATGAGTAGCACCTTTAGTGATGGTGGTAGCCGCTTTCCATCATGTGGGCCGTCTGCCTGCTTGCTGAATTCATGCAAGAAATGAAATCAAATACACAAACAAGTATTATATACTTTTGTTTTCATAGTAAATAGACTTGTAGGGTTTGTTAGAAACAGTCAAATCACGTTCTAATAATTTATCTTTATAAGCTATTCTCATCGGCTTTGCAATATAATTCGTTTCTTCGTATATATTGCCCGTATTTGTAAGGAGTAGAGCTAATTATTTCGTATTCTGTACATTTTTGAAGATTCATAATGTTTTATTGTAAAAAATAAAATAATTAAAAACTATACCTACTAAAAAGCACAAAATAAATATTTTACCGACTACTTCATACTTGAAGTCGGCGCCAATTAAAACATAAAGGAACAATAATAAACCTACAAAATAAAGTCAGTTTTCTTTAGTTGTAAGTGGAGTAGAAGACGTATAAGTGTAAGACGGATATATCGTGTTACGAAGAAGTTGGTTAACAATTTTCGTGAGTTTCTCTAATTCCTTGGAGTCCACTCATCAGATCCTGACATGGTGGCAATGGAACCAATTCGGTAGTTATAACCTTTCGATTAAAAGAAAAAAATCAAGATTGATTCAAAATTGGCTGAGGAAGCCATTAACAAACACACAAGAAAAACCTACAGACGAGTTGAGAAATTCCTCCTTTTTCAAGTCGGTTAATAAGAAGTGTTTATTTTGTATTACTTTATATGTGCTAGGTTTTAAAGTTTTAAATTATTCTTTAAGCAAATAGGCACCGGCCAAATTGTAGGTTGTTGACTGACTCCACGAGGGAGTTATTGTGGAAGCTTGTAAAATAACTTTTCACTAAACAGTTCAGATTTTCAACATAAACACACAGTTCGCCCTTAAAGACAATATTTCACAACTAGATGTTAATACATTTTCGGCATTTTATAAAAAAATCATGACATAGACAGACTGACAAATGGATATGAAGATTTTTCAGAGTCTTCTACTAAATAGTTACGGAACCTTCAAAAGAAGAATCAATAATTAGAAAACAATTACGAATGGAAAATGTATCCGTTAACAACATTGTCTATGATGACCTGTTCCCATATTTTACTATCCATTCATTTGCGTGGCCATTGGTAGAAATTTATTTATCATTACTTGTATGGATCTCATGTCAAATTTTAAACATTTGTAAATAAATGGACGATTGGTAAGATATAAAGACCATAACTACGTCTTACGGTCTTGTTAATTTTCAATTGATTCTTATAAATGTCTTTATTCTATAGGTATGGCTTCATCTAGGATTCTAGGATAATGTTAAACATTTAAGCCGTATCACATAAACATGGTCATGGGCTTAAAGTGTTATTTAATAAGCGATATTGCTAATGACGTTAAATATTGACATATTATTTAAGGATTTGTACATATAGTAATGTGGCTATGCCTTAATATCATTACTTGTTCACGCCTTAAACAAGACGCATTCGGCCACAGCCTAAATCTTTGGCACTAACGCACATGAAGCCCCAGTATATAGATGTGAACATCACACAATTTTCTAATAATTCTGAGTGCGCATTTACTACTAGATTATAATATCTATATTACATATTTTTCCATAAGTATGTATACCAGAGCAGACTGGAATCATCACATTGGTATAGGTACGTCTGTATACCGAAAACTTACAACAACTAAACATCCTGGAGAGTCAAACAAATTGTTCACCCATTAATTACGGATTCACCAAAGTGTACATTTCTCGTAAATGAAGAATAAAGAGTCATCACAGTCATACTTCCCTTTATTCACTCCCTTTTTACGGTCCGTAGCCGTCAGTTGCAGGTGAGCCTTGGGTCATTAGGAGAATTCGTAGAATTGCGAGGCTTACGACTTGTAAGGAAGTGTTTTTCTAATCACTACTGCTTATAATCAATAGCTATTAATTAAATGGTAATTAACAATGTTGCACTCCTTCAAAATTATTACTTCACCTACTACATTTCTATAGAATATACACGTTTTAGGATATAATTTCAGAAATACGTGTTTAATGGAAACCCTCTTATATGTTTATTCCATTATCTTCTATATATAATATTACTGAAGTGAAATTTCTTTACAAACGTTATGCTTTAAAACTCGATAAAAATAAAAAGGGACACTCAAAAAAGCTAAACACATAGATCTATAGGACTAAGCCTGCGAGAGAATAATATACGAGTTTTACACTGTGCAGCACAAATTAGAAAGACCGATGACTAAACATAGGTCCAATTTGGACCGAAATAAAACTGATAACAATATTTTATAGACTAAAACAGTGAAAAATTGAAAGTGATACTTAAGAAGTTGATTTTGAATTATAATATGTTTACGGATTTAGGCTTAAGGAATTATATTTATATTAATAAAGTTAGACAAGAATTATCTCTGAGTATAATCTCTGAAGTTTCACTTCTACTATGTGTGAATTCCACACACAATATTTAAAAAATTCTAAACATGCCGTGTCTGTACATTAAACGATGATTAGACTATATTAACTATGGAGAACACGGTGCAATTTTTTTAGATTTCTTGTCTGTTGGTCGGTTTGTCTGTTTGTCCGGGATTCACGTAAAAACTACTGGGCTGATTTAATGTAATAAATAAATAATAAATTGTGTGAAATGTTTTATCCCAGGAATCACACGGGAATTTTCCTGGTAGCGGTTTGAAGTTGTTCGGACGCATACAAATTGGCTTATTCGTACAACTTTTCCTCTAAAACGATAGCCTACATTGTTTTTTTTAAATGCTGTCTTACTTCGTGTCCTTGGAATCCCACGGGGATCTCATGACAAGCGTGGATGAAGTCGCGGGCATATCCTAATAAATAATAAATTGTGAAATAAAACGAGCACTATTATCAATTCGACACTCAAAGTTAGTAGATAAGGCATTTATTAAATGCTTAAAGATGTGTACATTTCATTTGAATATTAAGAATGTATTGTATTCTTATATAACTGTAGTGGTCAAAATTACTCATCAACTCTTTAGATGATCGGAGGGTTTTTTAATAAATACAATTATAATTAATACAAAACGCAGGGGAATTTCCTTTCCTGCGACAGACACTCGGATCAAACGGAGGGACTCTTGTATGGTGTCGGTACTCAACTCATAAAAGAAAGCCGACGAGCTACCCAATATGTGCTATATACTTATTAATAGTATATTTAGATATATATATATATATATATATATATATATATAATATTAATATGTGTTATTGTCTATTTTCTTTTCATTTATATTAATTATATGTATTTGACTGGCACACCACCATTATACACACAGCCCGGGTTGCCTGGAATAGATCGCTGTAGTCTAAAGCGAGAAGGCCGCCCTTTGTTCCTGCCTTGACATGAAATTACTGTAAACCTTATGTGTACGTGGTGAACAATAAAGTAATTTCTATCTATCTACCCAATAAACTTACCTCGAAAATACACCTTATTAGGATGTCACAGGATCTAGGACAGACTTACTGGCACCTTGACGTCCTAGTTTGCGAAAATCGTAAAGACCCAGGGAAGCCTGGTTGTATCACTACGTACAACGGAGGTAAAGTTCCGCTAATACTCCCGTACACAGCGACCCTCTGCTACAGAATTATGGGAGTAGATTTTGTGCGTTAGGGCGTCTCCGAGCCCCCGTCTGTCGGCGGCGGACGAAAACCGCTTGGACCGTGTCCTCCCCCACCCTCTCAACGGCCTCCTTTTGAGTTATTAGTGACCAACAGATGGTGGAAGCCTGAACAACGGATCACTGTGATTATCCAGCGAGAAAACGTAACCATCCTTTTGGGCATTTTACCCATAGTGACCTAGACTCAGTATTCCATTTCCAGTACAGTATTGAGTGATTGTAGTTAAAATACAATATAACTAAGTTACATTTTATTGTATTAGTTTATAATGGCTTATTTTAATAAATAAATTACTTAGTTAACATGCCAGTATCTTTTCTGCGAATCAAATGTTAGATCTACGTCTGTAATAGTTATCGATTAAAATTAATAAATTTATACCTATCGTTACCGTTACCGTTGGTATACAAAAGCCACTTACATTATCGATACCAAAATTGTATCCTGCATAAAAAAACCTCGCAGAACTTTTTCTTTCTTTCAGCTTTCACAATGGCATTACGGGCAGGTTTCAGCGAAATGGACGGAAAATCACTTTGATGCGTAAATAATTGAAAGTTAGATGTAAAACTGGTGAAACCGATTGTTTTTTGTATATCTCAACAAAGGTTTGAGTTCATTAGATCGGATTGCGGTGCTGTGAGAGTTGTGAATGAGTTGCGAGTCCGCTTTGTCCGTTTACGCGCCTGTCCGATCGATAGCACACTAATGAGCCATGACGACGCAATATTTGACAGTTTTCTCCTACGTGATTTGTACCTATTGATACTTATAGAACCAGCTGTTTTATCTATTGTTTTTATTTTAAAGCAACGGTTAGTCGTTAATTAAAGCTCGAAGTAATATCTGCCCAATTTAACAAAACCCAATTTAATACATTTTATTATACATAGATGAGACGTAACCGCCGTAAATACTAGACATGATAACTGTCCTAGATGAAACCTAACCCCGAAGCTTCTAAATCACACATTACTTTTGGCCGGTTCCTATATCTTACTATTCAATCGCTTGTCTTATCGTCATTTGAATTGTGACATTATTTGTACCCTAGCTTACGTCAAATTTTACCTGATAGTCAGGAAATGAACAGTCCATAAGATATAGGAACCAGCCATTTATGATGTAACAGATTATACTTTTCTTGATTTATCATTTAAAATATATTGTTTATATCAACAAAATAATCAAAAATTGAAAATAAAATGATAAAAACTTAATTTGTGGCTGAATTTTCTTAAAATGTTTTACATGATAAAAACACAAGAACAAAAAAAGACTTGTGTTTTTATACATTTTATTATTTAAAACGTATTTTTTGTCCACATCAATCAAAACTTAATATTCTTAATTAGTACCCTTTTCAGGTAGATTATACCTAGATAGTGTCCATGATACATTTTATTTTATTTTTTATAATGTAACAATTACCCTACTACATATAGGAAGATAAACTTAATAAAATTTGCTCGTTCAGTAAAAACTTATCTTGTGGTGTACATTTGGCACTGACTTCCGGTTTGCACTAGCTATCAGGTGGATCGGAGGACAAGCGATATTTCTCTGGATTGGACGGGCGGACAACGGACGACGGCTCCGCGCCGCTGCCGCGTCTCTCGCACTCCCTCCGACAAGGACATTAGTCAACCGATATCTGATGTCGTCTACTAATTGACTAGAAATACAGATAAACGCTATTTTTATTCATCCATTAATCTTCGATACCTTACCGTAATTTTCACATCAATTAGCATATTATCATTACTCTTGCGGCTATGAATATTACAAAGTAACTATAGCAAATGAAAGACTTCGTATTTCCAAAGGCAAATTTTATTCATGGTCCAACGTATACACAATGAACGGACCTTTTCAATGTAAAATTTCGCATTATACTTAAATAGTCGAATATATTACAATATTTACAAACTGATACATCATACAAAGTTTGAACACCGAGGGCGGTTAGTAGCTCGCAACGAAGGCAAGAACTGTTGTGTAGAAAAGCAACTCCACTGACTTCAAGTCTGGTCAGTGAGCGGTGCGCCCGCACCAGCCGCTGCCCGGGCCCTGGCGCTGCCACCGACCTCACCTCTACAACCAGCTCCCCCTCCAACAGCACTAGCTAAACTTCGACCACGCACTTTAAGGGGCGAAATACAAAAATTCTCCTCGGCAAAGTCTTGAGTCAAAGCCAGTGTATTCGCAAGAGGGTCACGACCACATTCGCATGGAAGATGATTCCTTTTATAACTATGTTTTCGACTTCCAGAATGACCGCCTCCGGTGACTCGAGCATATGGTTACCAGTCAATTTGAAGGTGCGAACACTGTTATTTTGCACCAACGAAAGTTCTTCTACGCCGTCTATTTTGTTGTTACATATTTCTAAAATATCAACACGTTGCAATCCATCAAATGCACCAACTCGGATAATACCGAGGTCAGATTCTCGTAGAGCAAGGCGTCCTACACGAATCAAGCCCCGAAATATATCAGATAATAAAGCTGGAAGATCCATATATGCAAGCTCTAATACTCCGACACCTTCTAAACCAGAAAACGCCAATGGTTCTATCGATCTTATTCCAGAAGGTAGTTCTATTTGACCAACATCATTAAGGCCAGAAAACGCATGAGCCAATATACGTTTAATAGGATTATTCCGGAGAGAAATTAACTTTATGAAATTCGTTCCAGCAAAAGCATAGGCTTCAATCTGTGCAATCCGATTGTGTGTCAAAACAATAGAAGTGATGTTCTGTAGAGCGGCAAATGCGAACGCATCCACAGTAGCCAGTGGTGTATGTTGGATGTACAGTTCACGTAGGCGTGGTAGCCCACGAAATGCAAAGGGACGTATTCGAGTAAGGTTACACGCATCGAGGGCTAATCTTCGTAGTTGACGCAGATGTGCGAAAGCATCTGAACGCAACACGCGTAAATCCGCACGCGATAGGGACAATTGGTTTACTGATGAACTTAGTGCGGATGGCACTCCACGTAAAGATGCGCTGTTGCAAACCACCTGAAACAAAATAAAAGTATTAATCATTTCTTTTGTAACAATTTCAACTCATAACCCACTTCGCATGAACAATACATCTGAGCCTATTATTACTACTATTCGAGCTGTCAACAAAGTTACAATAAAATATCATCGTGGTCCCATACAGACATGTACTCATATTATGATTGATTGCTCCAAACTTAAGCTTCGCAAATAATCGACCAGAACAAATATCAATTTGATTCAGTCCGGTAGGTACAATCATACAGAGCGCCGATGGTTAAGCTCCAATTCAATTTCGTAGATAGCCTCCAAATTTAATACCGTAACATATACACGCCAGTGTACGCACGTGTGCTTATCTACGCATTTAATCGCTTCCAATAAATTATAACCTGCATCGAAACCATAGTTTTGTCATTAGTGTCCATTAAAAGCATAACGAGATTAAATTAAAATTAGAACGTAGGATAAATTCCAGTTTTAATATTTTGCCTGGATAGTTGCCTACGATTGTTTTTGGTGTCGGTGGAACACTAAAACAAGCATAATAAAGTCGATCTAAAAAGTGAAAAACTTAAAATTTTTAGATATCAAAGTTCTTGAAAACTATTATACAAACATTCTATACTGAAGTTACTTTCTCATTGATATATTATTATGAAAAATTAATGAAGGTTCTATAACACTGTGAGTACAATTCTAAACTGTTGGAGTTTGCGTTACCGTAGAATCATATTTCCTATCTTATTTTTTTACTTTGCTTACAATTTAATAAGTCGTGGTAGCGTAATGGCTATCGCACGCGTCCTAAACTCAAAGGTCGCGTGTTCGAGCCTGGTCGGAACGCATGCACCACTTAGGCTGTTTTCCGACCTAATGTGCATATTGTTACAATTACCACCTGCTAACAACGGTGAAGGAAAACATCGAGATAACCGATGTGTCAAACTGCCAAGCCGCCTTGGACAAGCGTGGCGGGTATACTATCTCCATTCCCCTACAGTGGGAGGCCCGAGCCCCGCAGTGGGACAGTTAAGGGCTGTTGTTAATATAATTGTTATATTGCATTTTAAATTATGGATTTTAATTAACAAAACTTGTTAAAAATACGCAAAAAATTTAAAAACGCATAACGCGCTAATTGGATCATAATGTCACGGCCCACGTTCAAATTTCAACAAAGGTGTATTCACATAGCTCAAATTAGATTGCAGTTTAAAATATATTTAGATACTAAATTTTAATTTATTTGAAGCGGGAGCTTACTGATATTGAAATTTTGTCGTCCCAACCGAGCATTATACTGGTTATTCTAGCTCTTTTTTTTCAAGAAAGAGTATCTTTATGATTTGATCACTATCGTCCCATTTACTTATGAAAGAAAGAAGAAAATGTATGTCTTCTTTATTTTATTTTTATTTATATTAAGTACGTAGTGAAACATTACATTGTTTTTTGTTCTTTGTTTATATATTAGAACCTAATCTATACTTTAATAAAATTGTAGAGGTCGAATTTCTGTACAATAAAAAAAAATGATAAAAACCGATCAGGGGGATGTAAGAAGTGAAATAGAACTAATTTGGATTTTTTTAGAATTTTTTGTTTCTCTGTTTGTCTCTTTATCTGTTTGTCTGTTTGTCTATCTGTTTGTACCGGCTAATCTCCGAAACGACTGGACCGATTTACATGAAATTTTCTATGGTGATAGCTTATATCCCTGGTCAACATATAGGATACTTTTGATTCCGAAAAATTAAATAGTTCCCGTGGGATAATTAAAAAGCTCTAATTACTTAAACAGCTTATAACAGACTAAAAGTAATTTCTCTGCAACGTAAAATAATAGAAGCGGATAATTTGACAGGGTGTGGTGTCAGTGAGAGAGTTTTATCTTATATATAAATAATATATAATATATAAAGCAGATAAGTTTGTTTCTTTGTTTGTTTGCTTGAACGCGTCAATCTCAGGAACTACTGATCTGATTTGAATTTTTTTTTCAGTGTTAGATATCCCATTTATTGAGGAAGGTTACAGGCTATAAACCATCACGCTAAGAGCAATAGGAGCGGAGCACCAATGAAGAATGTTTCAAAATCGCGGGTGTTTTTTACCTTCCTTTCCACGCGAACGAAGTCGCGGGCAGAAGCTAATCTTATATATAAAAACGAATCGCAAAATGTGTTGTTAAGCGCATAATTTTATTTTTATAGCTGGAGTACAGCAAACAGGCTGACGGCCCACCTGGTGGAAAGCGGTTACCGTCGCCTTTGGACGTTTGCAACATCAGAGATTCACCAACGCGCTGCCGGCCTCGAAGAAATTTTATGACACCCTTTTTGAAAACTCCATATCGTAGCGCTGTGGGAAAACCTCGGCCGGGAGCTCATTCCAAATCCCCACGGTATGTAAGAGAAACGTTCTACAGAACCGTTGCGTACATGAGTGAAGTGGCTCGAGGATTTGGGGGTGAACTCCCAACCGATGGCGAGCGGTGCGATGGTAGAAAGAGGACGAAGGCACCATTCTAAACAGTTCTTCAGAACACTCCCCGTTCTACAGCCGGTAGAATACGCAGAGAGAAGCAAAGTCTCTCCTAAGGCCAAGCATATCTAAGCCGTCTGTGAGTATGGTATCATCAACAACGCAAACGGCTCGACGTTGAATACAGTCCAGAGGATTAAGTTGGTAGGCAGGTGCTCCAGCCCAAAGGTGTGAGCAGTACTCCATATGCGGCCTCACCTGGGCTTTATAAAGCACAAGGCGTTGCCGCGGTGTGAAGTACTACTTGGACCGGTTTAGCACTACCAACTTCTTAGAGGCAAGTTTTGCCTTGCCTTCAAAATGGCCCCTGAACTGTACATCGTTCGCGATGTCAACACCGAGAATCCCAATACTTTGGAGGTGGTAAGGGGAGTTCCTTGGAACTGAAGCGCTTGCTCGAATGCAGTTTCTTTGACAGAGAATACGCAGACCTGTGTCTTCTTGAGGTTGAAATGGACAATGTTCTGTCTTCCCCATTCTGAGACTCTCTCCAAAAAATGCTCAACTTCAGACACAAGTCTAACCCGACTTTCCTCCACAAATGATTGAGGGACGTTTGCACGACCAGAGTACTGCGCATCGCCAGTGCTGTCATCTGCATAGCAATGAATGTTGCGAATAAACAATATCATTGATATGCAAGATGAACAACGTTAGCGATAACACACAACCCTGGGGCACACCAGCGTTGATGGGCTTGATAGTAGAGCAGCAACCGTCGACAACGACTTGAATGCTGCGCCCATCAAGAAAGCTGGATAGCCAGGTGCAAAGTCCCTCAGTATCCCATACGATGGCAGTTTCGATAGAAGAGCTCTGCGCCAGACCCGATCGAAGGCCTTAGCAATATCTAGGCTGACTGCCAGTGCTTCCCCTTTGCTCTCAATGGCTTCAGCCCACCGGTGGGTTAGGTAAACCAAGAGATCCCCAGCTAAGCGACCGTGGTGGAAGCCTTATTGCCGATTATTTAGCAGCTGGGAATCTTCCAGGTAACCCAGAAGCTGCGCGTTGATAATACGCTCCATCACCTTTGAGAGCAAAGAGGTTATTGCTATAGGCCTATAATTCGATTTTGTTTTTGTGTCATGAAACAAAGTCTTTTAGGAATTCAGAAAATATGGCGGTACGAAGTTCGCCGGGTCAGCTAGTAACATTAATAAGATGTTTTAATTACTGTACGACATAAAAATGACCTCGCAGCTGAGCCTACTCAGCCTGCTGGTAAAGCTACTCATGCGGCGTTATGTAATCTAAATAATACATTAAAAATACAAAAATACTAAATGCGTATTCCGGAAATTGGATAAGTTAAATGAATCTACCTGTGACTGTGAGAGGCAAATACAGTACGTGGGACAAGGCGGCGCAAGTGGAGTCGTCAGGGCCGGTGGGTGTGCCAGACTGCCGCCGCACAGCGCCCACGCACCGGCCATTATTAGCCATCGCACCAACCATCTGCGTTTATTAAACATATTATAGAAGGAATTCAGAAAACTACGGTACGGCATCTTCTTGTCGCCTCTTTGCTTTAATAACGTGGTATATTGAAAATTTACATTTAAAAAAATGTAGTTTATAAATCTTCTGAGAATGATTTTGTCAAAAGGAATAATTAAATTTACTGTCAGTCTATATATAATGGTTTATTATAGAAGAAACCAGATTTTTTTGGAAAATAAAATTGAAAACGACAGTTTTAATTACGAAATAAGAATATGAGTTGTCGCAATGATTGCGTTAATGAAGTAAAGAGGCGATAGATGTATTCATTCATTCATTCAATTTCATCTATCGGATCATCACAGCGTTAGCTTAGATAAATTTACCCAATATAATACATATAAACTTATACTAATATGGAGGCAGATTTATTACCTATTGTATTTTTACTATTGGAAGAAAATTAACATTACTTGTTTAGAGTTTATATAACATTTTAACCAATAGTACGACATCTGAATAAATACCTATATTGGTAACGGCTGTTAGTAAAAAACTAATATCCCAGTAATGCAGTCAGTGTCAAGTCCTCTTAAAAGGCTTCAAATAAACTGCTTGGTCGTTGTTCTAAACGATGATATGCGTGTCATTGCTCTTCGTATGAAATATACCGTTAGCGATGCAGTCGAGGGAAATAAGAGAGCGTACACTAAGCTTCTAAATAGAGATTTAGTTTACAACCACGATCTGACCCTAGGGTTATAATTTGAGACAGAACAAAAATCGTCTAATATGATCATAGCAATAAAATATTTAAAAATACCATAGATTACATAATAACAAAACTAGTATGATTTAGTTTCTAATCTAAAATATATCCTAACAAAGTTAAAATAATATTAATCTGGCATATTTCTGACACATTTAATATTTTATTTTTTGTTACATAATACAAAGAATTTTGTAAAAACGATAACCTTAAAATTAAACTATCAAATATTAAAGCCTTACAAACCGAATACACAACTTCTAGAGTTGATAAACATTCTAATATGTATAACACTATCAATGAAGACAAACAAATCGTTACATAAACTTTGAATTCCTGTCAAGGAACTTTAACAAAACATCCGCGTATAAATACGAAACGCTGTCATTTCGACAACCAAATTTCAACAGTCGAGCTGCGTCCCAAATTTAATTAAAGGAAAACAAATTCATATTTATTTAACGGAACACTTCTCTTCCCCAAGGCATTTGATATAAGCCACAAAAATTATTGAATAAATTGCAAAAATAAGACAATAAAATTATAAACAGTAGCTTAATATTGTAAACGGTATTATAACCTTTATTTTAGATAGCAAACAACAAGAACAAAGTTTTGAACAATAAGGTAATAACTAAGAATTAATTTTAGGGCAGTTGTTCAAAATTTTTAATTGGATCAGGACTATGAAGCCCAGTCGAGAGTGAAAATGGGCGTCAATCGCATTTAAATTAGAGTATAATATCTTATAAAGACATAATATACCTTGAGAACATTTTCTTTTTTTTAAATTATGATTAACTGATATCCAGATATAGCAAAATATAACGAAGATTTATATTAACTAAAATAGGGAAAGTAGGGAAATCCGTCAGTGGAGTAACTCCATACACCTCTCATCTTTATTAGTATCGTTTAATACTATTTTAAAATTATAGTTGACGTTAAAATCCGTTCAAAAAGGTAAAAGTGAGAGGTATACGACCTTCGCCTCTAATGGACTTTGCGTCCTTGGCTATTAATGAAAACCAAATTATTATAATTTAAATAATAGTATCTTTTAGTGGTCAAAATATAGGCCTCCTACGTTTATGTAGCTAGCAAATATAGTCTTCATGAGTATCCAGAATTTAATTTAACCTAATAGCCTCTAGGTAAAACTGGTATAAGGCCTCAGTCAAATTCTAAGTCTTTGACTGACAAAAAACAAAAGACTATTTGTGGCAGCTTAAAAAGGTTTTTCACTACACAGTTTATTTTACTAAACAGTTAAAATTTTCAACATAAAACACAATAGTTGCTTAAAAATAATTAACATTATGTAATATTTTGCAACTATTGTTTATTTTTAACCAACACTATACATTATTAACAAATACTAAAAAACTACTTACATAAGAACTAAAGAACCCCCTTCACGTTCTCGCTAAAAAAATCGACAGATATAAATATGAAACTAAATACACTTATGAATACCGTTTCACTACACCAGCTAACATTAGTGTCTTTTGTTTATAATTAATACTGGTAGTAAATTAAAATCAGCTTGTATGGAGTTTATGCCAAATTTAATTAGTAGTAGGGCAAATTATTGAATAGTACAGAACCCGGCATTAGTGAAATAAGCAACGTCAATAAAATGGCTACTGGATGCTTCACTCAACATCGTCAAAGAACAATTCGGTCGCGAGCGTTCGCATCCTCGTCATGTAATCGATCGCCTTGTACAAGGAATAATATGAGAAAGAAGAAGTAAGCGTGTATCTTAAAGGTTTTATAACTCCTCTGAATTACAGCTCAAAATAAGAATAATCTATATTAATATACAAGATATAAATAACCAGATACAAAATAAATCTAAAATGTTGTGAAAAATGACAGTGATACGATAATAAACTACTGTTTTTATAATATTTGCCTCTAAAGTCACTTTGTAAATTTAATAGCATTTCTGAACTGTAAAACAAACGGACACTAGTGTTTTCGTAAGTTTGCGTGACTAGTGCACATAATAAAACTACGTTTTAAGTGAGTTATTTTATTTGACTAGGAATTGAATTCATTAGGAATAAAAATGCATCAAATCCCTTAAAACTTAGCTTTAATAAATGGACGCTATATTAACATATTCTCTTTCAAATCTTAAATTAACAGATTATTTACAAAAGTAGTTACATTTGAAACTAACCTGAGAGTGAGTGTTGATGCCATGGGCGGGCGCTGGAAGGGCGCCTCGCCCGCTGCGCGCCCTCACCTGTACCCCTCCATCACACCACACAAACCTTGCAACAAATATTTTAATAGTTAACCATATAATCACAGCAATAAAACTAAGAAAGCGTGTGCAAAAACAACGCTTGTGTTATGAATAATATACAATGGACACCACTGGGGCCGATCCCAGAGTATAAATAGATAACGTATTAGCTGATTTAATTAAATCTCACTTCTCGCCCAAGAGTCACCCTAGAGCGCTACTAAGAGATGTGCATCAAACCAAAACCGGAGAGCGACTCTGTATGTGACCAAAGTTGGAGAGTTGTTGTCTCGTCTTTCCGTCCCTACACTTCTATATTCGAGCGATGACTGAACGCCCCCAGTAGTGTGATAATGGATACAAACTACCCCTGTTATTATTCTGTTAATAAGTAAACTCGTTAAAAGAGAACAATAATCGTACAAACGGAATTCGTTTATGAATTTTATCATTCCAGTAATCGAACCTGGAGGTTCTACGTTCCAGTGAGCGCAGCCGGCATGGACTGAGCCCACTCAACCTTAAAAGCCGTATGTTATATAAACAAGGACACTAAAAAACTGCATCGTATTCTCCATCTTTGATATATGTAGTCTATCCCAGCTGTTTTTTTAATAGATTCAATGTACAGACTCGAAACTTTTCATTTTTATGATATTGTAGATTCATTTAATTTGAAACCGCGAATAAACGTGATCATGACATTTTCTGTTAGTTTTCCAACAAGTGGATCAGATAGCTCATAAATTGCGGTACTAATTAACAGTATTTTTAATTTTTTCGCCTTTACAATTTATTAGCAGCTGGCAATTCAAAAAAATATCGTTTGTCCTGTTATAAAACCCATATAAAAAATAGTCGACATTCATAAACTTTATTTATAGTAGGTATTGAGATTATAATTAGCATAAAGATATTTCCAGAGCCCTGAAAGCAGAATACGTCTCAACTTATATTAAAGGGATAAAAAACAATATATCTGTTTTGAAGGTAAAGTACGTGGTTAAGATTGAAAGATAAAGACCTTTTCCCGAGCAAAATAGTTTAATAAGCATTAAGGCAGGTGTTTCCTTTAAAAGGCCCAAAGGTTTCTTACTTTCACCGCACCCTTTTCATCGCGGTCGAATAAAATCTACGCAACACCAAGAATTTCAGCTTTTACGGTGTAAAGTGTTTAGAGACGAGATAGCGAACTTAAAAATATTTTTGCAAGGGAAATATTTTCACGCTTAGTCTTTACTAATAAAAAAATAACTTCTGTGATTCTTATGCGATGCTTAATCATAAACGACGGTTTCGTAGTTTCGGGTCGTAGTTGTTCGGATGCATAAAAATTAGCTTTTTTTCCGACACAGTTTCCATGAAAACTTGGGATGCAAATGCGCTATACACTGATTATACATGTTACTTGTATATGCCCGCGACTTCTTCCACCTGCCCCGGAATACAAAATATCTCAGCATTTAAAAAAGAATATAAGTTTTAGTAGAAACTGTGTCGGAATAAGATAATTTTTACGCACCCGAATAACTTTAAACGCTCCCGGGAAAATTCTCACGGGATTCTAGGGATAAAAGGTAGCGCACACAGAATTTGCTGTCGATCGGCGAAAACCGCATCGAAATCGGCCCAGTAGTTTTTACATTAATCCCGAACAACAAAAAGACAAGAAATCTAAAAAACATTGCATCGTGTCCTCCATCATTTATATAGTATAATCTAATCCAGTTATTTTTTAACAGTTTTAATGTACAGTCATGGCATGTTTAGATTTTTTTAAATTATAGGTAAGATAAATAGGAGTTGATATCACATAATTTATTAATTAAGATATTTAGTGTAAGAAAAATGATTAAATAAATTATAAATCCAATTACATTTAAACGGAAATTGAAAATGAAGGCTTCGTATTCGAAGGAGGGGCTTGCCAGACGTCAGTCCCGAGGGATTCCATTCAACTTGCTATACCCAGCACTTAGCCGTTTTATTTCGTAACCTACAACTACAATTCAAGTCTACGAAAGCGAACACGTCACGGCAGGACAATTTTCTTTAAAATAAAGGATTCACAAATTTCTTTTTATTCCAGAAAAGTTTAACAATTTGAATAATTAAAACTTTTCCTTGTTAGAATAAACGTTGCAGCGCGGTGTTATTTTAGAACAATAAGCTCTGTTTCGCCTAATTTTATGCCCACGATAGCGCGGATAGGGCAAAGCTAATCTATATTGAAATCTCATCTTCAGACACAAAATAAATGTAACCCTGATTACATCTAAAAAGATACTATATAAGCTTTCATAATATGAAATCAAAATCTGTCTAATAAATAAATACGCGTCATATACGCGAATGAATCAAAATATTCTGGGAATCAATATTAAAAAATGCAAAAATTAAACAAAACATTTTAATATTTTCTCAAGTTATAGTATATTATAAATGTACAAAATATATAAAAACAATAAAACAACGTTTTGACGGTTTTAAGCGAGGTAATTTATTCGATTTCGGTTATTCCGACGTTTCGGCCGCTTTTCAGTGGCCGTGATCATGGAAGACAAAGATTACAGTTGTCAACGAGTATTGTTAAAGTTTTACACCATAAGTCTTCAGCTGATTGCGTTGGAAGACTCGCTTGACATGCTGAAGCTCTCCAGCCACGTGGTTCCCGTCACAGATTTTATGTGCTCTCTGAAACAAATATTTGCCCACGGTAGTTAACTGACTAGGATGGTGATGAGACAAACCATTAAGGTATTTATCTGGGTAGGTTTCCTATACACCGTATGATCAAGAGTATTGTCAGAGTTCCTTAGGATGAGTACATCTAGAAAAGCTAATTTATGGTTTGCCTCTAGTTCCATAGTTAATTTGATACTACTATTAATGGAATTGAGATGATCTAGAAATACAGAGCTTTATCGTTTGGGAGGAGTAAACAAAAGTATCGTCTACGTACTTTTATTTACCTTTAAAAATATTTTATCTTTAGCATAAAGCGTTTCTAGCTTCCTTAGTCCTTATGCAATAAATGTTTTTCTTGAGTCTCGAAAAATTCCTTTATGGCAACTATAGCCGCGTCATTGTCGTAAAATTTAGTTCCACAAATTTCCTCTTTTAATTTTTGGAATAAGTGCGAAATTACTTCCGGCTAAGTCCAGAGAATATGGTGGGTGGTCAAGAAGATTGAAGCCAACACAGTGGACTGCATTGAGCGCAACTTCCGATCGACTTGACTAGAGGGAGCGTTATCGTGATGAAGCAATACGCCCGGCGTCAGTTTTCCACGACATTTTTCTTTAATCGCTTCATGCACACTCGGAATTAAATTTCCATAATAGGGTCCAGCAATTGTCTAGATTTTGTCATGTAATCAATAAAAAGGATCAATAATAAGGATTCCTTCTTATCCCAAACCACTGAGACCATCACTTTGTTAGCGAAATTTCTTAATGGATGGAGAGGATGATCGTTTCCAAGACATACTTTGTCTTTAGTTTCAGGGTCGAAATGATAGATCAACATTTCATCCATGGTAACAAGACCATGCCAAAAATTAACCGAATCAGGCTGGAAAATTTCGAGATTACGCTTAAAAATTCCCAAACGTCGCTTTTTGTTTTCGTTGATTAACATTTGTGGCACCATCTTGCCGATAATTTTTGAACCAAAAAACATTTTAAGATCTCAGCTATAATATGTTGAATAGTTTTATTCTTCTGTCTTCCAAAACCAATTCTCAAGCTTTTGACATTTTCTTCCGTAACAGAGGTTGAAGGCCGCGCAAAATACGCGTCATCTTTACAACTTGATCTACCTCATTTAAATTCACTCACTTTTATCCATAATTTTGCGTTTTTAGCTACTTGTTGAACACAAAAATTATTACGTGCAAACGAACTGTCAAAATAAGTGACAGTTCCGGAATCCCCCTGCGGGCTTGACCGTTACAGTTCAAGGGATGAATATTCGGGTTGGATTCCAGATGAAATATCTGGGGCTCATTCTGACAGAAAATGGCTGTTTAAAGCGCACTTTGACCATTAGTTCCTAAACTTGTGACGTCTGCAGGCACCCTACCCGGATTATGATTACTGTTTAAGCAGCAATTAATATACTCCATACATATACATACATACATACATATCACCCCTGTTTCCCATGGGGTAGACAGAGACAAAGGATCTCCAGTTGCGACGTTCCTAACACGGTTCGCTTCACCTCTCTTCATACATATTCGTTTATTTGACTTTTACCTGCTTTCTTCATAATATCTTCAATTTTATCATGCCAAATGCGTCGTGCTTTAACTTGGCTTACTTTACTATGCTCGTATAAGTTACAAGGAAGTTGCTTATTGATTTCACTGATAATTGACTAATACTGAAGATGAATACTAGGAATGATAAAATTATTAATTGGCCAGTAAACATCTAAATTCCGAGAGGCTCCTAAATCCTTTCTACTCCTAATATTCTGGTACATAATCTTTAATTTAAAAAATATTAGTAAAATTACATTCAAGAAGACTATATTTCTTGAAAGTCATTTTAGAGGAACGGATGATATACCCGTCGTGCCAGCCCACGTTACGGTAATCTCGATACGTAAGTTTCCTTAGGATATTATTTCATCGTCACTCACAAAACTGCTTAAGCGACAAACTACCTCTGCGAAGACTCAAAGCCACCACGACATTTTTTCTCGATAATGGTACATCCATTAAACTAAATAAAGTAAAAAGGATAAATAAATGAGATTACAACTTATACTTCACTTTAGTCTTTTACTTTAGTCTGATTACCGTTCTTAGAATATAGGCCTAAAAGCCTAAACGAGTTCCCAAAAGTCGGCCTCGCTTCGCCGCGATACAAAACACTTTAAATAATGCTGGCGTCGTATGCCAAGAACTTAAAATTGTAGGAATATGTTTGGGAAGATTTCCCGCGGCAGGAATGGGCCCCTGGAGCTCCATTTCATCGCTCGTGCATAAGACAACCGCATTTAAACTAAACCACGATAAAATTGTACCATATTGTATACAAAACGCCCTAAGTTATTTATTTCTAAACATTGTCTCTCGAGAAATAATGGATTACCAGTAAGCAAGAAAATGGCCTTCTACATATTTTAATAAAATGTGGACAAGTGTTTATCTGTCTAGGAAGATTGAAGGGTTCCGTAGAAATGTCAGATATCTTCTGTTTTCGGTCATTAGCTACGGAACCATAAAACGTATTAATTTAAAATACCCATACCTTATCTTGGGTAACAATACCGAAAAGACAAAATTTTGCATGCATGCATGCATTACAAAAAACACACGAGCTAGTATTATTCTAATCGCTTAAAAGCGATATCTACCAGATAGCCCGTGGTAGGAATATTGCTGATAAGGAGTAGCGATGACGGTATACAGAATTATTGTATGATTACTTAAAAATTTGATATGACTCAGGATTTTTCCGTGCAGGAATGGAGAAAGAATACAGTTTCCTGCGACTGGGTGGTATTGTAATTGCCCATCTAGATGGCTATCACCCCGGGTCTAGAGTATGCTGCTATAACAACCTTTAGTTGTGTTCCGACATAGTGGCCAGGTTCCAGTCACCTCTAGAGAGCGGTATCACTTCAGTGTTACGCATGTCAATAGGCGATGGTAACCGCTTCCCACCAGATGGGGACAATCTGCCTGTCTTTGAACTCATGCAAAAAAGGCAAAGCAAAGCCAGAAAATAATGACTTTTGGCATTATGTAGGTATTTTTAGTGTTTGTCACGTGTCTTTTTTTTCGGCAATTTTCATTCCTAGTATTCTTCTTTTCTTTTGAAACGAAACATGATATATTCTATTTATGAATTCGTTCATTTTGCCCCTGAAAATGTTACGGGGTAATTTCATCCAATCTACCGCCCACGTGCAATCCCAGACGTTTTCTTTTGTAGGCATGTCAAACGAACACGTAATTTACAAACTCATAATACTCCTAAAGCGTCTAATTTATGGTCTGTTTGATATTCAATATGTCCCACTAAATTTTACGTCATTCAGTGTAGTGGACAAGTTTAATTGGTTCCCAGCTATGTACGATCAATCATAGGAGTGGCGGGCCGTGTCATCGCACCAACAGGCCTGTACCACGATAAGTCGACAAACTGCTCGACTACGACATCCCAGTATAATATAATGAATGGTCTAAGGATATTCCCATAAATAAAGGTGTATAATTGTTGTAAAGAAGTTTTGAAGTATAACGGGAGGCTAAACCGTATCATTACGTAACGCGTTACGGCGCCAGTCTGTGTGGCTTCCCTTTCTCTCACGCATATGGCAGCGGCAGTCGTATTTCCGTAATTAGATTAAATAATTATATAAATAATGTACAAACACTAAATTCTAATGTACATATTCAAGAATTGTAACTATGAATAAAATATATTTTATAATCAATAAAAGATTTTATTAATAAATAAGCTTTCCTTACATTATCATATTAATATAAATAAAATTTAAGTAATCAGCTAAGCTTTTTCAAGTTAAACAATTTCAATATTAAACAGTTCAACTTAGATTAGTATAAGTTATTACTTCTGTCGGGCGTCCCGAGACGCACACTTTTTTTTTAAAGGCTCTATCTGTACAAATATGTTTGTATTTTTTTTCTGTGCTATCCTAAACCATTGATCAGTTTGTGATGAAATTTGGCAGGGTGTTCTAAGGCAAAGGTTTTTGAGCCAAAAACAGGATATACAAAAAACATACTTATAGAAAAAATTTAGTACGAACCATTTTTTTTTAAGTGAGTGTAAATGATAATTGGAATTAATGCTATACCTATATCACACCTTGAAAGAAGACTATTAAGACAAGTCAAACGCCCTGAAACGTAACTCGTAATACTCAGACACTCCAATCACAATTGGCAGACTTTATCTTGTTCTCATAAAAAATCTAATTTAAAACTTTTGTATCAACTTCTTCTTATTTATTTAAAACATATTTTAAAAGTGAAACTGATCATAAATTCCAAGTCCTAATGAGCTGCTTTTCAATTCATATGTTTCTGTTGTGTGTATAAATTTAGTGAAAAGAATAGAGGGTAGTTCGTAACATTCTGGTGTTGTGTGACTGGCTGCGCCAGTCTAATATACGTGCTATATCATACCGGGTGTTTTATTTTCTCTAAATATACTACAGTTGGCGACGAGAATAAAGTTTATCACGAGCATATTTATACTAACGTAAAATGGCAAAAGTTACAGTTGGTACATTAAATACGTTCAACCATCAAGTACAAGATTGGTGTATTTATAAGGACAGATTAGAACAGTGGTTCTTAGCTAACGACATTACTAAGAACGAAGATAAAGCCGGTTGCAAGCGTCGCGCCATTTTGTTGAGCAATTTAGCAGAGTCGAGTTATAAATTAGTGCGTGATTTAGCACTACCTCGTCAGGTGGCTTCTTTAAGTTACGAAGAAGTGGTCGAGCTATTGGATGGACATTTTAAGACCAGGAAGTGCACATTTGCAGAGAGGTCGAAATTTTATAATTCCATGCAGCACAGTGGTGAAAGCCTGTCAGAATGGGCAGCCCGTGTGCGAGGATTGGCTAGCCACTGCGGGTTCATCGCCACTCACCTAGAAGAGCAGCTACGTGACCGTTTTGTAATTGGAATGCACCCTGGACCAGAAAGAGACACCTTATTCACAAAAGAGTTGTCCGAGTTAACCCTTATTACAGCTCTGGACATAGCTGAGGGTATACAGAGCGCTCGCTTAGGCGCTAGGGACTCATTGCAACAAAAGGAAAGTGGCCCACTTCAAGTAAATAAGGTGGCGATTGCGCGACAGGCAGCGTCTGCGTCTGCGAGCAGCAGCCGCACGCAGCAGCGCGGTCCGTCGGCGCGCTGCAGCCGCGCGCAGCAGCGCGGCACTTCGGCTGGTGGGGCGATCTTCCAGCGATCTCAAGATCAGGATTCATGTGCGGCATGTGGATATATAGGGCACAACGAATCCCAGTGTCGTTTTTCACAGTATAAGTGTAAAAAGTGCGGTATTAAAGGCCATCTTAAACGTGTGTGTCCTAAAATGGTAGGCAGACAACATTTTGTTGAGTGCTGTGTCGATGGGGAGGACGATGGTAAGCGTTTTTGTTGTAATATTAGAACTTATAGCGGGGAGCCCATGCGAGAATCTGTTTTGGTAAATAATTTCAAACTAACTTTTGAATTAGACACCGGTTCGCCTGTGACTGTTATCTCTGAGCAGTTGTATGAAAAATTCTTTTCTGATATTCCTCTTATGCCTAGCAATATAATTTTACATAGCTATAATGGAGATAAGCTGGATATTATAGGTTCTCTAAGGTTGTCATTCACGTATAAAAAACAGACGATTGATATTAAAGTTTATGTTGTTCGCAACGGAGGGCCGCCCCTATTGGGGAGAGATTTTCTTTCTAGTTTTAATTTACAAATATGTTCAATGTATAATTGTGATAATTTTTTAGAAAATGTTATGAATAAATATCCTAATTTATTTTCTGATTCATTAGGTTGTTTAAAAAATTTTGAAGTTAACTTATCTTTGAAGCCAGGTTCAAAACCAATTTTTTTTAAAGCTAGATCTTTGCCTTTTGCTCTGCGCGATAATGTTGAAAAAGAATTAAAACGTTTGGTGGACCTAGGAATTTTGGTGCCGGTCAAATATTCAGACTATGCTAGCCCTATCGTGCCAGTGTTAAAACGGGATGGCTCCATTCGTCTGTGTGCCGATTTTTCTGTCACTATAAATAAGCAGCTTCTTGTTGATAAATATCCACTGCCTAGGTATGAAGAATTATTCTCAAAACTTCATGGTGGCCGCTACTACAGTAAGTTAGACTTGTCACAAGCTTACAACCAGCTTAAACTAAAAAAAGAGAGTCAAACGCTCACTTGCATCAACACTCACAAGGGTTTATTCAAATTCACTAGATTAGTTTTTGGGTTGGCTAGCGCGCCAGCAATTTTCCAAAGAACCATGGAGTCTATCCTAGCGGGACTAGAAGGTACGTTACTGTTTCAAGATGATATATTAATATGCGGTGTAAATAGAGATCAGATGCTTTTGAGATTACAAGAAGTATTTTCTAGATTAGAAAATGCAGGACTAACGCTAAGAAAAGATAAATGTAGTTTTTTTCAAGAGTCTGTTTCATATCTAGGTTTTATTATAGATAGGAACGGAATCCATAAATGTCCAAATAAAGTAAAGGCTATTTTGCAATGTCGCCCCCCCTCAAATACTTCAGAATTAAAATCTTTTTTGGGCCTTGTTAATTACTATCGTAATTTTATTTTCAACGCATCGTCAATTTTAAGTCCGCTACATAAATTATTACAAAAAAATGTTCCATGGTCCTGGACAAAGGATCATGACAAAGCCATGTCCATAATAAAAAAACAGTTAGCATCTGACAACATTTTAGCGCATTTTAACCCAAAATCGGAATTAATTTTAACGGTAGATGCTTCACCGCATGGCCTAGGTGCTATCCTATCTCAAATCGAAAACAATATCGAGAAACCGGTTTGTTATGCATCTCGCTCTCTCAGTGCCGCTGAGAGTCGTTATAGCCAAATTCAAAAAGAGGCTACAGCCATCATATTTGGCGTTAGAAAATTCCACCAATATTTGTACGGTCGGGATAAGCCTTTCATTTTAAAAACAGACCATAAGCCACTAATTTCAATTTTTAACCCGGATAAGGGTATTCCTGAAGTGACGGCTAATCGTTTACAACGCTACGCGATCTTTTTATCAGCTTATAATTATAAGATCGAATATGTAAGCAGTGCCCGTAACTGCGCTGATTATCTCAGTCGCGCAGCGAGCGACTCCTCGGCAGCCGGGCAGGCGGACAACGTGACCCATAATGAGTCATCGCTTGTCGACAAATCAACTTATCTTAACTTTGTTTATGAAGGCGAACATTTTTTATCCATAAATGAGGTAGGGCAAGCCTCTTTAACTGACAACGTTTTAACGACCGTCAAACGTTATATATTAAACGGATGGCCAAATAAATTGGAAAATAATTTAATAAAAAAGTTTTACCATAATAGGTTCGAGTTGGCCATTGAAAATAACTGTGTTATGCGAGGTTATAGGTTAATAATTCCCGAATCTCTCAGAGATAAAATATTGGCAGAATTACATAGGGGACATTTAGGCATTACCAAAATGAAGGAAGAAGCACGCCTTAGATTTTGGTGGCCCGGAATGTCGGCTGAAATTGAAAAATATGTAGGCGGGTGCATAGTTTGTAATTCTTTACGTAGTAGTCCGCCCCGAGCGCCACTGACGCCCTGGCCTTATCCGGCTAATGCATGGCACCGCGTTCACTTGGATTTCTTAGGCCCACTTAACGGAAAGACATACTTAATAATCGTTGACGCTTACTCTAAGTGGGTGGAATGTTTTGACGTTTCTAAGGGCTATAGTTCCCGCGTAGTCATTGAAAAGTTGTGTGAAGTTATGGCTAGGTTTGGGTTATTTCATACAATTTGCTCGGATAACGGCACCTCCTTTGTGTCTAACGAATTTACACAATTTTGCTCGCGTAATGGTATAACACATCTTACCTCTCCAGCTTACAACCCATCAAGCAATGGGCAAGCTGAAAGTTATGTTAAAATAATTAAAAAAGCAATTAAATCAATTATATCTTCAGGGTCGAGTTTACGTGATTTAAATATAAAATTACAAGAATTTCTGCTACAATATAGAAATTCTAAACATGCCACTACAAACCGATCTCCCGCTGAGATTTTATTCGGCCACAATCTAAGGTGTAGATTAGATCTCTTGAAGCCTAACATCCTTAAACCATCTGACACACAACTCGACAAAATTGTTAAAGCCAAACAGTCCTCACAGAGTGATCAATATGGTGGAAAACGCAAAGTAAATTTCAATATAGATGAAAACGTATTAGTGAAAATTTACTTTCAAAATAAATACTCTTGGTCCCGTGGAAAAATTATAAAAAAACTTGGACGCTCAATATTTATTATAAAACTTTTAAATTCAAACCAGACTGTGAAAAGACACGCCAACCAACTCCTCAAATTCAGTGGGGGAAAGGATTATGCTAGTTCTGCTGATAGCCTGACATCCACCCAGTCCTCTGAAATGGTTGTTCCTGGGTTTATCTTACCATCTGCCGATGGCTCTGGCACCTGTGAGCTTACTGAAGAAGGCCTACACATTGGTTCACCGCTACGCATGAAAAAATCTCCAAACAAAGCCATTTCACCTGCCATGGGTCAACCACAAACCGAAGAGATGGAGTTGGCTGGTGGACCAAGTTTAAATTGTGGAGATGAATCGCCTCTTCACTTAGATGAGGCCCTACCTGTAAATTCTAGTGGTCCAACCACTAATACACCTCAGAAGGAGGCTTCAACTATATTGAAGAGACAGAGAAAAAAAGTTAACTATAAAAAGTATTTTTAGACCTAAGGTGGAGGGATGTTGTGTGTATAAATTTAGTGAAAAGAATAGAGGGTAGTTCGTAACATTCTGGTGTTGTGTGACTGGCTGCGCCAGTCTAATATACGTGCTATATCATACCGGGTGTTTTATTTTCTCTAAATATACTACAGTTTCATATATTTTTTGATATTATTAACAAGTCTACATAACACTATAATGGATAATATAATAATATATATAATTATAATCTAATTTAATCAAGGGCTTTTAGTGACAATGTCGCCGTGACAGCTCCATCTTCTAAAACTTAAGGATTATTTGCCCTGCCCTGAAAAAATATAAATCTAGAAACCGATTCCAGCGACTTTTTTTTAAATTGATGGGTTACATTATTGAAGTTTTAGTAGAGATCCTTAAATTTTGATATGGCTTATATTCATCAGGCATAGTATAGCATTCGAATGATGATCTGTCCAGCAGTTTTTGAGTTTATTCGTTAAAAATCTTTTTTATCTTTTTGTAAATAATGACTGTAAACATCCAAATTAAGAATTATGTTTATATTATCTATGAAGACATATACAAACTAAGAAGATTTAGCCTTAAAAATAATCACGTTTCTACAAAATTTTATAACTGAGCCTAAAAGCAGCTTAACAAAACAAAGTTTAATATTACATCAACTTCCACACAGCCTATTGAACTAATCTCAGACCCACCTAACCTTTATCAAGGAAAGTGTGAAAATTTAAATTAAATTAATAATTTATTTGGAAACCCCAAGTCAATTTACAAAGTTTCTCTGAATCTCACATACGAGTATGTGAGTATTAGAATATCATATTTATTAACACGATAGGATATCTTGTTATAGGTACTATGCAGATTAAACTATAATAATAATAATTCAGGAGAATGCTGATATTAAATCATTGCTAGCAGGTTCATTCATCGTTTTAGTCATTCGTTTTATCCATCCATTACATTATTAATTTTATAGTCATTAGTCTGTTTTTTTCCACTGAGATACGTTAACTGATCGTATAAGGATACGATCGCTCTAATCAAGTACTAGTTAAAATCAAACTGAATACTCAGTAGTCGTGGAATCTCTGAATCCACAACACTGCGAGGGGAGCTGATGCCTTATAAATTTCTTTGACATTGCTAAATCTATATCCACGAAAGATGAGCACAATAATTGTAGCGCTCTCGAAAATAATTAAAGGAAGACTTCATTAATATACCTTAATTAAACACAAAGATCGAGGGAGCGTAATGGCTAGCGGTCGCGTCCCAAACTCAAAGGGCACGAGTTCGATCCTAGCCGGAACTCATGTACCACTTGTTTTCTGACCTAATATTCATATCGTTATAATTACCACGTGCTAACATCGTGATGCAACCTGCACATCGAGTTAGCCAATGTGTCAAACCGACCAAGCTGCCTTAGACAAGTGTGGCGGGTATACTGTCGGTTCCCCCTATAATGGGAAGCCCGAGCCTGGTAGTGGGCCATTTATGGGCTGTCGTTATTATATTATTATACACAAAGATGACGTCATACTTCACTCAGCATTTTTTAGAAAACATGCGCACTTTACATTAAAGCTGTTTGTTTACATGCTGGTATAGTTTAGTCAAACCAATTATGGTTTTAGCGATTATTCGGCGTAAACTCAATGTTTTGAATAAATAATATAATGTTTAATAATTAAGTATGGTGATCCACCAAAGTAACATACTAGTACTAACCTTCTTACCCTTAACTTAAACGGTGATCTAGGCTAAGTACTTATTCTAGTCCTAAGGAATTACAGGAGTACAAGTGACTACAACATAATTAATATTGATGATTTTGGTTTACTTAAGGTTAAGTATTCTTGTCAGTTATTAGTTATTAGTTTATAATTACATGTTTTGATTGGAAATTTAAATAATAATATAAAAGTAAATAATAATATTCAATTGTTATAATCAATTTTACAGACGTTGTTCAGGTCACACTATTATATGTTTTATGTTTTGTCATGTAATTTAAAAAACATTATTGAGTATACTAGAGTTTACCCAGGGGCTGCGCTGCGGGTCAAACTTGACAATGTACTTCTCTCTTGTTTAAGAGCTGCATGACGTTAATACAGATTACATTATATTAAATTTTTATGTAAGTGAAATTTGCCCAGGAAGATTCACTTCATTTTATATCGTAAACAATCACATCTTCCGGCTTGACTGGTATTTATGTGCGTTTTCGGAATTAAAACTACATTTAAACAAAATTACTGCAAAACCGGTCCCTTCATGAAAGCTTAAGAGACAGATCGAGTTATTACTGCATTTTTTTATATATAATATTCTTTTTTATCTATAAACTTGAGAAATAATTGGTCTCCCATACCAACTTTCATTCCCTATTTCAATCCATTCTAGTTTTATTTACATAACTATATGTAAACTACATAAATGACAACTATGATAACAGTGAAAAAAACGATCAAAATGGCCTAAATGGCCGAAAGGTGGAAATGGCAGAAATGACCGAAATAACCAAAGCAAAAAGTTCAGGGCGTAGTTTATCTAATTTATGAGTGTAATGTTATGTTATTTATTGGCTCAGTTTATAATTTATAGTAAATGTTTATATATGATTATGTTCGCGCTAAATATGAGTAGCTGCTGTTTCTTCTATTTAACAGATTTAATAATTAATATTATTATAACAATTAAATATGAAAGGAAAATCTTTATTCATAGCGAATTTATTCGTAGAATCGTAGAATTAGTTCCAATAATTGTGTATATCTATCGTGTATCCCGTAAGCAATATTTCTGGTAAATACTGTACGTATGTTTAATGACAGTTACCACAAAGGAATGGAGTGAAAAACGATTCTGAGAAAACATACAACATTCTAGATGCAGGAAACCCGTAAATCCACCTTCAATAAGAATTATGAGAAAATATATTTCTAGAATTATGGAGGCTCGAATCCTGTAATGGACGAATTATGGGCTGATTTTAATGAAATTTATATTTTCCAAGGGTCGTTTCGTATTAATGTAAAGCAACATTTTTGATACTCCTTTTCGAACGTCGTTATGTTCAAAACCTTCGCTTGCATCGATCTATATTCAATTATTCAAAGCCAAAGTGGATACCCAACTCATTATTTCTGTTACATATTGCCTAATTGATACGTAATTGTTGCCATTAGCGTAACAAACTCGGCATAACAGTAATGTATTCATTCAGCCATATTACATTTTCATAAATGTTACGTAGGTGAAATTGTTTTCAGTTGTACGTGAACCGCGGCATATTTTCCATTATCCCTGAGATAAACGACGAGGTGTGTGTTGACACATATAATCTTATACTGGCTGAGAGTATAGGATTACATGTGTCAGCTAATGTCACCCACTTTGCTATTATTTTGCAAAACATTATAAAAAGACTCATCACATTCTTCTTCGTAAATTGCATTGCAATGTAATTTTAATTTTCAGATTGACATTGTGGCCTTAAAATAATTTGCGCAAGTAATTACACAGGTAGAGTAACACAATTTGATACATTTTTCGTTTAATTTTAAGTTATTCAGATTAAGTTGTAGTCACAAAAATGATTTTTAAGTATACCTGTGTGCTTACATAGAACATTAATAAATTATTGGCACAAATGTATACAATTTATCAAATAGACGTGACTTCTCGAAAAAAAATATGATATATTTTATTTCACTGCGACTAAGTTATGAATTCAGCAGACAGGCAGACCGCCCACCAGATGGAAAGTGACCACCACCACCTAAAGACATTTTTAGCACCAAAGGTGCTACTAATGTGATACCGCTTTCTAAAGGGAGACTGGAACCTGACCACCAATGGCAGGAGCACAACTCAAGGTTATTATGACGGCATACTCTAGATCAGAGGTGGTAGCTATCCCGACGGGCAAACACCCTAGCACCTGGCTGTGGGTTGTTTTGTCGCATCATACGACATGCCGCCCTGCTGCAAGAAATTGTATTCTTCCTTCGTTCCTGCTAGTAAACCTAGAAAATTAAATTATCTAATATCGATAGACATAGATGCAGCATTATTTTTTTAAAGGTTAAAAACAGCTAAGCATTATGGACCATATTTTTAAAGATAATACATGAATCTTACAGAGGCCAAATATGTATCGATACCTAAAAATGAAACAGTGGTACTTATTAGGTCTAAAATTCTTCAAATAATGCTGTAAGTATGAATCATGGTTTTTCTAGAACTTTTCTTTAATTTCTTGTTTATTATCAAAGCACTGCGTGTAAACGAAAAAGGTACAAAATTGGAAACTTACCCGAAACACATGCTTCTTATTCCAGAAAACAAGTTTTTTCTTCTCTAAGCAGCAATTTATCATAATATCTATCATGTAACCAAAGTAACAAAAAGAATCTAATTAGACCTCGCAAATTAGGTTTGCTCCTTTAACCTCAGCTACTATCTGTATACATTCATACAATATACAATTTCCTGGTCTTGTTATCTTATAAAACAGATACGAAATTAGAATTATAACTAAATAACATCCATCTAATCCATCCTAAGGTTGTCTGAAAGAAATTGCTTTCAGTGATAAGACCGCCTATTGTTTTCTCTAGTTAAAATTCTTAAATTGTATCTGAATGTTATGCAATAAAGTAGATTCTATTCTATTCTAACAATGATAACAATTATGATTTTTTTAAAACTGCGATTTAAGCTGCATGTTATTGTGAAATACTTTTGGGACATAAATTATGCATGTTCTAAGTATATTTTTTTAGTACAAGGCAAGGTAAAGAAATTGTAAAATTAGTATAAATAATACTAGTTTCTACATCTCATTTAATATTTATTTAGTTGTCTGAAGGACTTAAGTTTACACCGAAGTATATTGTCAAGTTTAAATATATAATGACACCAAAAAAGCTTTTAACTATTTCAAAATACTCAATTTCTGACACTTTTGGATGGTCTCTCGAAAATAAGATAGATATCTGATAATTTTAGATATTCATTGAAGGCTGTAATGTACACAAATAATATTATTATTTTCAAGTTTTGTGTCTACAAGATCTAACCAAAGTTATTTCTTTAGATCAAAAAATATACGGATTTATTTCACTCACATATCTTTATAAACACAGTGCAAATAGATATGATTTGTCATTAAATCCAACTTTGAAAATTGACTCTTCAGGTGATCAGAAGGCTGGGGCTTACCTCGGCGAACGGATCAATATGGCGATCCAGCGAGGAAACGTAGCCAGCCTTCTGAGCACCTTACCCATAGAAAACGGTTATCTGGGCTCAGTATTCTACTTATAGTCTTGAACTATGGGTAGGACACAATACAAATAAGTTAAGTTTTCTTACATTGTATTCGATATTGTGTAATTTTATAATTGTTCTGTGAATATAATGTTGTAACCATGATTATCCGAGCCCCGGAACCTAATGAAGAGCTCCAGAGCCGAGGGAGCCTGGGGATCATCACCTCTATCGAGGGTGCTCAACGAGTGTTCAAAAGGCTGGCCTGTACATTAACACAGCATTTTGGGAACGTTTAAATTAATACATTATTTTGTAGGTATAATTTTATTTACAGTATAGTTTAATTTATAATAAGCTGTGAATATTCTTAATAAAATGTTTTAAGACTATTAATACATTTTTTTTTTCACTAAGGATACTCGGAAACGAACGAAAGGAAAGGAAGTTGTGAATCTTTAATTTAAGGAATGGTCTTATTTCAGGTAGTTTCTACAACAAGAACTAACTAGGTTGTCTAAATCTACAAGAAGGTTTCCGCTGGAATACTACGGCTGTAAATATTTAAAGGGTGATTACGTACGGGTAATGAATTGAGTTACAAAAATTTATACAAACGTTAAGACAAAAGTATTACTAGAAATTATCTAGGAAATAGAGGGACTACTCTTAACTTTTACAAACATGTACGGAACATAAAAGTCTTATTATTACACCAAAGGCGATGGACGCACCCGTCACAGTCCTAAAAGAGTTTCGAGGGAGACGTCGTTATGACATGAATAACTGATGGACGGCGTCCTTTCTCCTCATCACTTGATTAACATTCAGAGTAGCTAGCGGCTACAAGTTAAGCATTCTTGTAACAATACCGTAGTACAAAATAAAAGCTTTGCACGTTCACTCCATGAAAGGCGGCTACTTACGTCACAGTTGTAGCGTACATTTACATCTGTAGATACCTATTACAGCTGTATATTTTAGTTACATCAAATCAATGCTTACTTTAACCTACATTAGACGGTTTATTTCTGTCTTTCAACTTGGATAAATCTTCCAAAGTAATTCATATAAACATAAACTTGAATCATTCATTGTCTTTGTCTCGGAACTTTTAAAAATAATTAAAAATACAATATAAACTTAAAAATAAACTACAAAATATACACTATATTAAAAACTAGAACTAAATAAAAAATAGCTAAAAATAAAATACTTGTCCCGAACCACTGTCACTTACTGGGAACGTCCCCAAAAGGCTGGAGGCCTCGCCACGTTGTATAGCAACGTTTAATCTTTGAGCAAAATAGACGCCAGCATTCTAGTCGCATGTGACGTCTACTAAAGGTTTAGTGACGTCACGCTAGAACTTTAGAGCGTTAGGACCCCACGGACCCAAATTTTCCACCCCAAATGCCGCAAATGTGCAACCATTTGCAATGGCAACATATTTGCGGCGCTTGAAGGTATCATATTCAGCTGCAGCAGAACCGGCGGCAGCAAACGTACTTAAAAGATTGGACGCCGCCAGAGTATTAACGCAACACAAGTAGCATCCCACACTAATGGACGGCCCATCTTTCAAGGAAACAAGCGTCATCTCATCCGGTATCTTGCTATCGTCACGGCAAAAGCGCTTTGGTCCCCGAAGGTGACAAGAGCTCGGCGAATGATATCATTAAGTGACGCGTGTCGGGAAATTCTACCAGTGCTTGTGCTGCAAGATAATCCGGGGTGTCCTAAGCGGTCCACCCTATCCCCGCATTGACAAAAGTGTGGGACCACACAGCTTTCCCCCAGGCGAATGCCAGTACAGATTCTGAAAGTCGCGTCATCCAAAATGCCAATATTCGCCGAGGGTAGTACCTGTAGCCAGAGACCTGAGTCGAGAGGCGGGCGCTCTCAGTCTCCCCTTTACAAGAAGAGTTTTTACTATAAACGTTATAAACTAAGCAGCCCGTCCCCAAGCTTCTGGCGCTGTAGGATTACAGGTAAGTTTTGAATCGGGCTGGCCAAGGACTACGCATTTCTAGCACACTGAGTGATTTAATATATTACTGATGAAGTCCACGGTGCTAGATACCGAGACCAAGAAGGCGGGTAGCGCTACGTCAAAAATTTTGCTTATTCCCAGACCGCCAGGCCTCATCGGCAGGGCGGCTTGGGTCCTCGATCGATCATCAAAAGGAATATATAATAAAGCGGGCAGTATCGGAGCACGTGCGTAAATTTGGAACCAAAGAGCAATGCCTAATTGTGAAATTTCGCAATGTACGAGTATAGTAATATTTTATAACTAGCAATTTTGGAAAGATAATGAAGAGTGAACTATGATATTATTATTGTGATGTAAGGTTCTTGAATAAATATAACCTTGATCTTAAACTGGCTTTTTATTTTCACTTTTGTAAGTATCCTTTGTCGTACAAAATGGTCTCTGCTTAACTCTATTCAAAAACGGTGTCTACTTTCATTTTTGAATTCCCACCAATGAGAGCGACTTTTATACTCGTCTCTCATTGGTTGGTCAAATCTTTACGTCCTGGCTAACAGAGGCATATAGGCATTGAGTAACAAAATAGAATATGATGTAGCTGATAAATTAAAGTATTAAATAAATAAGGAAATTTAAATAGATATTTATATGTAATTTGTTTTATGATTAGAAATTATTATTTACAAAACATACCGTAGATTAAAATAAAGTTTTTGCTATGTATTTTATACGCTAGCACTTGTCAAACGTCAAAAGTCAAATGCCAAAAGGCTGACCTTGAACTTGACCGGCTTTTGTTTACGAATGAGAATTAGGTTAAAATACAAGTTTTATTTATTACAAATGCTTCCAATAGAAACAAATTGAAATACTATAAATGTAAGCAAATAATTGAGTTGAAAGCCTGAGCTTGTGGTAACCAGGATCGTGGTACATTTCGAGCAAATATAATATAAAATTAGCTACGATTAAACGTGGTAAGTGCATCCACTACACTATTCCCCCCCTGAGACTAATGCTGCAAGCTAAGGTCGATAGTGATCCGTAAACTTTACTCTTCTTCCAGATCTGGTTCGTTTTTCTACGCTCGGTTGCGTCCAAGAATCGGGCAAGGTTGTGCTAGCATCCTGTGTGTCATTCGACGGCGTGCTGATGTCATCCTTGGTCATATAGGCTGGTTTCACTCTGTCAATGGAGACTGTGGTTTCTTTGCCTTTGACCTGGATTTTGAAGATCTTCTTACCGCGCTCCAAGACTTTATATGGCCCAGTATATGGTGGATCGAGTGGGTGTCTCACACCGTCATGGCGGAGGAATACAAAATTGCAAGTAGCCAAGGTGTTTGGGATATAAAAGGTCTTCTCCCCATGACGACTGGTTGGTGTTGGAGCCAGTCTCGCCATATGTCGCCGTAGGCGTAGGGTGAAGTTGGAGTAATCCATTGATTGACAGGCAGATGGGTTGAAAAATTCACCAGGTAGACGAAGCGGTTCTCCATATACAAGCTCTGCTGCCGAAGACTTTATGTCCTCCTTCCAAGCGCTGCGTATGCCCAGGAGCACTAGAGGAAGGGCTTCACTCCAGTTGGTGTCAGTATGACACCTGATAGCCGCTTTTAGCTGACGGTGTAGGCGTTCAACTATACCGTTGCAAGTGGGGTGATATGCAGTCGTCGGACGGTGCTGACTGCCGAGCATGGCAGCCAAGGAGTGGAAAAGGCTACTTTCAAACTGTTTGCCTCTGTCTGTAGTGATGCGCTGCGGACAACCAAAGCGAGATACCCAGCCTGCTATGAAGCTGCGGGCACATGTCTCAGCTGAAATATCTGATAAAGGATATGCCTCAGGCCAACGTGTAAACCTGTCGATGACTGTAAGGCAGTATCTGTAATCAGATGAAACAGGTAATGGTCCTACTATGTCCATGTGGACATGTGCGAAGCGTTCAGTCGGAACCGGGAAAGAGGGTATTGGTGAAACAGTGTGCCTGGAAATTTTATTTTTCTGACATTCAATACATTCTCTAGTCCAGTTTCTACAGTCTTTCTTTATCCCATGCCATACAAAGCGCTGAGTGATTAACTTGACAGTTGCCCTCGACCCTGGGTGGCTCAAGTTGTGAAGTGTGTTAAACACATGTCTTCTAAATGGTGCTGTAATATAAGGCCGAGGGTTTGGCATGGATACATCACAAAATAGTGTGTTCTGTGTGCCTTCCACTTTCACTCTTCTTAATTTGAGGCTGGAAGAGCCAAGGAGCTCTTGCAGTTCAGAATCTTCGCTCTGGGAATGTGCAAGTGCATTAAAATCAATATTCTCTGTTAATAGTTCCACTCGTGACAGACAATCAGCCACTATGTTGTCTTTTCCGCGTACATAACGGACATCTGTTGTAAACTGGCCGATGAAGTCCAAATATCTAAATTGTCTGGGTGAACACTTATCTTTATTTTGTTGGAAAGCATATGATAAGGGTTTGTGGTCTGTGAATATTGTGAAGTGTTTACCTTCGACCATGTGCCTGAAGTAGCGGATAGCTTTGTAGATGGAGAGCAATTCCCGATCATAAGGACTGTATTTCCTTTGCGCTGCGGACAATCGGCGGGAAAAGAAGGCTAATGGCCTCCAGGTGTTGCCTGAAGTCTTCTGTTGAAGTACTGCCCCCATCGCTGAGTCTGAAGCATCGGTGTGAATGGCTAATTCAGCTTCTGGGTTCGGATGCGCTAGCAGAGCTGCCCTCGATAAGCTAGTTTTACAGAGGTTGAAGGCTGCTATCATCTCAGATGTCATTAGCAGGTCTTTAGACCCTTTACGTTTCGGACCTGACAGTGCAGCATTTAGGGGTTCCTGTATTTTAGCTGCGTTAGGTATGAAACGGCGGTAGAAATTGAACATACCTAAGAACCGACGCATGCCCTTGACAGTTTTGGGTGGTGGGTACTCTTTAATTGCATGCACCTTCTCCTGTAGGGGACGTACACCTTCTGCCGAGACTTCATGCCCCAAGAAGTTAATTTTCGACTGGCCAAACTCGCACTTCGCTGAATTAATTAGTATGCCATATTTAGACAGCCTCTGGAACAATTTATTTAAGTGGTCAACATGCTGGTCTTCAGATTGTGAAAAACAAAGGATGTCGTCGAGGTAGCCGTAGCAAAATGGCAGGCCTCTGAGCACTTCGTCCATGAACCTTTGAAAGGTTTGTGCAGCATTCCTGAGCCCAAAGGTCATGTATGGGAATTCGAATAACCCAAATGGGGTTGTAATCGCTGTCTTCTGTATGTCGTCTGGGTGTACAGGGATTTGGTTGTATGCCTTAACCAAGTCTACCTTACTATATATCCTACTGCCGGCCAGTTGATGGGCAAAATCCTGTATATGTCGGATTGGGTAACGGTCGGGTATAGTCCTGGCATTCAGTGCTCGGTAATCACCACAAGGACGCCAACCATTATCCTTCTTTGGAGCAAGATGGAGGGGAGATGCCCAAGGGCTTTCTGATGGGCGTGCTGTACCGTCTGCCAGCATTGCTTCGAACTCCTTTTTTGCAATTTGGAGCCTATCTGGTGGTAGACGGCGTGGGCGACCAGACATAGGTGGACCTGGAGTAGTGCGGATGTGGTGTACCGTGTTATGGTTACTATGCCTTTTTGTACCTGCAGGTCTAGTTATGTCTGGGTACTCACGCAACAGCTTATGGTACACTGAACCTCCACCTACTGCCTTAATGGAAGCAATGGCCGAAGTCTTCGCGGCAGATGTCGCTATTGTGGAAAGCTGAGTAAGACCATCAATAAGTCGATAATTCTTAAGATCTATTAATAAATTATAAAAACTTAAGAAATCTGCTCCGATTATTGGCTTACTGACATCGGCGACGACGAACTTCCATGTATAAGCACGTCGCAGGCCTAGATTGAGTTTCAGCTCCATCCAACCATAGGTGTGTATTATACTCCCGTTGGCTGCGAAGAGCTGGTACTCTGTCCTGCTGCATTGCTGCTTGATGGCAGATCGAGGGAACACGCAAACGTCAGAGCCTGTATCCACAAGGAATTGCAATTTAGTGTTGTGATCTGTCACGAAGAGGCGGCGGGGGCTTGTAAGGCAGTCGTTAGCCGCTAATTTCGGCTGCCGTAGGCGTTTCCCGAGTAAGTACAGGGAGATTGGCATCTGCGAGCTTTACTCCCAAAACGATTGTGGAAATAGCAATAATTCTTATTGAACCAATCTGATGACCGTCTACGTGCAGTCGGCTTTCGCTGATATCTCTCAGATGAGCGAGATCGAGACCTTGAGCGTACCTGACTCTGGAGGGAAGCTACCTGTCGCGACAGCTCTGCCATTTGCCGGGTGAGCTCGCTTATTTCGTTGCTGGAACTAGTGCTAGCCACCATAGGTGAGGGTGGGGCTATTTCGTGGACCCTGTCTGCTAAATCTGCAACAGATTCGAGTGATAAGTTTGGTTGTGATGCTATCGCAGTCTGAATGTTTACCGGGAGGCGGCTTGACCATAGTGTGGCCATGAATGACTCGGGTAGACTCTGTCCTGCCAACGCTTGTAAGTGGCGAAGAAACTGGGACGGTTTACGGTCACCCAATTCCTCAAGCATAAGGAGTTGTTGCACTCTCTTCCCTTGTGAGGCGGAGAGACGCTTAACAAGTTCGGTTTTTAATTTCCCAAACTTGTTCTCTGCTGGAGGGGATGTAATAATATCCTTAATTTCTGCTGCATACCTGTGCTCGAGCTGAGATATAACATGGTAAAATTTGGTAGCATCCGCCGTTATACCGGATAATACAAATTGTGCCTCCACTTGGGCGAACCATAAAGCTGGCTCTTCTGGCCAAAAAGGTGGCAATCTTACCCCAATCCTGCACACTGTTTCATCTGCTTCTGCGGACGTTCTTGGGGCGCGCGTAGTTGCAACTTTACCATCCATTGTATTTGTTTGCCTAGCTCTTTAAGTCGGTGGTCACCAATGAAGAGTGAACTATGATATTATTATTGTGATGTAAGGTTCTTGAATAAATATAACCTTGATCTTAAACTGGCTTTTTATTTTCACTTTTGTAAGTATCCTTTGTCGTACAAAATGGTCTCTGCTTAACTCTATTCAAAAACGGTGTCTACTTTCATTTTTGAATTCCCACCAATGAGAGCGACTTTTATACTCGTCTCTCATTGGTTGGTCAAATCTTTACGTCCTGGCTAACAGAGGCATATAGGCATTGAGTAACAAAATAGAATATGATGTAGCTGATAAATTAAAGTATTAAATAAATAAGGAAATTTAAATAGATATTTATATGTAATTTGTTTTATGATTAGAAATTATTATTTACAAAACATACCGTAGATTAAAATAAAGTTTTTGCTATGTATTTTATACGCTAGCACTTGTCAAACGTCAAAAGTCAAATGCCAAAAGGCTGACCTTGAACTTGACCGGCTTTTGTTTACGAATGAGAATTAGGTTAAAATACAAGTTTTATTTATTACAAATGCTTCCAATAGAAACAAATTGAAATACTATAAATGTAAGCAAATAATTGAGTTGAAAGCCTGAGCTTGTGGTAACCAGGATCGTGGTACATTTCGAGCAAATATAATATAAAATTAGCTACGATTAAACGTGGTAAGTGCATCCACTACAATAATTTTGAATTTTGGAATCAACGAAAGATGCAAAAGAGTCATCAAAATAGGGCAACCTAAGAGGGTTAGATTACTTTCATTAAGAATTTTAAAATTTAGACCCAATATTGTTTAGCTTGTTAGAGAGATAAATTCCGCATTCACACAAATTTCGAGTTAGGCCAACTTTACCGAATTCTTCAATAAGAAACTGAACGTGTCATTTTTTGTTGTTTGCCGTCCTCTAAATACCATGCATGAAATTTTGAATTTAGTTTATTATTGATTGCATTAGTTGCAAGGGAAAACAGGGCCGGCCAGAGAGGGTCGGATCACCCTGCTGATACCCTGTTGAAGGCATTTTTATATCCACCTTAATCACGTCCTCACAGAAATCTCTCGTGATAAAAGTACATATTGCATATACCGTTGCTTTGCAGCCACCTTTTGGTCCGATCCTTCAAGAACGTCTTACCTGCGCCTCCGGTAGACCCATCCAGCAGATCCTTAAGGTGTTACGGAGTGAGGCCATCTAGGCCACCAGCTGAGCCGCCTCTAAAAGACATAACAGACTGGAGAACAGCCATCGGCCCGGTGACTAAGTGTTTTCCTACTTGGGACAGTGCTTGAAGGTGGATGTTTGTCAATCAAAGCGTCCAACTTTGTATAAAATATCAAAGGTTGTCCCATTGCTTTGCACATATAACTCGTCTATAAACAAAAATATATGCCTGATAGTATCGATTGGAATGTACTCCATTCATATTGTCCGTAGAAGCATAAATGGAGAGAGGTTATTGTTTGTCAGATGGAATAAAGTCGGCGTAAAATCAGATTTATTACAGCGGAGTCGCGACGTCGTAAGGGCGACGAGTTGCGATGTCGTGAAACATATCATGTTGTTCAAAAACACCAAGGCCCTGTAGACAAATGGCATTGGCGCCAAACTAATCAATACAAATGTATGGCAATGTCACAATCAATGGCGGATTTGCCAATAGGCTGAGTAGGCTGGATCCTGGGACAACAGGTTTTAGGGGTGGCAAATTTCGGGGCCATTTTTTTATGTATTACTAATTATTTGTTGAAGTGTCTGCCTTAAGAATACATTGGTTGTGGGAACTTCTTGTAAGTATGAAATACCTGTTTTAGAAGGCTCCACTCTCACGTTATGACAAAGCACAGCTACCAGTAATTTATTATATATATATATATATATATATATATATATATATATATATATAATTAAAAGGGGAAAATATTTTCTTATTGTGTATGTCTTATACAAATAAATAAAAAATATATTTATAAACCTTCATATTCCTCATTCATCCCATAACGTCACAATCCATGTGAAATTCTTAAATGTTCCATTTCGTTGATATAATATTGAAAATTAATATTACTGTGAAGTATAGAGTATCGTTTTGTAGAAGTTAAGGCGGTAAAATGTGTAAATCCACCACTTGTCATAAAACTTAGCGTAAAGATATTTCTTTTCCATACATTTTTATTCTATTCATTTAGAGCTACTGCTACTTGTCTATAGGGCAAATTATCTTGCATTCTAAAGAAAAACAAGGACCGCTAAATGGAACGCTGGAGACGGTTGCTGAAATACAAACAACGCTCCAACCCTTTTAATGAATTTTCCTTAACTAGACGTACATTACGTGTATCAGTTGTGTAATCTTAATAAGAATATTATACCATTTCGCGAGAGATAATGAAACCCGCTAATGGCACTTTATTTTATGTACCGCTCTTTGATATATGGCGTTGTATTAAGTATTTAAAATTGGCCAAGTACGTGTCAGACCACTCACAGTGAAGGACCCCGTTGACAGTTCTACTAAATGCACTAACACCGTTCACTGCTATTTCATTTGGATACGAAATCATAAAAGGCATTAATAATAATAATTAAAAATATGTGAAAAAGTACTCATCGGTTTTTATTCAATTCTTTTGTAGAAAGTATTCTATATTTGCAATATTTTTTAAATTAAATCCAAGATTAATTATTTTTGAGCAGATTTTCAAAACAAATATTTCTTCATCTATTGACTTATATAAAAAAAACACGCTAAGAAACATTGTTATGACTTTTAAAATCTCTGTAGTAAGCACACGCTGAATCCGTTATTTTCATGTATAATGGTTACCGGTTTTATTTCGATTTTAATGAACTATCGAGTTTTCAGAAAAATGGCTGCAAGTGACATACTGCGACGGTCCCAGCGATTTTATAAAGTTTTCATGTTTCCTAAAATGTCTTCGAGTCTCTGAAAACCAAATCTAGATAACAGCTTATTATTTACATCATGAATTTGTGTGCGTATTGTGTATAATTCTATATTAACAAGGTTTTATTTGGACCCTTTATTTGGAATAATGTTTTTACGCATTTCATTTTGTGTTCCGTCTAAGGCTTAGCGTCGTCGTTACCGACCTTAAGCTTATTAGATACCATTACTTTTCACTGTCACCGCATTTACTTTTAAAAAGAACATTTGCCTAAATACGAGATGGCATTTAAATGAAATCCATACTAATATAAATGTGAAAATAATTTAAATTGTATGGCTTTCCTTCTTCACAAGTTTGATATGAATGAATGAATGAAAGAATTAAAACTCCATTTCCTTACAAAATGCGGAAGCCTCCTAGATTTTCTTCATGAATAGCAAGTTATAACGTCATAACTTAAACGAATCAAACAGCGTATTAGGTAGTATTTAAATAAGAATTGAATATTTTAGAATTTGAGTATTTTTATCACGTTATATTAAGTGTAAGATTAGTGCTTTTTGGTAAAATATTTTTTTAATTAAATTTACACTTTACACATTTTAGCAACTCAATAGTTGAAATCACAATTAAATAAACTTTTTTCAATGCATGAATTCAACAGATAGGCAGATGGCTCACATGATGTAAAGTAGCTACCATCCCCTATGGACATTCGCAACACCAAAAATGCTACCAATGTACAGCCCCTCTCCAAAGGGAGATTGGAACCTGGCCGCTAATTCTGGAACACAGCTTAACCCTTTATTTGGCAAAAAAAAATATCATTTTGAATTGAAACAAATACTGAAATAGGAATGTGTAGAGTCTAAAAAGGCCCAGAAAAATAGTAAAAGAATCTAGGGTTTTCAGTTTTCCTGAAAAATCATGTATGCTACTACATACATTGCCAAGTGGGTAAAGAAATATGTATTCATTTGAATGTATGTTGGGACAAACCTTACCAAAACCAGTGAGAACAAATATGTATTGTAATTTTAATTAAAAACAAACATAAATCAAACCTCTTTATGAAAATAAGTTGATTGACATACATTATGAAAGCGAAGTAGCGGGTATAATGGCTCTGCAACACTGTGATTGGCAGTAAATGCTGGAAGTAAACCCAGAAACTCTACTCATTTTTGAAAATGATAGATTAGTTGATAATTCCTGGGTTTACTTCCGGTAACAAAACATAACCGGACTTGGCATTTGCTGCAAATGACAGTCGTGAGCTTAGAGCATGACCTGCACCGACCCTGAGATGTCATGGTCATGAAATGACCCACATTGTCAAATCGCGAGGACTCAACGGGAATTGGCTGTATCGCTTTTTGTGGTCGTTTTTTGATGTCGAGTGGGTCAACCACAGCACGTATATTCTTTTTGAGTCCTCCATAGATTTCGTACCTAAAATTCGTACCTCAAGGGCATAGCCTTTTACAATCTACAATCATTTCTGTAAAATAGCTATAAATTGTTGATGCATATATCAAGCAGCTGGGCAAATATGCCGATATACCAACGTTGTATCTTGAAAGGAGTTCTGTATAGCCAGATGAGCATATCCGCCAAATCTACACCACCCATATGTTTATTATACTCTTTGACCACTTGTGGACAATTGATTTCAACTTTTTGTTTGGCCTCTTTGCAGTAGCGTTTGATTTTCTCTACCGGTTCTGTACCTACATAAGTACTGACCAACGTTACGACTTTTTTGTCATTCCAACGCACAACTGCCAGGCGATTTTTGTCACAAACTGCTTGGTCGTAAGCTCCTCGAAGCTTTTTCTTTATTTAAAACTGCAGCTGCTAATCTCAGCCTATTTTTTCTGATGGTGCGCAATCCATAAATGCCGTAGTTTTCTCTCAGTACGTAGAAGAGTTCTGGGCATGAAAAAAATTGTCGCAGAATACAAAAGCTGGTATTTTTTTTATACTTCTGCACAAAGCAATGGCTACTTGAGCTCCAAAGCCTAGCGACAATTGCATGATGCATGATGGATTACCATCATCAGAGAGTGCATTTTCAGTAGGGATCAAAGCTAAAATTCTACCACCACGTGTTAGTAGCGCGTGTTGTAAAGTAAAAAAAAACTTGCATACACCAAAACTCAAACCCAAGCAAACAAAAACCCATAAATCGCAAAAAAAATATCACAAAAGAAATCAAATAAATTGGCAATGTATGCTGTGACATACAGGTTCGTTATGCACTGATTCATTACTAAGTTGGCAATGTTTGTCACGGCATACAAAGTTTATTATCAAATAAAACAACAAATATCCACAAATATTGCCAAAATTATAACAGTGAACACTTCACTATAATGTCACGATCGAATTATTAGTGTTTTATTAGAAATTTACGAGGAAAAAGCAATAAAAAAACAAATAAATACCTTAATGAGCACAGCCAGCTTCTTTCAGGCAGAAATTTTGAAAAAAGTGACAGCACCAGAGTGTGACTAGTTTATGAGAATAAATATTAATAATTACATTGAAATCATAATATTTCTTTAACACTTTATTTTTTTTAAAGTTTGTATGGCACAGCATACAATACCAAATTAAGGGTTAAGGTTGTTATGATGGCACACCCTAGCCCACATGTGGTAGCCATTCGAACGGATTTGCTTTCCTCCTGGCTGTGAGTTGTTTTGTCGCTCTTACGATAGACCACCCGGCCGCTAGAAATTTTATTCTTATTCTATTCCTAGATATCTCACCCGAATTGAAAATTTAGCTCCGAAATTAATCAATAGACTTCAATGAAAATGTTTGGTAAAAGGTATGTTCTATTTCAATGTATTTTTCATATTTACTTGTAGGCAAACTCACCTACCTAGCTAAAGGCCACTTGATGATATCTTGCAGGGTTTAGAAAATCTATATATATATATATATATATATATAAAAGAAAGCCGTGTTAATTACACTATTTATAACTCAAGAACGGCTTTACCGATTTGGCTGAAAATTCGTGGGGAGGTAGCTTAGAACCAGGAGACGGACATATGATACTTTGTATCTCGTTGAAACCGGTAGGTGGCGCTGAGATCGGTTTCTAGAATCCTCCTAATCACCTGGAGCGATTTTGGTAATTTTGTTTTTGTGTTTGAGTGGGTTCCCGGATAGTTGAGATTCGCAATTGGAACCGGTAGGTGGCGCTGGGATCGGGTCCCAGATTTTTATTTTTTCAGAGCAGGAAAACGTCCGCGGGGCTGCTAGTATTAATATACATACACACATACATAACTTCACGCCAGGTCCCTTGCGGGTAGTATTAATATAAATTCCAAAAACCCCATGTAAGAAATAGCGGACTCATCTAGTTTTGAATGTAAAACCAAACAGTAGAAACAACTGAAAGAAAAACAACAAAGAGCAGTATTGTTCAACATGTATTTAGTTACTCTTAATTGGGAAATATTGACCTCTAACGGAAAACATAGCAAAAACTCGACAATGTTTCTATTGAAAACTGTCGTAGCAAGGGGAAATATTTCCCATGTCCCCAATATTTAACGCCCCCATTGACTCCGCTATATAAATACCATTAACTCATTTGACTTTAAGACAATATTTGTTTAGGAAGCGCAACAGTAACTTGTTCATATAACTGAAAGAAAAACATTGTTAAATTTCGGTTATGTAAGGGGATTGGTACAATAAGTAGATATTATTTTGAAATAAGCTTGTCTCCTCGGAAATACGTAATACAATGCTACTTATTAATATTCCTAAATAAGCTTTATATATTATAAATACCACAAAAAAGGAATACTAGGAATAACAGTAAGAAACTCTAATATCTAGATCCTAAAGATCAGTAGAGAACCTAATGCGGCCATGATAACAGATTCATATGAAAAACATGATAAGTATCTAAATAAAGTGAAACTTCATACTAGGTATTACACCTATTACGTATTACTTCTAAATATAACTTGTCAATTTCACTAAGCACTACCGATGTTTTTCTCTAATTTTCGACATGTTAATCTTGAAAACTTTTTTTAACAAACAAAAAATTAAGTGGTAATAAAAAATCAATCCTAAACTCATTTATTTAAAAAAAGCTGAACATTTGAAAGCGAGAGAATGAGCAAATATTAATAGGACCAAACATGAACAGCCATTTTCTATTTCACTGAAGGGAGTCGAAATCTTGTGGAATCTGCACCGTTTCAAATATTTGACTCTTAAATGTACTTTAACGATCTGATTCAGATAATCTTGCAGTTTTGTAGTAAGAACTTTGATAGATACAAAATAAAACTAGAAATCAGATTCTACGAAAATACTTGAAAGAACTCGTGAAAAGAGCTGGAAAATAAAGACAAATTCTGATATAAAATTTTAACGTCCATTTTGTACCTCGCATTTTTCTTGACTCAGATATAAACACAGCGTTATTATTATATGTTCTTGTTCACATATGTGGGGTATTAGAGACTGGCGTTAGAGAACTTGGTTTAATTATCTGACGTTCTCACTTCTAAACTGTGTGTAATAAATAAAAGCTCGAATTTGAGAATTTAAAAGATATGTTTTAATTCTATAACTTTCACGGCTAAATTACTTATTTTTTAGATTTGTGTGTGTTATTTAGTACGTTTTTCAAATATATATCTATAAGAAAGTAGTCGTCGTCTTCAGCCAACCGCCATCCACTGCTGGACGTAGGCCTCTGCAAGTCGACATCACTGATCCCTTCATCCTCCGACTTCTTCATCTAGCGCCTACCGGCCACTTTACGCAGGTCTTCAGATTCATTTCAGACGATTTATGTGTTTTAATGCCTTTTATATTTGTATTTTGAGAGATTTAAAAACATTTGAAAGACTGTGAAAATAAATCAAGTCAAACTGAATATATAATTTTGTATTCCAAGTTAATTATCCTAGTAATCAATTCTGGTTGCGTCCGAAGCATCCGTTCGAACACCATTTTTCATCTAAAATTTGCACAGTCTTCAATATCCTTTAATGTGAGACTATTAGCACGCATATCATAGACGTCAAAGCAAGAATTCATGGGCCTTCCTCTCGTACCGAAACCTGGTGACGGCATCGTGGCTGGACATTCGTTTCCCACTTAGCTTGCCGGTTAGGTGGTTGCTATAAAACATAGTAATAGACCACTACTTGCAATTTATCTGCTATGATACCGATATTAATGAAAGCTGCCGCGGTTGAGAGACTTTCTGACACAGTTGTCCGCTGACTCCATACATACATCAGCATATGTATCGACGTAAATAAGATACAATTCTTAGTTGATTATAAGTTTTAAATATAGTCGACAATAATTAATATTGTATTTATAGTAATTAATATTGTATTGGAAGATTCCACGCAAATTATAATTAAATTAAAGCGTTAAATTTTGTAATTTAATTTATGAATTTATTTTCATTTCCTAATTTCATTTCTTTTACTGAAACTTCTTAATAATGCAAGATAAATGTATTACAAAATATTGTGGCGTACAAGTATATTAATTAGACCCACCTCTATATTTAATTTAAAGTTAAAGAGAATTAATTATATGACACATTAATATGTTTGGTTTAAGGTGAATTAATTTCTTATACAGAACATCTCGTGCCAGTTGACGTAGGTAACATTTCACGGCAGTGGAATTTTTCGGCACACCTTCGGCAGTTGGTCCCCAACTTAAGAGGGCGGCAGAAGCACCCACCCTTGCTCCATGTTGGGGGGGTCCAAAGCCCCGTGCTGAAAACTTTCGAAGGCATCGTACGATCGATGGCCCTATACGGGGACACAGTTTGCTCCGCCCGCTGTCGAACCGAAACGTTGCGCTGTTACGACAGGCGCAGCAAGTGTTGGCCGTCAGAGCGATACGAAGACACCGTACGATGAACTTCGAAGCGGCCTCGCTACTTGCCAGATCTCTACTATGGGACCTGGAAGCCAGGGTTTTCATATCGCTGTATCAGTGGCGCAAACCAGGGCCCCATCAGACCCGCGCCTCACGAAAACAAGGCGTACCGGTCGCAACTCCGCGCCGTTGCCACGGTGGTGTGGGAAGACCGCCTTTGACACCCCAGCGCAGGTCTCACTACCGTAGAGGCGGTGAGTCCCGTCCTGCAGTCTTGAATTCAATGAAGTCACGGCACCCTGATATTTAGACTGACACATGTCCTCTCTGGGCACGGACGCTTCGGGAGGTTCCACTGTCGCCACACTGGGAACGAGGATACGGCACTGCACACACTCAAGGAGTGCCTGGACAGAGCCTAGACAGAGCAGCGCCGAGACCTCGTCGCCGTTACTGGACTTCACTTTCTGCCCCCGATCGTGGTACGCACTATGATCGGGAGCAGCACCGGATGGGATGCCGTTTACTCATTCAGCGAGCACGTTATGCTTGCAAAGGAGAAAGCGGAGCGGAAGAGTGAGCGCACATCGCGGTATCCCTCCGCCAAAGGTGGACGTGTCGGCGCCGGAGGGCCAGTGGCGATCGTCGGCCACCGACAGCGGGCGGAGCGAGTGGTGCTCCTTGGGGTATAAGGGTTCTTATTCATTTACACATGCCGTCGAGATGAAGGTGTGGCGTGTTCCGCGCGCATTCTCCTCTCCTCCCGTGGGGTGCCTTACAAGCCGCCCCACGGATAGAAAGCTTGAAGATGCCGGGAAACAAAAGTAGTCGCCCCGGCAATGGAATAGGCCTTGCGAGGCCACGCCTGCTAGCGGAGAGGCTAGGTCATACACCCGTCGCCTAAGGCGAAGGACGGAACACCCAGGGCTGTAGTGAGTATCCCTTACTGGAGAGTGGCAATAGTATGGCACCAGTTCTGGCTGGGCATGCTAGTGTCATCCCCGATCTGGCCAATCCCAAACACGGGTCGCACACTATCCCCCATAGTTCTGCATTTGTAGTTGACTTATGATCCTCAATCGGATTGCTTCTGGCTAAAAAAAAGGTAACATTTCAGTGTTTCACATTTTCATAAAGCGCCCGTAGCCATCATTTATTGGGTGTTGTATGTCGACGAGGCAAACATTTTACAACACAATTATTTGCTAGGCTCGCAGAGATTTACATATGTACGACTTACAGTTATAACAAAAAGAAATATAGATATTACAGTGTCATAAAATACTAACAAGAATGTGATTTTTTTATTGTGTGTAGAATTCAACATATAAAATTAGATACAGTTATCGTATCTATATGTATTTCACATAATAGGTCTTCTATAATTGCCTAGTAATATGTAAACATTCAATAAAAATAAAGTTTTAGAAAAGAAAGTATATAAGACGAAAACAAATTGGATAAAAATTTATGCACATTTACGTAAATACAGTACAGCAACACAAAAACGTAAACCTTACAATCATGTACTACGAAATGTATTTCATAATGTATTATGCATATACATGTATAAACAATTCTATGATTTTGTGCTTTTTTAACATAAAGGTTCATGTATAAAAATAGTAACATGCATACACATTTTTGTTTTCGACTGTACATTAATCGTGCACTAACCCCAAGTGCGCCACATACTTTAGCGCTTGTGCTTTAATAGGTGTGGCGAAAAACGACATTAGAGTTTTTGCACCCCTCTCATTACGCAGGACCGAAAAAACATTGGAGCTTCCATAATTGCGAAAATCCTCGATCCAACCTTTATGGCGTCGGCATAATTTAACCTGGATATTACTTTGAATAGAAACGACATGTCCGGTTTTATTACAAAGGCGAAATGGGTAAATATTTATATTTTTATGGTAGCATCGTGGAAATGTTCGGATGTACGACGAGCCGCTGTTAGATGTATTAACTACATCATGTACTACGATGTATTCATAGTTATGCATATACATGTATACATTCTATGATTTGTGCTTTTTAATAAAGTTCATGTATAAAATAGTACATGCATACACATTTTTTTTCGACTGTACATTAATCGTGCACTAACCCAAGTGCGCCACATACTTTAGCGCTTGTGCTTTAATAGGTGTGGCGAAAAACGACATTAGAGTTTTGCACCCTCTCATTACGCAGGACCGAAAAAACATTGGAGCTTCCATAATTGCGAAAATCCTCGATCCAACCTTTATGGCGTCGGCATAATTTAACCTGGATATTACTTTGAATAGAAACGACATGTCCGGTTTTATTACAAAGGCGAAATGGGTAAATATTTATATTTTTATGGTAGCATCGTGGAAATGTTCCGGATGTACCGACGAGGCCGCTGTTAGATGTATCTATTAATGCTGTCACGAGACGTTCCTGCTCCGTTCGTATAATATACGTGTACGACTTTCAATGGATAATCCTCACAATCTTTAAAGCTCTCAGACGGTTTACTACGGCATTGCGTTTTATAATATTATAATATTTATTAAAAAATAAATAATTTAAGTCGCAGTAGCTCTGCAACTACCTAATATGCATATTGTAACATCGTGGTAAAACCTACAGCTTGAAGTAATTGATATGTCAAGCCCGCCAAGCCGCCTTTTGTCAGGTTCCTACATCGTACAGACCGTTCATTTGCCTCAATCTCGATTAAAATTTGACACAAGCTCCATACAAGTATGACTAATTTACAAACAGATAGCAGAGCGAGTGAATGAATCTTATACTAACATATAAAGCTGAACAGTTTGTTTGTCTGTTTGATTGAACTCGCTAATCTCAGGAACTACTGGTCTGGTTTGAAAAAATGTTTCAGTGTTAGATAGCCCATTTATCGAGGAAGGTTATAGGCTATATTTCATCACGCTAAAACCAATAGGAGGGTAAAATATTCTTCATTGGTGCAATACAGAATGTTTCAAAGTCGGGGGGTTCTGAAAACCAAATTCCACGCGGACGAGGTCGCGGGTACAGCTAGTAGTGATAGGAACAGGCCGTCAGATAAGCGTGGCGGGTATGCTGTCTGTTTCCCTAAAAAATAAAGGTGTCCAAATCCGGCAGCTATGTATTTCAGCTTTTTGTAATCCAAAAACCGTAAGCCAAAAACAAGTAATATGTCAAAAATATAACTTAATTTACTAACACAGATATTAACAGAAACATGAGTTAATCAGGCGATAAAATAAAACCCCCTAAGAGATATTGAAAATAAAAAATTCCCTTATATATTAAATATAAAAAAACGAAAGATCTATACCAGGATATGCACGCGACTTCGTCTATGCTTGACTTGAAATTTCTGTGGGATTCCAGGGATAAAAATATCGCACCATTAAAAAACTGTCAGAATAAGCTAATTTTTATACATCCGAACAACTTCAAATCGCTCCCAAGAAAATTTCCGTGAGATCCGGGAAAAAAATCACACAATTTATAACATTAAATTTTGCTATCGATCAACAAAAACAGCATCAAAATCGGCCCAGTAGTTTTTACGTGAATCCTGAACAAATGATAAACCGGCAAACAGACAAAAAATCTAAAAAAAATGTATTGTGTTCTCCGTCGTTTATATAGTCTATTCCAGTTTTATTTTTTCAATAGCTTTAATGTACAGATACGGCATGTTTAGAATTATATAATATCCAATACTATCTCACCTTTAAAACCTTTGGTAATTGCATTTAATATGCGGCGGTTGAACTTGTAATGAGATTGAAAAAGCTTACCCACCGCGCCGTTGGATGCGAAGTGAGAGGAGCGGTCAGTCGTGGATGATATATGCTATTTTTTATAGCCGGTTAACTATATGCTACATATACTTTGTGGACTAAAGCAAAATTATGGCATACCATTTATTTTACTTATTGTAACTAGTTTGATCGTTCTTTATTCTAGTAGGGATCTCTTTGTTTGTTGAGTATAGAAAAATAGGACGTTTTCCTGTAAAGAAAACGGTGACCTAGGCTCAGTATTCTATTCATAGTATTAGGGACTATGGGTATAGAATACAATACAAATAATTTAAGATTTTTTTATTTATTTTATTATATTACATTATTTCCATAGTAATCAACGTACTATATATCTAAAGATATACATATATAAAAGAAAGTCGTGTTAGTTACACTATTTATAACTCAAGAACGGCTGAAAATTGGTGGGAGGTAGCTTAGAACGGAGGAGGAGAGGAGACGGCCATAGGATACTTTTTATTCCGATGAAACCGGTAGGTGGCGCTGAGATCGGGTTCCAGAGTCCTCCTAATCACCTGGAGCGATTTTCGTGATTTTGTTTTTGTGTGTTTGAGTGAGTTCCCGGATGGTTTAGATTCGCAATTAGAACCGGAAGGTGGCGCTGGGATCGCGTTCTAGAATTATTATTTTTCAGAGCAGGACAACGTCTGTCGGGGCCACTAGTTTATGATAAATCTATTGTGCCCCGCAGTTGTAACCCTATAAAACTTCTATGCGGCCGTAACATAAAGAAATTCCAGATTTAAAAAGTGATTTCAGGTCGTTCTATGATTTTCGCAGTAACCGTGCTAGCATCTAACGACTGAAATAATATTCATAATATTAACTCACAGATATATTTATCTTCAAGTATTAATACAAAATTACAGTTTTATTTTTACTCACATAAATCTTTTCATATATCCTGGAAATGGTACAATTTCCAAGATAAAATATATCCTATTTTCATCCACGATATTGATAGTAGTTAATCGTTATACACACGTATGATTTTTTATGATAATTCCCAAGTAAAAACATTCGATTTCAAATTTATATTAAAGTATTCAAATCATTGTTATAACACCTGCGTTTTACTCCAAACGCATCAACTGTTTGAAAAATATGCAATAACTTTACAAACAAAAACAACAGTAATCAAAGAGTTGTCATGTACATATGAAAACACTTGTCCAATTTCCCTGCCAAGTTATTCCGAAATGAGCATGTTCACGTTTAAATCTTGTATAAATAAGACCTTTGGAATTAGTTTGTTCTACTGGAGCGTGAAAATTAATCCTGGGCATAATTCATTAGCTGGGCCGGAATGAGGAATTACAGGCCGAGTGCGTATACATCACTATCACAAGACCTCAGTGACCACATTACAGTTCTTATGTTGGCCTTGACGCAAAGACACGCATTCTGACTGAAAACGACATGAGAGAAAGGACGGTTTCAGAAATTACTTTTGAGCAGTTCTATTTTTATATTATAAATATAATGATATCCTAGAAGTTAGGTATATCTTTATTAATTTTTGGTTTTGATCATATATTTATGCATAATTTATAATTTGTTTGCGTAGGCAAGAATATACAAGTAGACATACACGTGTGTGTGTTTTTTGAGAATCTGAACTGAACTGGATTAGCAAAAAGGGTGGTTATATCAGGTTCCTTTTGTACCAAATGGCTATGGGGCTATGGGTCCTAAAAACGTACAAGCTAATTTACATACCTAATATTGTTCGCACTGATGATAAACTATTATGTTGTTTATTAAGTCCTACAGGAATTTCTAAGTTCAACTAACAAATACCTTAGGCATCTGAAAGATAATAATAAATACGTCTTACGATACAAAAAATAGCCAAAAGAATTTTCCTTTTTCACTTCCTCGAGAATAATTACAGCGTCGAAAAAAAAACAAAACTAAGAGAGAGTTTAATTCTCGCGGCACAAAGAATAGAGTGAGTGTGGCCAAAAATATATTCAGCTTCTAATGTAAGGGGATGAACGGCGACAAGTTCTGCAAGGAGGCGGCGAAAGGGCGGGCCACGCATAAGTCACTGTCACAACCGGGTCCGGTGACACTTTTTTGTTCCACCACGCGGTTTCAACAATTATTTTTAAATATTTAGTATGAAGGATATTGATAATTTTAGATAGATAGACTCACTTTATTGTACACCATTACAGAAAACACAGATGAACTTATTATTATATTTTAAACCTCTATTAAAGATTTCTTATGCTAAAGTCATTGACTGTGGTCAAATACGTCTTATTTATAGACTTAAAAATAACCTCGTTAACGAATAGCCAGATTTGTGTATATATATATATATATATATATCCTTATCTGCCAATATGAAACAACGTGTGCGTCTCAGCACTCCCGACAGAAGTGATAACTTAAATTAATCTAAGTGGAACTATTTAATATTGAAATTATTTAACTTGAGAAAACCTTAGGTTGTTACTTAATTGTATATCAATATGAAAATGTAAGGAAAGGTTAATAATTAATAAAATCTTTTATTAATTATAAAATATATTTTATTCTTAGTTACAGTTCTTGAATATGTACATTAGAATTTTGTGTATGTACATTATTAGTATTATTGTTTAATCTAACTGCCGAAATACGGCTAGCGCTGTGGGTTAGAGTGAGAGAGCAGGAGCCTGCTACCGCTGCCGTATACGTGAGAGAAAGGGAAGCCAGACAGACTGGCACCGTAACGCGTTACGTAACGAAACGGTTTACGCTCCCATAAGAAGTTATCACTTCAATATCGCATTACACTCATAGACACATCTACGTAATACGGCTTATATATTATCCCAGATTAGCCATTAAGAACATTTACTGGTATTTTTGAAGTGAAACTTCGTTATCGACGTAGTGAAGAAATTTAGTACGTAATCGTATATCTATTCTGCAATTTCGTTCATAATAAGTTTTCATGGGCGTTACAGTATTTGGTAATAAGTCTAATATAATCATCAGTTATCGAATTTAGGCCAAAGCGCAGAAAAAAACATATAAAAGTCCAAACAAACTCGCTTAGTAGTCCACTACACATACCACCTACACGAACAAAGCGCTTCGCGTCCCCTGGCATTATGAACACCGTAACTGAGTGAAACTCATTGTCGGAGTATGTTTTTCCCGAAACCTACAACCTATGTGTCAAGTCCCGTGTGAACAGATACCTTCAAAATAAATGTGCTCCATCTTCGACCATATCAAACGCAAACAAATACTGTAATTAAAAAAACACGTATCTAAATGAGAATATCATGCCGCGACTTCACCCACGCTTTATTTGAAATTCCCGGAGGATTCCCAGGACATAAAGCACAGCAACATTTAAAATAAAATTAAGCTATCGTTTAGTGAGAACTGTGTCGGAATAAGCTAATTTTTATTCACCGGAACAACTACAAACCGCTCCCAGAAAAATTCTCGCAGGATTTCCGGGATCAAAAATATCCACATTTTATTTACATAATTTTTTATCGATCAGTAAAATTCATATTAGAATTTAATTTTTATCTGGCCATTTAAACAAAATTACAAAAGTAGAGCAGATTTTAAGTCGAAGTCTAAGAATTAACTGTCGATCAGTGAAAACCGCATCGAAATCGGCCCAGTAGTTTTTACGTGAATCTCGAACAAACAGACAAGAAACCAAAAAAATGCATCGTGTTCTTTATCATTTATACAGTGTATTCCAATTAGTTTTTAAAAATAGTTTCAATCTACTGACGCGGCATTTCGAGTATTTTATAATATTATAGACAAATTTCGATAACTTGCAAAAAGTTTTATGAACAGCATATGGCCCCATAATAGGTACCTATTCGATATGTGTGACGCGCGTGGTCTTGCGTTATCATGCGTCGTTAATCTTCGCGTGCCAAACTTTGAACAATTGGCTAACATACACATAACAAGATACATTAACAAGACTGACATGAGCTAGACTCCGTGTATCTCAGCTGTGCGGAAAATATATGACGGCAACAAATCTTTTGATGGTAAAACTTAGCGCTCCTTATAATATACTGTTTATCTTTTGGCATGAATTATTAAGACAATAAACATGAAGGCTAGATTTATTATTGTTTTAACGACGTTGAAAGACTTCAATAGTGTACCGGATGCGACAAATATGCTCTTAATAAATTTTGTTCCTTTACAATTGCGATATTAGGCGGTATGTGCATTTGGTTGCTGTTATAATATTCAAGTTCTAGAATATTCATTCATTCAACTTCAAATGAAAGTTTCTGCCAAATTTTAAGTCTGTAACGCCAAATGGATGCTTGTGACGGCATTGAAAGGCATGTAATGGTCTGGCCCGCCAGGCAATACACTAGCCTCGACTGGAAGACCATCCCTTTACAATGAAGGAGTATTACATCTCGCTCCTCCACCTATATGAGTTACCAAGTACATTTTCTAAAAGCACATAACAGTAAACAGTCCATATTTTCCACACACAAACATATTGAGTACACACAGACTTTGAACCAATCGATATTCTATTGTCAATTTTTAAGCGCGTACAGAAACGACTTGAAGGTTTTCATCTGCGCTCCGGCATGGGGTCAATTAAAAAGGGCGTCATGGAATTTCTTCGAGGCCAGTACAGATAAATTAACATCGAGACGTTTTTGCATTTGTAGTAGTGTAATGTCAGCACATAAATAAATAAACTAATACTTTGTATTTATTTTTATAGGCAGGTACTTAAACTAATAATATCAAATGATATTAAAATGATAAATATTTATATGAAACAAAATTTAAAACGCTTAATTTCAAGGAAATTTATATTTCAACTTTGTAAATATACAAATACTACTACAAACGAAAAAACTTCTGTGTTGTAAAATGGAACGCATTGTTTATAGTGAACTCGTCAATGTCAAAAATTAATAAAAGTCTTCTACAGCGAAATGGCAAACCATGAGTTGTGTTTTATGTAGTGGTCCCAAAATAACTGTTTTAAAATATAGTAGTAATAAAGTGCCTCTCAACAGTCTGGAAGCTAATTTAACCCATTGGCAATTGCAACCCGGCGTCGATGCTCTAGGCTTTGAAGCCTTGTATCGATAAGCTGGTCGCTACCAATCAGCCTTTTGGCTCTTCTCTCAATTGACTCTAACGCTTCAAGCTGGTATGTGGCAGACCCGTCCCAAAGGTGAGAACAGTACTCCATGCAAGATCTTACTTGAGCACAGTAAAGATTGAGCAGTTGCTCTACAGTGAAGTACCGTCTCACCTTTGAAAGTATACTCAGCTTTTTGGCAGCCAGCAGAGCTACACTTTCAATATAGGAGCCGAAATTGAGAGTGGATGTTAAAGAAATGCCAAGAAGTTGAAGTTGGTCGGTTATCGGAATGGGCACACCTCGAAAAATGGGACTTAACTCAAACTGACTCCTACACTGACTGACTACATGATAGAAACATTCAACACGCATGCATATCTCCCTAAATTTGTACCATGGCTTAATTTGAAATAAAATTAAACTTAACACAGTAGAGTCGATATCAGATAATTAACGAAAAAATGCTTATTTTCCCACAGCGATCAATAAATTTTGACATTTCATGAATGTACACCGAATTTTTCTCTAATAATTATATTTCTAAAAGGACATTGCCAAAAAACGTTATTGTATCAACTGAATTATTCATTCTGACATCTTAATTGTCCCAGGAAAGCTATTTTACAAGCTAGTTAATTATGTAAACCGTTGAGACAGAAAATGGGCTATATGCCATGATAGCGTAAATTTAGAGACGATTCTCAAGTTTGCGTCTGAAAATTCAGTCTGCCGATTTACAAAAGAAACTCCATATATAAAAATTCAAGACAAATTTATCTAATTCGGATGCTAGGGCCAAATTCCGACTTTTTGTATTATACCAGTATAATTCGTTTATGTATCGCACGCACACAACACTCCAAATAAGAACCATATTGTTAACATATAATTAATACGCTCATAATCCGAGTGAGTGCCACTAAAATGAAGCACTTTTAAGCAGGACCTAAAAGTCTCAGTTCGCTTGTCGACGCCTCGGTCCCGTCAGTTCGCATAACAAAGTCTGAGTGTGATGAATTCCAATAGTTCCAATTCCCTACTTTCTGAAAGACTCTATTTACTTAAATATTTAACATTATTACTCTAAAATTGTCAACATATAAAGATAATTTTCTAAACATTGGCAAATTAAAGCACGTTAGTGTGAACGATCGCTTATAAAAAGTTATCTAACAATATAACAGAGTTATCTTCTGTCAACTATTACAATGAGATTCATGAAGTAAGTAAGTAAGATGCAAGTACACTTAATTGAGTGCACTTTTTAATTTAGGTATATAATTTGCTATATACTTATGGTATGCATAAATTAATTCACATTTTGTGTGAAGTGAAAAGTTGTTTCACAATTGTTGCATCCATCTAGGATGACCTTTTATAATCTGTATATTATGATCTAATTGAACCTGAAAAATATCTCTTGAGTTCGAACATCATAAATCCCTCTTATAACAATTAAATCTTAAAAATAAACTATAAATACTAATTAAAATTAAAGTATTTTAAATATGTAGCAAATTATAAAGATTTCTGTCTAGAAGTCAACAATAACAAAACCTATTTATAACCTTTGTATTATCTATCTAACCTATTTAAGAGATACCTTAAATCATGTTTTTTTTTATTCAACTCTGCGGACGAACCTGTTTTATCCGGGGTTATAACATTTTTATGTTTTTATCTTTACAAAGGCGTACTTACATCTATATTTATTCATGGATTAGGGTGGCAACATTGACAGTCATACTAATGACAGATAAGTTGGGATCAGTTACCTAATTTCATGAAGAATATGTCTGTAGATATTCTAATTGCTTTTAGCAGACACGCGTAGGCTCTAATCCCATTTAAACTTCGCGGCTTTGGGGAAAGTATATGGGTGTTCGTAATTATTTCAATATGGACCACAAGGCGACTACACTAATGAATTTAATTGTGTCTACCAGATTTATTCAAATTAGTTTGGGAGAATGTAACTTAATTTATAATCTTCAGATTATCTTGAGAATATGTCAAGAAAGTCACTTAAATCCAACCTTTCTTGCAAATTTGTTCATTCTTCTGATTACCTAATTGAAGTTGACTCGCTAACCTCTTTCATAAGGTTAGTTATCATGACACCTAATTCTAGATTTTCACATTATTAGCTGTTATTGTATTTTCTGAGATATCTTATCTTTATATGTATATATAATTCTTCGTACATGTGGATATAGTTGAATCGCAATTGGGACTTAATGATAAAATAATAAAAACGAGGACAGATATGGTTAATGTAAACAATAAATACTTACACTAAGCGTTTTCAGGATTTTTTGTGCTAAACACAATCAAGAAATTCCGAACCGATTTTTGGTCGACACAAGAAATTTAATATAACATTATATGCCAAATACTCAGTCCGGGTATATTATCTGGTGATCAAAATAAAGCCAAGTCTGGAATTTGTAAGCAAGATATGATTTTGTTACACGACTGTCGCTGTAATACATTGTAAATATTTTATGACGATGTGGTGTGACAAATAAGATAAAATACACTTCATTCATTTGCAAATTATTATACGTGTGTAAATAGAATAAAGCTTTGTAAGAGATTTAATCAATCAAGCCTTGCTAATTATGATACTGCACCATGCTCATCCAAAGTACAAAAAAAGAGATTGTTTGTATGTTCTTTCTACAAAGAACTAGGAATGAATCGATTATCATGAAATTTGGTATTTACGTACGTTCTGTGAAGATAAAAATAGGACACTTCTCCAAAAGATGCAATTGTTATTACAACCTACAGATTCGAGATTTACACGAGCAAAGTCGAAATAGAAAGCATTTTTAAATAGGTAAAATATACCTGTAAAAAAGTGTTTGTTTCTTTGTTTATATATTTCACCACGATACTTTTTATCGCGAAATTATAGGAAGAGTTTTCGTGGGATATTCTTTAAGTGGAACTTATATATTGCCTTTTGGGACCCGAGTAATTTTAATATAGCGCCGATTTACATGGCATGAACAGAGGAAATCTGGACTACACCATTTTACTCACGGCGAAGTACTTTAGGTATGCACTTTCTTAGAGATTCCAGTGAAGCAATGTAGAATTAATAGGTAGCTCGATTTATATATGCAAATAGCCCAGTCCCCACCATCTTACCCGAAGGTCTTAGCTATTATGTTTTCTTGCAGATACGTCTACGCCAAACATCTGGTCGTGGAAGATCCACTATTAATTATCGTTGACATCTGAACATCAACCCTACGTGCTACAAATATGTTGCTGAATAAAATTCTGTAAAGGCCTACCACTTCACACAAGTATCCATGGGAGAGCGTGATAACAAAATGAACAAGCCTGCTCAATTGTTTGGTGTTTTGCAATAAAAAAAGACTACAAAAATTTAACTTACTCACAGCAAAGTGAGGGAAGTATGACCTATGTGCTTCAATGACACACATAAAAGCTACTGAAAAGTTTCTGTTTCTGAATATTCTACGCTGAATGTAAGGAGTAACGTGGCAGGGTAGGATCCTACAATGTTACATCCAACTTTTACCGAATTCAGCGTATTACGTGACGCACAAATATCTTGTCATGATTTTTTTTTGTGATGGAAAGACTGAGATATAGGACATAGTTACGCAACAGTCGATCCAGCGCAATAAAGTGCCTGAAGTGTGCCCTGGGAGAACACACCCCACTTCGAGACGGGGGTAGTTGTTAAATCCCTTGCTTTACCTAGTAGCTAAGGGCCCCCTCATTCCGGAACCTAACTCAGGGAGGGTAGTAATGCGCGTACCTGCCTCTCCGGGTGCCAGCTGAAAGCCGGCGACCTCGAGAAGAGACCGTAGCACGCGCCGAAGTACTTCGCTCCCTATCCCTTTCTGCGGCCTCTTTGAGAGACATTACTGCCTCGCAAAAAGTAACCGCAGCATCCCAGCGGTCGTCGCTCTGCAACATGGCCATTACCAAGTCGCCGAGCGATCCGACGGCTCCTACGTGGGTCTCGAGCTCAAAACGCTGCGGCGTCCATGCAGCGCACTCGACAAGCGTATGAAACGCCGTATCGGGTGCGCCGCACTGGCGGCAATCTGAAGAAGGCAAGCAGCCCACAATGCGAAACAGATACTGATCGAAACAACCGTGTCCGGTCAGTATCTGTGTCGTCCTGAAGGTCAGGGTTCCGCTGCGCGCGGTGCAGCAGGGTTCGGTTGTGGCGATGAAGCGAATCGAACCAGACGGGCGCACCGTAGAGTGCCATACTCCTCAGGATGCCGGAATAAAGTTTCCGCGTCGCACCCCCCGGCCCCCCACGTTGGGAAGAAACCTGGAGAGTGCACCCGCGGAATTCACGAGTTTGGGAACTAGCTGCTCAAAGTGCGCTTTGAACAGCCATTTCCCATCTTGTCATGATTGCACCAGGCCTGGGTAAAGGCGGAAGTATTTATACACAAGAAATACTCATTTCTCGCCGTAAGAGGTATATACTGACGGCTATATAATCAGACATCAAAAACCATGTAAAATAAAGGAGAAAATCTGGAAAGCGGGCTCTAGATTCCGCTGCAGATGCTAAAACATTGGCTGGGATTTAATTTTAGGTGATGATAATGAGTTATTTTATCAAAATTTTGGTTTTTAAACACTTTAAACACTGGACGATGTCATACATATGAAATCTAATTTAGTTCAAATGAGTTTATTAAATGTTTAAAATTAAGCTAGCGTGGTTTCGTAATCGGTGTATTTAAATAACTTCATTATAGTGTGTAACGAAATCCCAGTTGTTCCTTAAACAGGGACATAAATATACACAATTATACATGTAGATGTATCGTTTAATTTTACAAAACAAACAGTTGCCTTATTTAAATGTAAATAACATATTCTCGAAAATAATTTTTTCCATTGTCCAGATCCAGGACTGGTGGGCCATGCCTAAACCCCTACGTCGCGGGGTGAAACAAGGGGATGTGATTTCCCCCAAACTGTCCACCAATGCGATGGAGGATACCTTCAAAACTGGACTGGGCTGGACGGCCCCGTCATGCCCATTAACATTAACGGAAGCGCATCTCTCACCTCCGTTTTACTGACGATGTCGTTATCTTTGCAGAGACTGCAGGAACTTGCCGAAATGCTGGGCAGCTTAAGTGAATCTTTCTGATGAGTCGGTCTCGGCATGAATTTGGACAAAACGAAAGTCGACGAACACGTCATGCCGAGACTGGTAAACGTCTATGGCGTCCCTCTGAAAGTTGTGCAGGAATGTCTACCTTGGACAAAAATACAGGTAGGCAGGCACAACTTCGAGGGGGAAGAGAAGAGGAGGATTCAGTTGGGTTGGGCAGCATTCGGTAAGCTTTCTTGTCAACCATTCCGCAATGTTTGAAGACAAAAGTCTTCGAACAGTGCATCCTCCCCGTCCTGACCTACGGGGCCGAGACATGGACACTGACGGCAGGATTGGTCCACAAATACCAAGTCGCTCAACGGGCTATGAAGCGAGCTATGTTGGGTGTTTCTCTTTTGGATAAAATTAGAAATTAAGATATCCGTAAGAGAACCAAGGTAGCCGACATAGCTGGCAAAATTAGTAAGTTGAAGTGGCAGTGGGCCGGTCACGTCCGCCGCAGGAGCAGACGAGTCCTGGAATGCAGACCGCGTCTCGGTAAACGTAGTGTCGGATGCCTTACAGCTCGATGGACCGACGACCTGTGCAAGGTCGCCGGTAGCCGGTGGATGAGAAAATTAGAGGGCAGGGCTGAGTGCCGCCGTCTTAGGGAGGCCTACGGCCAGCAGTGGTCTAGTATACCCGAATAGCTTTTGAGGCTGACTTGGTATATTCAATATATTGGATTCAATACTATATAGCTGTTATTCTGGAATTGTATTCATTGTTATCTACAAACCGACGCTAGATATTATATTCGTTGAAAATAAAAAGTACCTACTTATAAGTAGATGGATATTTGATTATTTACCGTCCGGGATACGGACCTTTGATACGATACAGATACAAACCTGATGAACAATTTTAGTATAAACTCGTTAACAACTCTAAATAATTAATGAGTTTATAAATTGGACATTTTTCCGTATATATTATAATGAAATTTTATTTAAATCCTTACCTATAATAGCATCCGTTGAATTAAACGTTTTTTTAGAAACCTATATTATAAAATATTTATCTTAGCTTGTGAGTATTGTAAAATAATACACAAAAAATAACACGCAAACGAGCAAAGTTAACCAAAACCAACACGAAAACTTCGACTATTGGCAGAACATGATCCCTATTAAAAATCCTTATGTCAGTCAGTTATAATTTAATGTTATAAAATTCACCTTTTTAATCTTAATAGTAATCACTTGAGCTGACACTGTTAAGTAATAACAACCATGCAGTCACGCGTATGTTAACATTACTTCCGTGGTCGGGGAAGCTGTAGGAAGAATACGGAGATTTCAGCTCGCGCCGTAGCCGCGGGAAGCAGACTGTCGGCTCGTACAGTCGTACGACGGATTTACACGCTGGATTCCGCGCAGCCGCGTCCTTTACCATACATTTAACCGTTCGAGCAAATGTGACACGAGAACAAACACCTTGCCACAATATTTTAACAGCGTTGTTGTCTGGCAATTGGCAGTAGCATTGTGATAAAAATTTCTTTTCAATGGCCTTTTAAAAGTTTTATTTTATTCTCTCCTCTTCTTCTTATATATAAAAATCAATTGCTGTTTGTTAGTCTACGTAAAAATAAAAAACGGCTTAAACGATTTTGATGAAATTCTGGGTCTGTCTGTGATGCACGATTGGACCGAGTAGGTGGCACTGCAATCGGGCTCTAGATTTTTATTTTTTCAGGGCAGGACAACGTCTGTCAATAATAAATGAATGTGAAAGTTACTTAATACAACACATGTTCTGAAATTAACTTACAGTCTTATTTATATTGAGTTAGAGTAAGTCTGCAGGCTTCTATAAGAATCATCAAGAACCCTAGAAAGTTAGGTACACAGTATGAATAAGATCGTTAGTTTTTATTTAAAAATGGTTAGTATGAATACTTATACGTAATTACTGTCTTAAAAGCGGACAGAAAATTAATGTGAAAATCCACTGTTAACGTGCGGATTTTAAAGGGCCATAGTGAGTTTGTTGACAAAAACGAAAATCGTCACATCCATTCGTCCGTTATTTTTGGTACGTATATCACGGAAATATTGTTAGCGAGCCGTTACGTAGGTAAGTACTTGGCCAATTACATTTTTTCTCATAGAGGTAGTTCAAAGTATCCTGTATCACTTTAAATAAATAAAGAATAAAGTGCGATTCCCAACAGTAACTCTTGTATAGGCCTTAATACACACTCCATGAAAATTTTTATTATGGTCAACAATGTAGGTACCTACTTTTGTTTATTTGAATGAATTTTTATTATACTTCTCTAGGTTGTTGTCTTAGTAAGAAAGATGTCAGATCGGAGCCGATAACGTCGTAGTTAGATTAGGTTAAGCTGGCCCCTGTATGGTCGTACCGCCTCACGTTGCGTCGGCGGCAACAAAGACACGGCACTGCACAGCCTCCAGATATGTCCAGGCTGGGACTAGCAGCGCCACGGTCTCGTCGCGGCCATCGGGGTGGATTTGTCCCTCCCGGTCGCGGTGAAGGACATGGCCGGGAGCGCCGGCGCGAGTAATCCGCCACGGTCCTCTCCCGCCATAGTCGGTGGCGGTGACGGAGAGTCGTCCAAGACGACCTCCAGCCTCCGTAGAGTATGGCCGTGGGGGCGACCGGCGGAGAAACCGGACCCGTCCGGACATAAAGACCGAAGAGGAGAGATGCGCACTGATCCGCGCATCCAGTAAACTTTAGTACTTTTACCCCTGAATTATTCTTCTTTTGACGTGGGTCGTCGTGAGCGTTGTGTTATTGAAAATCAACATGTCAATTGTTACAAATTTTTATATAATATAGCAAATCTAACTAAAATAATATTTCGCTTCTAAAATCGCTGTATTTGAGTTGGTCTCATAGTAAATGTTTTTACAGCGGACATATTGAAAACAAAATTATTGAAATAGATCATAAATTTAAATTTTGAAAAAAAATATTCCAAAAAGTTTAACCACCAACCATTTTCGCGGCGACCATAACGATCGTAGTCGCCATGTAGAATGGCTAAAAAAGCATTTTGGGCGTTGTGAGGCACAGGGAGAACGCGCCCGTGATGTTCAATACCGTCACTGTCATAGATCACATAGATGTCACAATGTCATCGTCTCGGCCCTGTCGGTAAATACGGTTGTTTTGTGCATTCTTTACTAAAGTTACTTCGACTTTTGACTTAATAAATTTTCTTAAAATAACAGAAACAATTTCTTAAGTAATACAAACAAATATGAAAACTAAATCTGGTTTAACCCGTTTCCACAATTGTTACATTTTACGCAATAGAAAAATTGTTAAAGAGGATTTCTGGATCAGAGATGGAAAAATTGAAAATCCTGAACAGGTATTTTATGTGGAGCAACTTGAAGCAGATATAACTGTTGATTGCAAGGACCTACTTATTGCCCCGGGGTTCATTGACATCCAAATCAATGGTGAGCCACCATCAAAAAAGTATTTCAGTACTTTGTGTATCAATTAAATTTATAAGATTTAACAATAAATTCCATTCTTTAATTATTTATTCAATTTATAAAACTAAATAATAAATTTAATTATTTTGTTTTAATACCAATTGATTGATTTAAAACCGTTGATACTTAATCAATTTATACAATATTTTTGTATGTATCCAAAAACTGGGATTTGTATCTCTCTGCATTTAATTTTTTTTTAAATTTTTTGAAGCAAACAAAACTACTTAGATTACAACATTACCAAACTCAGGTTGTTGGGATAAGTAAATAATAAATTTGAAAGTAAATTTCTTTATTCATCATGGGGCTGCTACTCATATATCCGGTACATGATACCCTTTCTGCAACCCTAATGGTCCAGAGTTTTTAAAATATTATTTTTTGTTAAACATAACCTCATGTATTTGTTCACTAATATTATTGTGAAAAGTTGTGACCAGTAACTAGAACAGTAATTTAGGATAGATTAGGTTAGCTTCAATCTAAAATGCACTTGCCAAGAGAGTGTGCAGCAGCAGTGGTCGGCAAGTGCTAGAACCAACTGTAACCATTTATTATTTATTTTATATACATAATTTATAATTTTGTCTGAATCCGCTCTGTTGTGTTTTTTCTTAATTTTTTGACAACTTACACTGTTCTTTTCTGGCTTTTATTTTTACTATGAAAGCATTGTCAAATTTTGGCCTTAAGATGTATTTGCAGTATTAGTGAAAAAATTAGTTAGGACATGATTATTAAAAACAAAAATTTGCCTCCCCCCCCCACTCCACCACCACATAAAATTTCTGTATCAAACATCTATAGATTTGCCCACCATGGGCTTCAAAACTAAAAACAAAATATGATAATTTATGTCAAAAAATTGGAATCATTTGCAAGGGATAGATTTTAGAATTATATAAACAAACCCAATTTACCTAAATAAGTTATACTTTAACTAAATATGTTTTTACTTTAAAGGTGGTTGGGGTGTAGACTTTTCATATGACTCTGAGAATGTAGAAGATGGCATTAAAATAGTTGCAAAAAACTTGTTAGCACATGGAGTCACATCTTTCTGCCCGACAATGGTCACATCTGCTGAGGAGAAGTACCACAACATTTTGCCAAGGATCAAAAAACAGCAAGGTGGAAAACATGGAGCTTCTGTTTTGGGAGTCCATTTAGAAGGACCCTTCATTAGCTTAGCAAAGAAAGGAGCCCACATGGAAGAATATATCAGAATACCAGAGAAGGTAATAACATTAATACAAGTTTTATTTTTAGCTTTTGATAATATAGCAGTACTCATGTAGATCAGAGGCTTCGAACCTTTTATGGACTAGCCCCCTTTACAAGTAAAAATATTCCAATCTCACCTTTTAGATAATAGTCAATTGGATATATCTCTCTATTATCTATTAATAGTCACAAATTCAAAATTAGTTCTCTCTCTTTCTCTCTCTCTAATTGTACTCCTCCTCATCGTGGCTGAGGGTTGTGAGTATTATATATTAAAAATAAAAAACATGCTATAATAAAAGCTTTTAATTCAGACAAATATCAGATTCAAATTGTTATATCCATAAAGTCATAGTAGTTCGTGATTTACACACCATGCAGCATGTAACTTGTGTATAGTTTTTCTTACCTAAAGTTAATACACAAAGTTAAAATGACTATAATCTGATGGTAAAAGAAAACATCAGAAAACATACATCACAATTACTGATGTGTCAAACCAGCTAAGCCATCTCGGACAAATGTGATGTCTATACCATGTAGGCCTTTGAAAAAAAAGGCCCCAACTTAGTCATACGACTTAAGGGTTACTAATATTATAGTAACTTCTGATGTAAATTATTAAAGGGAAAAAAGAAATCTTAGAGGTTGACATAATTTACACAAAGACTTGCAATCTCTTATGCAAATATTGTTGTCAATATTTTATTTTGCAATAAAAACAACCACTATCAATTCTCTGTTATCAATAGTCTACTTTCATTTAGTCGGGACACATGGTTAATGAACTTTTTATATGCCTTGTGTGCTTGTTTAATTATTTGTTTACAGATATGTCTGCAAATCAAACTGGAAACATTATCAACCAACTTGTTATCTATAAGTTATATATTGTTATGTTATATTAATAGATGTTTACAGTAAAATTCCATTATAATTGAATGCAATCTTTTGTTGCATTTCAGGATATAGCTGCTTCTGTTTCTAGTTTCTGTGTGTAAATAGAATCGTCATAAGGCTTGGGGGCGCTGCTGTGCCTAATTACCATATTTGTTATGAAATCTTGATATAAAATTTTTAAACCTTGAATATTTTAAAGCTGCTTGTAATATATTTTCTTCGAATCCAGTCTTAATAATTGATGTGGCATATAACATGTTATGATTGTAGTGCTATCTTTTCATAGTTCCAATTTACTCCATGGTGGCTCTCTTTCTGCACAGGCTCTACCTATCAATTCTTCATACTGGTCTCTACTTTACTTTCATTGCAATATACATGAGCTGGTAAAGCCATAGCTTATGGAAATTTATTAATTCTATGAGAATTCAAGATCTAGCGATACAGCTTCCACCAACATTCAGTAGAAATAGTATATTCTTACTCAGTGGATATTTGTTTTAAGTACTGAAATTACTATTTGTCTAAGTCGACAATTGTAACATGTTTTCGACTAAATTCTGAATATGTTTATAATTTTCAGGGCTTGAAATCGCTAGAACGTGTGTATGGTTCATTAGAAAATGTATTAATTGTGACCTTAGCACCTGAACTCCAAGGAGCAACTGAAGCAATTAAAAGTCTCACAGAGCTTGGGATAAAAGTGGCACTTGGACATTCATCAGCTAGTTTGGCTGAGGGTGAAAAAGCTGTTGAATGTGGAGCAAATTTAATCACGCATTTATTTAATGCTATGTTGCCTGTAAGTATCTATACTGTAGTTTTTAGCATTTAACCTCATGTTTTTATTGTAGTATGTAAAAAAAATTCATCATCATTAATTTTTTAATTGACCAGTCTGCAAAATCTTGAAGATAAAAGTTTTCAAGCAGTGTTTCTTCCCTGTTATGACGTATGGCGCCGAGGCGTGAACATTAATAGCGTTCATTCACAAATGGAGGATCCGAATGGAGTGATTTTCATGGAAGAAACAGAAAGGAAAATATATACGACAGCCAATGTTACATTTTACAACTGGCAAAGACATTTTATTCAACCGTCGAGTTAATGATGATATTTTTTAAATAAAATACTACTCCTGCCAAAACAAGGCAATTAAAATGCTCAGTAATATTTTTTTCTTTTCGTAGTTTCATCATCGCGATCCAGGATTAGTAGGTTTATTGGCATCTTCAACAAAAAAACAAGTGTACTATGGCATCATATCTGATGGAATACATACCCATCCAGCCGCCTTAAGAATAGCAAGTAGAACAAATCCTGAAGGTACATAAGTCTATTCAATTATTTCTTATTGGTCAGTTCCATCATTATCAGTCAAACCAGAACAAAGAGATATATGCAATAGCAATTTTCTCTTTTAAAGCTTTTAATATTTTAGTGATCATTTTAAATGATATTGGAAGGGTTGGTGTTTTGGAGTCAGGGAATGTCAGGAAATGTCAGGGAGCTTGAACTGGCAGTTGATTAACTTTTGAGAGTCCTTAGTGGAGACAAGAAAAGTGAAAATGGGGACTAAAGAATGTGACGAATGACACTTAACTGGGAAGTACATAATTGACGAAACAGTTGATACTTGTGTGAACACATTAGCAAATAAGTATATTTTATTGTGTGTTAAAACTTTAGTGTCGTGTGTATATTTTCTTTGTTTCATCTTTCCGGATTTCAAATATCGGGGATGAACATAATATATAAATAATATATCAGCCCATAAATGTCCCGCTGCTGGGCTCGGGCCTCCCATTATAGGGAAATGGACAGCATACCCGCCACGGTTGTCCAAGGCGGCTTGGCAGGTTTGACACATCGGTTATCTCGATATGTAGGTTGCATCACGATGTTTTCCTTCACCGTTATTAGCACGTGGTAATTGTAACAATATGCACATTAGTTCAGAAAACTGCCTAAGTGGTGCATGCGTTCCGGCCAGAACCGAACCCGCGTCCTTTGAGTTTGGGACAATATGTATCATATAGAATATTTTGAACTCAAAACTTTACTCTCAGTAGATGTTATTAAATCAAAACCAGATTTTTTTTTTTCAGAATTTTTATCTCTGATTTTGGCTTCTTTATTTTTTCAATAAAATTCGTTATAAAGTTTATTTATGTTAATATCCAACATTCATAAACGTTAAATAGATCAAAAAATATATTACAATAATTTAGTCTTAATAAAATGCAATACAGTGAAGTTTGAAAAAAGTATTAGTCACTAATGTGATTTGACCATGCCGGCGACGATATTTATTTTCACACCCACTATTATGTGACTACACGAGTATCATATACTCACTGATTACAGTTCAATAACCTTATACAGATATTATATAGTTGGGGGAGCAATAAATTATACATAAGTCGTGGTAGATAGGTAGGTAAATAGATAACACTTTATTATCCACCATTACAGAAAACTTACAAACTAGTAATAATCTAATTGGGTACAAAGGTGGTCTCATCGCTAAAAAGCGATCTCTTCCAGACAACCCGTGGCAAGAATATTCTGATAAGGAGTGGCGATGGTGGTATACATAATTATTGTACGATTATTTACATACATGGTAGTGGTAGGCAAGCGCACGTGCCCCAAAATCAAACGGCGCGGGTTCTATCCTGACCGGAACGCATGCACCACTTAGTCAGTTTTCTGATCCAATGTGCATATTGTTCAATTACCACGTGCTAATAACGGTGAAGCAAAACATATTGATGCAACGTGCACATCGGGATAACCGATGTGTCGAACCTGCCAAGCCGCCTTGGACAAGTGTGGCGGGTATACCGTCCGTTTCCCCTATAATGGGAGGCCCGAGCCCAGCAGTGGGACATTTATGGGCTGATATTATCATTGTTACAATTCCAGGTCTGGTATTGGTAAGTGACGCGGTCGCCGCACAAGGCTTGGAAGACGGCAACCACAGGATCGGGCCACAATTAGTAACCGTGGAAGATGGCCGCGCTTACGTCACTGGCACTAAAACCCTATGTGGAAGCACCACTGCACTCGACGATTGTATAATGACGTTGAAAAAATCGCTCGGTAAATAATGTTATCATGGTCTTGATCTGTAATTTTGCTCGCGTAGAGCCTACATGTTCTAGTTTTTTGTCTCATAAAATAATATATTAAATTAGATTTTTAATTCAAAAAAATAATTATACATAAAATAAAATTACAGCTACAGTCGATCTTTTTTCGATTCATAAGTGAGTTATGTGAGTTGAATTAACAACTCTTCCAGAACAATTTCTATAGAAATTCTGTATGATGAGTCATTTTAGTCCAGTTAATTAAAAATCAGAATAACTTAACACTATTATACATCAAAGTGTATAATAACAAAAACAAACCATATTCACAATATTGGCAATACAATAGGTGACCTTATCGCTTAAAGCGATCTCTTCTAGTCTACCTAAATTATAGAAAATTCCTAGCTATGGTGACGTAGGTGGTGCAGGAAAAAGGAATACCTACTGTTTTGGTTTTCAGGAGACTAATAATCCATATCACATTAATTTATTAATGTGGAAGAATCTTTTCGTTTGATGTTTGCTTAGTCCTCATTCACAGTTTTGGGAATGATATAATCGTTTCAATACGACATCATTATCGTATTCATAAAAAGCTGTGTAGCAAGGCCAAGTAGCTTGTTTTGTTAATAACGTGGATAATTCCTGTTAAGATAAATAACTTGGATCTTTTTAGTACCTACTTAATTACAACATATGCGGTTTGCACTTAACTTGGTTGGTTCTCGTTTTTCTAATTACATACATACGAACGTTCAAATTTTAATTGCATTAATTTATTTACTCTTGACATCTCGTGCTGATATAAATGATTTCTAAGTACTTTTTTTTTCTTTTTTCAGACTGTTCATTAGAATATGCTTTGGAAGCGGCGTCGTTGCATCCAGCAAAGGCATTAGGCATAGAGCACATAAAGGGCAACCTGAACTTTGGCTGTGATGCAGATTTCGTGATATTAGATCCGAAGACGTTAAAGGTTGTATCCACTTGGATATCTGGTGAATGCGTTTATCAAAGTCAATCGTAGTTTTAATTAAAGATATTGAAATGATAATGTTTTTATGTTACATTTAGTTTTATTATTTTGTAGCTGCAGATGACTGTGTAGTAGATAATTGTCAAACATGTTAGGGATTTCTTTGTTTATGAATGCAGCCCTTGTATGTTAAGGAGGCGCGCAGATGTTCCCTGTTCCTCTTTCAAAGAAAGAAATTTGCAGGACTGGTTCAAACAACAAATCAAAGTTTAATTAAGCCTTGTAACCTATAATTAATTCACACGCAGAAGGCACTATCCGGAGAAAGATACAATTCTGCGACCAGGATGCCTGTCGTAAAAGGCGACAAAGCAACCCACAGCCAAGTGGTAGGGCATTTGCCCGACTGGATGGCTACCACCCCTGGTCTTAAGTATGTCGCCATAACAACCTTGAGTTGTGTTCCGGCATTAGTGACCAGGTTCTAGTCTTCCTTAGGAGGGCAGCAGCGCATTTGTAGTACCTTTGATGTAGCAGTTGTCCATAGGCAATGGTAACCACTTTCCATCAAGTGTATCGTTTGCCTGTCTGCTGAATGCTGAATGTAAAAAAGGCACTTGCAGTGCCTCACACGAAGTTGTACGCAATTCTTGCGTAGGAAGTGGGAACTTTATTGCTGTTACATATTTGACAGACGTTCTTGTGGCCACTTCGCTGGGCGTTATTAAAAAAAACATTATTAATCACAATGAAATTATAGCCTTTTACTCAGGAATGATGTAGCTTTCCACCGGTGAAAGAATTTTCGAAATCGATTAAGTTTGTAAAGTCAGCCACGTGAAATAGTTCGGCAGTTGAAAGATACTTTAATGAAAAACAAAATACAATAAACATAACCTGCCAAAAAAATCCCGTTTTTGGTTTTACCAGAGTCGTCTAATCATTGTAACGGAACTTCTTTGCTACCTTATTTCTTCGTTCGAGAATTGTCATTTTCGAATTTTGATAGCTCACGGATTATAATATGAGTCTTCTATAAGAAAGTGGTGTCTGCGAGCCTAACTTTTCTATGGTTGTGGTGCTGACTAAGTTGTTTGAGTCTAGGTTTGAATAACAGAAGGAACACTAGGGTAGGTTTAGTAAGCATCTGGCTCTAAGAACAAAGAAAAATTCCTTAACATAGTTTACTGCGCAGTCCTCTTCAACGTTGTCGAAATATAATTTTGACGGTGTCGATATTGTGATTGTTACATTTATGTTACAAACCGATGAATCGGTAGTAGTAATCATTATTAAAAATATGTTATATAAATACATACAATATTTAATGTGATACTATGTAAAATATAAGTAATAAAATATATTTATATTTTTTAAACAGGTTTAATTATTTTATAGTTACAATTATCCTTACCTATCTGCTATATAATACCTGCCTATATTAGTGTTGTTTTGTTTTCGTAATCAACAAAGAATGAGTAGTTAAGTGTACGTTGCGCCCGACTTAATTTCTTCATTTCAAAATACTTTAAAGTAACCACTTAAATGATGTTATAAACTAGGCACTATGTTAAAATTAAAGAATTCTTTATTTCCATGCAAGTACAACAATTGTTTATTATGTACCTAGAACTACCATGGATTTTGCAAATTAGGTTTTTTAACCATTTTGATTTTTATTTATTTTGCGTTCGAAATTTAGCATTGTAAATTACGTAAACTTCCCGCTATTTACTATGGTTTGTGTGTCTGGAATTGGAAATCTCAGAGTGGTCTATATTATATACTAGCTTCTGCCCGCGGCTTCGTCCGCGTGGAATAACAAAAAAGAAGGTAAGCTAAAAAACCCGATTTTGAAACATTCTTCATTGGTACTCCGCTCCTATTGGTCTTATCGCGATGATATATAGCTAATGGGGTTATTTACCACTGAAATAATTTTCTAATCAGACAGTGGTTCTTGAGATTAGCGCGTTCAAGCATACATTCAGGCTCTTCTGCTTTATGTTGACTATAGTTGTTTCTAACATAGAGGTTATGTTAAATCATGTTCCTCTTTTATGAGCTAGAAAACAAATGAACAAAGGATAAATGTCTGTCTTTTGTTTTATGGGAGTAAATAAATTAATAAACAATTGAGAAAACATGGCAAAGGGCTCATAGAATTTGAAAAAAAAAATATATATATAGCCTATAACCATCTACGATTAATTCCGCGTCGAATGGTTGTGGTTTCATGCTGATCGGTCCAGTAGTTTTCGAGTTTACCTCGGACAAAGAAAACAAACTTTGCTTATTATATATATATATATAATATATATATATATATATATATATATATATATATATATATATTATATATACGTACAATGAATTGGCCAGCACGCAGCCCGGATCTTAATCCCATTGAGCATGTTTGGGACAATTTAAAAAGAGCTGTATATGCGAGAAACCCTTTGCCCCGACAGTGGCAGCACTAAGACAGCACTTTCAGAAGAATGGGACAATATTCCGCAAGATCTTTTAATAACCCTAATAAATCTATGCGGAACCGATTACAATCCGTAATAAGGGCACGTGGAGGTAATATACCTTATTAAAACATAAATAAACCCTTGCATAAAGTTTGTGTCTATTGTTAAAACCAATTTTTTTATTAAACCAATTTTCCTTAAATTTCTGTTTTTTCTTCAAAAAAAGTCTTAAGGTCCTTTCCAGTACACAAACTTAAACTTAAGGATATTTAAATCTGTATAGAAAGTTTGCATACTTGGTTAGAATATTTATTTCAAAGTCGTCTATTACTTTGATGCAGTTTATGAGTCCGTCAGTGTACTTTCAAAAATCAAGATAATTATTTGTCTTTAATAAAAGCCAATAGGCAGCGAATACTAAGTGTCCTCGTTAACTCGTGGCATTCAATCCGCCTCGCTTAAGAATAATTATAAAAAAAGAAAACAAAATAAAAGTCAAGAGTTAGTGGCATGGAAAATCTTTATTGAAGTAAATATATTTATAAAGTCAGTACAATTTAAGTTCAATAGTTTCCAAAAATATTAAAGTGCAGGTTGCTGATCACCTGGCAATGTTAAATATGATTATTTCTTAATTAAAATACAAGCTAATATTGAGAAAACTGTAATATGTGAATAATAACATGTATATACCTAAATAAAATCATGACAAAAATATATTTTAGGCAGGCTCTGAATTACACTGCTCTGTGCTGTTGTTATCCTGGCCACAGTTCATATTAATAAACATATAATATTATTAATAGACCCCGCTAAGGTAACGCGAAAACTTGCACTCGGCGTTTAAAAAATCAAAAAGAAAGAGTGCCCGCAGACTAAGATCCAAATTCTCATGTAACTCTTAACGGGGAATCGAATTGGTCAAAGTAAGATGTGCAACCAGTTAAAACAAATAAACTTCATTTCTGTCCACAATTAGAAATACTAACATTCAGTTGCGATGAATAATATGGCGTTATATATTCATATACACTCAATTCCTCCATCCGAAACGTGGACAGACAACCAGTTGGGCATCTTAGTTTTTACAATAAAATTAAAACATCAATTTACAAACCACGCAATGTATATTCATGTATACAATATTACTAAGTGTATGTATATAATGTAAATACATTTTTCATGAAAAACAAAATAATATCATGGAATATTCAAAGAGCCAAAATATTTGAGATTAACTCTACCTTGATACCATTAACTTCTAAGATCTAGGCACAATGCAGCAGAGACTCCTGTATGTATTACATAACAATTTTCGTTGACTGTGGGGCAACAAAGTACGATCGTGCAGGCAACACCAACACACAGACACACTGAACAAATCAGCCAAACCACCATCTGCCATATACGTATCTGAATCTATTGAGGTATTTTAGAGCAATGAGAATGATCATGTCAAGTTTGGGACAAGCTTATTAAGGTGTGCAATATTATAGTGTCTGTTGAAACGCGGCCGAGATGGTGCCATGTGGTGATGCTGCTGGGCCCCGTGCAGCTCGCACTCTGCGGCAAGCTGCCGTGAAGGCAAACAACTACATCTAATAAAACTTCAACTGTTACAATTCAATGTTTACGGAGGGTATTGTCTGTTAGATATAATTTCGTGTCTGTCGTCCACATTCACACACTAACTCCATGATGTGGACTAACACCTAAGTTAAAAATACTTTTAACAGAATTATTGAGCAATATATTCTTAAGAGAATATAGTAGAGATTTGCTCGGCTGCACCAACTCTACAGAAATATAGTTCGTGTTAAACCTAGCATCAAATACCAATGCACACTCCACAAATGTCATTTTATATAATGAGAATTAAATTATAATAACATAAAGGAATTAATGAATCTTTGGATCAAAAATTAAAATATGCATTTGGAACTCGCACCTTCCACAATCATTATTATTAACACTATAAATTTCAACATAAAACAGACGACAAACAAGATTGAGTAGTAACTTATAATAAACTTAAATCTAATTTCAAAAGAATAGCCATTTCGACATACACTTAAACCAACGTGAGGAAATCGCGGGAGTTGCAGACAGTTCGTTTCTAAAAGAAATTGATTCGGTATGATATGTTTTGTTATTCACTGAACAATGTGTGAGATGGGAAAATACCTAAATGGCCGCTTGTTGAAAAAATTATGCTTATAGTTAAAGAATCAATTAAAAAATAAGATCACTACAATACGTAAATACCAAGAATTGTATATTAAAATATTTGTACTTTTACTGACTAAAGGAAAAACATTGGCATCTGCTAATAATCCTACAATTGTAAAAAAAAATAACTTGTAAAATGTAGACTGAAAACGTCGTCTCAAATTCGTTCACTCTAAGATGTGGAATGCAATTAGAATTCGTTAACAATATTAAAAGGTATAATAATATATTAAATTTTTATAATCAGCTCAACAATGTATATAATCTATAATAATTTAAAAGCCTAGATCCAAACTGTGATATTTATTGCACAAGCACACATGTGGCTTAAAATTCCAATGGGAACAGAGCTCACAACCTTATTATTATTTCTTGTTTTAGAACAGTGGAGACGAAACTGTTAAGGTGGGCGAAGAAAAGTAAGTAAAGTCGTTTCAATTATTTGAGCATCCCGTCTTTATTATAACTAAAAATAATGGAATCGTTTAAAATTAAAATAGAATAAAATTAAAAAAATTATCCCCACCCACAGTCAAGTAATACAATCAGTTTGAGTGGTAGGTAATGCCACAACACTCCACCGAAATCCGTCGCCGTCGAGCTGTGCTTGGTGCCACTAATAGGCAAAACGCCCACCTCCAATAGAGAGGGGTCAACATTTACCGGCGCTCTACATTCTCGCGAGAACACAAGGAGCATAAGAGTGTGAGAATCCATTTCATTATGGTTACTCCGCGAGAATGTGGAGGGCCCTTAAGAGAAGAGCTCACCTTGTGCGCTGCGAACCCTACCGCCACCACCCCAGATGGCACTGAACAATCAATCGATCCACTTCCAACGGGACGTCGCGTTGTTCCATGCCATATAAAGTAGTACTACACAACTACTGAAGTAATTTATTGCTGAATACATAAGGGAATATAGATTCAAGAGAAATATATTTACCAAAAAATTGCTTTAAAGTGTATATAGGTAACTTTTAAGATTCCCGAGAAAGGCTACTGTAATGTACTCTAATGATACAATTATTATCGAGTAATGTCAATGGACAATAGATACCATTTGACCTGCCATTAATCCATGACAAATTGCTTACATACTACGGCAAATTATACAGCCAAGCGTTCGGGGCAAATACTGCCGCCGCCCGCCTCCGCGCCAACCGCTAATAAACATCTCTAAACACCACCATACAGGCAAACTTGTGATACTGTCGTGTGTATATCCATTGAAAAATACTAATACCTACAAAAATTTCTACACTGATCCCTACATAAGATATATGGCAAGAACAGAGGAAACACTGTCGATGAAATATCACCCAAATCAATGCAAAAGGGCTAATAATAGGAGATATTAATTATAATACTATCCGTCATTACAAGTTTTGAAATAATTAAAACAGGTGTATATGTATGGTACACCATTAACTTTGAATTTATTTATTTTAAAAATCACACATAAAATAGTATAATTTGTAAAATTATCCAAAACTTATCACACCACTTTTAATAATTTTATGCAACCCTAAAGCAATATTATTAATAGCGTCAAACGCTCCCCTTGGGGCAATAATAAATTCTATTTCGGTTAATTATACTTCACTAACACACAATAATTTTGATCAATGACAACGAATTAAAAAATAGAACATTTAACCCTGAATAATAATAATAAAACAAAAAAATTGGCAACAATTAATAACTAATGTTTATACAAATATTATACAATAAAATAATTACTATGTGCATGCACAAATATCGTAAGAAAATAATTTGGCAGTAAAAATTCGTAACTCTAAAGGCCTAAACATAGTGGCCAAAAATACTATTCATATAATAGGCCCCGAACATATAATTAAAACAATAAAATCAATTAAAAGACAAAATCAAGAGTATTAATCACGCCGGCTCATCCGCGAGCGGAGTGCTGTAGACTCAAGTTCGAGTCTAATTAAAATAAAATAAAATTCCCTAATACTATCGGGACAAAAATCCTGAAACAAATAACTTAAAAACAATATGAAAAATAAACCCAAAAGTTACTCACTAATCAATAGAGAATTCTGACTCAAGTTTTAAAATGAACTTTCACTGGTATAATAATATAATTATGTAAATATAGGACGAGTGGCCAAACCGCGGCCACGTTGCCATGTCGAGTCATGTAAGTCTTCCATTAAAACGTTTGTTAATATGTCTCTCTATTATTGCTCATATCACATTAAATTTAGCGAATCAAATATTGTAAAACTGCTCAAATATACAACAAATACATAAAATAAATACCTATTGCTAATTAAGTACAAACATTTATTAATTTGATATAATTTATACTTTTTTATTATAAATATTATTCATAATTTTTATTATTTAGCGATAGGCAAAATGTGTGTACTGAATAATTTATACTGCAATTGCATGTCTTGTATGTGATTGATAGTAAACGAATATCCCTTTATTTAACGATATCGCCATTTTAACAATTTATAAGTCTAATACTTTTTATTAACGTGAATTTTTATTTTTATCGTACAGGTGAAACTATATTTTAATTATTAGAGAGCGTTATTTTGCTTAAACTGGAAAAAATATATATCACACTAAATGTTAGGTGGTCCTATTAAGTACTAATTGCAAAACGAAATTTAAACAATTGCAAAACAAAATAATGGTCATTTACAAATGAAATATAAACAACGAAATGTCAATCTGAATTTTAGTTTAAATTTTGCAATCGTAAATTTAAAAAAAAGGAAAAAAAGTCAAATATATAAATGTCTGTAATAATTTCCAAAAAGGCCTAAATACTTGTGGAAGACCGTGGATTTATTGAAATAATATTATCTATTTTTGATATTGTATCTGACCATTACTTGTGAATTACAAACCGATGTTATTACTGATACCAGGATCATATATCTTACTATCCATTCATTGGCCTTACTATTAGTTGAAATTTAACATGAACTTCATACAAGGTAAAGTCCATTTCTACCAATAGTAAGGGGATAAGGAGTATAACATATAGAATCCCGGCATGATCCATAAAACTCCCTAAATATGGCCTTTATAATAGGTGCCCTAGTAACATTTTTTTAAATACTTCAAGGGCAAACGTCGACCGAGCTATAGTGCGAATACCTAAATATTTAGTGTAGTTATTTATAAACCGCAATATTTATATTTTATCTATCATCTAAACAATTATTAAATCTCAATTTTGAATATAAATGTGGATAGATACAAAAATATATAATTTGGCGAGCTGTATACATCAAACTTGTGAATAGACATTGGCATGATCGTGTACAATACATACGAACCTCATTCAATATGAACCAATTCATTAGTAAAATATATATATGTCTTGATGCTTATTGATGTCAAAACTACTTATGACAAACTGATACTGATGCTAAAAAATATTGACGACGGCTCGAAATACGAATTTTAATCTGTCTGAATTGTCTTCTAAACACGTAAAATGTTTCTCATAAGAATGAAATTAATTAATATAAGACTTGGGAATGGTACAATGTACACGAAAGTGCCAAGCGAAAGAGAGGGATTTGAAGATTTTTGTTATGACATTTTGTTTTCCTTAATGGCGCTTATAAAATATTTAATAAACATAGAAGAAGAATAACAGGAATTACAATTGGCCAACAAAAAAGGTAAGTCTGAAAATCTTTTCAACCGTGCAGGAACGGAAAAAGACTACAATTTCCTACGGCCTGGCGGTCTGTCGCAAGAGGCGACAAAACAACCCACAGCCGTGTGGTAGGGTTTTTACCCGCCTGGGTGGCTACCACCCCTGGTCTAGAGTATTCCGCCATAACAACCTTGAGTTTGTTCCGGCATTAGTGGCCAGGTTCCAGTCTCCATTCGAAGAGCGGCAGCACATTGGTAGCAACTTTGATGTTACAAATGTCTATAGGCAACGGTAACGGCCTTCCATCAGATCTGCCGAACTCATCCAATAAATAAAAAAAATGTGTATGTCAAGATAGCGCCAAAAGTACATTCTTCTCTCTTTTACTTTGATGAATACTATTATTTGAATAATCTTTTTGATTGAATCAATCAAAAATTAGAACGCTTGGCTCTCTCGACCTTTAACTGATTTAGTTTGAAAAATATATTTACAATAATAAAACATCAAGAAGCGAGAGTAAACCGACACGTGGAACCACCTGATAATATAGAATTCAGCAGACTGTTTCTTCATTGGCATATTGTCTTTTTTAGTATTACTCTTCTATGAAATTAATCAGAAACCGTAAATATTATAATCATAAAATATTCTAGTGTCATATTTCATAAAATAGCCAATGACAAAGTTATTATTCCATACTATATTTTTGTCATTGTGAAAGTAATGTTATTACATAAGCTGCTAACTTCAAACCGTACAAGGAGTTACCGTAAAAATACTTCATGTTATTAATATCAGGTATCGATTATATAAGAACGTACTGTTTACGCCACTGAAGAAACCACAAAATTACAATAGAACAATACAAAAATGTTCAAACCCATACGTTTATGTATTAAGTATAGATAAAATTCAATTTAATATTGTACAAATTTATTGCAAGTCCTTTACGGCGGTCCTCTACCAATAATACAATACTATAAGTTCTCCTTTTTTATAATATCGAATTATCAAACCCAAAAACATTAATGATGTATATCGTAATAGCCTACCCATGAAAAAACTTTCAAATATGCAATGGGCTCTCAAAACAAGAGTACATGAAAAACATTTTGTATAGACACAAAGTTCTGTAAATGGTAAATATATTTTAACGGACAATATATAATATTGTATACGAGATTAACCTAAACTAGATGGCACGTTATATAGTGTCGCCTCCTTTCGTCATCATAAACACTAAGAAAAATTTCAACAACAAACTCAATTGTGCGTTATTTGTTCATAAATTAATTTACCGACCGCTTAATAAAATAAATCAAATAGTATACGTATATCGGGCTAATTTTTAAGGGTAAGCAATTTTTATACGAGGCGACACTCCCACGCAGTCCCCTAATTGACATGTTTAAACTTCACTCGAACTAGGAACCATACCAGCTGCTATTTTAGACAAAAAAAAATATAAGTCCTGTCGATGGGAAATGTTTTAGGTTTATTTGGTTATGGTAGTAAAATTATACCTTTATTCAAATATCTTCTCGATTATATAGACCCATCTTCTAGAACAATACTCACACTTGACATGATATCAGTTCAAATTAAGAAGTATTTGCCAATTCAAAAGGCATCATAAAGCTAAGACACGTTTCAATTGTACCAATTACTATTTCGTCATTAAATATGGTGTTGCACGTTTATTTATAAAGCTAATGTCAAAAATATTCATAAAACATTTACATTTTAGGATATTCTTCAAAAGTAGACGCCAGGTGTAGACTAAGGCAGAACAACCAAAAATTTACATCTAATAAAAAAAGTTAACCCAAATATTAATTAGACACAAAGATTATACGGTTTTGAAAACTAAAACTGCAAACCAAAACATCGATTTTCTGAAGCTCTGATTTTCATCTCATATGTATGTGCAAACAGGAAGGTTATTCTAGAATACAGGTCTTAGAAAAATGTTTCAAATTTGTAGAGCTAACTTGTGAAATAAACCAATCACTGACATCGTTTTATTTGTACTAGAACAGAATTTTTTTGAGATACCGAGATTAATTTAGCTCAATCGCTTTAACCACCATATCCAAATATAACAATTATTAATTTTAAATATTGTATAACATTAAACTAACCTTTGGATTACCATTACTATAACTAAATGCAACCATATTTATATAATATAAAAAAATCATAGATGAATAAAAAAACCCCAAATAAATGTATATACCGCAAATGTTCAATACCAACTTTGGGAATAATGACTCAATACATCCAATGCAGTGATACGTAAAATCTTAAACACGAAAAAAGAACAAAAATCACAAAGATTATAAATTCATTTTCAATATGTTTCACTGCACGTGGACAATGTTAAAATCAGACTAATGTGAAATTTAATATATTTCAACGAAATAAGTAGTTAAATACTGGTTTATCAAATAAAAATTAAGCTTTGTAAAAAAAAACAGCAATTAATATAAAATATAAGGAATAAATGTGAGATCTTGTAGTATGCAGACTTACAGCCATCGAGTTACTCCTCAGACAATATAAAGAGTGTTGAGGACTAGAACGTGATGATTATTCTTCGCCAAAGTGACAATATAGCCTTCAGATGTTATCTTCAATCCGCAGCAACGAGAAACCTGGCAATTGAACAAAATAAAACCATAAATAAGGCTGTTAAGACCTATTGTAGAGACATACATAGAGATAAGACGCTTTCGAATAATTTCTTTGGTCGTCGCCTCTGAAGAACCCTTCACAATGTGTCGACTGACACACTGGGGCAACTTATCAATAAACAATTTATCAATCATTGTATTGTACAGCTGCTTATAACAAATTCAAACAAAATTTGGAAAATGAAACACTGTTATGATTTTTTAAAGACTTATTACTTATTTAAGTACCCGTTCTTAATAAAAATCAGGCTTCAGTTATATTGTTACAACTCAGGTCCCGACAAGAACAAAACCTGCATAGCTGAAACAAAGCACATTTGAACTAAAAACATTGAAATTATTTTATGGTCGTCTTCTTTTGTTTGCTTATTGGCATACGGCCTGTTGTTGTATTATAATCATTAGCCAGGTGTTACGGATTTTAAATAAATAACTGATTCTAGGAAATTCGGTCCACGTTGCCGGGCGGACATATTGCATTTGTGCAGTATAAAACAATTACCTGACGGAGGGGGAGGAGTCGAGCGAAGCGAGACGTGTGTAATACAATCGGGAATCTAATAAGTGACGGAATTTGGACTTTTTGTATTTGGTTATATTTGTAACTGTGTTATACGTGTTTGTATAGTTCTAATAACCCCTATAGTAATTCTAACGGCATTTTAATTCGAGTCTCGCGACTTGTAACAATATGCATGACAGTCAACCCTTTCTTTTATTTTTCCACAACCTCACTACAGCATAATGTATTAGCACATAGTATACAGTGTTCCTGCTAAATCCAATCACATAGGCCCATTCCTTTTCGACAAAAAACTCTGAGATATATACGACAGATTGATGAATGGACATGGATTTTATAAAGTTTTCTTACTAAAATGGTTAGGTAAAGAACACACTAAATGTTTCACCTTAACATAGGGGCATTCGAATTCCGTGACGAGCACGCCCTCTCGCGAGAAGACGGCGACGTGAAACTTGTTCCCGTGCGAGTCGCCGATGAGCACGTCGCCGGCGTCCGACACGTCAATGCCGTTCGGGAAGTTGGTCACGTTCTCGCACCCGATACGACGCAAGAAGCGACCTTCCTCGTCAAACACCACCACACAGTGGCCCTTGAAATCGCACACATAGAATTCTTTACCTGAAACAATAAATAGCCAAAATAATGTGAATTTTGAATATTGTAAGTTAGAATTTGCCTTATGTTTGATTATTATATATATGCTGGTCTCCATAAGTGGTATAAATACTAGGCTAACAACGTTAGCAATGCATAAAAGAGCCTGTAGAATGTTGACCTGATGTTCTTGTTTGCAGATGTCAACTAGTCAATTCATCATAGTTTTAAATACATAACATTGTGGAGAACTTTTTATTGAATTTGAATACTTTGTTTATGTATAAATAATAAAAAAAACTTATTAAAGACTCTATTATTGACTATCAATATTCTTTAAATCTTAGTTCAATGATGGGGTAAGGAACTGATGTATCGAGAATAGCAATGTATGATATCCAATTTCAACAAGTGGAGCAATATACACTATGCTTTTTTGAAGTGATAGCTTCTTATAGGAGGGTAAACAGCTTCGTTGCGTAACGCACAGCGCCAGTCTGTCTGACTTCCCTTTCTCTCATGCATACGGCAGCGGTAGGCAGGTTGCTCCTGTCTCACTCTAAGCCACAGTGCTAGCCGTATTTTGGTAATTCGAGTAAATAATAATACTAATAATCTACATACACAGAATTCTAATGTACATATTCAAGAATTGTAACTAAGAATAAAATGTAATTTATAATAAATAAAAGATTTTATTAATAAATAACCTTCCCTTATATTATCATATTAATATAAACATAAAACATAAAATTTAAGTAATAACCTACGCTTTTCTAAGTTAAACAATTTCATATTGAATAGTTCAATTATATTAGTCTAGGTTATCACTTCTGTCGGTCACCCAAGACGTTTTATTAGAAATCAGAAGCACCACACCTATCAACTGAAAAAGTAGTTAGTCACTTCTAAAATATGAATAAATCAAATATGATCAAGTTCAATTAAATCATTACAATATTAAAAGTATATACAAGTGCAAAAATCAATTGAAAATCATACCGCTGATAGCAATATCTGATGGTTCTCTCATGCACTCGCTGCAATCAAACCAGCTCATGAGGTCACCTTCTTCAGATAGAATGAATACTGTAGGAGTCACACTGTCAACAGCTACTATAAGACCCTCGGCAGTAACAGCTAGACCAGCAACAATATCGATGAACCGCACCTTCACAAAAAAAATAATTACTAGATTATGTCATTGCAAGAACTTCAGGTATTTCTATCTCAGAAACATTAATCTCATCTCCCGTATTTAACGTCATTAATGTGGAATAGTTATATTAATACTAGTTGGGACAGCGAAAGTTCGTTCGCGTTGCCATGCCGTTTGAAATAAATTGTAACAGCAGCACCAAAACTATACTCTACAACCCGAAATTTTTGATTATATTGTATATCCTCCAAAAACATTTTTTTTCTGAATGAAAGATATCCTATGTCCTTTGCTCCGCTTCAGACAATGTTATACACACAAAAGTTTATAATTATGGTATTTTGAGAGTTATGGTCCAAAGTCGTAAAAAACAACTTCATATTCATTATTTAAACTTAGGATCTTCTGAAACCTACCTGCTATCGAAATGCAACATACCCGAAAATTTAAGATACATTTTCTGTTAGCAAAACCGTTTTAAATGATCTGTAAATAGTACAAATATATACATAGCCATTTCTTCAAACAAAGTCTTCTCTTTCTTTCTTTATTCCTGTTTTAATATTTCAACCTTAAAATTTAAATTTTTATAACCAATTCAGAGCCTGTTTGAGATAAATTTTCAAACAAACAAACAAATCGTTAAAAACGGTCAAATACCTTTTTTAAATAATGTTGATATGAGTTAGATTTTCCTTAGCAATTTAAAGTGTCATGTCAGATAATACTACTACAAGCCATGCGCAGTTTCTTATGTGGTACCGCTTGTCAGAGTATGTCACAAACACAAATGAGCACAATGCTTAAGACTTACAGCGATTTTTTTTAGAAAATGTCCATTCTTGGTGAATATCTGCATGCGAGACCTCTCATTGCCACGATCACAAACGACAAACTTTCCAGTAGCACGAACAACCGCTACTTTGCGTGGGTACCATAGCTGGCCTTCCTCTTTTCCAGCCGTGCCAAAATTAAATTTATGTGTACCAGATTTATCGAAAACCTGTAATTTAAAAAAATACATTCATACAGTTCGTTCCACAATACAATTTTATTCAGGACCCTTAATTTGTTATTTCTAATTTTTGAGTATTAGATGATAAATGCCCTATAAACGACTTCATAATATTGTAATCTACTGACTCAAATGTGTTATAGCCATTTCTGATAAAAACAGTGAAACAATTATGACACATCACGTAAAACGACAGACTTCACCCGTGGACTCATGGGCGTCAATTGATGTTAAGTTTTGTCTATTTCCTATAAAATTACCAATTTCCTTGTTGAGGATAGGAAAAATTTAATATAACAGTTTTAAAAAATCCACTGCACAATCAATAACAACAATAATAACATTTAAACTATTACGCCATTCTTATATCGTGGGCTTCAAGCCAGAGGGGCGTATAAAAAAATGCGTTTTATTTTATTTCGTCAATCATTTATATTTTTATCGATACACCACCTCTGTTACTTCTTAATAGTAGGTTAATTAAAAAAAGAGCATTTCACGTAATCAAGCAAGTACTTTCATAGACACGTGCAAATTTTCAGTTACAGAGAGATACATTAAATTTTTTTTTTTTATATCCTGAAAAGTTGGCTTATACGCCCTTCTGGTTTGAATCCCGCGATATGTATATTGAATAATAACTTTATTAAGCTAACCGTAATACGATGATTATTCGTATCTGCTACGATGATATCCTCATCATTCCCAAGGCAAAAACCATGTGGAGAATTAAATTGGCCTTTACCACCGCCTAGTTGACCAAACTTGAACCTAATATGCATCGGTGTTGCTTTAGTAGCACGCACTAATGGCGCAGGGGGCGCCACTAGTGCCGCCTCCTCAGCCGCCGTCAGAAGTGGCCTCCCCGGAGATACCCCACGGGGACCTACACCACCCATACCGCCTACCCCTCCGACACCTCCGAACCCATTTACTTCTGCAACAAACAAGTTAAAGTCAAAACTAGTCAAAGACACATAATATATTAATGCAATTTAATTCTTTAATCTTACCAGTATTTAATCCGAGTTTTGCAAGAGCCTGCAGGTTATTATAAGCCTGCGACGAATTCAAATCTCCAGCAAGTAGTTCGGCCAATGTGAATGGTGGCGCAGGAGAGGCATGAGGCGGTGGCGGAACTTCTTTTTCAGCTATACTAGCCAACTGTTGCAAATTATACTCTACCATAGACGGTAAGGCAGGCACACCAACGCCAGTCACGGAACCCACTCCAGGTACGTTATTAATGTTAACTCCTCCAGGGATCACACTGGTGTTGGGGACCCCTACCCCTGGCACGGTACCGACTCCTGGTACTCCCATGACGGGCACTCCTCCAACACCAGGAACTCCACCTACACCTGGCACACCTACCAAATTTCCAACTCCAGTCACTCCGGTCACACGCCGTACTCCAGGAAGTGGGTAATCATCAAAAACTGGTGCATTGGTCACAGACACCGCAGGTGAATGCGAATTAGATGGCATAGATACAATCGCTGAAGATTCACTTGCGCGTTTTCGTTCCTCGGCTTGTGTTGCTTCCGTGCGGAATGTTCCAAATGTTTCGTCTGTGACAGTATCAAACTTATCCATTTTTGTGACGAATTCTAAGGAATAATTAACATCGAATTCTGGTGTTCCTTCCAATAAACGCGCGAACTGTGTTGAGACAGTTTTCTTCAACATAACAATTTCGGTACCATCTCCACGACGAAGAAGTTTTGCTGCGAACTTACAAGCGCAATTGATACGCTGTACAGTTTTATCGACACGATCAAATAGATCCATTACTTTCAGTTCCCTTTCTTTATGAAGATGTTCTAGTTCTTCAAGAGCCTTTTCACGACGTCTTTCGAGGGCAGCTTTATAAGCAAGGAACGCTTCATTAATAAGTGCTTCCGCTTCATCACGCTGACGTTGTAAGTCTCCAAGGGCATCGTCAAGTCTTGCAGAAGCACTGCCAGCAGTTGCCGCGCGAGCATTGGCTTCGACAATAAAACTTCGCAATTCAGCTCGAAGATTTGGTTCAGCATCAACTATCCTTTCACAATGATGTTCACCAACTTTGTGGTCCACTGTCAGGCATTCAGTACAAGCTCCAACCTCACATTCACAACAATAAAATTTAAGACTTTCCCCAGCATGTCGGATACAAAAAATTGGCTTGTGCACAGCAGACTTTTCTTTCGAGGACCTCAAAGTATCAAATGGTACTACTCTATGATTTTCAAAGCATCTCATAAATTCATGAGCTGAATTACAATTAGAACACAAGAAATGGGAACAATCAGTACATCTAGCAACAGCTGGCTCCTTGCTCTTGCAACAAGTGCAAACAAGGGACTGATCCATGGCAGATACATCCAAAATGTTGGTAAGTAGATAATCTGATGGGAGAGAAGCTGCTCCTCCGCCAAATATCTGATACAATGTTAAAAACAATATTATAATTTAAGAATAAACTATTTAAAACCAATACTAAGTAAAACAATTATCGAAATACCTTAGTTTCTTGTTTGCAAATCGGACACTCAACTGCTAAATCATATTTTAAAGAATCACCAGCCTCATTTACCATCAGCTTGTCAATGCATGCTTCACAGAACACATGAAGGCAAGACAATACACGGGGGCTGCACAACTTATTGCTGAAAAATTATTATTATATTATGTTTCCAAAGTTTTGTACACAGTAAGAAAATATTGCTAGAAATTAAGAATCAAATACTTACTCGCAAATTTTGCAATTTTGATCTTGTTTCCCAGTATCAGTTGACTCCAGGGATCCCTCATCTCCGAGACTAAGTAGACCATCTCCATAAAGCTCCCCATTCATTTCTTCCATTTTTACTTATTATGTATACTATTTGACCTTATGCAACAATAATCTGGAAAATTAAAACAAGTTCTACCCAAAAATGAATGAATATTTTTAGTTTGCAGTATACACACGTTATATGCAATCTGGGATAAGTATTACACATTTTATTACATAAAAATTGCTATCGATCAGTTAAAAAAAATCGCATTGGAATTCGAACTTCTCTTTCTCAATTTGATAATTTAAATAATTTTCGCAGGATTCCCATGATAAAAGGTTGCGATAGCAAAGTCTAAGAATTTGCTATCGATAAGCGAAAACCGCATCGAAATCGGCCTGGTTGTTTTTATGTAGATCCAAAACAAAACAGACAAGAAATCGTCATAGTTTATATAGTCTATTCCAGTTGATTTTGTATCATTATTACCATCATATTGGCATTTAAGAACTGAACTCTTGTCAGTGGAGTCTCATGCCATCTTCTCAGTTCAGAGCCAGCCGTTTCACTGCTTTGCAATAATTATAATGATTAATTTAGGTATATTGTATTTATTTATTTGCAAAACTTTTACATTTTCTTAAATAATATATAAAGATATTTTTTTAACAAAAAATAGGAAACATAAGTCTTTTATAAAATACATCGAGATAAAACATTTATTAAAAAAATACAATTTTTTTTAGTTAGCCGGCAGGGGGCCTCGCGTCCAAACTACCGGGAGTTGGGCTCTAGAGACAGGAACCTCCTTACAGTTTGTGCCCAAGAGTGCTGCCTTCTGTAGTTCGCCCTCCACCCAACTCCATAGCAGAAGCCTCTCTAGATTTTTTTTTTTTTTTTTTTTTTTTTTTTATGTCGTCGACCGTCGTTGTGAGTGATCGTGTTATAAGCTCGCGTTTCAATATTTTAAATTGTCATTTTTTAATTCTAATTTCCTATAGTTGAATTTATCGGTGCCTCTCTTACTATCTTGAGGTATTGCCCATAAATTGTCGCGGCCATCTTGAAAAGTGTCGGACCTCCTGCTCAAGCAAATAGCGAAGGTTACACGAACAAATTACGTGAGTTTCGAACCATATTTCACCATTTTAAATAAATATCGAAAAACAACTGTGGATTGGGTGTGGCTCGAACCCGCGCCGTTTGGATGCGCATGCGTCGCGGCGGGCAGACTTGCCAGCGCAGCTATTTTCTTAATGATTTGGGGCATTCTGAAAATATCACTATGTCGTCTGCAAATATCAGATGATTTAACTTTCCCCATTTTTGTTTATTCCCATTTCGTCCCATTCTAGATTTCTAAAAATTGACTCAAAGACCGCTGAAAATAATTTTGGTGAGATGGAATCGCCCTGTCTAACTCCCCTTTCTACTGGGAGTTCCGGACCGTTTTTCTTCAATCTAATTTCGGTTACGCTATTTGCATATATTTTCCTCAATATATTTACTGTGAATGCCTTGATCTTTTAATGCTTTCCAGATAGTGTTGTGTTACAAAGAGTCAAAGGCTTTGTTGTAGTTGATGAATGATATATATATTTGTTTATTATATTCTCTGTATTTTTGTAGTATCTGTTTAAGTACATGAATGTGATCCAGAGTGGAAAAATTATGCCTAAAACCAGCTTGTTCTAATGGCTGTTGTTGTTTACGCCGCTTCTTCTCTTCAAGCCACAACATGTTGTGAAGCGGTGGTAAATTAGATTAGTCTCCCATAGAGTAAATAATATCCATAAACAAAATTAAAACTAAATAATTAAAATGAACAAGTTGGCAGTAGGCTAAATAAAACTTTAACAATACACATTAGACAAATGTCATCTCTGTCGTCCATGACCAAGGCCACTGAAAAGCAGCCGCAACATCTGATAAACCAAAATCAAATAAATTACCGTGCTTAAACCATTAAAACATAGTTTTATTATGTATACAAGTCGCAAAAACTTAAGAAAATATCACAGTTATTTTACTCAGAAACTACTGAATTTCCATGAGATCAGAGAAAATACTCAAGCAGTGCATCTTTCCTGGCCAGGATCTTAGATCCACATTATTTGAGACGATTTGTATTCTTCTAATGATCATCAATGTTCAATTTGTATAAGCAAAACTCATATAATAATAACAAAAATATGAAATGAATAAATACATGATATTTTCACATGCCTCACATTCAGAAAAGACATGTACCTAGATTTCAAATCTTAAATGAAATTTCAATATAAATTTTCAATTAAATAAGTAAAAAAAATCATATACCCTTTAAATGAGATTGAAATCACAAAATTATTTTGCCTATGTCAATATTGGAAAATCAAATCACTCAATACATGAATTCATAAATATATGGTTTAAGAAAATATATGCTTTTAAAATCAGATATCCAAAATTAATACAAGGTTTTGATTTGATGTTCGGCAAAAGCAATATTTATATTTATAACAAGTTCCTAAAAATCCCTTCCAATTATGAGTCTGAAAACAAAGACCAAGCTTATACAAACACACAAAGCATCATTCATAGAATCATAAAGCTTTCTTATATTTTTTTACAGCCACAGACTGTTAACTGTTGTAATAATATACTTTTGTTTCTAAATGATCAGGTAAGTGAAGTTAATTTTATGAACCAATATAATTCTTTACAAACTTTATCATAAGAAAAATTTAATATGTCACTTAATTGTACCACAACCCCATCATGTCTAAAATAAATTATAAGAAAATTTGGATGTTTTATGATTTCAACACAACATACTTTTTCTTAAAATACTATTTTAATTATACACACAATTACAATTAATCAATTTAATTATTTTTTTTAATTTGAAATGAATATTTGGGCATCAAATTGAAGCCATAAACAAAACCACAGAAACATTTCCATACTTTATTTAAAATACTGAATTTGATAAACACTACAATTTATTTGTAAAACCTGATTTGAATTAGAGAGTTATTAGGAATAAGTCCTTATTATTGTTTGGTCAAACACCTTAGGTATGAGCAACTTAACACTGGTGAAAAAATTCTGTCCAAATGATGGTAAGGATTCAATTAACCAATGTAAATCCAGCATAATGAACAGTAGAAAATTTGTTTTCTTCAAAATCATTGTATGTCAGTATTATTATAAAGCAGTACAAGATTGCCTTTACTTCTTAATTTTTAAAATGCTTGTAGAACAAAAATAATCGTATCTAAATGCCTCAAATAAACCTAGTGTTTGTAGTACCTACCCAGAACACAATACACGCAATGCACCATGCAGACAATGGCGAAGGTCGATAGTCCATTAAATCATACTTTATGAATTGAAAATCAATATTATTAAAAAGATTGCCCGTAGGGGGAATTAAGAACTATTGTAGAAAAAAAGACTAACCTTTAACAGCATTAATATTGAAGAAATAGCTGACAATCAAAGCGCAGAATGTTCTACCACGCCGTAACCATAAGAATACTCATCACTTTGTAAATAAATAAAAAATGAGCATCAAATGTCGACAGATATATTTTTTAAATAAAAATGGTTTCTTCGATGAATTAAATTAATCTTTTGTCACGTTCTCATTTTAAAAACTCGAATACATCACGGTGTATGTTCCTGTATGTATTGATTTTCTGCGTAGTCGGGGGGTGCGCTTTGCGCCAGTGTGACCAGACAAAATGACAATTATTTAAATTTTAACCGTTCTGAGAAAATGTACTAAATTATACTGCTTAAAATACCAAGTTACTTTTGCATGTAGATAAAAATAATACCCGAAAAAATTACATTAACAATAATATAAGTACGTAAGTAAGAACATTTAAGTAATATTTCAATATACTCTTTGGTAATTAATATTTGCACGACACTTTACCGCGCAGCTCGTCACATGTCTCGTCGCTAAGTCTAAGGCCTAATTCGCACGAGACGAGAGTATTTTTAACGACCGTTACAAAAGCTCTGAAAGGAAACTAATTACTATCCAAGCATTTATTCACATGGTAACGCTTTTATAACGAGACTCTTTTTAACTAGCAGTGTTCCATTTTAACTGGGTAAAACGCTGTGCATTAGGCGTTTAAATTTACCATATGGTACCCCTTGCTTGTGTTTAAAAGAGAGTTAAAAATCACTGGAGCTGCGTTCCACTTGCCGCGTACTCGCAAAACATTCAGTCGTGTCATGTCCTCAGATTAAGTAAATATAATTGTAAATGTACCCAACTCGCCACATTTGGCTTGATTCGAATCCTCAACCCCATTAGTTCCAGCATCTCTTTATATGTACTAGCTGTCCCGGCAGACGTCGTCTTGCCCGGAAAAGCTTCAATCGATATGCCGACAGCATTAAAGTTTGTAATTAACAAATAAAAAAATATGGGTTTATCGTAGAGGGTTGAAAATTTAGGGTTGTATGTATTTTTTAATGATGTATCATAAAAAAAATATACCAAAAATTTAAAATAATATTTACGGGTGCACTACCCTTAACATTTAGGGGGATGAAAAATAGATGTGTCCGATTCTCAGACCTACCCAATATGTACACTAGCCTGTGATTACGTAAAATTTATTTTTATTATCCTGTCCTGTATGCTTGCAGCATGTGGAATAGGAAAAATTGTGGTCGGAACTGTGAACATGGTATACGTGTACGGTGTAACAAAGTATCCATAGCAGTTTGTGAACATGGTCGTTGTGAGCTAATGAAGGAACACGCTGTACGTTAAAGTTCTCATCGATCGATTTCCATCCAACACGACAAACCGAAACGTCAATTTGACTCACTGATACTGATTGTCAGTTCAAAATTATTTTATTAATTTGTGATATACTGATTTGAGATAAGTTAGAAATGAAGAATTTCAACGTAAAAATTGTATGGTAATCGTACACTGACGCTATTGAAATAAAAAAGCAACGAATTGTTTTTTAAAGGAAATATTTACTAACTTGAACTAACGAAGAGGCTCCGTTTATACAATATTTTCAAAAATGACGTTTATACCAAGCTGGGAAGAATTTGAGAAATCTGCGGAACTTTTGTACTTAAGGGACCCAATGAATACACGATACAGTCTAAAGTATTCACATTCTAAAGGTGTTTTTATTGTCAAAATAACAGACAACAAAAAGGTAAAGATTACTGATGATACTTAATTGGTTTTCATTCCTGTAGTTGTAAATTATTTTGTATTGGCTTTTAACAATGAAATAGCCCTTCTGGTGTTAATATTTTGATAACTCTGCTTGTCAATTATTATTCCCAACTGCTGCTAGAATCTGCCATTACCTTCATAGCATAGCATGGCATGGTATGGTATGATTGGTAAATCTATAGCTTTCCGGTACATAAATTTTTTAGTAGCAGGGTGGTGGATGAATAAGAGGGGGAAGCATACTTACCCCTATGGTCTGGAGATGTTCAGTTTTTTAATAAATAATCTCACTAATTTTTCACTAATATTGCACTTACAAAGTTGAACAAAGCTTTTTTAGTCAAAAAGGAAGCCAGTAATCAATAGAAAAAGAACCAAAAAACAGTGTATATTGTTAAAAAATATAGAAAATACACAGAGTACATTCAAATACACTATAAGAGTAACCATGAAACTATTCAAAATAGCAGCCAATAAAGATGAAATTATAAAATTGTGTGTATAAAATAAATAGTAAATGGTTACAGTCGGTTCTGGTACTCTCCGACTGCTGCTTAGGCAAGCTCACTTTGCTTGCTAGGCTCATGCACTTTGATCTGAAGCTAACCTAACCTAAATCACTGTTCTAGTTACTGGTCACGACCTTTTACCACCCATCACAATAATGTTAGTGAAAAAATAGGTGAGGTTATGTTTATCAAAAATAAATATTTCAAGAACTCTGGACCCTAGGACTTGCAGAAAGGGTAAGTATACCTTCCCCCTAACTATTACACCCACCCACTACTTAAAATTTGTGTACTGGATAGCTAAGTAGCAGCTGTCTGTTGCGAGATTATAAGCTTAGTTCTTGTATTAGAAACTTATAAAGTAATATATTATTCCACTAAAACTTGTTTTATCTGAGATGAAATATACCTTCTTCTTCTTCAGTGAAAAACTTTCATACAATTATGCATCTATATATGTGGAAGAATGGATATGTAAAATTCTCTTTGTTTCCCTGTTTTTCTAATAATTTTGAGTGGGTATGGCTTTTCAAGCTTAAGCCAATAAAATTTATATATAATACATATTTCACTTATCAGAGTTTTATAATAATAATTATTAATTTGGTTTAAATACTTTTTACAGTGTCTCCAGTACAAAACTGAGGTGCAACAGGATGTAAGAAAAATAGACAAGTTCATTACTAATCTTATAAGGCATATGGCATCCAACGATAATAATTAAATATATCTAAAAAAGAATGTTTTATTTTTTCAATGATGATTTATGCTGGGTTTTTATAACTTACTATGCATTCACTTATTTTACTAGTGATTAAAATTTGGCCAAAACTCAAGTACACACTAAATAAGTCAATTTTCTACCCATGACAAGGAATGGATATTAAGATATAGAAACACAGCAGTAAGGAATTTAAACTAACATTTAAATTAAATCAGTGCCAAATGAGTGTGAATCATTTAAAACGATGTTTATTAATAAGCTTTCTTGGATTTTTATAACTTATGAACAAAACTACTGTTCCACTATGAAAAGATGATATAGAAAACTGAAAACTTGACTTAATTGGAAATTAGCTAAATATTTCATGTGCAAACCAAGACTATTATAATATTCAGTCCAAATTAAAAAGTAAGCTGTGGTGTGAGGCAACACATTTGCATGGTGCTTGCACATAATACAGTATTATTTCTGAAAATATTAGACCTAAAGCAAGCTGAATATTGAGGATATTGTTGAGACACATTTTAACATTAAATATAGATTTTGCACCAGACAAAATCTTAATTATAAAACAATGTATATTGGATGTATTATATTTATTTCAGACATTCTATTTTTTTTAATCTCCTATCTTAATTACCACATACTTTATAATATTTTCTTAAGTTTTTGCAACTTGTAATAAAATTTTGTTTTATTACATACTTTATAATAAAAATTAATGATTTTGTGAATATTTCTGCATATAGAGGTTTTGGTGTAGGTAATTGCTTTAGATCTAGTAAGTTTACTTAATAGTCTTCACTCTTAAATGTGGCTTGGTAAGTTTTTGATTCTAAGCTATTTAAAGTTTTATCATGGAAAATGATAATATTCTTTTTCCACAGTATTATTAGTATAAAAGTTAAGAACAATCGTTTAGCCAATAATTGCCAGACAAAAGTTAAACCCATTGGACCACTCACCCCAGTGTCAGCTAAATTGTATGTGGAAAATATAAGGGATCTTAGTGGTAACTTGAGACATACACAATCATGCAAAGCTTGCATTAAAATAATCAATAACAACACTGCTGCTGTTCCTCAGACCAACAATTTGGCTTTAGTTATTAATATTAATACAGTTAAAGTTATATCTATAGTAATGATTTGTAAAATAAATCTAGCATAATATAAATATTCAAACTCCCGCTAAAAAGTCAGAGTGTATTGTGTTTTAAATTAGGCTCTGGCTACACATTGGTATTGATTTGGCCAAATTCAAAGTAAGAAAAGACTGCTGCTTAATTCAATGTAAAACAGCGTCTTGATTAATATCAATAGTGTGTTACCTATATTATATATATAAGTTCCCTGTCACAATGATTGATGGTGATGAACCGGGAAATTACTCAACCGAATTTGATTTATTTGTTACTTTGCTGGATTTGATTTGACAAACTTAGGACATATGTCTCCATATATTCAATGTACTCTTTGTATGTCACGCACATTTAGGTATAACATGTTTATATGATCTAAGGTTCGCATTAATTTATAATAAAAAAAGATTGGACCATGAGGTCGGAGTATGAGTTCTGCTGTCACCTAAGTTACATAAGCATCAAATAGATGGCGCCATACCTAAAATCCCGCCCCTTCTTTGATACCCTATTTATTACATCATTACATCTGCCGTGTGGTGCCGGCAGAGTAGAATAGCACCACCCCATATCTTCCGGTGGGTATCGTAAAAGGCGATTAAGGGAGTGTGAGAAGGTACTGGCTCCTTGTAACTTTCTCACCATGATACTGATCCATCTATCCAAGTCTTTCTCCAGTCGTAACGGCCTCCGTTCCACTGGGTCCTGAAGGACAAGGATGAGCATGTGCACCTGGGTCTCGCGCGTACCCTTGTGCACGTTAATATATCCTGCGCATCTGACCGCTTCCGCTGCTAGACTCCGATTACGCAAAAGTCCTGTGGCGATGGGTAAAGGTAGAGAGGTGTAGCCCGATGCAAGCTAGGTTTTGTCTGGTACCTGCACACAGGCGGTCCCGGGGGCGTGAGTACACGCCGTGGTCGTTTCCGCGCTGCAAATCTGGGGTGACAGTGCGGGCTCGCTAGCACTCGGGATGACAAAGCAGCGCTATTTAGGGAGGCACTGCTTTCCCCGCTCAGCCGGGGAGGGGGCTAGAAAAGGTGCCCTAAAAGAATGCTCGTCCTGACACGGCAGGTGGTAGTAACCGCGGCTATCATCGCATCATCCAAATCGTGGTCGACGTCGCAAAGAATATAAAAGTACAACTGTTATGACATTCGGCGCGTGGAACGTTAGAACGCTTCTTGATCGAGATGGTAACGCCTGCCCTGAACGTAAGACCGCCATAGTAGCTCGGGAACTTCATCGCTATAACGTGGATGTGGCTGCTCTCAGCGAAACACATCTCCCCGATGAAGGAGAGCTGGTGGAAGTAGGTGGCGGCTACACTTTCTTCTGGAATGGTATCGCTGCCTCCGAAACTCGACGATCAGGTGTGGGATTTGCCATCAAGAACCACTTAGCAAAGCGTTTAGAGGAGTACCCTGTACATATCTCAGATCGCGTTACCACATTGCGCCTTCACCAGGGCAAAGACAACCACCTTAATATCATCAGTGTTTATGCTCCTACGCTAGACAAGTCTGATGACATCAAGGACAAGTTCTATGAGGAACTGACTCATTGCCTCGATAGCATAAACGCCAGAGAGCAGGTTCTATTGATGGGCTATTCTTCTATTGATCTGTTATTCTATTGATTTCAATGCTAGGGTTGGTCGGGACTATGAGGCTTGGCCTGGAGTTCTGGGTAAACATGGAGTTGGCAACATGAACAACAACGGTCAGTTGCTGCTCAGTTTTTGTGCTCAACACGGTCTGGCAATTACGAACACTATGTTTAGACTTGCCGCCAAGTACAAGACAACATGGATGCATCCCAGATCCAAGCATTGGCATTTGATTGACTATGCAATCGTGAGGCAAAAAGATTTCAGCCAAGTGCAGGTCACCCGCGTTATGCGTGGTGCGCACTGTTGGTCTGACCACCGACTTATTATCACTATGCTGCGAATCCGCCCCCGTCGCCCGCGTAGATCTCTTATAAAAAAGCTTGCATCTTTGAACGTGGATAAGCTAAAAGATCTCGCGGTCAGGGAGAAATACGCTGAAGCCCTGTCTGAAAAGCTGTTGCCAATTAATGAGGTAGGTGATGTCGATGCTGCCTGGGGAACATTGTCATCTCATATCATGGATACCGCTTCAACTGCACTGGGTAACAAATACCGTCGCAATGAAGACTGGTTTGACGAGAACGATGAAATCCTGCGGGCAGCACTTGACAAACACCGAGATCTCCTGCGACAGCATAAAAGGCAAAAAGGAAGCGTTGCGGTTGTTAAAGTTAGTGACCTTGAATTGCGCAAGCTGTCTCGACATATGAAAGACAAGTGGTGGCAGGACAAAGCCAGCCACATGCAATGGCTCACTGATACAAACCAGCTGGGAGAATTCTACAGTGAGGTGCGTAAGCTGATTGGTACATCCTACCAAGCAAGGGTGCCTTTAAGGTCTCTAGACGGTAGTCACCTGTTGCCGAGCAAGGAGGATGTACTAAAGCGCTGGGCGGAGCACTTTAATACATTGCTAAATGTGGATCGATCAGCTGATCTGCAAAGTATTGGCTTAATGCCTCAGCTCCCTCTTGCCTTTGAGTTGGACGAGCCTCTATTACGTGACGAGGTTGTTACTGCCATCAGACAGCAACAAAACAAACGGACAGCTGGCATTGACCTCATACCGGGAGAGCTGATAAAATACGGCGGAGATGAGTTGCACACGTTGGTATGGGAACTGTTTGTTCGTATGTGGGAGCAGGAACGCGTCCCGGATACATTTAAATTATCGCGCATAACTGCTCTCTACAAGAAAAAGGGTGACCGATCTGACTGCAGCTCGTACCGCGGTATTTCACTCCTTTCAGCTCCCGGAAAGGTCTTTGCTAGAGTTCTCCTAAACCGCCTAAAGAACTTGTCTGAAAAGATTTTGCCTGAAACCCAGTTTGGCTTCCGACCGGACCGAGGCACATGCGAAGCCATATTCTCTGTGCGTCAACTGCAGGAAAAGAGCAGAGAACAGAGTTGTCAACTATACCTTTGCTTTGTTGACCTAGAGAAGGCTTTCGACAGCGTACCTCGGGAAGCCCTATGGTTGGTACTACGTAAGCTCGGGTGCACGGAAAGGTTTGTGAGACTTCTTAGACTCCTGCATGACGACATGCAATGCTGCAGACAGACTTCTTCCCCGTTACCTGTGGAGTGAAGCAAGGATGCGTTTTAGCGCCTACTCTGTTCGCGTTATACTTTGCGGTAGTAGTTAGAGAGGTCTTACAAACTGTTTCTCACGGAGTCCGCATCCGCTTTCGCACAGATGGCAGCCTTTTCAACTTGGCCAGACTTAAGGCTCGTACTAAAGTCTCATACGCACTGATCACTGAGATCATGTATGCTGATGACTTGTGCTTCCTGGCAGAATCCATAGATGGCCTGCAACAGCTGATGTCCGCATTTCACCAAGCCTGCCGTAAGTTCGGCTTGAAGATCAGTGTCAATAAGACGGAGGTGATGTCCCTGGACATACACGGTCACGAGTCACTGACCATAAAAGTTGGTGAGGATGTGCTGAAGCAGGTAGACAATTTCGTTATCTAGGGAACACTGTAACATCCAAGTGTGACCTTGATGCTGAGATCAATAGCAGGGTAGGTGCCGCTGCTGCGGCATTCGGCAAGTTATGTCCCAAGGTCTTCTGCTCGCATGACCTTAAGTTGGCCACTAAGATATCAGTTTATATGATAGTCGTGCTGCCAAACCTCTTATACTCCTCTGAGACATGGTGTGCATACCGCCGCCACATCCACACTCTGGACCGCTTCCACCTTAAATGCCTTCGTACCATCATGAAGATCAGATGGTCCGATAGAGTGCGAAATACCGAAGTTCTTCGGCGAGCCAATGTTGGTGGCATTGAAGCCTACTTAATGCGTCGACAGCTTCGGTGGTGCGGTCACGTATCTCGTATGGCGGAGGAAAGAGTGGCCAAGCGCATCTTCTTCTCTGAACTGGAGGAAGGAAAGCGGAACCAAGGCGGTCCCCTCCTCCGGTAAAAGGATGTCCAAAAGCGACACATGAAAAGGTGCAATATAGAACCCTCTCGATGGGAAAGTTTGGCAGCACAGCGGCCAGAATGGCGCAGGAAGGTGAACAGCCAAGTACGTGAGTTCGAGGTGCAGCGTAAAGCTGACCTTGACACTAAACGCGACCAGTTAAAGGCTCGCCCACCTGATGCCATTACATATAACTATGTCAACGGCGTACTCACGTGCCCTCAGTGTGCACGGAGTTTCGCCGCCAAGATAGGCTATATAAGCCATCTTCGCGCGCACCAGCGCCAATTATCAGACTAGGGGTCAAAGTGGTCGCCATGGCCGAAAACGGTCGGAACAATCATCATTTATTACATGTCACACATCTTTAAAATTTTCAATCAAACAACAACCGTGCTTTATATATATATATATATGTATATATATATTATTCTTTTTTAAATGTATGTGACTGAACTCCTACATGGCTGGACCGATTTTGATGAAATATTTTGTGTGTGTCATATAGGTTTAGGAGGTAACTTAAAAACATCACGGGCAGGTTTTCAAGTTGGACAAGTACATTCCAATTCCATCCAACAATCTGCCCGTAAAACATCAAATTAAAATTTTGTTGCGATTTGTTTTGCCACTTGCCCGTTGCTTGAATCGTGACTCTGAAAACATTTACTTATGATATTCATAAAAAAGGCGAAATAATACCAGTTCTAAATCTAATATAAAATCAAAGGACAAGGGTTTTCTTTGTGCAGGATCCAACTGAATAGCCGAGGCTTGGTGGGCTTCCCGACTCCGTAGGAGCGGAGGCGTTCTGCTCGGGAGCAGCGCGTTCAAGGAGGCAGCTCCTTCGAGGTTTGATCTCGGCTCGACCGCTGCGAGGGGGATAAACCATCCAGAACTTCAACCTCTGTCTTGTGTTACATCCAGATATTTTGTCGAATAGCTCGATGGGCTTAACTGCGTGTCACGGAGATGAATATGCTGCGATGGATGTGTGGAGTGACGCGGAAAGACCTGGTCAGGAACTCCCGCATCCGCGGCAGTCTTCATGTCCTTGACATAGCAGACAAACTGCAAGAGTGTCGCTTACGCTGCAACGGCGGGAAGTAAGAAAGAGATTGTCGGGGTGAAGGTTCCTCCGGTGGTTCGGGCATGTGGAAAGAATGTATGATGAAAAAATTACTAAACAGATATACAATGCAAAAGTGGATGGATGCAAAAGTCGCGGAAGGCCACGACACACCTTCCATGCTCAAATTGATCGTGTACTAGCTGAAGGTGATGTGAGGAGCCTTAAGAACAGACGAGCGTGCTAAGCTCGAATGGTGATTTGTTGTTCGTGCCTACCCCGCAAGGGACCTTGCGTGAAGTTATGTATGTATGTATGTATGAAGGGTAGAGGTAAGTAGAACCATTTCTGTTATATGAAGAAGTGCCCATCGAAATGCATTAAATTAAGGTGACGCCACATTAGCATCAGGGTGAATTTTAAAGAAAGCCCAAACGTGATTATAGTATTATCAAGTATTTTAATAAATATATATATATATATATATATATATATATATATATATATTATATATATATATATATATATATATATATATATATATATATATATATTACAAAATCACTAAACGTATTATTCAAAGTTCACGAAATTAAATCACTCTTCATGTTTCGTTTAATTCTTTGAGACTATATTTACAAAATTATTTTGTAGTACGATGGTAGTACGTAAATAGGTGATTATTTAACTCGGCATAGATTAATTCCTCTACAACAGCTACATTCATATTATCTCTTTTTCTACACTAGCACCATTCTGGACGGATTTTGGGCAGTTATTTAAAGCTTATAGCTGGACACTTCTTCAATTGTTCTCCCATTTTAGATGGTTCCCATAATTCTACCCTCCATATACATTACTAAATATAACAATCAAATAAAAAGAAATTATTCTGGAAAAATGGCTTTTAGTTTTGATAACATTCCGTGGGTCTGATTTTTACAATTTTAATAGTTCAATGTTTTAAATAATTTAAAAGTCCATTTATTGAGATTTATTCACGAAAAAGTGAAATATATAACATTTGCGAAATCATAATAAAAACTTAAAAATTGCCATTAGAGAACTGTCAAAAAATGTTGATGGACATTGGACATGTTATTTTACTGTCATGCAGTGTGAAACATAAATAAAGCATATTAGTTTTTCTAAAAATCATGACTTAATACTCAGGCCTAGACTAAAAATATGAAATAATACATTTAAAAACATTACTGCCACTCACATATTTGTTTTAATTAATGACATTATGGATGGTTTAATTCACACGGCATTGGAAGCTGAGGTATTTTTTCGTTCTCTTCTATTTAGTTTCTGCTAGTTTCCAGCGATGGTATGTTTTCTGACTTATTTCTAAAGCATTACTGGTTTTTATTTCAGGGAATACTTAATCGGGCGAAACATGTAAATACAAATCTATCCCAATTTGGCAGTGGTGTCACAGACCATAAAATGACTTGGACCCATGATAAGATGCACCTTGCTGAATCTGTAGACGAATCTAGGATGAAATTTCAAAGAAACTCTGCTGGCTCTGCTTCCAAATCAACAGAGAAGTTTGATTTATTTAAGAAATTACATGAACTCTATGATGAATTATGTAGAGATGAAATGTCTCAGGCTAACTATGTAAGTTTACAAATTTCCACGTTTCTTGTCATTTTATCTAAAATATTTATGTTATTTATATTATTTTTCAATAGTAGCATTTAATTACTGTAACTCTTATTGTAACTTATAAAAAGTTATCTTTTATGGTATTAGTTTCAATAGTCTACTAATATAATAAAATATTTGTGTGAATAGATTATTATAGTACAGATTTTTTTCTAGATGACATCCCTAGCAAGCTCTTTCAGTAATTATTTATACTAATTCCATTTTTAAATCTTGTGTTACTTAAAAAAATATTTTAAAGCAAATAGCTATTCACAATTAGGTTGTCTTCAGATTAATATTGATAGTACCACAAATTTCCATTTCATTAACAATATAAGCTATAAATACATAAATTCTAGATATATACATTCTTGCTTATTTTATGATTTTTATAAAATCAATTTGAAAGCAATTTTTTTAATTGACACTTGCATATTTAGGTTTAACATACTTTAAACATATTTACAGTGTCTTACAATTGTACTACATTTAAATAAGTTTGTATCTATAATTTATTCTTAAGATATAAAATTAACATTATGAAAACAAAAATTCCTTAACTTTGTTTCATAATTCAAGGATTGCATAAAATAAGCTTTAAATTAGATACATAAGTATGACAACTCTATTTGTCGATTATTACGTCAAACTTTAAATTTGTGACTATAAAATCACTATTTTGAATATGTCAAGATATTCAAGCAACTTTTGATATATAAAGTAGGTATAACTCATAGGTATGAGTTGACACAATTGCATTTGATTATATTGTCTGACCTTAAAAATGCTCGACATTATTTGAATAACAAATTTTGAATTTCTGGCATACATTTCTTGTTCAACCATAAATTTTAGAAAGAATATTGATGGATGTAGTCCATCAATATTCTTCTTTTTTTCTATTCTTTTTTGTCCACTTTAGATGGAATCCCAATACTTGCCAGGCAAATTGACAGATATATTTTTAACTGTTATAAAAGCCCCATGGCCTCCTTGATATTGTATAATGCATTGTGATCTAATAATTCTAACAAGTCAAATAGCTTGTTATGCTGTTCTAACAGTAATTTATGTCTTTGATAAAATGTTGAAAGTAAAATGATGTAAATATGACCCTGTCTATGAATTCCATATACATATGTATATATATTTTCAACACACTTTGCTCATAAAGTGGCTCTATGGTCACCGCAATTAGGCACAGAATGACACCCATAATCAAACTGAGTAAAAAAAATTATAACTCACTAGTGAGTTATAGATATTTTTTTAAATTTTATTGGTTGAGTTGCTTTGTTCTTAAAAAAGTTTTTAGTCAAAAAAAAAGATCGTGTTCTATAGAATAAATAAATTAATGTTTCTATTGCTTGCTCATTTCATGCAACTTCTTATTTAAATAGATAATTTTAACTTGTACGTGTTTAATAAATAAAACTTTCACTCATATATAACTTTTTTTTTCTCTGTAATAAAAGAGAACTTTAAATTCCCCATTTTGTACGTGGCAGAATAGGCGCAAACCCTATGCACGAAAAATAAAAAAAACCTCATCCCTTTAGTCTGTGGCCGATCGCAATGCGCGCGCATAGGAAAACTGATTATTTTTCCCGCCATAGCGAAACTTTTTTCACAACTCGTTTTCACTGTTGAAATTATAGTTATTTATTAATTAAAATGTCTACAAGTACTAGTTACGAAGAAAATGATTTATGTTGTACACCGCCCGATATAAGATGTGAAGCCCTTAACATTATGGAGTTATGGAAAGTTTACTACCTGAAAACTCCAAGGAAAAATATCTATTTTATCTACTAAATAAAATGAGTTTTTGTTGTTATTTTATTCACAAGTGTGTTGAAAAACGTCGTATGATACACGTGTGTATTGATGAATTGATGATTACCGTCCTCGGCTCTCTTAAGACCCTCGCCTACGGCTCGAGTCTCAATGGCGCCTCGGCGGTAATCACCAATGTTACACACTAGTACCATAATGTACTATTATAGTCTTTTTGTATTCATCTGTATTATGTATACTAATCATTTATCATTATTTATAAACGGCACCATCATCAGTCTTAAAAAACCATTAAGTCCTGCCAAGGGTTGCTTGGAAGATCTCTTTAGTGATAAGGCTGCCTGTTGTACTATTTATTGTATTTCTGTTTGTCTATGTTTTGTAATGTGTGTCAAATACCCAATTTCCAGTATAAAATGTTTGAAATTTTGTTCAAGTATTGAATAATATCCATCTGAATTTCTTGTACAGAAGTTATTCTGAACCAATGTAAAATAGAAGTTGTGGGTTTGGTTTCTAGTAAAGTAAATATTGAAAATGAAGTTATTTATTCTATTGAAAGGTTACAAAGTTGTTTGTTGTGAATATGAAACAGACTACCCAAATCACAAGGGTAACATTCCTAAATATGTGTGTTGGTAAAAAATTACTGTCCCTAAACTACATAAAATTAATTATATATTTATTTTGTTTAACTTGCAGCAAGGCCTCAAAACAACATCTTATCTATTGGAAAAGTTATTAGCGACCTATAAGTTAAATACCCTAATTATTAATCTATATCCAGGGAATAAAGGATATTCTTTATCTTTAAAAGTGAATGGAAATGCACAATATCTACATCCCCCAGATAGCCATGTAAGTTATTTGTTATGAGGTAT